>CM054061.1:208927448-209527448 GCA_028641055.1 Alopecurus myosuroides | reverse complement strand
TCATGTAATTCCATTGACGGAACTGAGATCATGGCTAATCTAATGTCCTAATTATTTTCATGTGCTAAATTAAGTTCTATCGCAAAAAGAATTCAAACCGAGTCTATGAACACATTTGTATTAAAATATACGGAATATTTTTCTATTTCTTTATTTTGCACTCTGACATGCATATATAATTTACAACATAAATGGCATGCTTACGAAATGTGCATATCTCGCACTCCTAGATATATTCACATGTATTTTCGACAAAAAGTTCAGTAGACGAGGGAAATTGAAATCTCCACGGGCCCAAACTTTTTAATTGGACAAATCCTAATTATCAAATAACTTTATTTCTTCCAATAATATATGGTAACACATAACTAAGATACATATTTCTCTGCCTTCTTCAGTTTCCAATATAAATATATTACAAGAAGTATTTGCAATAATATAATTAAAGCAACTATTTGGAGTTCCGTTATAGAGCATACAATGGGTTCATAATTAAATAATAAAATCAATTAAAGTTTTAAAATTTTAGTTAAGGAAGTATATATTTGAAATTTTGAAATAGTTCCTCACCTTTCTCCTTGATAAATAGAAGATATAAGTTGGACATTTGTGAGTCAAAAAGGAACATGAGAAATGTATAAGCTATTAGTTACTTTGTGGCCATTTTATAATAGTGATGATCAATCAACACTTTAGTTGTCTTTTGTATGTGCTTAAATCTTATCCAATACGAAGTAAGAAGATGTTAGCTTTTAATCTATGGTAAGTAGTTAAAATATATTTATATCTTTTTAGTTATATTTTTTAGAAGACTTTAATGAAAATGATACTCCCTTCGTCCCGAATTAGTTGACGTAGATTTGTCAAAATATGGATGTACCTATATACTAGAATGTGTCTAGATACACTTATATTTTGACAAATCCATGTCAAATAATTCGGGATGGAGGGAGTATTAGATAGCAACATTATGTGTAGGACTAAGATGTACGAAATTTATTTTTTGAGGATGTATAGAAAATTCTCAAATTATCTAGCCCGTGAAATAGCACGGGTCGATGACTAGTTACAATAATTTAGTTTGCTAAGCAAACTATTGTGATTAGGTTAAGGTCTTCCAAAATGGACTATAGTTGGTAAAGACTTGGGTTTGAAATATCCAAACTCAATTGGTCATACTTGTCAAGGATGTTCCAAGAGTTCACTAAGGGTGATCTACTATTTCAATTAAAGTAACACATAACAATGTGTAACACTTAGTTATTTTCATCGAAAACATTTGAGTGATCTAAGTTAGTCCTTCCATCTTGGTTTAGGGTAGGTCTAGGTTCAACTAACTTCATAACAAAGGAGATAACAGGTTAAAGTCTTGGGATTTTCCATTTGGGTCAAGGGTTGGACAAAAACAACTTAATTATGTTCATAGTGTGGATTGCTCCAAGTCTTCACATGTTTGCCTTCTTTAAGATCATCTTCATGCTTCTATTGTAGTCTTGTTCCTTGGATGGATTCTTCTCTTGGTCTTGATAAATTCTTCATGCCTTTTACTTCACTAATTTGGTTTGGGTATGGGATGGGCACAAAATACCACTAAGTCAAGAGAAAGAAAATAAGAAGAAAGATAGAAAGAGAGAGGAAGAAGCTTTCTTATGGATTTCTTCACACTTGTACTTCTTTGAGTTGCTTCTAGTTGTGGAGTCCAAGTATTCTCTTCAAAACTTCTTCTTTGATCTTCCTTGTAGCTCTTCATGTTTCCACCAAGTTGAAATTTAAGTGCCTTCTTGTTCTTGAGTCTTGATTTCCATTTTTGCTAAGTTGATTAATTCTTGAAGCAGGAATGGGGAGTGGAGGAGTAGATAGAAAGAAAATGGACTAGTGTCTAAGGTTCACTACTTGGTCTTGTATGTGATTGAAACATACTAGGGACTTGGTCTTGGATTCAAAATGGCCACAACAAACAATGGTAGAAAGAATAGAAACAAAATCTAAGGCATGATCAACTAGTGGTTAACTAAGATGGATTTTTGGTCCAACTTACAAGGAAATGGTTAAAGGTTGTCCAAAAGGTTTAGGTACTGATGTCTCTGGTTCAAGGTTACCAAAAGGAGCAATTTTGCTTAAGGGGACATATTCTAATTATTTATAGAATTAATTCTATGCCAAAAATACTTAAATATACTACTTAATTCTAATTTCTAAACTAACTTGTTCAGAAATTATTTTGGAACAGAGGATATGAAAGTACACATCCTAAGGTTTCTAAATATATTTTATTTGCAATTTTTGGATATGTAGAATTTGAATTATGCCAAAATTCATCAAACAAGAATATTTATATTTGAACCCATGTAAGTTTGTCAAATTTGAATTTAAATAGTGCTAAAAGATTCTAAACATTATGGGGATTTCAAAAAGTCCAAGTTTGCTAAATTTGGCCTTATGGTTAAAAAGATATGATGTTTCTAAGTTCTATGAACTAAACTGCAAAAACTACTTTTTATTTTCTATTCCGGAAGAAAAATAGAGACTGGGCTGCTATGCGCTGCACTGAGCGATAGATAAGAGCAGGGTTTGGGCTGGTTTCAGGTTGGGCTGAGCGACGGATAAGGTACTTGATGCTCGGCTGACTTGGCTTGGTCTGGTTGGTTGATACCTGTTCGAGTAAGTGATCTAACGGTGGCCTCACGATCCAAATCCTACGACTGAAAACAAAACACGGGGTTGAGAGGTCTCACCGGGCGGCGCGGTTCGCCGGAAATGACAGCGTGGTGGCGCGGCTGGTCGCAAAAATGGTGGTGCAGCGCTCCGGCGTGTTCCGGGGCTCGAGGAGACCACGCTCGGGTGCGGGATTCCACGGCAAACTCGATGGAGATCTTGTGGGGGTCTGGCTGGGCTCCAGGAGGAGACGCGAAGAGGATCCCGAGGCGGCGGTGACCGAGCAACTCCAGCGACACCGTACTCCTCTTCTCGTGCACCTGCAGACGGGTAAAAGGATTAGGGGAGTTCTTCGAGTCAAGGGGGAGGCGATGGTATGCTTGGTTGCGGCTCAGGGGACCACGAGCGACGGAGGCGCAACTCACCCGTGGCGGTTAGGGTTTCAAACTCCGGCGAGCAATCGGAGCGTCTTGGCGGGGCGATTCGCACGGGAAAGAGAGGGTAAAGGTGGAGGGCATCCGTGGCTATAATAAGAGGGCTTAAAGGCAGTAATTGGCGACCTTAAATCCGCGCAATCAATCAAAGGAGAAATGGTAGTGGCAGTTTCTGCCTGAGATTGGAGACGAGGTGATGTAATCGCTGACGTCAGCACTTTTTCCCCCTGTTTTCTTCTTTATTTAATATCTTCTGTTTTATAATTCCTATTCACCTCAAATAAATTTCTAAAATCTTGAAGTATTAATACCTTTCAGATTATAACATTTGTTTAAACTTTTCATCACATTTGAAATTTCATATTTTGCAATTATAAATAAATCATTAATACTACTTAATATCATTTTATATAGAAAATGGCAAATAATTTGTAATAAGGTTTTATAAAATTAAAGAAACCTTTTTATTGTCAAATATTGTTTTTCAAAAACATTTCATACATTATAATTTCAACATACTTGCAAAATCACTAGTAGGTACCCTTTGGTTATATTCAAAATAGAGAATTATTTAATAAATTTTGAATTGGGGTTTAATAAGAACATATGGGTTTTTTCAAAGTAAAATGTTGTTTTCCCAATTTAAAAATATTGTTTTCTCCGAGGTAGTTTGCTTATTTTCATACTTAAATAATGTATATGACACTTTATTGTTTTGTTGATTGACATAAAACTTGGAAAACAAATAACCAACTTTTATCGAGTTGAGGTTAATAATAATAGTGACATAATTTCTTGGAGACAAGGAGAAAATATTAGAGATAGTAACTCTTTGGTTTTCAATTATCATAATCATTTTCATAATAGTAGTTGAGTTGAAAACATGTTTGGTAAAGATGTTTTCTAAGAAAATATTTTATTCACATGAGGAAACATATTTTATTTTAGAAATAGGACTTAGGGTTTATGGAATCAAGGCAATTTGGATTCTTTATTCCAATTACATATTGTTTCTTTTTGTTTCTTGCATCTCATTTGGTTTTTAGTGACTTGCTTTGTATGAAAACAAAAAGTTTCAAATTTTTGTGATCTTTGCACTTTCCAAAAAATTAGGGATGTTACAGACTACCACCCTTAAAAGAAATCTCGTCCCGAGATTTGGGAAGGCGAGAAAGAAAGATTAGATTTGGGTAACTGGGTTTCCAAAACAACTGGGTGGGCTACCACCCTTAAAGAAACTTTTGTGGGTAGTCTAAAATTCTTATCAGTGGCTGCTGGGTTTATTATATCTTTAGTTGGATTCACACTTCATCATCCATTTTATTCTGGTATAGGATATATATCAACTCCTTGTTGGTATTTAGGGAGTGTCTATACCCATGGATTTTCCACATAAATATTGCAAATGTTTCATAACACACTTCTCATACCACATAACTCTTTTATTACAGTAAGAACATAGTCTAGGACACTTTATCTCTGAGATGAAACTAGTACAAGGCTCCAAGGTTTATGGCTGGCTCTAACTGCTAATTTTCTTCTCTGGGCAGTCTCGAACATAGTGTCCCTTCTTCTTACACTTGAAGCATCCTACCTTGTTGATGTCCTTCCTACTGGTTTTGAGGCCATTGTTTTCTCCATTTCTATGTCCTTTACTACCTCCATTACCAATGTGATTGCTTCGGCTATGACCATGTTGTCTATTTTGTCCATTAAGGTTGTGTAGATAACCATTAGGATGGTTGTGTACACAACCATTATGATACTGATGGTTATTGTCGGTATGGTTGTCGATAGTGTAATTATTGCTATTCTCATGGGCCTGGTGTGGTTTCTGGTGTGATCTTGAGGGTAACTTATCATGGATGTGCTTCCTCTTCATGTTTTCTTCTTTCCTAAGATTGTCGTCAAGAGTGATAGCTTGATCCAGCAAGGTTGGATAGTTTGGGGCATATGCTACTGACAATGGTATCTTCATTTCACCACTCAGTCTGTTGAGAAATTTCTCCTTCTTCTTGGCATCAGTGTCAATATCCTCAGGTGCGTATCTTGAGAGTGAGCAGAAGTCATCTATGTATTCCTTTAGTGTTCTATCTCCCTGCTTTAGGCTTCGGAACTCATCTTTCTTCAGTTTCATTACGCCAGAGGAGATGTGAGCATTGCGAAATCCTTCCTTGAAGGCATGCCATGTCATTCCTTCCAAACGATGGGTAATCTGATAGGTTTCCCACCAAAGTGCTGCTGGTCCTTCAAGCAAATGAGCGGCAAATCTCACCTTCTCAGTATCAGTGCACTCACAAGTCACTAAGTCCTTGTTAATAGTGCGGACCTAGCCGTCTGCTACAATTGGCTCAGACGAAGTGGAGAACTTAGAGGGTTTAAGTATCAGGAATCTAGCATGTCTATCCACTTGGGGGGTTTGTGTTGTTGTTATTGTTGGCAATCGCAATAAACTGAGTCATCACTTGCATAAAATGAGTTTTAGCAGTGAGCATCTGTTGTAGTGCATCATTGTTGTTGTCAGGGTCACGACGTGGAGGCATCTGTGGGGTTTTTGGATGGAATGGTAGATGTTAGAAAGATAGCTAAGGGAGGTTCATATCGAAACACAACAGATCAAGGAAACTCATCTTGCAAACAACACACAACAAACACATAGCAACACAAACATGACACCAAACAACAAGGTTTTTAGAAAACTCTAATATTGGCATACCACACTCATTGGTATGATCAATATACTAACACGTTAACATTGTTCTAACAAAGTGACTATATTGGTGGTCTCATCTATATATTCTTCAATTCTTCAAATTCTTCTCTCCATGTCTTGAGGTATTCTTGATTGTTGTGAAGTCTATGTTTTTATTCAAATTCTTCAATAATTCTTGAGTGTTGGTCTTCATGTGGTGAAAATACCTCTTGCACTTCATGGTATGGTCATCAACATTCCTGTCTTGAGAGTATTGAAGAGGTAGGTCATCTAGAAATTTTTGAAGGTGAATAATAGGTGAGAGGATATGAGAAAGATTAAGATGATTGTTTTGTTTCTAGAAAGTTTGAACATAGAAATTTTTCAATCCTAGGGTGATCAATGGGTTATTAACAACTTGTTGTAATTTGGAGATTCACTATAGTGAGAAGGACATGCACCCGCAAGCCAATCAGGGAACGGTCTCGTGTCCGTGGACACGTAAAGTTGTCCGGGCCGCTTCATCTCACTATGCCGCTAGGATCCAAAATACTCTAAGGAGATAATAACATGATCAAAAATGGCTTCCAAACCTAAGGGTCTCGAATCCTAAAGGCAACACAATGCTATGATACCATTTTGTAGCATTCCCACATTTAAATAATGTAAGGACACCTGTGTTATTGTGCTAGTTGAAAGCTCATGATCCTTCTAATGATTTTGGTGATGATGATAACACAGATATCTCCTATCTAACAATGTGGTTTAGACTGTGCAGCTATTATCTCAGGTGATCATTGTTATATCCTCGTCAAAAGATCAAAGAGAAGAACTATATTGTGGAATTACTGCCACCGGATTTTTCAGTTTGCAGGGCGGAAATTCCGGACATTAAAGGCCGGATTATCCGGCATTCACACCGGAAATTTCCGGCCCCCTTCTTGGCATCCACGAAAACGACTAAGTATTTTTCTGCCCGCGCACAGAAGCCAGGGCGGAAATTTGCCCCGGAAATTTCCGGCACAAAAATCCGGCCCTCAAGGACTTAGCAGAAATTGGACTACTACATGTTGCCCGCGCACAGAGATGGGGGCGGAGATTCTGTCCGGAAAATTCCGGGCCCGGACATTTCAATTATCCGCCCCCCGGATATTTCAATATTCCGGCCATCCAGTCCTTAGCAGTTTTTCCATCATTGCTCGATGCCCGCGCACAGAAGGTGGGACGGAAATTTGCCCCGGAAATTTCCGGAGCAAATATCCGGCCCCTGGTCCTTCGCAGTTTTTTGACAACTACTTGGTGCCTGCGCACAGAGATGGGGGCGGAGGATTGGGGCGGAAATTTCCGCCCCCGGATATTTCAAATATCCGCCCCCCCGGAGAATTCAAATTTCCGGCCAAGTAACACCGGAAATTTCCGGCCTTTGCCCCGGAATATTCCGGTCCCGCTGGACTGCAACGGTCAGAATTTGGAGGAGCCTATAAATAGCTGTCTTCTTCCTCTAGATAGGTAGCTCGTCCATTCCTCTCTCTCCTCCATTGTTGTAGAGCTCAAAACGCCCCGATCTCCCTCCTCCTCCAACCAAACTCGATGCCCTTCAAGGATCTCATGGAGGAGGACTAGATCTACCTTTCCACCAAGCCAAAACGTGTGTACCCACACCACAACTATTGGGATCTTGTAATCTCTTGGTTGCTTTGTCATCCAAGGGAAACCCTAGTGCTTGTAGCTTCCACCTTGTAGCAAGAAGCTTCGATTGTTGAGAGCCTCCATCTCACTTGTGGAGTAGCCTCAACCCCTTGTAAAGGTTTGGTCAACGCCTTCAAGTCGACCTCATAGTGGAAACGAGAATCTCCCTCACCGGAGAAGCTCAAGGAGAACAAGGTGTGCACATCCGTGCTATTGAGGAGCGCCTAGGTGGCTCCCCACCTCTCCAACGTAGACGTACTTCTTTTAAGAAGGAACTACGGGAAACATATCCTTGTCTCCGTGTTTTCGCTTGTTGTTATCTTGTACCGTACCTTTATTTCCGCTGCTACTTGCTTCATATCACCTAGGGTACTCACTTAGTTGCACATCTAGGTAATCAAGCATTTACTTTCTTAAAAGCCCCCATTAAAAGTGAAAAAGAAGTAAAATTTGTAGGTCACCTATTCACCCCCCCTCTAGTTGACTATATTGCACTTTCAATTGGTATCAG
Source organism: Alopecurus myosuroides (assembly GCA_028641055.1). Taxonomy (NCBI): domain Eukaryota; kingdom Viridiplantae; phylum Streptophyta; class Magnoliopsida; order Poales; family Poaceae; genus Alopecurus; species Alopecurus myosuroides. Next base: position 209,519,467 of record CM054061.1, on the reverse strand, counting down.
AGCCTCGACTCTTTTATCGGGCTTAACCGCCTAAGAGTAATCATGGTCAACGGGGATGATCCCGAATCTTCTAAGGAGGAGCTCTCCAAAATGACCGACACTATAGCCAACCTAGAGACAACGGTTTGTACCATTCAAACCCAATTGTCCAAGGTTAGCTCTAGTGTGGGCTCGGAGGTTTCCTCCATCAAGAAGATGTTGGAGAACATGATGGGTAGAACCAAGGAGCCGTCTCACTCTCCCCATGTCACCGATGAGGATAGTTCGGATGAGGAAACAAATCCAGATATTTCCGAAATCGAAGAAAACATTGCCAAAGCTAAGGCTAAAGCCGCACAAAAGGCTAAAGCCAAAGCTAAGGAGAGTGACGGTGGCTCCAAGTCTCAAACGGCTAATGGTTCGGGGTCAAATTCAAAAGTTCCACCACCACAAAACTATGATTCTATCCACCCAATCGTTTCCATGCCACACATCCTTAATGTTGGAGTTCCCATCCTTAACACTAACGAATTTTCCTCTTGGAAGTTTGAAATGGAATCTCACATTTCAGGATCGTGTACGGCATTGTGGAGAAGCGTGATCCATGGATTTCATCCTCATGACCCAAGCAACTTGACTCCAAGAGAGGATGTTGAATCTCAACTCAACAAAACTGCTCTTGTTATTATCCAGAAGGCTCTCCCAAGGGAGCATCTCACTCACATCCGCGGTTGCAAGACCGCCAAGGAAGCTTGGGACAAACTTGATACCTTGTTTCAAGGAAATGCTAGTATTCAGTCTTCCAAGTATGATGTGGCCATTGACAACTCCGAGAACTTCGTTATGGAGGAGGATGAGACTCCTGAAGAGCTCTATAGACGAGTTGTCACTCTCGCCAATCAACTGAGATACTTTGGCAAGGAAGAGATCACCGATGAATGGATAAAGAGGAAGTTTGTCAAGGCTATCACACCCTTCGAGAAGAATCTCGCCACTAGCATCCGGACAAGAGCGGACTACAATACTCTCAACTCCATTGGCGTTCTTAGTGAGTTCATCGCAATCTCTCTCTCACACAAGAGTGCGGATGATGCTCTAGCTCGCTCTAGAGGGATAGGAAAGTCTCCCAACCTTGCATTGAAGTCAAAGGCAATGGCTCGAGTTGATGAAAGTGAAGAAGATGATGATGATGAGGAAGACTATGAAGATACTTACACAGGAGCTCACAAGTGCATTGCCCTTGCTATGCATGGATATTGGAAGAGATGGGAAGCTCACAAGAGCGGATCTCCAAGGCCTCCATGAAACAAGAACTACAAGAAGAAGGGGGAGCGACCAAGGACATGCTACAATTGTGGTAGCGCTAACCACTTCGTGAAGGAGTGCCCCTTTGAGCCAAGAGAAGAAAACGAAGTCAAGCTCATTCGCAAGAACAAGACCAAGCCTCCTCAAAACAAGAACTTTGCGAGGAAGGTGCCAAGAGCTCTCTACGTTCAAGAAGGGGCGGTTCTTCAGACTTACATCTCCGGAGATGAAGGAGAAGATGAGGTAGTTGGAGTTTCTCACATCGCCAAGGCCACCGCATCATCACCTTCGATCTCTCTATTCGAATCCCCCAATGAGAATGTGGCTACCCGACCTACATGTCTTATGGCAAAAGCCACTTCGGGAAGTGCTTCCGGTTCGAGCAAATGGACGATGGATAGTGGTGCATCCCAACATATGACCGGAAGCAATGACGCAATGAGTGATATTCATCCTCCATTACCTCATCTCAATTGCGTTACTATTGGTGACAACTCCGAACTAAAGGTATTGGGACGAGGCAAGGTAGCAATCTCAAATGACTTGTCAATTGAGAATGTTCTTCTTGTTGAGTCCCTTGGCTACAATCTCATCTCGGTTCTTCAACTTGCTAAAAGTGGTTTTACCTCTTTCTTTAATAAGGAGAATGTGATTGTCACTTGGGAAACGACTCTTAAAGTAGCCTTTGTTGGGCATGTCGAGAACGGCATGTATGTAGTGGACTTCTCCAAAGGAGACACGTGTGCCGCGACATGCCTAATGGCTAAAGTTGATGTGGGTTGGCTATGGCATCGCCGGTTAGCCCACACCAATATGAGGACGTTGCATGACCTTCAAAGTGGTAATCACGTTCTAGGACTAACAAATGCTAAGTTTGCCAAAGATCGTGTGTGTAGCTCTTGCGTTCTAGGAAAGCAACATGGAGAAGCACATCCCACCAAGACGAACATCACTACATCAAGAATCCTCGAGCTCATTCACTTGGACCTCTTTGGTCCTCTATCATATGATAGTCTTGGAGGCAAGAAGTATTTCTTGGTGATTGTGGATGATTACTCATGATATTGTTGGGTGTACTTCTTCAAGAGAAAGAGCGAGACTCAAAAGCGGGTCATCGAGTTCATCACTTTGGTGGAAAGACAACATAATACAAGCATCATGGCTATCCGAAGTGATAATGGCTCCGAGTTCAAGAACTACACTGTTGAGGGATTTCTTAGTGAGGAAGGCATTGCTCATCAATATTCCACTCCCTACACTCCTCAACAAAATGGTGTGGCGGAGAGAAAGAATCGGACTCTTATGGATGCGGCTCGAACCATGATTGCGGAGTTCTCTTCTCCTTATAACTTTTGGGCCGAGGCCGTCTCCACCGCTTGTCATGCTAGCAACCGATTATATCTCCGCAAGATCTTGAACAAGACCCCCTATGAGATTCTCACGGGCAAGAAGCCGGATGTTTCATACTTCAAGGTCTTCGGATGCAAATGCTTCATTCGCAAAAGAGGGAAACGCTTGTCAAAGTTCGAGACTAAATCCTATGAGGGTATGTTTGTTGGTTATGCCACAAACTCACACGCCTATAGAGTCTACAACAAGTCCACCGGACAAGTTGAAGAAGCTATAGAGGTGGTGTTCGATGAGGATAATGGGTCCCAAGGGGGCCGTATAGATCATGGTTTTGTAGGAGATGCAATTCCTCCCATCGTCATAAGAAGAATGGGGATTGGTGAAATAATCCCCATTGAGGGACACCGGATGACGGAGGGAGAAGGACTATGCTCTACTCAAGTGGAGCCATTGACTACATCCATTGATAACCATGCTACCCAACAAGATGCACCAAGCCCTCATGCCTCACCACAAGGCCAAGCTAACAATCAAGGCCAAGCTAACAATCAAGGCCAAGCTCATGATGAAGGCCAAGCTCACAATGAAGAACAAGATACACATGGTGATGATGCAATTCATCACATAAGGGATCCACCTCCCATCAATGATCAAGACCAAGGTGGACATGTCTCCGATGATGAAGGTGATGATCAAGTCCTATCCAAGGAAACTTTGGAGGAGATGCTAGCTCGGAGAGCAAAGAGAAGGCTAGATAATCTTGCTCGTGCCGGTCACACGGAGGACATGATTCTTGGACAAGTTCGTGGAAGGGTCGTCACAAGGAGGCAACTAGCGGATTTTAGCAAAGCTCATGCATTTGTCTCTCACATTGAGCCAAAGAAGGTCTATGAAGCTCTTGAAGATCAAGATTGGCTTGAAGCTATGCACGATGAACTCAACAATTTCGAGCGCAACAAAGTGTGGAAATTGGTTCCAAGGCCCAAGGATTGCAAGAACATCATCGGCACTAAGTGGATCTTCAAGAACAAACAAGACAAGGACGACATCGTCATCCGCAACAAGGCTAGATTGGTTGCTCAAGGCTTCTCTCAAGTTGAAGGTGTCGATTTCGGTGAAACATTCGCTCCCGTTGCTCGTCTTGAATCTATTCGTATCTTACTTGCATATGCCTCTCATCATAACTTCAAATTGCAACAAATGGATGTTAAAAGTGCTTTTTTGAATGGTCCCATCCATGAGTTGGTCTATGTCAAGCAACCTCCGGGTTTCGAAGATCCCAACCACCCCGATCATGTCTACAAACTCGATAAGGCGCTATATGGGCTTAAACAAGCTCCACGTGCGTGGTACGAGCACCTTAAAGAGTTTTTGGTAGATCGTGGGTTCAATGTTGGTTTAATCGATCCCACCCTTTTCACCAAAAAGGTCGGAGGCGACTTGTTCATATGCCAACTCTATGTGGATGATATCATCTTTGGTTCCACTAACGTTGCATTCAATGATGAGTTTTGCAAGCTTATGACGGACAAGTTCGAGATGTCTATGATGGGAGAATTGGAGTATTTTCTTGGCTTTCAGATCAAGCAACATCCCGAAGGCACATTTATCAGGCAAGCCAAGTATACTCAAGATATGCTCAAGCGATTCAATATGCATGATGCTAAACCTATGAAGACCCCCATGTCCACGACTATTGATTTGAAACCCGATCCGAATGGTAAAGAGGTAGATCAAAAGGTATACCACTCCATGATTGGCTCTTTGCTCTACCTTTGTGCATCTAGACCCGATATTATGTATAGCGTTGGTAAATGTGCAAGGTTTCAAGCCTCCCCAAGACAAAGTCACTTTGAAGCGGTTAAGCGTATCTTTCGATATTTAGTTCATACCCCAAACTTTGGTATTTGGTATCCCAAGGGTTCAAGCTTTCAGCTCATTGGGTATTCGGATGCGGACTATGCGGGAGAGAAGACGGATAGGAAATCTACATCCGGAAGTTGTCAATTTCTTGGCCGCTCATTGGTATGTTGGTCTTCCAAGAAGCAAAACTGCATTGCTCTCTCCACCACTGAGGCCGAATACATCTCCGCGGCGAGTTGTTGTGCTCAATTACTTTGGATGCGGCAAACATTGAGAGATTATGGCATCATCTTCGACAACGTTCCCCTCTTGTGCGACAATGAGAGTGCCATCAAGATCGCCTACAATCCCGTTCTACACTCCAAGACGAAGCACATTGAGATACGGCATCACTTCATTCGGGATCATGTTGAGAAGGGTGATATTGACCTCTCCTATGTTGCGACCAAGGATCAACTCGCGGATATCTTCACGAAGGCCCTTGATGAACCAAGATTTCGGGGTTTGAGGAATGAACTAAATGTGATCGATGCGTCTAACTTCTCTTGAACCCTTGCATGAGTACCTTCACTATATGTACTATCTAGTCTAGATGTAGGCATGGACATAGGGGGAGTGTAGTTCAACTCATGAGCAAACACTCCACCTATCATGCGTAAAACAATCAAAACGTCATGCATATCTAGTCAATTTGTGACTTATTGTGCTTAAAACGTGAGTGATACTCTTGAGTCCAAGATACATCTTCGCGACTCCTTGGTGTCACTCAAACACGGTGGCTCCGGCCACCAACTTTTTCCTTTTTGAATTTGTTTCTTGATGTTTTCCTCGTGTTCGTTCGGTTGTTTGTGTTTTTCGTTTTTTTGGAGGCTCGCGATTTGTTCCATCTTCCACCACAAACACCGGAAATTCCGGCCTAGGGCCCGGAATTTTCCGGCCCTCAGACATTTGTCCCAGAAATTTCGCCCCTTTCCGATGTGCCCGCTCGCAGAAGGCACCCCGGACAATCGGTGCGGAAATTTCCGGGGTAAATTTCCGGGGCCCGGAATATTCCGTGCCTTAAGTCCCGGAAATTTCCGGGGTTCGAAAATGGACTCAAATAATCCCCCAAATATCCCGCGTGCCCGCTCACAGAGGGCACACCGGATATTTGGGCGGAATATTTCGGCCCAAATTTCCGGACCCCGGAATATCCGGCCTTAGTACCGGAATTTTCCGGTGTGGCTGGCCTGGGGCTATATAAGGACGCCGGGAGGGAGCAGTTCCAGACTGTTTCCCTCCCCTCGCTTCCACTCGCCTCCAGCCGCCGCCGCCGCCTCCGAGACTTCCGGGAGGCTCCCCTCGCCTCCCCTCCTCATCCTCTACTCAACTCTTGCGGATTAAGAGACCGCACGCCCGTTCCTGCCATGGATCCCGGTATGTGTATGTTTTCTCCGCAAGTTTGGGTTTGATTTGATGCTTTGTTCTCCCATCTAGTGATAAACTTAACCTAGCATGCTTATTTGTTCCCACTCATATCACGTACTCTCCAGGATTCATTCTCGTACTAGATTCCTCGTTCTAGGTCCATTATAGGCCCAGATTCAGATCTGGATTCGAAAATTCCGCAGGCCGGAAATTTCCGCCCCAGGACCGGAATTTCCGCACCCCGGAAATTTCCCCTGAGGCCGGAATTTCCGTCCCCCGGAATTTCCGCATCCATGACCGGAATTTCCGGCCTATACTGAATCTTGAACATAGTTCACTGTTATTCAACTTCCACAACTCGTGAGCCCCCGTTTTTGATTCCTGTTTTGTTTTCTTTGTATTCTTTTTTGGCTTTCCTCGCAGATGGTTCAAGCTCTAGGCCCCCCAAGTTGACCAGCTCTCGGAAACGGCTCCGTCACCTGACAGAAAATGAGGAAGGGACCTTTGTTGAGGACAATGAAACTCGCCGGCGTGCGAGAGATGCTGAGAGGGAGTATGAGCGTCAGCGTGATGCTGACAGGGCTGCCCGCAGGGGTGGCAGACAGTCAGGCAAGACCACTCTCAACGTGGGCACCATGCCCATCACAGAGTTTAAGGCATGGCGGGCCAAGGCTTGGTACACGGAGGGTCTTCAGGACCCCACCATTGATTCATGCTTTTGGCATGTTGAGCAGGAGACCCTATTCAAGCAGGTGTACACCGTGATGAGCAAGCCAGTGTGCCCCATGAAAGTGATCAACTTTGCTCATGCCAACCCCGACTACTTCAACAACTCTGTTCAGCTAGCTGAGGTTCTTGGTCTGCGTCCGCTTATGGAGACTAGATGCTCCTACAACACCACCTTCATCCAGCAGTTCTATGCCACTCTAGTGATTGATGATTCTGAAGAGATTGGGATGTCATGGATGTCTGGCCCTCACCTGCTCACCGCCAACTTCCACGACTTTGCCACTGTTCTTGACTATCCTTTTGCTGGCCTCAACACACCCCAGGGTCACCGCATGCATATCCATGGGGAAGAATATGAGAAGAATAGGCTAGCTGAGCTCTATGGTCCTCAGGGTACAATTGGATCGGCTAAAGGTCTCTTCGCCGTCTATGACATTCTTCTGCGCATGTTCAGGGAGACCATTGCTCCAAGTGCGGGCAATAACGATGCTATTCGCGGTGGATTGGTCAACCTCATGTACCACGCCTACTTGACCTTCTCTGAGAGTGACATGACTGACATGGAGGCTCACAGGATTGATGTCATGGATTTCATTTTCAATGAGATCCACTTTGCCCTCTTTCACCGTAAAGTGCCCCCGTATGCTCCCTATATCATGAAGCTCATCAAGGCCCGCTATCCTGAAGCACTCCGTGAGGACCTGGAACTCGACTGTGAGGAGCACAAGGACGTCACCTTGTACAAGAAGGCCGCCCACACTCAGCAGTCTTCCCGTGATGTTGGCGCCACTGGTCAGGGGCATCGTGATCCTCGCATGCGTCCTCCTCCTCCTGGCAAGAAGAAACGCTCGTGGCTCGTTCGTGCAGTTGAGAAGGTGCTGTGCATGAATATCTGCATCCACAAGGAGAACTACTCTGCCTATGTGGAGCGCCGCACCATCCTCGAGAACCAGCACCACATCATGACTGCTATTGGTGCTCCCAATGTGCCACCACTTCCTCCTCCCAGGATTGCATACAAGAACTGGAACAACCGTGACGTTGACTGGGATATCGGTGTTGATGCTGATGAGGACATGGAGGATGTCACCGATAGTGAAGCTGAAGAGGAAGAAGAGGACACCCAGGCCTAGAGTTTGCTCCATGGGACGTAGCTCTCTCTTTTCTCTTTTTGGTATCTGATGCCAAAGGGGGAGAAGATCTAGATGATCGTGGGGATTTGCTTGTCGCACCCTGATTTCCAGGGGATACTCACCGTACGAACTGGAGAGCAGATGCTTGGATTATCGGGCATAACTGCTCCCACGTCCCAGCTTCCTGGTAGGCCTGCGCTTATGCGCGACAACACAAGCCCTGCTATTCCACCGTCGATGTAAACTATCCACTAGAGATCAAAGGCACTTCCGTCGACGTACTTCAAACCATACACACATGGTACGTCAACGGCGTTTAACAAGTGATATCACAACAGATCTCTACGACACAAAAGATTGAAATAAGTTGCAAATGGCTCTCATTAGAGCAGAGATAGCAAATACAATCATTCAGAGGGCACATGCCCCAACAATACATCATTACAATACAGCGGAAGCATTCAACATGTCTGAGTACAGACAAGAACCAAATAGGCCTAAGAGGCCGGAAACAAACAGACGGAGCCCATCCACAAAGTCTCGGATCCTGCCCGGGTCCGCTATCTACTCGGCAGCAGCCTCGTCGTCATACTCCACGTAGTAGCCACCATGTAGATCCTCGGAAACGTCGTCTGCGTAAACCACAGCCCCAAAGGGGTCAGTACACCAACGTACTGGCAAGCAAGACTCACAGTTCACCAAAGTGTAACCCGTCAACACCAAGCACAGATGCTTTGGGTTCAACGGAAGGAAGGGGATATAAAAGATGCTGCAACTGGCTGCGCTAACCAACTACAGAACATACTACAACTTCCGGCTATCAGAAAGGAGATAAGATCGAGGATTGTAACCAACTGAAAAGTAACTTCAAACAAACCCATCCTGGATCTCGCCCCTTATCCAAAGAAGCAATCCGAGGATAACTCACACAGTTGCATTTAAGGTGAATCAAGTTATTGTGTCATCAACCTATTACTAGTCAAGTTATTAATCATTGGGTGTAACATGTTTGATCATTATGTTTAAGTTGTCCTGAGTACTTGTTAGCCAGTACTTTCACCAAGTAATCCATAACCGCGGAAAACACGGCTTCTCGAGAAGATTATCCCTGCAGGGTTGCACCAATTTGGCCGTACACTCATGAATATCCCGCCAGATGGGAGATCACCCCACCAAGCGGGGCACTCAACACAACCAACCATTCTTCGCATCAAGCCCAAAGAACCTTGGGCGCACGGCTAATCAAGCCCCGAAGAAAAGGGACCCTCATAGCACTCTAAGACCGTGTCCCCCTATATGCCGACTACAAAAGTTCCACCCTGGCCTGGGCTCGCAAAAACATGCATGCGGCAAATGGAAAACACGAACTAAATGAGGCGATTTGGACGAGATGCGAATCAGGTCAAGTTGAGGGGGGCGCCCATACTCGCTTCCCAAATGCGGGTAGTGCGCTCATCATGGATCAGTAGACAAGACCCTTTTCCTATTAGGGTCGACACTAGCAGGCTTCAAAACCTCTCATGGGCCTCCTGCCGGTGCCTTATCATCAAATTATTATCTAACAATATCATTAGCATGATTGATTGATTAACATCGAGCCCCCAGAACATAATGAAATAGTAACTGAAAGTAACGGTAACAGACTCGAGCAAAACAACCTAAGCATGCTAGTAAGACACGGGCTCAAACAATGGTTATATGTATGGAGGTGAGGCAATATCAGGGTTCAGGGTATCATGTGATAGGTTCGCAACAGAAACAACTACTACTAAGGCTAGCAGAAATAGACAACGGAAAGTATCGGTAACCAATGTTGAAAGGAACACAGTGGTTCATGTGAGTGATAACTTGCCTGCAAACCCAGTAGCCTGGTACTGAGCTAACTCCTTAGAAGGGATGTCGTAAGTATCGTCGGTCTCAACGTCGTCGTTTATCCGGGAAGAAGCAAACAAACATTGCAGAAAGATAAACAATCAATATCATGGCATAGTGCACAAACAGGGGATGATGCATGACCATTTTGATGCATAGAAATGACTAGTTGACAAGATAGAAACAGGATTAAATGGACCCATATGCAATTGGATTGCATATGAAAAGCCCATGAATTATGGTTGAATTAATTGTTTTACAACTAATCAAATTGTGTCAGTGAATTAGCATGATGCATGGATGAGGAAAACAACAAAATAACAACAATAGAACCAAATGGAAATATGGTTTAACAAGTTTGGAAATTCATTCATTAAGTTAGGAAATTTTGGTTACTTAAAGGTGTCACACAAGCATTTGTTGTTTTCATCAAATTAAATTGTTCAAAACAGATCACCAAGTTTATATTTGAAAAGAAAACAAGATTTTAGTTGGATTACATGTTTCAAATATTGAAATTGGAATTAGGATGAATTTATTATGAATTAAACAAGTTTGAGCAAGAATTAAATGAATTTAATTCAAACATGAACTTATTTGAATTTTTATTTGTTCAAAACATTAAGTGAGATTCATATTTGAAAAGTTTATACTTTTATGGTTTGAAAACATATTTTGTATGCCCCAAAAGAATTTGTTTTGATCAAGTTATGAAATTAACAATTTTAAATGAATTAAACAAGGATTAAATCAGTTAACCAATTTTAATTATTCAAAACATGAAACAAATTTTATATTTCGAAAGATGGTTTAATTTTGCATGGAAAACATATTTCATTTGTGGAAATTGGATTTAAAATGAGCAAGTTATTATTTTGGCAATTTTAAATGCAATAAACAAGAAACAGTTGTTTTCAGCAATTTAAATTATTCAAAACAGCAAACAAAATTTATATTTGGAAAGTACATGAAAAGTTGATTGGAAAACATATTTGGTTTGTTGAATTTGGAATTTTTATGAACAAGTTATGAATTTTGCAAATTTAAGTGAATTTGACAAGTTTTCAAATTTTGCACCAATTTAAAATATTCAAAACAGTAAATAAATTTTATATTTGGATAGATCATTTAATTTGGTATTGAAAACATATCAAAAATGTTGGATTTGGAGTTAGGATGATTTATTTATGCAATTTCCAAAATTGGGTGCAAATCTGCCATTTTTATGGATCTAGGGACTTGGAAAAAAAAATTTGCAGGGGCTAGATTAAATACCAGGGGCCTATGTGTGATTACTGACAAGTTTTGTGACCAAAAACATGTAAAATAAAAGAGGTGGTTTATTGGTGGGAGGTGGGATTCGAACCCCCCACCTCCTGCTTCCTGCGCTGGGGAACCAACCAACTGGGCTAGGCTGCTGTTGTGTTAGGGAGGGGGGCCTCGGGGGGTATGTGCTGTTGTTTCGACGTTAACTGAATTTTTTGGATGCAGCCAATCTGAACCCGAGCGGACAGGAACCATGTCGAACGCTGCAGCGGCTGCTCGCCGGAGGGCCGTGGGGTTGTGCGAGTAGAGAGGAGGGAGAGGGAGGAGGATCGAGAGGAGGGAGGAGGAGGCGCACCTCACCTTGGCTGATCGCGGAACAGGAGGCGTGGATCGTTGGGGCGGACAGCAGGTGGTTGCAGCAGGGCGGACAGGAAGTTTGGCGGCGGGAATCCTCGACGGTGGCGGCGGCTCAGTCCCTCCCGGCCCAAGCCGAGGGGGGGGAGAAGGTAGAGGGTGGAGCGGCGGCTCCATTCCCGCCGCTAGCGCGGCCGGAGGGGCCCCGGACGGCCGGCGACCACCGGAGAAAGGTGGAGGTTTTTGGTGGAAGCTTCAGGTTCAGTACAGAGAAGATACAGGGAGAAAAGAGAGAAGAAGGGATGGCGGCTTGAGGGAAAAGAGAGGGAGCTAGGGTTTAGGGTTGGGAGAGGGGGAAGGTGAGCTATAAAGGAGAAGGGCCATGGTACGGCAGGCCATCCAGGGGGGGTGGAGATGATCATACGGTGGAGGACATGATCGTACTGTGATGACGTCTGCAGGAGGAAGAAAGAGTATCGAAGGGGTACTAGGGCCAGAAAGAAAATAGGTGGGCTGGGGGAGAAATTGGGCTTTGGTGGCTTCTCTCTCTCTCTCCTTGCTTTAATCTTTTTATTATTTGTTCTATTATTATTTTTTTTGGCTGAATTGGAAAAGGAAGAGAATGAGGGTTTTGAGGTTAGTAAAAATTTCAGAAAAATTTGGGTTAACTCCTTTAGGTAATATTAACCAAATGCAAGTTTTGGTATTTCAAATTAATTGAATTATGGGGCTGTTTTGACTTGGAAAGAATTTGATTGAAATTTATGGTTAAGTGGTTATTGAAAACAATATTTTAATTATGGTGATCAAATGATTTTAACTGAAAACAAATGATTAGTAATTGTGTTGCAATTTTTATAAGATCAACATGTTTTCTGTTTTGGAAAATGTGGTTTGAATTTGATTGTGAATTGATTCAGATGAGTTATTAAATAGAAATAACAAGTTAATGGTTCTATTTAAATAGAAACAACTAGTTGTTTTAATTGAAACTTTTTATTTGGAAAGTGTAACATAACAAGTATGAACAATTATTTGGATGTTGGTTTGGAGTTTCAAATGGAAAACAAATTGAATTTGAAAAGGGTTTGATTAGTGGATGCATTTTTATAGAAACAAAACAACAGTTTTGAGATCACACTTTAATGGAAACATATGATTGTTTTATTTTGAAATATCATTTTGGGAAATTGTAACATCACAAGGATGAAACAAAAGGTTTGAATTTTGGTTTGAAATTCAAATAGAAAACAAAGGAAAACAAAGGAAAACAGTTGGAAAACAAATGGAAAACAAGCAAAACAAATGCAACCAACATGATGCCATGATGCAAAACATAAAATAACAGAGAGCAAACATCCTAAAGGCTTATTTTTCATCCTTGGGATGTTACAAAACGCCCCCCCTTGAAGGAATCGCGCCCCGAGATTCCTACTGAGAAAAGAAAAGGTCCGGAAACTTCTTGGGAAGATCCTCTTGAGATGTGAGACGTGAAACATATCGTGCACATTAGATAGACGTCAGGGAATTTGGAAACCACCGGAACATTTTTAAGTAAAGGGAGAGGTTTTTGTATCGATGGTGTATAGCTGGATAAAACTTGATTCATTTGGAGAATAGAATATCTGTAATAAGGTTGGAACAGAGTTATTGACATCAATGGAACACCAAGGATGACATCAATGTCAGAATCAGCAACATGAGAGTAACGAGGAATATGTGGCCTCTCATTAGAATTGGATTGTTCTTACTTATCTTGGAGGTCAACATTTGAGATCCCGGGGAGTGAACAGAGTTTTGATTTCTTAGTGGAACCAGAATTGGGTTGTATGTTGTGGAAAAGATTGTTGGCACAAAGGAATGTGATGCTCCGGTATCAAATAACACTTTAACTGGACAAGAGTTTACGAGGAAGTTTTGATTAGACGCCGGTAGAAGAATTGAATTGGAAAACAACAACAAGATTTCAACGGACGAAAAGGATGTTGAGAAGAACAGGATAACAACATCGGGGAAAACGAGAACAAAACTCCTGAGGTACTACGGAAAACCCATCCGGGCTTCTAAAGGATCAATATCTACTGCTTAAGGAATAGAGGATCTGCTTCCGGGGCTTACACGCCTCCGTTCTCAATCATGAGTAGGCAACATGATAAATCACGTCACAACCACCTCCATTCCTATGGTCTAGTAGATATAACCATCCTAGAGAAACCAGAATTCGTGAAATCCTAACTTGAAAGTTTAGATGAGAAGAGAAAACAACGTTGCACTTCCTTACCAGAAAAGGGAGGGTGGGTGGGGAAAGAAGAAAAAGAACAGAATTCCTACTCTCACGTTTCATTTTTCCTATATAGTTACAAAATAGTTTCTAGACTCAACTGCGACCAGTAAAAAGGGATCCTACACGCAGACATGCTCTGATACCATTTGTCGCACCCTGATTTCTAGGGGATACTCACCGTACGAACTGGATAGCAGATGCTTGTATTATGGGGCATAACTGCTCCCACGTCCCAGCTTCCTGGTAGGCCTGCGCTTATGCGCGACAACACAAGCCCTGCTATTCCACCGTCGATGTAAACTATCCACTAGAGATCAAAGGCACTTCCGTCGACGTACTTCAAACCATACACACATGGTACGTCAACGGCGTTTAACAAGTGATATCACAACAGATCTCTACGACACAAAAGATTGAAATAAGTTGCAAATGGCTCTCATTAGAGCAGAGATAGCAAATACAATCATTCAGAGGGCACATGCCCCAACAATACATCATTACAATACAGCGGAAGCATTCAACATGTCTGAGTACAGACAAGAACCAAATAGGCCTAAGAGGCCGGAAACAAACAGACGGAGCCCATCCACGAAGTCTCGGATCCTGCCCGGGTCCGCTATCTACTCGGCAGCAGCCTCGTCGTCATACTCCACGTAGTAGCCACCATGTAGATCCTCGGAAACGTCGTCTGCGTAAACCACAGCCCCAAAGGGGTCAGTACACCAACGTACTGGCAAGCAAGACTCAGAGTTCACCAAAGTGTAACCCGTCAACACCAAGCACAGATGCTTTGGGTTCAACGGAAGGAAGGGGATATAAAAGATGCTGCAACTGGCTGCGCTAACCAACTACAGAACATACTACAACTTCCGGCTATCAGAAAGGAGATAAGATCGAGGATTGTAACCAACTGAAAAGTAACTTCAAACAAACCCATCCTGGATCTCGCCCCTTATCGAAAGAAGCAATCCGAGGATAACTCACACAGTTGCATTTAAGGTGAATCAAGTTATTGTGTCATCAACCTATTACTAGTCAAGTTATTAATCATTGGGTGTAACATGTTTGATCATTATGTTTAAGTTGTCCTGAGTACTTGTTAGCCAGTACTTTCACCAAGTAATCCATAACCGCGGAAAACACGGCTTCTCGAGAAGATTATCCCTGCAGGGTTGCACCAATTTGGCCGTACACTCATGAATATCCCGCCAGATGGGAGATCACCCCACCAAGCGGGGCACTCAACACAACCAACCATTCTTCGCATCAAGCCCAAAGAACCTTGGGCGCACGGCTAATCAAGCCCCGAAGAAAAGGGACCCTCATAGCACTCTAAGACCGTGTCCCCCTATATGCCGACTACAAAAGTTCCACCCTGGCCTGGGCTCGCAAAAACATGCATGCGGCAAATGGAAAACACGAACTAAATGAGGCGATTTGGACGAGATGCGAATCAGGTCAAGTTGAGGGGGGCGCCCATACTCGCTTCCCAAATGCGGGTAGTGCGCTCATCATGGATCAGTAGACAAGACCCTTTTCCTATTAGGGTCGACACTAGCAGGCTTCAAAACCTCTCATGGGCCTCCTGCCGGTGCCTTATCATCAAATTATTATCTAACAATATCATTAGCATGATTGATTGGTTAACATCGAGCCCCCAGAACATAATGAAATAGTAACTGAAAGTAACGGTAACAGACTCGAGCAAAACAACCTAAGCATGCTAGTAAGACACGGGCTCAAACAATGGTTATAGGTATGGAGGTGAGGCAATATCAGGGTTCAGGGTATCATGTGATAGGTTCGCAACAGAAACAACTACTACTAAGGCTAGCAGAAATAGACAACGGAAAGTATCGGTAACCAATGTTGAAAGGAACACAGTGGTTCATGTGAGTGATAACTTGCCTGCAAACCCAGTAGCCTGGTACTGAGCTAACTCCTTAGAAGGGATGTCGTAAGTATCGTCGGTCTCAACGTCGTCGTTTATCCGGGAAGAAGCAAACAAACATTGCAGAAAGATAAACAATCAATATCATGGCATAGTGCACAAACAGGGGATGATGCATGACCATTTTGATGCATAGAAATGACTAGTTGACAAGATAGAAACAGGATTAAATGGACCCATATGCAATTGGATTGCATATGAAAAGCCCATGAATTATGGTTGAATTAATTGTTTTACAACTAATCAAATTGTGTCAGTGAATTAGCATGATGCATGGATGAGGAAAACAACAAAATAACAACAATAGAACCAAATGGAAATATGGTTTAACAAGTTTGGAAATTCATTCATTAAGTTAGGAAATTTTGGTTACTTAAAGGTGTCACACAAGCATTTGTTGTTTTCATCAAATTAAATTGTTCAAAACAGATCACCAAGTTTATATTTGAAAAGAAAACAAGATTTTAGTTGGATTACATGTTTCAAATATTGAAATTGGAATTAGGATGAATTTATTATGAATTAAACAAGTTTGAGCAAGAATTAAATGAATTTAATTCAAACATGAACTTATTTGAATTTTTATTTGTTCAAAACATTAAGTGAGATTCATATTTGAAAAGTTTATACTTTTATGGTTTGAAAACATATTTTGTATGCCCCAAAAGAATTTGTTTTGATCAAGTTATGAAATTAACAATTTTAAATGAATTAAACAAGGATTAAATCAGTTAACCAATTTTAATTATTCAAAACATGAAACAAATTTTATATTTGGAAAGATGGTTTAATTTTGCATGGAAAACATATTTCATTTGTGGAAATTGGATTTAAAATGAGCAAGTTATTATTTTGGCAATTTTAAATGCAATAAAAAAGAAACAGTTGTTTTCAGCAATTTAAATTATTCAAAACAGCAAACAAAATTTATATTTGGAAAGTACATGAAAAGTTGATTGGAAAACATATTTGGTTTGTTGAATTTGGAATTTTTATGAACAAGTTATGAATTTTGCAAATTTAAGTGAATTTGACAAGTTTTCAAATTTTGCACCAATTTAAAATATTCAAAACAGTAAACAAATTTTATATTTGGATAGATCATTTAATTTGGTATTGAAAACATATCAAAAATGTTGGATTTGGAGTTAGGATGATTTATTTATGCAATTTCCAAAATTGGGTGCAAATCTGCCATTTTTATGGATCTAGGGACTTGGAAAAAAAAATATTTGCAGGGGCTAGATTAAATACCAGGGGCCTATGTGTGATTACTGACAAGTTTTGTGACCAAAAACATGTAAAATAAAAGAGGTGGTTTATTGGTGGGAGGTGGGATTCGAACCCCCCACCTCCTGCTTCCTGCGCTGGGGAACCAACCAACTGGGCTAGGCTGCTGTTGTGTTAGGGAGGGGGGCCTCGGGGGGTATGTGCTGTTGTTTCGACGTTAACTGAATTTTTTGGATGCAGCCAATCTGAACCCGAGCGGACAGGAACCATGTCGAACGCTGCAGCGGCTGCTCGCCGGAGGGCCGTGGGGTTGTGCGAGTAGAGAGGAGGGAGAGGGAGGAGGATCGAGAGGAGGGAGGAGGAGGCGCACCTCACCTTGGCTGATCGCGGAACAGGAGGCGTGGATCGTTGGGGCGGACAGCAGGTGGTTGCAGCAGGGCGGACAGGAAGTTTGGCGGCGGGAATCCTCGACGGTGGCGGCGGCTCAGTCCCTCCCGGCCCAAGCCGAGGGGGGGAGAAGGTAGAGGGTGGAGCGGCGGCTCCATTCCCGCCGCTAGCGCGGCCGGAGGGGCCCCGGACGGCCGGCGACCACCGGAGAAAGGTGGAGGTTTTTGGTGGAAGCTTCAGGTTCAGTACAGAGAAGATACAGGGAGAAAAGAGAGAAGAAGGGATGGCGGCTTGAGGGAAAAGAGAGGGAGCTAGGGTTTAGGGTTGGGAGAGGGGGAAGGTGAGCTATAAAGGAGAAGGGCCATGGTACGGCAGGCCATCCAGGGGGGGTGGAGATGATCATACGGTGGAGGACATGATCGTACTGTGATGACGTCTGCAGGAGGAAGAAAGAGTATCGAAGGGGTACTGGGCCAGAAAGAAAATAGGTGGGCTGGGGGAGAAATTGGGCTTTGGTGGCTTCTCTCTCTCTCTCCTTGCTTTAATCTTTTTATTATTTGTTCTATTATTTTTTTTTTGGCTGAATTGGAAAAGGAAGAGAATGAGGGTTTTGAGGTTAGTAAAAATTTCAGAAAAATTTGGGTTAACTCCTTTAGGTAATATTAACCAAATGCAAGTTTTGGTATTTCAAATTAATTGAATTATGGGGCTGTTTTGACTTGGAAAGAATTTGATTGAAATTTATGGTTAAGTGGTTATTGAAAACAATATTTTAATTATGGTGATCAAATGATTTTAACTGAAAACAAATGATTAGTAATTGTGTTGCAATTTTTATAAGATCAACATGTTTTCTGTTTTGGAAAATGTGGTTTGAATTTGATTGTGAATTGATTCAGATGAGTTATTAAATAGAAATAACAAGTTAATGGTTCTATTTAAATAGAAACAACTAGTTGTTTTAATTGAAACTTTTTATTTGGAAAGTGTAACATAACAAGTAAGAACAATTATTTGGATGTTGGTTTGGAGTTTCAAATGGAAAACAAATTGAATTTGAAAAGGGTTTGATTAGTGGATGCATTTTTATAGAAACAAAACAACAGTTTTGAGATCACACTTTAATGGAAACATATGATTGTTTTATTTTGAAATATCATTTTGGGAAATTGTAACATCACAAGGATGAAACAAAAGGTTTGAATTTTGGTTTGAAATTCAAATAGAAAACAAAGGAAAACAAAGGAAAACAGTTGGAAAACAAATGGAAAACAAGCAAAACAAATGCAACCAACATGATGCCATGATGCAAAACATAAAATAACAGAGAGCAAACATCCTAAAGGCTTATTTTTCATCCTTGGGATGTTACATTGCTTGGGAGGGTTTCTTTCGTTCTTTGTTGCCAGTTCCTATTTCGTGCGTCTTTTCAAACTTCGTTCTATCGTACTCGTTATTTGTGTTGAACTATTATTATTGGGAGGCATGTCTCCTATATATGCTATCTGTGTTGTTTTCATTTCCTGCATTGTTTGTTTACTCCTCCGCAAATACCCGTGTTGTCATCATTCACCAAAAAGGGGGAGATTGAAAGCTCATGATCCTTCTAATGATTTTGGTGATGATGATAACACGGATATCTCCTATCTAACAATGTGGTATAGACTGTGCAGCTATTATCTCAGGAGATCATTGTTATATCCTCGTCAAAAGATCAAAGAGAAGAACTATATTGTGGAATTACTGCCACCGGATTTTTCAGTTTGCAGGGCGGAAATTCCGTACATTAAAGGCCGGATTATCCGGCATTCACACCAGAAATTTCCGGCCCCCTTCTTGGCATCCACGAAAACGACTAAGTATTTTTCTGCCCGCGCACAGATGCCAGGGCGGAAATTTGTCCCGGAAATTTCCGGCACAAAAATCCGGCCCTCAAGGACTTAGCAGAAATTGGACTACTACATGTTGCCCGCGCACAGAGATGGGGGCGGAGATTCTGTCCGGAAAATTCCGGGCCCGGACATTTCAATTATCCGCCCCCTGGATATTTCAATATTCCGGCCATCCAGTCCTTAGCAGTTTTTCCATCATTGCTCGATGCCCGCGCACAGAAGGTGGGACGGAAATTTGCCCCGGAAATTTCCGGAGCAAATATCCGGCCCCTGGTCCTTCGCAGTTTTTCGACAACTACTTGGTGCCTGCGCACAGAGATGGGGGCGGAGGATTGGGGCGGAAATTTCCGCCCCCGGATATTTCAAATATCCGCCCCCCGGAGAATTCAAATTTCCGGCCAAGTAACACCGGAAATTTCCGGCCTTTGCCCCGGAATATTCCGGTCCCGCTGGACTGCAACGGTCAGAATTTGGAGGAGCCTATAAATAGATGTCTTCTTCCTCTAGATAGGTAGCTCGTCCATTCCTCTCTCTCCTTTATTGTTGTAGAGCTCAAAACGCCCCGATCTCCCTCCTCCTCCAACCAAACTCGATGCCCTTCAAGGATCTCATGGAGGAGGACTAGATCTACCTTTCCACCAAGCCAAAACGTGTGTACCCACACCACAACTCTTGGGATCTTGTAATCTCTTGCTTGCTTTGTCATCCAAGGGAAACCCTAGTGCTTGTAGCTTCCACCTTGTAGCAAGAAGCTTCGATTGTTGAGAGCCTCCATCTCACTTGTGGAGTAGCCTCAACCCCTTGTAAAGGTTTGGTCAACGCCTTCAAGTCGACCTCATAGTGGAAACGAGAATCTCCCTCACCGGAGAAGCTCAAGGAGAACAAGGTGTGCACATCCGTGCTATTGAGGAGCGCCTAGGTGGCTCCCCACCTCTCCAACGTAGACGTACTTCTTTTAAGAAGGAACTACGGGAAACATATCCTTGTCTCCGTGTTTTCGCTTGTTGTTATCTTGTACCGTTCCTTTATTTCCGCTGCTACTTGCTTCGTATCACCTAGGGTACTCACTTAGTTGCACCTCTAGGTAATCAAGCATTTACTTTCTTAAAAGCCCCCATTAAAAGTGAAAAAGAAGTAAAATTTGTAGGTCACCTATTCACCCCCCCTCTAGTTGACCATATTGCACTTTCACTAGTCACTGGATCAATTGCTAGCACCATAGTACAAAATAAATATCATGCAAATGCATCAAATTCTATTACATCGCATGATCCAGTCTTTACAAAATAGTATTACAACTTGCATAGTCTTAGAAGACTAGAAGTAAACAAGGATATACAACGGAAGATAGTACAACATTGAGCCCATCTTCTTCATGTGCCACAGGCAAAACATGTTGGCGATAGTCTTGACATCCTAAACGAAATCCTCACTCGTCTTTAGAAATATCTGCAATATGGAATATGCAGCCACAAGAGAGTCAATACAATTTAATGTATTGGCAAGTAAAACTATGGTGGATATAAATGACAAGACTAATACTACATGCTTATTTTGCTGAGTGGAGTTTAGGCTAAGTTTGCATAAAGCAAGATTTCTCCTACATTTTTCATAATTTTTTTTATCATAAGAGGTATCTCTCGATAGAGATTTGTGAACCAAGATTCATCTTCAGAAATGTTGACATATGCATAGGTCCAACCATGTGAATGGTCCCCTACCATTCCATAGATGAGAGCATATCCATAGGTTCAACCACTAATGTGGTCCCCTACCATGCTAGAGTCATGAGCATTTTCATAGGTACAACCACTAATGTGATCCCCTACCATGCTGGGTAATAAGAATTTTCATAGGTACAACCACTAATGTGATCCCCTACCATGATGGGTAATAAGCATTTTTCATAGGTTCAACCACTAATGTGATCCCCTACCATGCTGGATAGTAAGCATTTTCATAGGTACAACCACTAATGTGATCCACTACCATGATGGGTAATAAGATTTTTTCATAGGTACAACCACTAATGTGATCCCCTACCATGCTAGGTAATAAGCATTTTCATAGGGTCAACCACTAATGTGATCCCCTACCATGCTGGATAGTAAGCATTTTCATAGGTGCAACCACTAATGTGATCCCCTACCATGCTATTCATGTGAACATTTTCATAGGTTCAACCATGTAAATTGTCCCCTACCATGCCACACTTGTGAGTATCTAGTACTCCACCAAAAATATTTCATAAACCCCTTAAGGTAATCATTCAAAACATAGTTATACTTTCCAATCACATAAACTTCATCTACAAGCATAGCTAAGAAATCAACTACCAAAATTTTAAGGCTGCTACACTATCAAGATAATAAGGATGGCTACACACTACTTGGGATAATAGCATAACATAATATTTTACCAAAGATTTTCCTATCATGCATCTACTCAAAAGCTCTAATGCATATAGGAGATAATAGGTAGTTTATGATGTGTCACTTGCCTTGCGAAAGTTGGTGTAGAGGTACACTCTCTTCACCACTAGATAGTTTCTCTTTGCACAATCTGGATAAGTCAAACAAATGACAATAAACAACCTTCACAAACAACAAGGAAACAAAGAATTGAAATCAAGACACTTAGTCAAAAGGGTTTTATGTTAATTACATTAATTTAGTTTGCTAAGGAAACTATTGTGATTAGGTTAAGGTCTTCAAAAATGGGCTATAGTTGGTAAAGACTTGGGTTTGAAATATCCAAACTCAATTGGTCATACTTGTCGTGGATGTTCCAAGAGTTCACTAAGGGTGATCTACTCTTTCAACTAAAGTAACACATAACAATGTGTAACACTTAGGTATTTTCATCAAAACATTTGAGTGATCTAGGTTAGTCCTTCCATCTTGGTGTAGGGTGGGTCTAGGTTCAACTAACTTCGTAACAAAGGAGATAACATGTTAAAGTCTTGGGCTTTTCCATTTGGGTCAAGGGCTGGACAAAAACAACTTAATTATCTTCATAGTGTGGATTGCTCCAAGTCTTCACATGTTTGTCTTCTTGAAGATCATCTTCATGCTTCTATTGTAGTCTTGTTCCTTGGATGGATTCTTCTCTTGGTCTTGATAAATTCTTCATGGCTTTCACTTCACTAATTTGGTTTGGGTATGGGATGGGCACAAAATACCACTAAGTCAAGAGAAAGAAAAATAAGAAGAATGATAGAAAGAGAGAGGAAGAAGCTTTCTTCTGGATTTCTTCACACTTGTACTTCTTTGAGTTGCTTCTAGCTGTGGAGTCCAAGTCTTCTCTTCAAAACTTCTTCTTTGATCTTCCTTGTAGCTCTTCATGTTTCCACCAAGTTGAAAGTGAAGTGCCTTCTTGTTCTTGAGTCTTGATTTCCATTTTGCTAAGTTGATGAATTCTTGAAGCAAGAATGGGGAGTGGAGGAGTAGATAGAAAGAAAAGGGACTAGTGTCTAAGGTTCACTACTTGGTCTTGTATGTGATTGACACATACTAGGGACTTGGTCTTGGATTCAAAATGGCCACAACAAACAATGGTAGAAAGAATAGAAACAAAATCTAAGGCATGATCAACTAGTGGTTCACTAAGATGGATTTTTGGTCCAACTTAGAAGGAAATGGTTAAAGGTTGTCCAAAAGGTTTAGGTACTGTTGTCTCTGGTTCAAGGTTACCAAAAGGAGCAATTTTGCTTAAGGTAACATATTCTAATTATTTATAGAATTAATTATGTGCCAAAAATACTTAAATATACTACTTAATTCTAATTTCTAAACAAACTTGTTCAGAAATTATTTTGGAAAATAGGATATGAAAGTACACATCCCAAGGTTTCTAAATATATTTTATTTGCAATTTTTGGATATGTAGAATTTGAATTATGCCAAAATTCATCAAACAAGCATATTTCAATTTGAACCCATGTAAGTTTGTCAAATTTGAATTTCAATAGTGCTAAAAGATTCTAAACATTATGGGGATTTCAAAAAGTCCAAGTTTGCTAAATTTGGCCTTATGGTTAAAAAGATATGATGTTTCTAAGTTCTATGGACTAAACTGCAAAAACTACTTTTTATTTTCTATTCCGCAAGAAAAACAGAGACTAGGCCGCTATGCGCTGCACTGAGCGATAGATAACAGCAGGGCTTGGGCTGGTTTCAGGTTGGGATGAGCGACGGATAAGGTACTTGACGCTCGGCTGACTTGGCTTGGTCTGATTGGTTGATACCTGTTCGAGTAAGTGATCTAACGGTGGCCTCACGATCCAGATCCTACGACTGAAAACAAAACACGGGGGTGAGAGGGCTCACCGGGTGGCGCGCCTGGTCGGAAAAATGGTGGTGCAGCGCTCCGGCGTGTTCCAGGGCTCGGGGAGACCACGCTCGGGTGCGGGATTCCACGGCAAACTCGATGGAGATCTTGTGGGGGTCTGGCAGGGCTCCAGGAGGAGACGCGAAGAGGATCCCGAGGCGGCGGTGACCGAGCAACTCCGGCGACACCGTACTCCTCTTCTCGTGCACCTGCGGACGGGTAAAAGGATTAGGGAATTTCTTCGAGTCAAGGGAGAGGCGATGGTATGCTTGGTTGCGGCTCAGGGGACCACGAGGGACGGAGGCGCAACTCACCTGTGGCGGTTAGGGTTTCGAACTCCGGTGAGCAATCAGAGCGTCTTGGCGGGGCGATTC
Source organism: Alopecurus myosuroides (assembly GCA_028641055.1). Lineage (NCBI taxonomy): Eukaryota > Viridiplantae > Streptophyta > Magnoliopsida > Poales > Poaceae > Alopecurus > Alopecurus myosuroides. Next base: position 209,495,762 of record CM054061.1, on the reverse strand, counting down.
GCGCGGGAAAGAGAGGGTAAAGGTGGAGGGCATCTGTGGCTATAATAAGAGGGCTTAAAGGCAGTAATTGGCGACCTTAAATCCGCGCAATCAATCAAAGGAGAAACGGCAGTGGCAGTTTCTGCCTGAGATTGAAGACGAGGTGATGTAATCGCTGATGTCAGCACCTTTTTTCCCTTGTTTTCTTCTTTATTTAATATCTTCTGTTCTAAAATCTTGAAGTATTAATACCTTTCAGATTATAACATTTTTGTAAACTTTTCATCACATTTGAAATTTCATATTTTGCAATTATAAATAAATCATTAGTTGTACTTAATATCATTTTATATAGAAAATGACAAATAATTTGTAATAAAGTTTTATAAAATTAAAGAAACCTTTTTATTGTCAAATATCTTTTTTCAAAAACATTTCATACATTATAATTTTAACTTACTTGCAAAATCACTAGTAGGTACCCTTTGGTTATATTCAAAATAGAGAATTATTTAATAAATTTTGAATTGGGGTTTAATAAGAACATATGGGTTTTCTCAAAGTAAAATGTTGTTTTCCCAATTTAAAAATATTGTTTTCTCCGAGGTAGTTTGCTTATTTTCATACTTAAATAATATATATGACACTTTATTGTTTTGTTGATTGACATAAAACTTGGAAAACAAATAACCAACTTTTATCGAGTTGAGGTTAATAATAATAGTGACATAATTTCTTGGAGACAAGGAGAAAATATTAGAGATAGTAACTATCTGGTTTTCAATTATCATAATCATTTTCATTATAGTAGTTGAGTTGAAAACATGTTTGGTAAAGATGTTTTCTAAGAAAATATTTTATTCACATGAGGAAACATATTTTATTTTAGAAATAGGACATATGGTTTATGGAATCAAGGCAATTTGGATTCTTTATTCCAAATACATATTATTTTTTTTGTTTCTTGCATCTCATTTGGTTTTTAGTGACTTGCATTGTATGAAAACAAAAAGTTTCAAATTTTTGTGATTTTTGCACTTTCCAAAAAATTAGGGATGTTACACTCTCTCTCACTCTTGACCCCCTCTGGAAAAGCCCCTCCCTCTCTACTTTTCCTCTTCAACCTACCCGTGCGCTGTCCATGGTGCCCCGCCACGTCGCTCACGTTCCAACACATGGGCAACATGCCGAGCTTCGCGTCCTTGTCAAAACGCTCCACAAGACCTCCAGAAACCTACCCGTGATCCCCATTCGCCCCAGATCGATCTCCTCCCTCCGTTGTTGTCTGTCGAACACCTGCGGGTGTCGACATTGAAACCCTACTTCCACTCGCCTCGAACCTCCTCTTTCCAATCCCTTGTGCCTGGAGGACCTCATCACCTCCGTGATCTTCCTATACACGCCCTTTGTGCCTCATTGAGCTCTAGCGAGCAGGTCCATGTCCTCCATTGTCGCTGCACACCGAGCTCCGACGCTAGATGGATCCGAGCCACCTCCTTGCTTTCCAACAAGACTCACTAGCTCCACTACTCTCCAATCGAACCCTAGTTCCTAAAGCCCCATCCCTTCCCCTCCGAATCTACGGAATCGAGCTCCGAGCACCGGCGGACAACTCCTACTCAAAACCCCTGGTACAGTGCGCCTCCGCCCCCAATTTCTCTTCCTCAGCCTACCCCTTGGATCGGAAATGCTCATGCCTGTGTCAATTTGGAGTTCTACTCCTCAGGAACGCCCGCCATCATCACCCTCGGTCCGCGGCCGCCGCTCCCGCCGATCTCCCTGCTCCGACCTTCCTCTGATGATATCAAGGTGGGCACTGGGTGTGCATCGACGCGCTGGTCTTCCTGGAGCTCTCCTCGTTTCCAGGCGGCTGCGGGAGACACCGGGGGCGAGCTCGGGCCTCTATAACAGCGTCCGGAGAGGACTCCACCCTGTCTTTTGGTTGCCGACGGCGGTTCCCGACGAGGGCGCCTCTCGACCGCAGGATCTGCATCCAACGGCCATGTACCCCATCACCGTAACCTTCGCGGTTGGGCTTGGACTGGCCGCGGCCCAGTGCCCCGTTTGAAATCCTTCCCGCGCGGGAGACCGCCTGGCAGGTTGGCCCAACTCACAGATCTGGCCCGTGTGATTTTCCTGAAGGTTGTTTTTCCTATTTTCCTGCAGATCCAGATCTGATGCTTTGCTTTAAATCGAAACAAAAATGCATATGAGTACAAATTTCCAAATAAAACATCCCAGTGGTAGATCTACAAATTCTTAACCATGTCCAACTTGTAGATCTGCATTTTGTGCAATATTTTAGGAGAAATAAATTAAATGGCAGAAGCACTCATTAACACCATTTATTTAATAACTTGAGTCTTATGTATCCAAATCTTGCATACTCAACTGTTATGAGTATCCCTTGAAAATGTCTATCTGTGCAAGTTGACTTTGTGTTGACTTGAGTTGTTTATTGAAAATGACATGCATGTTAGTTTTAGGCCAGAGAGCACTTCTGTGAATAGTTTAATTTACTGGTGATGATTTTAGAGGTGAATCCAATTGTGTTGGTTTGAATATGACTAGGAGCACCTTATACAAGATTTTCATGATTTTAGGAGTTACAGAATAGGCTTGGTGTATTATTTAGTGTTTAGCCCTTTTCTGCATATTATTTCTATTCCTTTATTAAAATTGTGTGTTATATTGTTTTTGATATAAAAGTGATTCCTAGAATGTGTAAGGTATTAATACATGATTGATATGTGTTTTGAGTGATTCATTAGCATGATAGGGTTTGGGTGTGGAAAACCATGTTTGTTATAGTTTTATTCTCATAGGGTCTTTTTCCTACTAATAATAGGTTAAATTTTGTTATTCTTCTTATTGCTATGATAACTTGCATAAATTCTTTAGTATTGTTTTCCATAGCATAGCTACTGTTATTTTACCATATTATACTTGCTTGCATGCTTGAGTGACTTCTAGATAAATTTTTCATGCTATGATAGTTTTAGATAATTTTCTGCCATAAGTTGTTATTTGCATGCTTAATTTTTGAGGCATTGATTAGATTGCTATTTTGAAATTACTAGCATGTCTAGGTGTTGTTTTCTCTGTTATTTGGATGCTATCTTACATATCCATCATGTTAGAATAAATCATGTTTGAGGATCTACTATTGTTATGCATGTATGCTTGCCTAAATAGCCTCTTTTAATGTCTAGTTTTAATAGTTGTCTTGCTCCATGATTATTTTCATGCATTGAGTGATGCCATGATATGATTGGTATGGATTTGTCTATGTTATTGGGTGGTTTAGCTACTGGTTATATAATTTCTCAATGTTTAGAAAAGCATGTGTTACTATGGGCTTGTAGTATTGCTTGATAATATTTTCCTATGCATGTGTATGTGTTCCTAGGTTGTTTTCTTGTTATTTTGCTCATCCTCATGAATGACCAGAGAGTCATTTGACCTTATTTTAGCATGATATGAGAGTGTCACACCCACTGAACTCATGCCATTTTGGTTGAGGATCTATAGCATCAACTCTACTGTTATTCATGTGTATTGTTTGTGCCTGTTTTGCTTGTTGGTGTGCACCCTAGTAATATTGTTTGCGAGAGTACTTGTTTGATGAAATGCTTGTTGTATGTTTACTTTTGTCATGTTATTTCCTTTGTTTGGTTCTGATTGGGTGTTTTCCTTCTTGAGTTTACGATGTTAGATAGCGAAGACGACATTATTTCTCGGAGAGGTTTTTATTGAAACCCTTGTTTATTTCAAGAGCAAGACCAAGACTAGTGCAAAGGCAAGCCACTATAAATGCTTGCTGTTGTTTTACTTATCATTATCTATCATGCATATTTTACTTCTTAAGTTTTACAAAAGTTTGATTCAAAAACTATTATTTTAGTGGACTATACCACTATCTATTTTTATGTATCTAATATGCTAAATCCACTATATAATCTTGCTGTTACCAAGCCCTTTAGATATTTTAATATCACCACTTCATTCACTTAAGTCCCCTAGTGGAGATTTTTAACTTGATGTTTTTCGAAAGCAAAAGCTTGGAAAACCACAAGAAAAGGTGGGACCTTGTCCGAGGGAGGTTTGTGAAGAAGGAAATGTTTTCGACTTGTTTTCCAAAAATGACACATAACCTAGTCTTCGCCGGACAACCAAGCTGTGCTGCCACATTACCTAAATATGGGAAAGGGGTCTAGATAATTGCTTGTCAGTGTTAGTCCGTGACTACCTCAAAGTGCTATACTTGCATGTTTAGCTTTCATTTGGGGTGTATTGCGAGTACATTCCAATGTACTCACAATGGTTTTTTCCCTGGCTATTGTCTTAGCCAGACTTTGAGAAAAAACCCGGAGAACCAGAAGAAGATGGTGTCGCTGACGTCTACGTGAGCTAGGAACGTCTCAGAGTTAGTAGCCTGTAGGTAGTCAAGGCATGACTTGGGTTTACCACGATTGTGGTTTGAAGAATTCCGCTGTTTTTAGTGTGTGTTCCTGCCCTGCGTGGCAGTTGTCTTCAACTGAGTCATGTGACCAGTTGTGTAAGGCGTGTATTCGTGTAGTGGATGTTGTAATATGCAATTCCAACTTGAGTATGTTGTTCACGACTAACTGATCGTGGGATCGTGAATGTATGCGTACTGGAGGTCTCGGACTGCTAGTCTGGGGTCCCCACGGAGTTGGTATCAGAGCCATCCTGACTTTAGGAGACCTTAGATTAGCATGGACGTTAGATAGGAAATAAAAATATTTTGGTAAAAACTATATTACTGCCTAAAATGTTTTTATCTAAGGGACCCTAAGAATGGTTTCCTTTCTCTCATATCTTCGAAAAATGTATTGCCTTGTTTATAAAACAGAAGTTTTTAAGAAAAAACCGAGAAAATAGTAAACATACCTTTGTGGTCCTTTGTTTTCATGGCTCAAAATATTTTGTAAATAAATAAACATGAGTTTATAAAACCCTGGTTTTCATTTAAAAGTCTACCAAAAAAAGTTTTTCTCTCTTATCTTTTTATAAAAAATTACATACTTGGCTATGTCCCGAGAAGACCTTAGTGGTTGGCAACCCCAAAAAAAAATAAGCTTCCTTCCGAAGACCTCAACATCGAGATGACATAAAGAGAAGACTTCCACAACCCTTTTGTCGACCCAGCCTCGTAGGATTTGATAGGTTTCGCTCAGTTGTTTTACTTGAGCTACCCTTTCTTCAACGGTAATAGACGTTTGCTGGTACTAAAGGTACCTTGTTTGTTCTTTGCTTGTGCGTTGTTTGTGTGGTTTACATTTGCGTGGTGTTTTTACCTGCTCCCTTGTTGGGTGTGTTTTTGAATTTGTTTGCTTGAGTGTCTCACAAGCACGCCTTTTAGGAAAAAACAAAGTCACCACACTTTTACCTCTTGTTTTGTTCCTGTTTATTTGCACAAACTCTTTTTGCCATGTCGGCTTTAGTTACAACTTTGGTACCTCTTCAAAAGTCCGACTTAGCAAAAACCCAGTTTTATCCCCCATCCCTTCTTGAGAAGTGCAAGATTGTGGAACGCTCTCTGCTTCAACCCGAGAGCCAAGATCTCTGAAATCTTCTTCAAGACGGATAACGGACTTCACGCGCCATTTTGTGCAACTACATAAAGAGCCATCAAGAAGGATGGCGAATTCAGATTCGAGCCCGAGTAAAAGCGAGATGTGACTCGCAACTCTAACAGAAAATTTTACTAGTGTAACACTACTAACATAACTGTCTAATTTTAGACTAACATCTAACCGAAGGTTTGCTTAAGGCACTAGCTAGTTTTCCCGAGGGAAAGCTAACTATGTGATACTAAGTCACCTATGAAGACGCCTGCAAAGCTCCATGAAGATCAAGACACAACGAATTCTTCCACGACCTGCCATCACCGCCAAGCAAAAATGAGACGAAGATGAAGATAATCCCCGACAACCTACAAGGACTAATCAAAGGGGGGAAGCATCCACACTTCAACGTGGACAACCACTCAAGAAGCAAAAAAGCATATAGGAGATTCCTGACAGCTTTCCTAACAGTAACCGGAGAGAGTAAAGTCGACGGACTTGACGCCCTGTGAGGCCAGATGGTTGTCGTCGGTAACTATCTGCAATACCCCTAAAAGAAGACCAGGTCCAGACAAGGACAGAAGGTCTACGAAGATGAGAAATCAAGACCCTTCATTAGCCTGTGTCGTTCCACCAACATGAACAACAAGGACATGAAGTTTCAAGTGAACATATCCATCTCCTCGATAAGCAACATCCTGACCACATCAACACCTCGAGTTCTCAGAAGACCACCTCGTCAAAGGATCTTCATTTACAAAAAAAATGAAGAAGCCTGAGACTCTTGTTTTTAGTTACAGAATAAAGTACCCACTTACGAATCTCGGGGACAAGATTCATTTTAAGGGGGGAAAAGCTGTAACAGCCCAATTTTTGGAAGACAGGAAAACCTTGTTTTCAATAACCTAAAAATCAGGGCCAACAATTTTTTTATATATATTTGACTAATGTTTGTGTTTCTTTTCTTTTTGCTTGCTGATTGTGTTTTTGTTTGAGTTTGTTAACAACTAACATTAAAACCAATTATCATAACTTTCTTAAAACACAACCCTTGTGATCAAGTCATGACAACAAAGCTTATCATCTTCATCCACGACACTCTTTTGGCAAAAACCTTTTTGAAAATGTTTTGATTTGACAAGAAACCCAAAGGCCAAGTTTTTGATGAAACAAAAGATAATTTCCAAAACTATATGAAAAGTATTTTGGAGTTGATCATCTCCAACCTGTTTTCAACCAAGATGTTTTTGCAAGTATTTCAAAAACTTCTTCTCCCTTCCTTCTTTTGCAAAAACAATAAGAGGGGACTATGTTACCCCTGTGTTTTACCTCAATGATATTCTTTTGGAAATAAAAACTTTTGATCTGAACCTATTTACAAAATCCTCTTGTCATGTTCTGTCTTGATCACTACCTCAAATTGAAACTTGAGAAAACACATGGTATTTAATTTGAGGAACTCAGTTGATTGAGTGATCTTGTGTGACTTGTTATTTTATCTGCTTGTTGTGTGATTTCATCTTATGTTTACTTTCAAGTATTTATTTCTGTTTGTTGATTAATGTGTGTTGTTTTCATAAAATTAAAACCTATTAATGACAAGATCAAGCATCAATATCATATTCCATCTCATGTCCATATCATATTCTGTTTTCTTAAAAATCTCCAACTTTGGAGACAGACTTCTATGACCAATCTTGAGCTAATCATCATACATATCATTGTCTATATCTATTCTATCCATACAATTTGTTATTTTGGATATTGAAACTCCTTGGTATCTTCTTTTCAAATCCTTTAGAAGGCATCCACTAAATGTTGATCATATCTCCTTTATTATGAAGCACTTTGTCCATGTTACTCCAAATCACTCCTTATTGTTTTCAAGCCCAACCAACCTACCCTTGTCATCTTCATAAATTATATATCACCTCTATATGGTCCATTTATTTTCCAATGGTAATTTAATTGTTCGTCCCTCATGGTTTTTAGCCTATTAAATAAACTCCTGTTTTCACCCTTTTTCCACTTGGTGTCTCAAATATTTCCAAAAGAGTTGTTGATTAAAAATCACCTTTGAGACCTATATCATTTACTCTCCCCTCGCAACTAAAAAAATATTGGTTTTAAAAACATTTTACTATTTATTATTCTCCATTTTCCAAAAGACCAGAAATGGACTTTAAAATATTTTGAGAAGAAAAGTATTTCCTAAAATCTTGGGAAATTACCCAACACGCCTATGATCATGTGGGACTTATTTATACAAAAAAAATTGGAAGTTGTGTTGAAAATTTTGGAGAAAACATTTAAAAACTGTTTATGCCATTTTTTAATTCCCAAAATTTGGTGAAAGAAATATTTTTAGAAAACCTTGAGACCACCACCCCTAGACTCCATTTTTTATTATCTATCCATCGGACATAATGTTTCACTCATGTTACTTTAAAAATCTGGGTGAAAACAATCAAAATCCAATTCTTTATTTTCTGGTCACTACTTGGTTCATGAGCATCCTGTTCCGTACACTCCTTTTCTCTATCTCTCTCTGGTTCTGTGAGGTAGAAAACATCTTCCCCAAACCCATAGACAAGGTCTACACACCTGTCGTGGGATAATCACGGCAGATGTTACCTGGGGTAACTGATCTTGGGGCAAGTCGACACAGGTGTTCGGGAGAGGGTTTAGCTCAAAGGAACACATAACGGAAAGCAACCTAAGAACCGGAAAATAACTCGCCGGATCTCAATATGAATTATGCTGGATACTCGATAACAGGTGTTACAACTATGACTTGAATCTCTCTTACAAACTAAACCTAGGGGCCGGTTTATAAAGCACCCGCACACCCCTAACTTGCCCTTCAAGACTCATCTTGAGTCCTATTCGAACTTTACTTACAAACCCTAGCTTTCCTTACCGCAACCCACAATCCGGGTTGCGAGGCCTACACACTTTGGGCCTTCCAGAAGTCTCTTTATTCTTAGCCGGATCCTGTGCAGCATCCTTTGGGCCGGGTCTCACCTTGGAGTTGGCCTACCGGGTTACTATCCCCCCATCAGTAGTCCCCAGGATAGCGCGGGTTTCACGGATTCATCCTTGAAGCGCTCGCTATTCCCTGAAAAAGATACGAAACACCCAAGTTCATGGAGACCGAGTTAAATTGCTTCGATAGATGGCTAGGCACAGCTCCATGACGGCCATACGATAACTCGATTCCCCCTCAAATGTCTAACATGCCTTTCCAAACTTGAACACTAAAATGCCAAGATCCCACTCACGATACCGGTCCCTGATATCTCGGGATAGGTTATACTTCCTCCGCCAACGGAACATTTTATTCCATTCCGGGCGCATACACCACCAAATCCGCACGGATAATTACCGTCCCGTAGCTTCCGATTTTCCAGTCGCGGGGGTGAACTCACCACCTCCCTTATAAATATCAACCGAAGGTAACCCTAAGCCTTTCACCTCGCCTCATCATACCCTTTCTCCTTGCTCCCTCGCAACTTCCGCCGCCGGAGCTCACGCACACTACAACGGATAAGACCGCTGCCGGCCGCGCTCGACCTCGAGCCATCCCGCGCCGCCATCACCCATTGTCGTCGCATCTTCGTTTCTCCCATTGAGGGCTGTGGAACAACACTCAAGCCGCACCTCACACCACCCTCATTTCGGACATCAATCTCCTCGGTAAGCCTCTCTCAATCGTCCAACTGAACCTCGCAATTTTTTCAATTTGACTTGGATCGGATCTGGATCAACCCGTAAGTTACCTTTCCGGTATCGTCAAATCAAGCCGCTTCGGTAGTCCTCAGCTCCTTTAAGCACCTGATGCGTAGTCGCAATTCACCCCCGCACCTTCTTCAACCATCAAACTTTATATAAGATCGCTCGCAAGCTTTTCAACCTAGATCCGTTCCACCTTGTTTTTTCCGCTTGTCTCATTAACATCCGGAAAACCCTCTTTTTCCAGCTATTTTCTTCGCAATAAAAGTATGGGCAACCATCCATGTTCGCCCAACCCACCTCCATACGTAAGTAATTAACAATTTACTCAACCTCATCTGTAACCCGGAAAATCCTCCACACTTATCATCGTAGCGCATTATCCGGGTATTATTTTAGCCTTCGCATTGTCTCGATATTCCCAGACTCGGATAATCTGATACTCCGAATCTTACTCCATACATCTCTTGTCCCTTGCAGGTCAACTCCATGGCTCCGAAAAGACAGGGAAGGCACCCGGCTCCGACCAAGACCCCTCAAACCACTTCTGCCAACTGGGGTCGGTCTTCAACGACGAAGGCCAAGCTGGAAGGAATGGCCGAATTAGGAATTCTTCCCTCCCAAAAGGAGATACATTGGAGGGCTCCTGACGATGAGACCCGTCCTACTCCTGCCGGGAATGAGGTAATCTGTTTTACCGAGCACGTGACCCGGGGATTCCGTCCTCCGGGTCACCCTTTCTTCCGGGAAATCTTAAGCCACTACGGCCTCCGGGTGTTCGACATAGGGCCTAACTCTATGCTGAACATTACCCATTTCATAGTCTTGTGCGAATCTTACTTATGCATTCCACCAAGCCTGGATCTTTTTATTGAGTTATTCCAATGCGAGCTGTGTCGCGAGAGCGATGACGGAGCTATTCTTACCTGTGGCGGGGTATCTATCCAGCGCCGCAAGCACTCACTAATGCCAACTCTTAACTTGAACTCCCACGTCAACAACTGGCAACTATCTTTCTTCTATTGTCATGACACTTCTCCGGATGGTGAGAGGAAATTGTCGGGTTACTCGGAGAGACTCCTTGAACCCTCCGAGTCTTTTAGCGCTTTTGCACCCGAGCCTGATAGGGAAGCCATTCAGCCCTTTTTGGCCAAACTAGCAGCCCTCTCAACCCATGGCCTTCTTGGGCTTAATCTAATAAAGTCTTGGGTAGATTTCCGGGTTCAGCCCAACTCCATTCGTTCGAAGTTGCTACACGAGTACTCGGGTCATATCACGGACTCCCTCCGCTACTCCACCAAGAACTTCCCTGCTGGCAACACCAACAAGACCATCAAGGGTTTCCTGATGGAGAGGCTAGATGTTATAAAGAACGCTACCGGGTTACCCCCGTTTACTCGGGAGAATCCTGCTCCAGCGGTAAGACCTGACCCCCTTTTTCTTGTTTCAGCACTTTTATCCGCTATAGTCTCTAACCACTACTTGCATTTACTTGTTCACAGGCTGACGATCCCTTCTGGAAGGTCGAGAACTCTCCTCCCTCCCAAGACCCCGAAGGGGAAAACGAGTCCATTGATGACGACGAGGGTACTCTTTCATAGCCTTTATATCTGCCTTTCATCTGTGCCACCTTTCTTACCACTCGTCCCTTCTTATCTGATACTTACTCGGCATTCAGAGTCAGAGGACGAAGAGGAGGAAGAAGAAAATGACCCGGAAGCCACCGAGTCTGACCAAGAACCCCCAGTTGGAAACAAAAGGAAAGCTAGAGGGGTAGTTGAAAAGGTTCCCTTCTCTTCCATGTCTTGTGCGCCTTACTCCTTTGCCACTATGCGTGAACTTAATGTGCGATTATCACATTCATCCTTCTTGAAGGACCCACTCCCGACTAAACGTAGGGTGACCCGGAGTTCTCCGGGGGATGATCCCCTTAACCCGAGTATCTCCACCTCACCCGCTCGTCGAGCCAGCACCCCTCCAGCTCAACCTTCCCAATCTCCTCAACGTCATCCATCTCCTAGTCATCCACTTGCCGGGCAATTTCGCGTACCGCAGCCAGTGCTTTTACCAACGTCATCCGCCTCCAGCTGCGAGCTTCCCCCGGACTATGCTGTGAACACCGGGTAAACTACCTTTGCTTACATTTTCTCGCACTTGTTACCTTTCTTTTTTCCATACATTCCACTAATCAATGTCTCCTTTTTTCCTTTCAGCGCCACAGTTACGCTGAGTGACCCGGATATTCCTGAGGAGAAGCCGAGTAATAACATGGACATTGAGGTTGAGGCCGAGGCCGAGGACGGAAATAAAGAAGACCCCTTTAAGGACCCACCTCCACCAAAAACTGCATCACCCCAGCCCTCTGAGGAGGTGGACGAAGATATCATTTTGGAGACCAAGTCGGGTTCTCCAAACCCGGACACTCAAACGGTCCGGGTTTCGACCCCCAGACCCGGAGCAACCCTTCAACAGGAAGACCAATCTTCCGGCCCTTCTCGACTTCGCCCTGAAGACATGACCTTTGCGCAAATGCTAGATGCCCTCCATACCTTGAAGGGTGATGAAGAAAACATACTAGACGCCTTAATAACCAAGCACGAGGTAATCCCGAGTAGTACCAATTGTTTCCACACATAGTCCCCAAGTTCCGAGTAAATTACTAAGTAACTTGCTTGGAACTTTGTATAATGTTTTTGGCTAATCCCTCTTCATGCTCCCTTACAGGACTATGTTTCGCAGTTGGAGAAGAAACTGGCCAAGTCCACCAAACGTATTGAAAAAGAAACGGCCCTTCGTGAAGCTGCGGAGACTGAAGCTCGCAGGTGCCAAAAAATGACGAAAAGGTACAGAAAAAGGGCTCACAAGGCTAAGGACAAACTGACAACACTTTCCGTGCAAATTGCTGACGTTTATCGTACCGCGACCGGTAAGATTTTTAAATTTCACCTTTTCTATGAGCCGGATTTCTTTGATATGAACCACTGTACTTGCTTACTTATTATCTTTGCTCCTTTTGCCCCTTTAGCAGGCCCAAGTGATGCTGCCTCCGAAGGAGATGACGCTGCTAAGCTAAAAACCATCAAAAATACTCTTCGCCAATTTTGCGGCGGAGTTAGCTGGATACTTGATGAGTTGCGACTGCCGGGTGTCAGGCCAGATAATATGAAGAGATTACTGGAATTCTGCTCCACGATCCCCGAGTGGATTTGGCACTGGAAACGGTCCTCCTGCCGATATGGGGTAACCCGGGGGCTCGCATTGGCTAAAGCCTACGCTCCCAAGCTAGAGCTGGCCAAACTCATGAGCGGATTTCCAGAGTTCAACTTGGATGGGTCCAAGTTTTTGCCAAAGGACTTCAAGGCTATTCAGAAAGAAGTCCGTCATCCGGCTAGCGTTATCGCTGATAGCTTAGAGATTGATGTGATTCTCCCTGCTTATGATGCTAATGACAAGATTGTCAAGGCGAACCGACCCCAGCCGTTCGATATGCTTGCCCGTTGGAGGGAGGAGGCAATCAAGATAAGGGACGAAGCTGCCAAGAAGGCCGATGCCGACTCTGCTCCTGCAACTTCGCAACCCGGAACTGCTACTGATCCGAGTGGCGCCGCCACCACCAGTGGCAACAAGGGCAAGGCCAAGATGGATCCTGCAGCTTGAAGTAATGAATATCGCCTGTCCTTCCATATGCGTCAGTCGGCAAAGCGTCGTTAAAACAGCATTATTATTTGTTTTAAGCGGAGCGCCTGTGCTCTTTTGATACTTTAGGGTTTTTGTAATATTTTTACTTATACTCCCAATGCACTTTGCGCCCCTTTGGGCTTTTGATTAATGTGTCTTTGCACCCGCTTGCTCTTGATACCCACTTACTTTATTCTTGATACCTTGTACCTTTACCCTTTTTTTTTCTTTATGCTTTCCTTAGCGAGACCCGACCTCCGGGTTTCGTTGACATCTGGGGAACGGGCTTTCACCCGGATCCCTAAGCCCCCGAGACCCGGATGCATGGCTCGTTGGAATTTTATCGGCTGGATTACGCTGTTTCTTCTTCAGAGCTCCCAAGTCCCCCAGTCCGGGTTTCCGCGTCTGGGACACGTGATTGTTTCTTTTCAAAGAAACGAATCGCCTGTCGCTAAATGCCCAAGACTTTAGGACAGCTTTTTATGATGTTTGAAGTTACGCTTGATGATCGTTGAGTTTCCGGCTGCTAGCCTTATACTCTGCATAACTTGTGGTTTAGATGACCCTTTCAACTACCTTGTACTATAAGCCGGCTTTCGCGTGGATACCATGTTGTTACATCAATACGAAAACGGGGTCAAGCAAGCCCCGTTTGGGTCTCATGACCGACATTAATCGTAAGCGAACGAATCATGCCACTTTGTTGCGAGTCACATCGAGCTTAAGTAAGAATAGCCGAGAAATTTTGGACTTCTTTGTCCGGTTATAAGATTGTAGCCGCACTCGTTTTTTCGAGTGACGGCCCCTATAACTCATTGGCATCAAGGCCGGGTCTTTTTTGAGTTTGCAGCTGTGCTTATAGGAGCAACCAGCCCTCAAGACCTGAATATGCACACCGTATAAATGACAATTGCCTCTTTTCCTGATAATCTCCTTTTTATTTGATATGAGAAAATTAGGCCAGCAAGCCGCCTCATTAAAAACCCATCCAGTCCCCAAGGGTGCCCCGGATAGGAAAAGAGTGCGTCTGCTGCCTCGTTTTTTCTTCTGTCTATGTGCTCCACTTCATACCCGGAGAAACACCCGGCAACCCTATCAACCTCCCTGCGGTACGCTGCCATAGTGGCATCCTTCCTATCCCAGGTTCCTGATACCTGCTGCACCACGAGATCCGAATCTTCAAAGCATCGTATCCTTTTAATGTTCATCTCCTTGGCTACCTTTAAGCCATGCAACAGAGCCTCATACTCGGCCACGTTGTTTGAACAATCGAAGTGAATCTGCAGCACGTAACTTAGTTTATCCCCCTTTGGTGATGTCAGCACCACTCCAGCTCCTGACCCTTCGTACTGCTTTGATCCATCAAAGTGCATGGTCCATGACTCGGAACTTGGAACTGCGGTAACCATTCCAGTGTGCGTCCAGTCGTTAACGAAATCAACCAAGGCCTGGGACTTGATCGCCGATCTGGGCTCGTAGCTGATATGATAATCTCCCATCTCTATTGCCCATTTGGCTATTCTTCCCGTTGCATCCGAGTTTCTGATGATATCCGACATTGGTATGGAACTAGCCACTGTTATGGGATGTTCTTGGAAATATGGCTTCAACTTTCGGCTGGCCATAAAGACCCCAAACACCAATTTTTGCCAATGTGGGTAACGCTGCTTCGCTTCCGATAACACCTCGCTGACATAATAAACCGGCCTCTGGACTGGGTAACCTTTCCCATCCTCTTTGCGTTCCACGACAACTACTGCGCTGACGGCTCGGGGACCGGCTGCCACGTATAATAGCATAGGCTCTTTAGGACCCGGCGCCGCTAGTACTGGCGCTTCAGATAACTGCTTCTTTAGTGCTTCAAACGCCTCATCTGCTTCCTGATCCCATACGAACTTATCTGATTTCCGCAAAAGCCGGTACAAGGGTATTGCCTTTTCTCCAAGCCTGGATATGAACCGGCTCAAGGCTGCTACGCAGCCCGTGAGCTTTTGAACGTGCTTCAAATTTTCCGGTTTCTTCAAACTCTGGATGGCCTTGATTTTATCCGGGTTTGCCTCGATTCCTCTCTCGGAGACTATAAAGCCGAGTAACTTCCCGGCCGGAACTCCGAATACACACTTCGTTGGGTTAAGCTTCATCTGGTACCTTCTCAAGTTTTTAAACGTTTCCTTTAAATCATCAATAAATGTCTCTGCCTTCCGGGTCTTAATAACCACATCATCCACATACGCGTGCACGTTGCGCCCAATTTGATCCTCGAAGCACTTCTGAATACACCGCTGGTAAGTTGCACCCGCGTTTTTCAATCCAAACGTCATGGTTTTGTAACAGAAGGCCCCAAAAGGGGTTATGAATGACGTTTTCTCCCAATCCTCCCTCTTGAGTTTAATCTGGTGGTACCCTGAATATGCGTCCAAGAAACATAGCAAGTCGCTTCCGGCTACCGCGTCTATGATTTGGTCTATTCTTGGCAGCGCGAACGGATCCTTTGGGCAATGTTTGTTGAGGCTCGTGAAATCGATGCACATCCTCCATTCATTTGTCTTTTTCATCACAAGAACCGGATTTGCTAACCAGTCGGGGTGAAATACTTCCATGATAAAGCCTGCGGTTAATAGTCGCGCGATTTCCTCACCTATAGCTCTTCTCCTTTCCTCGTTCATTTTTCTCAAACCTTGCTTCACAGGCCTGGCCCTGGGATCCACATGCAAACTGTGCTCTGCCAACTCGGTGGGGATACCCGGCATGTCGCCGGGTGTCCAGGCAAATACGTCCGCATTTGAGCGTATGAACTCCACTAGAGCCTTTTCTTGCGCGCTTTCCAAATTGGACCCTATAGTGAACTGCTTGGTGGGGTCTCCTTCCACAAAATCTACTTTCTTGGTGTCTTGGGCCGCCTTAAATTTTACTCTTTCGTCCTCAGAATCTGGTCTTCTCAATGCTGTGCCATCATCCGGATCCACCTGAGACCGGTAATATTTAAGTTCTTCCTTTCTGCAGGCTTGCTCAGCCATTACCGAATCTCCCTCATCGCACTCTGCTGCTATATCCCGGTTTCCATGGATAGTGATGGTCTGCTTGGGGCCTGGAATCTTTAACTGCAAATATACATAGCACAGCCATGAACTTAGCATAAGCCGGCCTTCCGAACAATGCGTGGTAAGGACTGTGCAACCTGACCACCTCAAACGTGAGCCATTCCACCCGATAGTTATCTACCGACTCTCCGAAGGCTACTTCCAACGTAATTTTTCCTTCGGGGCGCGCCGAATGACCCGGCACGATTCCATGAAAAACCGTCGAACTTTTCTGTAGCTGAGATTCTTTGAGGTTCATGCGCAAGAAGGTTTCCCAATATAGGATGTTGATGCTGCTCCCTCCGTCCATCAATACCTTTCTCAATTCGTAACCATTGACCTGTGGCGAGACTACTAACGCCAGGGTTCCGGGGCGCTCTATTCCTTCCGGATGATCCCTCCTGCTCCACGTTACCTCTTGCTCTGCCCATCTCAAGTATCCCGGAGTGGTCGAGGAAACTGAATCCACTGTCTGTTTTAACGCCTTTTTGTCCCTGTTGGAAGTCCCTGTAACATGCACATGATATTGTCCTTTTAAATTGAGCGTACGTACCATACCGATGAAGATACTGATTTGGCCAATCGACACCGTGGATCCGGATTCGAGGTGATCCGGCTCCAATTCCCACCCGGAATTGTCCACTATCTTTTCTCCTTCGTCATTGGAGTAGATCTCGCCGACGACAAAGTTCTTCATGTTCTTCCGAGCTTCTCCCGTGATGTAAACACCTTTGGACGCAGGCCCCACGGTGGGCGCCAACTGTCGTGGGATAATCACGGAAGATGTTACCTGGGGTAACTGATCTTGGGGCAAGTCGACACAGGTGTTCGGGAGAGGGTTTAGCTCAAAGGAAGACATAACGGAAAGCAACCTAAGAACCGGAAAATAACTCGCCGGATCTCAATATGAATTATGCTGGATACTCGATAACAGGTGTTACAACTATGACTTGAATCTCTCTTACAAACTAAACCTAGGGGCCGGTTTATAAAGCACCCGCACACCCCTAACTTGCCCTTCAAGACTCATCTTGAGTCCTATTCGAACTTTACTTACAAACCCTAGCTTTCCTTACCGCAACCCACAATCCGGGTTGCGAGGCCTACACACTTTGGGCCTTCCAGAAGTCTCTTTATTCTTAGCCGGATCCTGTGCAGCATCCTTTGGGCCGGGTCTCACCTTGGAGTTGGCCTACCGGGTTACTATCCCCCCATCAACACCCCTGCCCCTCTCTCCCAGCTACCAACAAGAGGACAAGTATGGTGATCACTCACCATTTCTTCTACTCCACGTTCTCTGTCCAAACCAAAAGCATCCCATGCGCCATAAGGCCTCTCTCTCACTCTTGACCCCCTCTGGAAAAGCCCCTCCCTCTCTGCTTGTCCTCTTCCTCCTACCCGTGCACTGTCCATGGTGCCCCCACCACGTCGCTCATGTTGCAACACATGGGCAACATGCCGAGCTTCGCGTCCTTGTCAAAACACTCCACAAGACCTCCAGAAACCTACCCGTGATCCCCATTTGCCCCAGATTGATCTCCTCCCTCCGTTGTTGTCTGTCAAACACCTGCGGGTGTCGACATTGAAACCCTACTTCCACTCGCCTCGAACCTCCTCTTTCTAATCCCATGTGCCTGGAGGACCTCATCACCTCCGTGATCTTCCTAGAAACGCCCTTTGTGCCTCATTGATCTCTAGCTAGCAGGTCCATGTCCACCATTGTCGCCACGCACCGAGCTCCGACGCTAGATGGATCCGAGCCACCTCCTTGCTGTCCAAAAATACTCACTAGCTCCACTACTCTCCAATCGAACCCTAGTGCCAAAAGCCCCATCCCTTCCCCTCCGAATCAACGGAATCGAGCTCCGAGCACCGGCGGTCAACTCCTACTCAAAACCCCTGGTACAGTGCGCCTCCGCCCCCAATTTCTCTTCCTCAGGCTACCCCTTGGATCGGAAATGCTCATGTCTCTGTCAATTTGGAGTTCTACTCCTCAGGAACGCCCCGCCATCATCACCCTTGGTCTGCGGCTGCCGCTCCCACCGATTTCCCTGCTCCGACCTTCGTCTGCTGATATCAAGGTGGGCATTGGGTGCGCATCGATGCGCTGGTCCTCCTGGAGCTCTCCTTGTTTCCAGGCGGCTGCGAGAGACACCGGCGGCGAGCTCGGGCATATATAACGGCGACCGGAGAGGACTCCGCCCTGTCTTTTGGTTGCCGCCGGCGGTTCCCGACGGGGGCGCCTCCCGACCGCAGGATCTGTATCAACGGCCATGTACCCCTTCACCGTAACCTTTGCTGTTGGGCTTGGCCCGGCCACGGCCGAGTGCCCGTTTGAAATCCTTCCCGCGCGGGAGAACGCCTGGCAGGCTAGCCAACCTCACAGATCCGGCCCGTGTGATTTTCCTGAAGGTTGTTTTTCCTATTTTCCTGTAGATCCAGATCTGATGCTTTGCTTTAAATCGAAACAAAAATGCATATGAGTACAAATTTACAAATAAAACATCCCAGTGGTAGATCTACAAATTCTTAACCATCTCCAACATGTAGATCTGTAATTTGTGCAATATTTTAGGAGAAATAAAATAAATGGCAGAATCACTCATTAACACCATTTATTTAATAACTTGAGTTTTATGTATCCAAATCTTGCAAACTCAACTGTTATGAGTATCCCTTGAAAACGTCTATCTGTGGAAGTGTAATTTGTCTTGACTTGAGTTGTTTATTTAAAATGACATGCATGTTAGTTTTAGGTCAGAGAGCACTTCTGTGAATAGTTTAATTTTACCGGTGATGATTTTTGAGGTGAATCCAATTGTGTTGGTTTGAATATGACTAGGAGCACCTTATACAAGATTTTCATGATTTTAGGAGTTACAGAATAGGCTTATTGTATTATTTAGTGTTTAGCCCTTTTCTGCATATTATTTCTATTCCTTTATTAAAATTGTGTGTTATATTGTTTTTGATATAAAAGTGATTCCTAGAACGTGTAAGGTATTAATACATGATTGATTTGTGTTTTGAGTGATTCATTAGCATGATAGGGTTTTGGTGTGGAAAACCATGTTTGTTATAGTTTTATTCTCATAGGGTGTTTTTCCTAGTAATAATAGGTTAAATTTTGGTATTCTTCTTATTGCTATGATAACTTGCATAAATGCTTTAGTATTGTTTTCCATAGCATAGCTACTGTTATTTTACCATATTATACTTGCTTGCATGCTTGAGTGACCTCTAGATAAATTTGTCATGATATGATAGTTTTAGATAATTTCCTGCCATAAGTTGTTATTTGCATGCTTAATTTTTGAGGCATTGATTAGATTGTTATTTTGATATTACTAGCATGTCTAGGTGTTGTTTTCTCTGTTATTTGGATGCTATCTTACAGATCCATCATGTTAGAATAAATCATGTTTGAGGATCTATTATTGTTATGCATGTATGTTGCCTAAATAGCCCTTTTTCATGTCTAGTTTTAATAGTTGTCTTGCTCCATGATTATTTTCATGCATTGAGTGATGACATGATATGATTGGTATGGATTTGTCTATGTTACTGGGTGGTTTATCTACTGGTTATATTATTTCTCAATGTTTAGAAAAGCATGTGTTACTATGGGCTTGTAGTATTGCTTGATAATATTTTCCTATCCATGTGTATGTGTTCCTTGGTTGTTTTCTTGTTCTTTTTCTCATCCTCATGAATGACCAGAGAGTCATTTTACCTTATTTGAGCATGATATGAGAGTGTCACATCCACTGAACTCATGCCATTTTGGTTGAGGATCCATAGCATCAACTCTAGTGTTATTCATGTGTATTCTCTGTGCCTGTTTTGCTTGTTGGTGTGCACCCTAGTAATATTGTTTGTGAGAGTACTTGTTTGATGAAATTCTTGCTGTATGTTTACTTTTGTAAAGGTCTTGCCTTTGTTTGGTTCTGATTGGGTGTTTTCCTTCTTGAGTTTACGACGTTAGATAACGAAGACGGTATTATTTCCCGGAGAGGTTTTTATTGAAACTCTTGTTTATTTCAAGAGCAAGACCAAGACTAGTGCCAAGGCAAGCCACTCTAAATGCTTGATGTTGTTTTACTTATCATTATCTATCATGGATATTTTACTTATGAAGTTTTACAAAAGTTTGATTAAAAAACTATTCTTTTAGTGGACTATACCACTATCTATTTTTATGTATCTAATATGCTAAATCCACTATATAATCTTGGTGTTACCAAGCCCTTTAGATATTTGAATATCACCACTTCATTCACTTAAGTCCCCTAGTGGACATTTTTAACTTGATGTTTTTGGAAAACAAAAGCTTGGAAAAACCCCGAGGAAAGGTGGGACGTTGTCCGAGGGAGGTTTGTGAAGAAGGAAATGTTTTCGACTTGTTTTCCAAAAATGACACAGAACCTAGTCTTCGCCGGACAACCAAGCCTGCTGCCACATTACCTCAATATGGGAACGGGGTCTAGATAATTGCTTGTCGGTGTTAGTCCGTGCCTACCTCAAAGTGCTTTAGGGGTTAGAGTCTCCCGAACCGAATTGTCGTGGTGAGGTAAAGACAGATGCCATGGGATGGCTAAAGTGTTGGGGCCGATGGACGCTGTAGGTATCCGGGGAGGGATCGCACGGCGAGTAGACGCGCTCAATAACACCGCAAACACACCAATCTACCCAGGTTCAGGGCCCTCGTGTGGAGGTAACACCCCTACTCCTGCCTATCTCGCTGTATGTATGATTTCCGAGTAGCCACAGTACAATATTTGTCTCTCAGCCGAGTAGCCACTCTGCTGCTCTCTCTAGCTCTAGTGCATGCTCTTGCAATAAATGCGATCTGGCCAACGTCCCTCGCGCAGGAGGGGGCAGGGCACCTTATATACTGGTGCCCAGCCGAGTGAACAAAGAATAAAAGGTACAACAGATGGGACTTCACCACTGTGACGTAGAGCACGCTTCCAGGTTCTCGCGCTGACGCCCGCGCGAGAAGTCGCCGCGCCGTACGGCTGACAGGACCTATCCACCTTGTCAGATTCACAGTGTAGGCCCCCATCCTGTCCTGTCCCCTCTGTCAATGACAAGATAAGACAGGTGCCCAACTCTCTGTATCCACGCCGCGTCACTGATGATCACATACCTAGTAAGTTGAACCGCACGCCTGTACAACTGCGGGATATGCGGGATCTCTGTCAGAATGGCTCCATTGACTTCTGGCCCGAGTAGGATTGTTGTCCATCTACTCGGACCATAACTTCTCTATTCGGACGAGTACAATCTTCCTCAATATCTTCTCTTGGCCTTCAGTGAATATCACCGGATAGAACCTACCGGGTAGTGGATACCCAGGTAGCCGTCTACCCGGTCAACCGCACTTTGACCTTCGCTTTACCACTTGCCTTACCCCTACTCGGGGGTAACCCCCCAACATTAGTCCCCGAAGCTGGTAGAGTCCAATGAACTTGTTCGTTGGGCCCTGCCAGCTTAAACCAAATTGGTCATCACGAAGGAAAAAAGGCCGAGTTGCACCTCAACTCGGACCCATAACCTCCTACTCGAACCACCCCAACTATGGTTATTGGAAGAATCTCTTCGAAGCCGAGTAGAACACGCTCTGTAGGGTGCTGCCGAGTATCTTCAGTTAGCCAAATTTCTAGCTCACTCCCGCTCGATCTCGATGAAATCCAGCTGTTCGTGTCACAGTGAGGCACGTGTCGTGTACCAGTGACCCTGACGCCTCGGTGCTGCCGCGGGCTACGCGCCAGCCACTGCGCCTAGGGCCCACAGCCCGTTAGGTCACGTCGAACGGGTACTCGAGAGCCCACGATCTAGGACGTGGGATTAACTGCGCCCGTTACGCGCGCATATTGCGCTGTGTGCGTTTCTAACGGGCAGTTAATCCACGCCGCACAATCTCAGGCCACGATTGATCCAATAGTAACTGCAGCTCGGGGAGTAATAAATACCCCGCGTCGCCCACAGTGTCCTTTTCCTTCGCATTCTTCCCATCTTCGCTCCCTTTCTGACCTCGCCTCCGCCGCCTGAGCACAGCGCCGCCGCACCGCAACGCGCCGCGAGAAAGTGAGAGAGGGACGCACCTCCGTCTTCTCCGTTAGCCTCAACCTCAATGAGCACTCGCCAATCCTTCCGCTTCCGCGCCGCCATGGATCTCGACCATGCCGCCGCGGCCGAGCACGAGAACGAGGTGGCCACCGCCCGAGCCGGTTGCGAGGGCTCGGATGTCATCGCCGCTGACTGTCAGTGGCTGGCGAACACCAGCAGGGTCCCTCCCGGCGTGATCTGCAGGGCTCCCGGCGACGAGCTCGTCCCTGCACCAGAGGCAGACGAGTATGTCGTCTTCCTCTCGCATTTCAAACGCGGCTTCGGCCTCCCAATCTCCAAGTTCTTCGTCGACTTCCTCCGCCACTTCGGCCTCCAGCCACACCATCTCCCTCCTAACGCCATCGTTATGCTGTCCGCCCACTCCACCGTGTGCGAAGCTTTCGTGGACGTCTACCCGGCAGTCCAAACCTGGGCCAGGTACTTCTATCTCCGCCAGCAGAGCGTCCCCGATCCTGGCAACCACCACGCTCCTCGCGCCATGACCCAGACGGGTAGCGCCATGATGCTGCAACGCAAGACCGGGCACCATCCGCGGGTGCTCGGATTGGAAACCGTGCGCAAGTGGCAGCGCGGTTTCCTCTATGTGAAGAATGTGGCTCCTGAAGAGGGGAAGCCCAAGGTGGACCGGATTGGACTCCCGGCGTTCCGCAACGAGGGGGGTACCATCCCAAAAACACGGTGCCTGATGTTGTCGACGTCGAGAAGCGCCTGAAGCAGCTCGTGGTGGGAGGACTCCTGCAGGATGATCCGATTGCCTGCTGAATGTCCCGCCGAGTGCTCCCGCTCCAGGATCGAGCACACAAAATGTGTTATATGGGAGGCCCTCGGGACTGCACCAGGACCACCACCTTCGAGCTCAGTAAAGCAGAGGTGGTCATCTGGGCGAGGTCCATCATGAGGACCACGTTGACCGACAACTGGGCATACGGCTTCGTGTCGTATAGCCGCACCAAACGCATCCCCAAGGTTAGTTCTCCACTGCGTATGCTTTGTGTTTGCGTTTTGACACCGAATAGGTAGCTTCTCAGCTTTGTATGCTTAATGTTTGCACGCTGCACCGAGTAGGTCCTCATACTTATCCCTTTGTCTCGTATGCTTTGTGTTTGCATGTCGTGCCGAATAGAATCACTTCTGTGAGTAGAAAAACTTAGCTCAGTATGCTTCATGTTTGCACGCTGGACCGGGTAGCACCACTTAGCTTAATATGCTTAGTGCTTGCATGCTAAACCGAGCAGTATCACTTAGCTTGATATGCTTTGTGTTTGCATCCTAAACCGAGTAGTATCACTTAGCTTGATATGCTTTGTGTTTGCATGCTAAACCGAGTAGGATCACTTAGCTTGATATGCTTTGTGTTTGCATGCTAAACCGATTAGGATCACTTAGCTTTATATGCTTTGTGTTTGCATGCTAAACCGAGTAGGATCACTTAGCTTGATATGCTTTGTGTTTGCATGCCAAACCGAGTAGTATTTCTACTCTGCTGAAAGTCAACTCATTGCGCCTTATGCTTGCAACTTCAGAGTATCCCTCATCAGAGGACCGAGGACAGCAAGATCTTTGACGCCAACTGGGAAGCCGACAGGACAGAAGATGACGTCAAGGCGTACGACATCCAGAACACCCTCTGCATTCCTCGCGCCGGCCAGGAAGGTAAGGCCCGCGTAGATGCCTCTATTTGGGATTGGTCCGAAGATGAAGAAGGTGACTGAGTTCACCTCTCTGTTTGCTAGCAGTAAGCTTTGATTCTCTTTCCTTGCTTGTTCTAACTCCTTTCTTCTTCTATTCACAGAGGAGCCTGAGCTGGATGACGGGGAAGAACCCCTGAACGTGGAACCGTTGTCCGTGGCTGCTCCCACTACCCGGAAGAGAGTCGGCAGCGATGCGCAGGCACCCCTGACAAGAGGACAAAGAAGAAGCCGGCAGTCAAAGCCACCGCCTCCCGCAAGAGAAAGGCCCCTACCATAGACGAGTAAGTGCTTTCCGAGTATACTTAGATTCGTTGCCGTTCGCCTTCCTTGTCTTCCTTCCTTGGTTCCCTTCTCTGCTTCTTTCTGATCTTGTGCTCTCTTCTCGTGTTTTTCTCTAGGGAAGCACTCGATGCTGACGCCACCACTGCACCAATTCCTCAAAAGAGGACAGCCCCGCCCCGAGAGCAGACCGTTGAGCTCTCTGATGATGATGAAGGCCAAGAGCCACGGGATAGGGCGCGTGCACCCTCCCCAGTTATAGAAGTGCAAGACTCTGACGCCGAGAACGTTGGCGTAGGGAATGAAGCAGATCTCGGCTCTGAGTAGCCGCAGCCTGCTGTGCAGCCTGATGCGCAGCCTGACACGCAGCTAGCTGCGCAGCCAGATGCCCAGACCACCAACAACCCCGAGAGATCACCAACTCCTCCGGCTGCATTCGCCGAGGAGAACACTGAACATGCTGCCGAGCAGCAGCCAGACGCGCAGCAGCAAGAAAACGCTGCCCTAGAGCGCCCCGAGCCCGCTGCAGAACGGCAGCCAGAAGACAATGCTGCAGCGCAGCACGACCCCGCTGCCGAGCAGCGGGTGGAAGAAAATACTGCCGAAAGGCCTGATCCTGCTGCCGAGTCGCAGGTGAAGAGCACTCTGGTGGAACCGCCACGCCAAGCGCAAGTGCAACCAGATGTTGCACCGACTAGCCGACCACCTGTGCCGCCTACTCAGCAGCAAACTCCACCCACTAAACAAGTGTCGCCACCACCTCGACAACCACCTGCACCAGTTCGCCAACCGCCTCCCTCTGCTCCGCGAGTAACTCCTTCCACCACCAAGAAATCCGCCAAGTCAAGCATGGAGCCATCCCGGCAGCAACCGAAACGCGCTGCCTCCCAGACTGGGCAGCAGTTGCCGCCCTCCAAGCCGCAAGGCGGCCAGTTCGGGAAACTGGTCAAGAGCACCCAGCTGACGCTCACTCAGAACAGGACACCGCCCACTCTAAGCGCCAACCTGGTTCCTTCCGGGGTCACTCTTGGCCCTGTCGAGAAGCTGAGTGCTGGTGCTGGCGTCAGCGTGCAGCGGAAGTATCCCGAGTACTGGACAGAGCTGCAGCAGCGTCATCAAATCCAGCTGTCCAAGGAGGAAGAGCGGCTAGCCGCTCTCAAAGAGCGCAAAGCCGCGAGCCTCTCCAAGTCAAAGGGAAAGCAAGCCTCCTTGGTCATCAAGGAACTTTCTTCCCCCGGCGAGGACGACGAAGCGCTTCCCTAAGAAGGCATCGCAGCCATCTTGGACTGGGTAGGCCACGTCGAGAACGCCTGGGATAGCAAGGCGTACGGCAACACCTCCTGGGATTGCACCGAGTTGGGCAAGCTCGACCATTACCGGACAGACTGGAACAAGGCCGACATTGGTCCTGTTGGCATGTCCGTGGCCAGCCCTTACAGCACCTTAGCCTAGAAGTTGTTTGTCCTGCGCAAGAACATCGAGGACATCGAGCAAAGCTATGTGGTAAGTGTCTCTATCCATTCTGCATTTTCCGAGTTGCCAGTTTCTTCTTTCTCTTTTCTTCTTCTCTTAGGCATTCCCCAGTCCCCGAGATTCGGGCCGAGTAGGTGAGACTCCACCGAGTTGAAATCTACTCGGTCCAAATCTTCCAAAAACTCATACTTTTCCCTCCTTCTCTGCAGGATAGCGTCCAAAAGAGGACAAAAGTTTTCCGGCAGCTTCTCTGGAATCACCGCCAAACCAGAGACCGGAACCAGGCTCTGGAGGCCGACAAGAAGGACAGGAATGCCATGGAGCAGCAGGCCCTGGACCGCACTCTCCAGCTCTCTACAATGGAAGGTAAGCTTTTAGCATCTCGGTTTGTGCGTTTCGTACTTACGCCCGTTTTTTTCTTTTTGCTCAATTGTTATCTTCTCTGCAGGCGAGCTCAAGGCTCTGGTGGATAGGCATCGAGACTGCGAGGTTTTCGCTGCCTCTACGCAGAGTAAAATCTCTACTTTGGAAGGTGAGCCCCCCTCTTTCTTTTCTGCATTTGCTTTTTCTTACTTGGCTACCCTGCTGTTAGTGTTGTTCTTCTCGCAGAAGAGTATAAAAATTTCCGAGAGCAGCACTTGCACTGCCTCACCCCTGCTGAGGCACAGCAGCAGATGCAGGCCCGAGAAGCGGAGCTGGAGCAAGAGTGCACAGCGAAAGGGCGGAGTATGAAAAACTCCAAGTTGATCTCAAGGACGCCCTCTAGACTGCTATTAACCATGTCAACGAGAAGCAGGAGTTCGAGAGGTCAGCCAATGCCGAGAAGCGGGCACTTGAACTAGAGATCCAAATGCTGAAAGACAGGAACTCGGCTCTCGAGGCCCAAATCTGCGAGTCGTGCCGTGTCCAGGACAGGCACATCACCGATGCGACGGACTGGAAGAAGAAGCTGGGGGCAATTGTTCTTGAAATGGAATGTAAGTTTCCGCTAGCCACTATCTTGCCTGTCACTTTTCTCTCTGCCTTCTTCTATTCAGTTTTTCTTCTTCTCGGTTACTTTTCTGACCCAACTTAGGTCCTGCTGATCTAGATGTCTTCCCGGAACTCCGTTCTGCTGGTGCAACTGCTGTGGATAAAGCAAGAAAGGCCAGGGCAGCAGCCGGTCTCGGCATTGATGATGGATCCAGCATATCTGACCTCCTCGCCAACTTGAAAACTCAGGTGCACTCCCTCAAGGGCTTCGGCACCTCCATGGTGTCCACGGCTATCAATTTGCACACTCTGTTCTGGCCTGGAAAGGACGTCCAGGAAACATTCCGCGGAATTGCTGAGCACTTGGACGAAGTCAAGGTGGAGCTCAAGAAGTGGCATGCTTCGGCAGCTCGGGCAGGGGCTGACGAGGTGTTGCACTTCAGTCTGTCTTGGTACGAGAACCTGGATCTCAACAGGATCAGCACCCGCCGCAACAACTCCAAGTGGACCAAGGATCCTGATTGTGTCACTTGCCGAAAAGAGGTGGCTTACGAGATTGCCTCTTATGCTGAAACGAGAATCTACATCGACGGCCTCACCGAGCCTGACACGGATCTTGGCGAAGAGGATGACAAAGAGGATGATGACCTAGATGATGAAGAACTGGCCGAGTTTGAGGAGGGTGCCGAGGAGGAGGGATCCGAGCAGGAGGAGGCCAAGGAGATGGAGAGGACCGGGCAGCAAGGCGATGCAGAGGACTCCGGGTTGGCAGCCAACCCAGAGGCCGAGCAGCCGCAGCCCGCCGCTCAGAAGGCCACCATCACCACCGAGATGGTGATTGAAGAGCCAGCTCCTGAGTTGGACGCGGCTGGGGCTGCGCCATCCGGACTCTATCCTCTGCCCAGCAGCCAAGCCACTCCAGCCTCCAACACTGCAACAGAGCCAATATCCGCTATTCCAACCTCCACAGCTACTGCTTCCGATCCAGCTGCACCTCCCAATACCGACGCGGACAACACTGCTTCTACTCTTGTGTAATTCCTGCATGCCTTAACTCCAAACATTTATCAGATCCCCGGGATGCCGGGTGCATATGTAATCGATACAATTATGCCTTTTGCTACTCAGTTTTTATTTGTTCGGCACTTAGCAATTCTGGCTTAATGCCGGGTTGCGTTAATATGCAAGTCCCCGAGTTGCATTTTTTATCCACTCATTCCCTTTGTTTTAGCTCTTACCCGCCACTTGTGGCTTTTTTGGTAGTCGAGTCTCAAGATTTCAATGTAGAGTTTCAAATACTTATCCACTTAGAAAAATTCATGGTAACGCTACCCACCACTTAGCCGAAAAGAGAGAAAACAGTAAAGAACACCCTACTCGATTGCTGCACTTTTCTTTTCCTTAGCGGTTTTTCGTGTGTTCATTGACCTTTGGCTTGTTCTCTTGCTTGCCATGAAGCCGGGTTGCGGACGTCAGCAGAGTCGAAGAGTTGGCCCTTAGGTTTAAACACATTACTATATATGCTTATAAAATTCTAAGTGAATCAACCGAGTAGAGAAAGTAAAACAGAGTAGAAAGACTCAGAGCAAATTTGGACAAGGGCAGTCCCCGAGTTTGAATTTGGAGTGCCGACTAGAATCTTAACTCGGTTGAAGAGATACATACAAAGTTTGATCATGAATGAAAACGGCGGAGTAGAGCTACATTCCGGGGATGCTTAGATTCCTCTCCTGCTCTCTCTCGTCTGTTCTTCTAGGATGCATGTGCGTCAACTAGGTAGTATGCATCATTGTGCAGGGCCTTACTCACGATGAAAGGCCCTTCCCACAGAGGGGATAGCTTGTGCATCCCGGCTGTGTGTTGCACGAGCCTAAGGACCATGTCTCCTTCTCGGAAAACCCTTGGGTTCACTTTACGGCTGTGATAACGCCTCAAGCTTTGCTGATATATGGAAGAACGTGACAGAGTTAACTCTCTTGCTTCTTCTAGCAGGTCAACGTCATTTTCTCGAGCATCTCGGGCCTCTTTTTCAGTATAGAGTGTTACCCTTGGTGAGTACTGCTCTAGGTCAGTGGGCAACACGGCCTCAGTTCCATATAACAGGAAGAATGGTGTGTATCCGGTTGATCGGTTAGGGGTAGTCCTTAGACTCCACAACACCGCCGGCAACTCGTCCAACCAACAACCAGGGGTTCGCTGTAATGGCTCAATTAACCTTGGCTTTATTCCGGATAGAACCATGCCATTTTCTCTCTCAACTTGTCCATTGGAAGCTAGATGTGCGACTGATGCCACATCTAGTCGGATGCGCTTCTCCTTGCAGAATCTTGCAAAGGCCCCCTCAGCAAAGTTGGTGCCATTGTCAGTGATGATGCTGTGCGGGTAGCCGTATCTCAGAATGACGTCCTTCAGAAAACTCACAGCTGTGACCCCATCACACTTCCGAATAGGCTTCACCTCAATCCACTTGGTAAATTTATCAACCATGCCCATGATGTGAGTCATGTTGCCTCTAGCCGGTTTGAAAGGGCCTACCATGTCCAGGCACCAAACAACAAATGGCCATGTGATGGGAATGGTCTTCAACTCAGATGCTGGCATATGAATCTTGCTTGCGAATCTTTGGCACCCGTTGCACTTTCTCACTATATCTTCAGCTTGTCTCAAGGCAGTCAGCCAAAAGAAACCGTGCCGAAAAGCTTTGTTGACCAGGGCCCGAGAAGAGGCGTGATGTCCGCATTATCCTTGTGTATCTCTTTGAGAATTTCTTCTCCTTCTTCTGGCTCAACACAGCGTTGCAGCACGCCAATTCGGCTCCTTCTGTGTAACTCCTTGTTGATGATTGTGTAGCTCTTGGATTTTCTCTGTATCTGGCGGGCTGTAACCTCATCACTCGGCAGGGTGCCATCCCTTAGGAAGGACAAAATAGGTACAGCCCAACCCGGCGTGGGCCAAACATGGAACACAGGTTCATCTATCTCCATAGGCTCCGAGTTCAGGACGAGGCCCCGAGTCCTCGAGTACTCGGAAATGGCCCCCTTGATGAATGCGACAGTCCCCGAGTTAGGAGGGGCAGTCCCCGGGTTGCAGGCGCTAGTCCCCGGGTTGGAGACGGCACTCCCCGGGTTCTGTTTTGCAGCCTCCCAGTCAATCTCCATGGGAACAGCTTCAGAATCTCGCAGTGATGGAATAAAGATAGACCCTGAGTTGGGAGACGGCCTTATAGATGGCTTTCTCAAATGCTCCAGGGCAATCCCAGGTGGGATAAACTACCGAGAAGACCCCAACTTGGACAGAGCATCCGCTGCATCATTGTCAGCTCGGTGTATGTGATGAAATTCACAGCCATCAAACAATCCAGTCATGGTTTGCACCAGAAACCGGTAGGATGCCATATTGGCATCCAAGGCATCCCAAGTACCGGATACTTGCTGCACCACCAAGTCCGAGTCGCCGTAGTAGACGATACGCTGCACCCCAATCTCTTTGGCTACTCTCAAGCCGTGTATCACTGCCTCATACTCGGCCACATTATTGGATGCTTTGAAATGTATCTGCAGCACGTACTTGAGTTGATCATGCTTGGGTGATGTAAGCACTACGCTAGCACCCAATCCTTCCTTCACTTTTGAGCCATCAAAATGCATCTTCCAGAAGTTGGTTTCCGGCAAGGGAGGCTCATACTGCACCTCAGCCCAATCCACTAGAATATCTGCCAGTTTGTGACTTGATGGCTTATCTTCTCGCGTACATAGGAGTGTACGCGTCTAGCTCGATCGCCCACTTGGCTACTCTGCCACTAGCATCCTTGTTGCCCATGATCTCCGAGATGGGAGCAGTACTCACCACCGTGATGGGATGCTCTTGGAAATAGTGCTTCAGCTTCTTGGCACCCAGGTATACGCCGTAGGTCATCTTCTGGTAGTGCGGGTAGTTCTGCTTGGAGCTTGATAGCACCTCACTGAGATAGTACATTGGTCGCTACACAATCTTGCCTTCCTCTTCACGTTCCACCACCATCAGCACACTTACTACCCGGTTGGTAGCCGCAATGTAGAGCAACATTGGCTCTTTTGGTAGCGGACTTGCCAGGATGGGAGCGCTACCCAGCATGATCTTCAGCTCCTTGAATGTCACATCAGCTTGTGGTGTCCAGACAAACTTGTCACTCTTTTTCATTAGCTGATAGAGAGGCAAGGCCTTCTCGCCCATTCGGCCCAGGAAGCGACTCAGAGAAGCTAGGCATCCGGTGAACTTCTGCACATCCTTCAGTGATCTCGGCAAAGACATGCTCTCTATAGCTTTTATCTTTGAAGGATTGGCCTCAATGCCCGGGCTAGATACCAAGAAGCCGAGTAACTTGCCAGCCGGGACGCCAAAGGTGCATTTAGTCGGATTCAACTTCATCATGTACTTGCGCAAGTTGGCAAAGGTTTCCTCAACATCACGAAGCAGAGTATGTGTTTTATTCGTTTTGATGACAATGTCATCTACGTACACCTGCACATTCTTGCCAATTTGATCATGCAAGCATTTCTGCATGCATCTCTGATAGGTAGCCCTAGCATTCCGCAACTCAAAGCACACAACACGATAGCAATAAGCCCCGTACGGGGTAATAAAGGCAGTTTTTATTTGATCATCCGGGTTGAGAGCAATCTGATTGAAACCATAGTATGCATCAATGAAAGACAAAAGTTCGCACCCGGCAGTAGAATCGATCACCTGATCTATGAGGGGTAGTGGAAACGGGTCCTTGGGGCAGGCCTTGTTCAGGTCGGTGTAGTCCACGCACATGCGCCATGCAATCTCGGCCTTGGGGTCCTCCTTCTTCTTCTCAACCATCACCAGATTGGCCAGCCAATCCGGATGCAGTACCTCGATGATAAATCCACTTATCAGCAACTTGGTGATCTGATCACTGATAGCCTTCCTTCGCTCTACCGCAAAGCGGCGCATCGCCTGCTTAATCGGCTTGTAGTCTGGGCGTACATGTAGCGAGTGCTCAACCAACTCCCTCGGGACACCCGGCAGATCCTCATTGGACCATGCAAAGACATCCTGATTCTCACGGAGGAAGTGGATGAGCTCGCTTTCCTATTTCGTATCCAACCCGGCACCAATGATGGCAACACGGTCTGGGAACTCAGGATCAACCTGGACCTTCTTTGTCTCCTGGGACGCCTGGAAGCAGTTCCGTACTGGGAACTCGGCATGCCAGGCGCACCACCTTGCGCTTCTTGGTCCATAGCCATCACTTCATGTATCTTCTTCTTCTCCGCAGCAATGACCAAGGACTCCGCCATCAGAGATCCAG
Organism: Alopecurus myosuroides; assembly: GCA_028641055.1. Taxonomy (NCBI): domain Eukaryota; kingdom Viridiplantae; phylum Streptophyta; class Magnoliopsida; order Poales; family Poaceae; genus Alopecurus; species Alopecurus myosuroides. The sequence goes on along the minus strand of CM054061.1, from coordinate 209,463,838 downwards.
AAGAGGCACACTGCAAGGAACGCTTGTAATCACCCGAGATGGTGATGACGCCATTGGGACCAGGTAGCTTCATATTCAGGTAGGCCGCATGGGTTGAGGCCATGAACTTGGTGAGGGCAGGCCTACCGAGTAGAGCGTGGTAGGGGCTCTGAAGATCAACAACTTTGAACTGCAGGCATTCGGTGCGGCAGTTCTCCCTGGTGCCGAATAGCACATCTATCCAGATGCGGCCGATTGGAGCACAAGATACTCTCGGCACAATGCCATGGAAAGTGGTCCTGCTGGGTAGCAGCATGTTCTCGGCGAGGCCGAGCTTCTTCAGTGTGTCTCTGTACATGATGTTGATGCTGCTGCCGTTGTCTATCAGCACTTTGCCAAACTTGACATTCTTCTTGGTTCCCAGGAAGGTAGGGTCCACCACTAATCCATAGGTACTTGGATTGGGCATCACCCTTGGGTGATCCTCCTTGGACCATGTGATGTCTTGGTCACACCAATGCAAGTAGTGGGGTACTGCCGGGATCACTGCGTTTACCTCCATTGCGCGCCTGCACTGTGACTGTTTGTCATCCGGCTCGGTGGTGAAGATCATGTAGCTCTCATGGTGTTCCTGGTACCGGTTCCGGTCTCCACCATCATTGTCGTTGTTGTTGTTGCCTTTGTTGTTGTTGTTGTTGTTGTTCCTGTTGTTGCGGGTGTAGAAGTTGCGGTTGTTGTTGCGGTTGTTGTAGTTGTGGTTGGCTCCATGGTCCACTTGGTTCACATTCTCCCTTCTCGGATTCTCGGCTGGCCTGGGAGCTGCTGCCCAAATAGGCTGCACATTGGCACCCGCAGGCGGCAGAGGAGGAGGAGGGGGCAGCTGGCCAAAGCCTTCACTCTTGATGCGGTCCCACCAGCTGCACTGCCGGGTAGTGTGGTTGGCTGGCCTACTCGGATGCCGAGTATGGTAGCTACATGGTCCATCCTTCATGGTCTCAAAGATAAACCTCGCAGCATCTCCAGAATCCGGGTTGCTGGTAACCTGCTGAGGGGCAGGATACTGCTTCTTGAAACCTTGGACCTGGTTCTGTTTTTGCCCGTATTGGGCTCCAGCAACTTTTTGCCTTTGGCTACTCCCAGCAGCCGCAGTCTCATGGTTCACAGCATTCACTTGTTCAGGACCATACCGAGTATCCGGTCGGTCATCTCTGCGCTTGTTGTGGAAATCTTGTCGGTCATGGCGCATGCCGTCTTCTTGGTTTCTCCTTCTCGGCTCAGGAGAGTCGAGCAGAGGCTGAGTAGGTTCACCGAGACCATACATATCTGTAATCTTGATTGTCTCGGCGAGCGTACTCGGCATCTCTCTCTGCAGCTTCTGCCACAACATGATGTCGTGCTTGCAGCCCTGAGCAAACCAGGTAATGTCCTGGGCCTCATTCACACCTTCACAGGTGTTCCTCAAAGTGCTCCACCAAGTAAGGTACTCTCGGTCTGTCTCCTCTTCTCGCTGCTTGCAAGCCGAGGGCTGTTGCGGCCTATTCGGCGTCTTGTCCGTGTTGGTGAAATTGCTGATGAAGGCCTCCGAGAAGTCCAGCCAGCAGTTGATGCTATCTCTGGGCAAGTTATTGAGCCAAGTCCGAGCAGGGCCCTCCAGCATCTGCGGAACATACCGAACAACCCATCTCCTGTTGCCGCATGCAATGTGCACAGCGGTAACATAATCACTCAACCAGTCCTCCGGCTTGGTGCTGCCATCATAGCACTTGGTCCCTCTTGCCAGCTGAAACTTGTTCACGGAGGGCTCCTCCATGATGCGGCGGCCAAAGCAATCTGGTCCGGGAGGCCCCTTCGTCTCGAGCTGCGCAGACCAGTTGATTCGGTCCATCTTGTATCTTGCGTCTGTAGGCTCCAGCATCCGGTCACCGAGGCGGTCAGTGACGTCTCTCGGATCGGTGTACCCGGCTTGCTCCATCGCCGAGTACCCGTCTTCGTAGCGGTCTTGCTGCACTGGCGCAGGCTGAACAATCGGATTGGCAGCCACCACCATTGCTTGCGGCTGCACAGCCGCCTGTGGCTGCACCCTCTGCTGGACTTGCTGGGCAGCATGACGCCGAGATGCTGCCTCTCGGTTTCCTCCTTGCCCCTTGCTGTGAGCTTTAGTGGCTTGATAGCCTGCTCCTGCAGAGTTGTGTTTATGGCCGGGCTGCCGCTCTACATCGTGCTGTTTTCCACTGACAGCTGGGTCGTACACCTGCATCTGTTTGTGTCTCCCAGAGGTCACGCTCTAGGCTCTATCACCGCCGAGAAGCGGCGATGATGCCTGATCCTTAGACCTGCCCCCATGCGAGTGAACAACATGGGAAGCACCAGCACCTGAATTGGCTTTCCGGAACTCCTCGTTCTGCCTGCCGGCTTCTAGTACTAGCTCATTGAGCCTATCCTGCTGCCTAGCGCGAGCATCACCAGTGAGATGCGGCAACTCAGCAGCAACTGCCTCTGCAGCCCTAAGTGTTTTGGCAGGGGAACTGTATTTTGGCCTAGTAGCAGTGTTCAAACTAGCAGACTGGCTAACATCCCTACCATCTCTGTCTAACTCATCGCCTAAGTTGCGACAAATAACACCTACCTTGCTAGGCAGCCTAGAAACTCGGGTAAAACCATGCGCTCGGTTGTACTCATTTTGGTCTAGGTTAAGCTCAAGCTTAACCTTTTCCAGCTCCTGGGACTCGACGAGTAGCGCTTGACGCTGCTTCTCGAGTTGCTCCCTCAAGGCGGCGAGTTCCGCCTCATTGGTCGTGGCATCCCCAGCTGCACGGTGGCGTCTCCGCGAGCAGCTGGTATAGCCGTAGACGTGGAAGGATCCACGTAACCCGGAATGTTCCGGGCATCTCGTAGGGCTTGTGGCCCCTTGTAGCCGGCTCAATAACTTCAGCCGCAGTGTACGCGCCCTTCCCGGCATCGATAGCTGAGCCCGTCATCATCATCTCCACGTTGTCCGTAGAGCAGCCGGTTGGCTTCCTGCGGGCAGCGAGTACAGCAGGAGGATCATCCGCAACGAGCACCTCCTCCGGGAACTCGTGGATGACGGTGGTGGCGACGTAGACCAAGTGCGTGCCGAAGGAGAGCACCGAGCCGCCTGCAGGCATGGGCCTGCCGCTGAAATATCCGGGGAGGGATCGCACGGCGAGTAGCCGCGCTCAATAACACCGCAAACACACCAATCTACCCAGGTTCAGGGCCCTCGTGTGGAGGTAACACCCCTACTCTTGCCTATCTCTCTGTATATATGATTTCCGAGTAGCCACAGTACAATATTTGTCTCTCAGCCGAGTAGCCACTCTGCTGCTCTCTCTAGCTCTAGTGCTGGCTCTTGCAATAAATGCGATCTGGCCAACGTCCCTCGCGCAGGAGGGGGCAGGGCACCTTATATACTGGTGCCCAGCCGAGTAAACAAAGAATAAAAGGTACAACTGATGAGACTTCACCACTGTGACGCAGAGCACGCTTCTGGGTTCTCGCACTGACGCACGCGCGAGAAGTCGCCGCGCTGTACGGCTGACAGGACCTGTCCACCTTGTCAGCCTCAAAGTATAGGCCCCCATCCTGTCATGTCCCCTCTGTCAATGACAAGATAAGACAGGTGCCCAACTCTCTGTATCCATGCCGCGTCACTGATGATCACATACCTAGTAAGTTGAACCGCACGCCTGTACGGCTGCGGGATACGCGGGATCTCTGTCAGAACGGCTCCATTGACTTCTGGCCCGAGTAGGATTGTTGTCCATCTCCTCCGACCATAACTTCTCTATTCGGACGAGTACAATCTTCCTCAATATCTTCTCTTGGCCTTCAGTGAACATCACCGGATAGAACCTACCGGGTAGTGGATACCCAGGTAGCCGTCTACCCGGTCAACAGCACTTTGACCTTCGCTTTAGCCTGTCCTTACCACTACTCGGGGGTAACCCCCCGACACGAATTGTCGCCAGGAGGGAGAAACGGGACATTCACGGTGTGGGATTAAGTTCACTACCGATTGCAGCAATTGGGTCTCCTGCCATGGAGGTGTGTTGTCAATGGAAACCGGATTGATACGGCTGACTCACTCGGTGCCGGGGAGAACAAACCCAGTTGAAGAGGTAGTCATTTACTAGTGCTGACATAGTGGATGGTTAGGACCTGTTAACCGATGTTTGCATACTGTCTCGGACAGTCCATGGTTGTTCACGGCGGATGTACTGGATCTTGTGGATTGTGTACACCTCTGTAGAGTAAAACTATTCAGAATGGCCGCGTCCTCGGATATGGACAGTTGATGGCCATGTAGCTAGCATTGTGTCAATATTTTCAAAAAGCTTGAAAGTGTTTTGGAATTGTACCTGGGAGGTACGTTGAAAGGGAATGATTGTACCTTTGAGGTACGGAAAAAATGATGGTTTTGAAGAGGTGTTTCTCCAAGAAGTTTTGCAAAGAGAAACTTTCTTTTATTTAGAATGCTTTATCAAACCTTTGTGGATATGCAATATGTACAAGAGAAATAAAATATCTTTTGAAGAATCTTCTTCAACAAAAACAACTAAAACTTATGCAACCATGATGTGTCTTCAATCATCATGGCTAGTTGAACCTTAATTACAGCCTTCCTACCACCTTTATATTTATGCATACTTGCATGTTTAGCTTTCATTTGGGGTGTCTTGCGAGTACATTCCGATGTACTCACAATGGTTTCGTCCCTGCTATTGTCTTAGCCAGACTTTGAGCAGAAACCCGGAGAACCAGAAGAAGATGGCGTTGCTGACGTCTATGCGAGCTAGGAACGTCTTCGAGTCAGTAGCATGTACGTAGTCAAGGCATGACTTGGGTTTACCACGAGTCTGTTTTGAAGACTTCCGTTGTTCTTAGTGTGTGTTCCTTCCCTGCGTGGCAGTTGTCTTCAACTGAGTCATGTGACCAGTTGTGTAAGCCGTGTATTCGTGTAGTGGATGTTATAATCTGCAATGCCAACTCGAGTATGTTGTTCATGACTAACTGATCATGGGATCATGAATATATGCATACTGGAGGTCTCGGACTTCTAGTCTGGGGTCCCCACATGTGTCCCCCGAAACTTGTCCGTGGCGGCGACGGAGCTACATTTGTATTTTGCGGAAAAGGCCGATTTGTCTAGGGTTTTCCATCACGGGGGATTAAATAGGCGAAAGGGCAGAGGCGATGGACGTCCAGGGGGTCCACACCACTAGGTGGTGCGGCCAGGGGGACCCGCGACACCCCATAGCGTGGCCACCCTGTGCCCCCCCCACCCTTCGGGGCTCTTCGGGACATCTGGAAGCTTCCAGGACTTCTAGCTTTAGAATTTTCCAATTCGGAGAATATTTCCAGAACAACTTTTCTGAAACAAAAAACAGCAGAAAACAGGGAACTGGCTCTGTGGCATCTTGTTTATAGGTTAGTCCCGAAAAACGTGTAAAATGACATAAAGTGTAAGGAAAACATATGGGAAACTACATGAAAACAACATGGAACATCATAAATTAGGGATACGTTTGTGACGTATCAAGCATCCCCAAGCTTAGTTTCTACTCATCCTCGAGTAGGTAAACGATAAAACAATAATTTGTGAGGTGACATGATACTAACATAAACTTGGTCAGTCTAATGTAAAAGCATATGCACGCTGAGATAATAAAACTTTAAACACATGTATGATAAATAAAAGTTTAATAATAAAGCATAGCAATTACTTTGCATCATGAAGAGTATCTTAAATAAAGGATCATGGATAATAATGCAAAGAAAGATAAACGTTTGTTTCAGGTATGGAGAAAGCATGGCAAAGTGGTATTTCGCTAGTCTTTAAGAGTGGGACAAAACATAAATGCCAGGCCACTTTGAAAGTTCATGAGGAAGACTAGAAAAAATAATTTAAGAACAAATAATATCACATCATGAAGTAATTATTGATGTTTATGGGACAAATGCACATAGAACTCAGAATGGCAAAAATGCTCTCGCAACTGTGCATAAGTTAGAAGATGGAGACTCAGCATAAAAATAAAAGAAAGGCCCTTCGTAGAGGGAAGCAGGGATCACTTATGTGCTAGAGCTTTTTATTTTATTAAACAAAGGTATTAAAAGTTTGACATTGTGTAGGAATGTCTATTTTTTTAGGAAAGGTGTATGCTTATGTCAACGAATGGTAAACAGAGAATACAGTACGTCACAAGCCAACTGGATTCACAAGAGAGGTGTATCCCTCTTTCTCTTTTGTTTACATGGTTATGCTTTGACTGATAAATCAGGGGCAAAAGTAGTGAAGAGAATTTGTTTGTATTAATTTGGGGCTGGGCACCCCGCTTCCAGCTCTTCTATCATTTGGATAAGCGGATGAGGCCACTAGTCCAGGGTGTGAAATCCAATCAACAAGTGAGATAAAGATTCTCTATGGACGTCCTCATGAGGAAAAACAAGAACACAAAGCAGGAGTAATTTTTAGAGGGTTTTAAAGGTAACACATGAGCAATTTACTTGGAGTGGCAGTGAAATACCACATGTAGGTAGGTATGGTGTACACAATGGGAAAACTTTGTTTTAAGGAGTTTGGATGCACGAGTAGAATTCCATACTCAGTACAGGTGGAGGCTAGCAAAAGACTGGGAGCGACAAATCGAGAGAGCATAAGAGCCATAATCATGCATAGCAACACAAGCATCATTAATTAAACCATAAGTGGTATGACAAGTTCAAACACTAAATGGTCATGGAGGATATTCGTGACTGGTTTGTAGTCATAAACATGGTGTGAGCATGCGCCAAGTCAACCAAATAAACCATTCGAAAGAGAATACCATATATTGATGCTTTACTGTGACAAGAACAACTCATGAATCTTTCAAGACATATTAAACGCTCTCAGCTATTTAAGGCTATTCATGCTACTCAATAACCACAAGGCTTTAAAATTAAAATAACATTTAGCATGGCATGAAAAAGTTCTAGCCACAGTCTATACAAGCTTCTACTTGCATTGTTATAAATTCTACACCAAGGAGCAGGTTCTTTTCCCAACAAGTTCCATACAAGATATGTTTTAACAAAAAATCTCCAAATGCTACAGCGATCAAACATGAGAGTACTCACATAACACTACTAAAACTAACAGCTCTAAATAAGAGATGCATGAAAACAAAAGCTAAACGCAGCACTAGCAAAAAGTTAACACTCACAGAACAATAAGAATGAAAACTAGACTGTTCTAAGCAATGAAAAGGGAGCGTGTCTCTCTCCCACACAAGTATGATGGGTTCCAACTATTTATTACAGCAAATAAAACTAAACAAACTTAAAATTAAAATAAAATATGCTCCAAGTAAAGCACATAAGATGTGAACGAATAAAAATATAGTTTCACTAGAAGTGACCTGATAATTTGTCGATGAAGAAGGGGATGCCTTGGGCATCCCCAAGCTTAGACGCTTGAGTCTTCTTGGAATTTCCTGGGATGTAACTCCAGGGCATCCCCAAGCTTAGTCTTTTCACTCTTCTTGATCACATCATATCATCCTCTTCTCTTGACCTTTGAAAACTTGCCTCACACCAAACTTCTCACAATTTTCATTAGCAACATTAGTGCAATGGAAATAATAAATTCACATGGTTCAGTTTCAACACAAGCCTAACACTCATAAACACATAAGAGACTGTCACAACTTGTTTTAAAACTCTTTTTTCTCAAAAGAACACCAAAACAAAGAGATTAAGATGCAAATGAAATAATTGGCAGAAATATGTCAAAACAGAACATCATGTAAAGATGATTTTTTTCGAAAATATTCCGTTGCTCAAATTGAAAAGTGGTAAACTAAGAAAAGCTGCGGAATTAGCGGAGGAATAAGCACAAATAATTTCAGATCATTCTGTTATTTCAGTATTTTTAACGATGTTTTACGGTGGACAGCAGAAATCTGTTTTCTGCGCAGAAATCCGAAAACCAACTCCAACTTTCGTCAGAAACTTTACTTGGCACTACTAAAACATGAAAAGAAAGATACAAAGGAGTTTCTACAGAAGTATACAACCCCTTTACTTAAAGAAAACAGAGGAAAACAAAGCAAAAATAAAACCATGGGTTATCTCCCAATAAGTGCTTTTCTTTAAAGCCTTTTCGGGTAGGCATGGTAATTTGAGAAGATATTCACATGAGAAATATTAATTGAAGCAAAAGAGAGAACCAAGAAGCAAATGTAAAACAAATTTAGGTCTAACCCACTTCCTATGAAAAATAATCTTGTAGAAAAACACGTCATGAAAGCACAAAGCAACAAGCATAGGAAAGCAAAACAAGTGCAACTTCAAAAAATTTAACATAAAGAGGGAAAACTTGATATTGGTGAGATGCATAAAATTATGTTCCCCTCTCTCATAATAACTTTAAGTAGCATCATGGATAAAAATAACAATATAACTATCACAATAAACATTCTTATCATGAGCCACATGCATAAATGAATTTTTACTCTCCACATAAGCATAGTCATTCTTATTAATAGTAGTGGGAGCAAATTCAACAAAACAACTATCATCACCATAATCATTAAATATAGGAGGCATATTGTAATCATAATTAATATTTTCCTCTATTGTAGGTGGACTGAAAATATCATATTCATCATTGTAAACAGGTGGAACTAGAATACGACGATCATTATATTCATCATATATTAGAGGAAATGTATCATCAAAGAAAATTTCCTCCTCAAAACTTGGGGGACTAAAAATATCATATTCATCAAAACTAGCTTCCCCAAGATTATACTTTTCCATAGCATCAGCAATAAGGGTATTCAAAGCATTCATACTAATAACATTGCTATTAGCATGCAAATAAAGTTCCATATGTTTTTTTTTAATTTTCTATTCAAACACTTCATGTCCTAACTCAAGATAAAGATTATAAAGCTCTCTCATATTTTTGTTGTTTTCCATTAAGCCTAACTAGTTACAATAAAAACAATAAACAAAAAGATATAATTGTAGGATCTAAAGGAAATAACTTCAAGCACTCACACCCGAGAATGTGAGTACCTTTTGCCTTACCTCCCCGACAACGGCGCCAGAAAAGAGCTTGATGTCTATGCACGCTTCTATTCTTGTAGAAAGTGTTGGGCCTCCAAGTGCAGAGGTTTGTAGAACAGCAACAAGTTTCCCTTAAGTGGATCACCCAAGGTTTATCAAACTTAGGGAGGTAGAGGTCAAAGATATCCCTCTCAAGCAACCCTGCAATCAAGATACAAGAAGTCTCTTGTGTCCCCAACACACCCAATATACTTGTCAGGTATATAGGTGCACTAGTTCGGCGAAGAGAGAGTAAAATACAAGTAGTATGGATGATTATAAGTGATAATAAAAATATGAAATAAAAATGGCAGCAAACAAACATGTAGCAGAACATGTTGCAAACGGTGTTTCAATGCTTGGAAATAAGGCCTAGGGCTCCTACTTTCACTAGTGGACACTCTCAACAATGAAAACGTAATTGAACGCATAAATATCATTTCTTCACTATGCTACTCCGAACCACTCCCCGGTCGAATAACAAACACTAATCATTGCGTAGGGCTTTAACAACACTCCTCAAGTCTATATTCCCTCTCTAGCGCACCCCAATGTCATTACGAGCACCATAAATTAGTACTAAACAAACACCACAATTTCATAGGTTCACCTTCCAACACAAGATATAAATATCATGCTAAACCACACGGATCACACACTGTCACCTTTACCCTGTGATCAAAGTGTTCACGGAGATAATAAAACCACTTGAGTAGCATAACAGATGAAGATCAATCTACATATTAAACTAGATTACAAAGCTAATGATCACATAAAGATCACACCATGGGAGAGAGAGATGAACCACATAGCTACAGGTAGAGCGCTCAGCCCCCGGGGTGAACTACTCCCTCCTCATCATAGGAGACAACAACGACGATGGAGATGGCGATTCAGTCGATGGAGATGGTTTCCGGGGGCACTTCCCCGTCCCGGCAGGGTGCTAGAACAGAGAGCTGTCCCCCCAAACTTGTCGGTGGCGGCGGAGCTACGGATGTATTTTGCGGAAAAGGTCGATTTGTCTAGGGTTTTCCATCCGGGGGGATTAAATAGGTGAAAGGGCAGAGGCGGTGGAGGTCCAGGGGGCCCACACCACTAGGTGGCTCGGCCAGGGGTGACCCGCGCCACCCCATGGTGTGGCCACCCTGTGGACCCCCTCCGGGGCTCTTCGGGGCCTCTGGAAGCTTCCGGGACATTTAGGACTTTTGGCTTTCGAATTTTCCAATTCCGAGAATATTTCCAGAACAACTTTTGTGAAACTAAAAACAGCAGAAAACGAGGAACTGGCTCTGTGGCATCTTGTTAATAGGTTAGTCCCGAAAAACATGTAAAAATGACATAAAGTGTAAGGAAAACATGTGGGAAACTACATGAAAACAACATGGAACATTACCAATTAGGGATACGTTTATGACGTATCGGTATGAAAGGATTTTTGTGTCTTCAAGTCCATACGGAAGAAATTTCGTGTCGAGTGTTTGTACGAATGAATTTTCGTGTCTTGAGGTCCATACGAAAGAAATTTCGTGTTGGCGTCTTCCATACGAAAGAGATTTCTCGTCGATGAAGTATGCAATGACATAATCGCGCACTCGCCTGCTCCCGATGGGACGTGACACTGTGGGGAAGAGCGCGTGGGGCCCATCATGTCAGCTTTTTTGACGGGAAACGAGCGGTCGCGCCCGGTTTATCCGTTGGCCGTGCAGTAATTACGCACGATCTCACGTAAAAAATCGTGCGAAGGCAACCTCCCTCTGCCTCCTTGTTTCCGCTTCACACGTGGAGGCGGGGATGCGCCCCACGTCAACAAATCAACGGCTCGCAGCGGTCCAGCCTCAGTATACGTAACGAGCCTTAGGGAAATGGTATCTTTCCCGACCCTCAATCCATCTTCTTCTTCCTCAGGCACACACCTTATCGTCTGTGAGTACGAGAGCAAAGCCCAATGGCGGCAGACAAGAAGCGGTGCTGCCACGACGTCCGGCAAGGAGGCGGCGAGTGCCTCCACGGCGGCTGTGGCGAAGAATACGGGCGATTGGCGTTTGTCCAACGCCACGAAGAAAAGCATCATCGAGATGCAGAGGGAAGGGCTGCTCCCTTCCGAGGACTCGAAGCGCGTACGGCTGTCGGCAAAGAACGAGGCGATGCCAAATACCCTCGCCACCGAGCGCGTCACCTTCTCGGAGCATGTCACCCGACGTTTGTCCTTCCCTCTTCACCCATTCATACAACTGCATGATCTTCCTCCTTACGCGATACAACACATTTCGTGTTTTATCGTGCTCTGCAAGTGCTTCCTCGACATTCGTCCGCACTGGGGGCTCTGGAAAGCCATCTTCTAGGTGCGGATCTTTCAGGAGAAACCGCTACCAGGCGAAAGGACTTGAGAGCCACTGAGGAACGGAGGCTTCGGGATCCAGGCGAATAAGTACATCCTCTATCTGGAGATGGGTTTCGTCGACTCAGCTCAAGGATGGCGTGAGAAGTGGTTTTATGTTCAGGATAACAGCGCGGGTGGCGTTGCTGAGTTCCACCCGTTTGCTGTTTTGAAGCGCTGGCAGTCTTGGATGCACTCGATCTCAGTCGAAGAATCCGCAGTTGTCTCCCCGCTACTCGCGAAAGTGGCGTGCCTCCGCAAGAAGGAACTTGGCACCCTCCTGAACGGGATTCATCTGGCGGGTGTATTTCTGCGCCGGAGGGTCCAGCCTCTTCAAGAAAGGACAGCTACCCTGTGGGAGTACACGGGTGCCAACGACCAAAGCCGGACATGTGACGATATTCGTTCGAATGCTGAATTCGAAAAGAAGATTGCGGCTATCTCAAGTTTGAAGAAGGGAGAGAGCCACTCGACGTGCCCTTTCACCCCATTCAATGTTGAACACCCTCCGGCTGATGTAAGTTTTCTAACCTTCTCCTTCACTTTGCATTTCTTCTTGATTTGGGTTTCCGTCGATTGAGATGCCTTCTTCTCCTCTTTTTCCTTCGCAGAATCAGGACGTGGTGACGTGCTACCCGCCAGTTTCTGCGGACGAGGGTGTCTTGGATCTTTTGGCGAGCAATGTCGAAGATCATTTCGATACCAGCGTCGCAGATGTGGAATCTAGCTTCGAGCGGGAGGAGAGGGATGAGAAGGAAGAAGAGGATGACGAGCCACTTGTTCGTCGCAAGCGTTGCAATGCGGAGGAGGCCGAGGTAAGCTCCAAGGACAAATCCTTGAGTGTCGAGGAGGTCGAACCCGTCCGAGTGATTCCTCTCAGCCTGCATCCCCCCGCCATCCATCAGCCGAAGATCTCCACTGCATGGAACGTGGACGTTCTTGACAAGAATGATGATGAGTGAGTCGTGTATTCTTATGACGATCAGTGCGGACCAGTTTGCGTCTTTGGATCCATCCCTGAAGCCGAAAGAGGCACCCGCGAATCCTGCTCCGGCGTCAAGTCCCGCTAGACAGCCTCTGAGCCCGACGAAGGCAGTCGACGTTTCGGAGTACGCAAAACCCAGTCTAGTGGTTGGGCGACCTGGAGATCCAGGGGCATCAGCGAGCAAGGAAGTTTCGGCTAGCTCAGCTCATCCCTTGTCGACTACGCAGGGCAAGGTAAGTTCTTCTCATTTTCCTGCATTTTGTATCCTTCTTCTTTTATATCGGGTGCACGGCAGTGCTCCCTATGGGAGTAGCCCCCGAGTCTATAGTCGACTGCTTGCAGTTGGCTATCGACTCAAGTCTAGTTTTATCTTTCTCGGCTTTTTTTCTTGACTTTGGTCTGCATCGGGTGCACGACAGTGCTCCCGATGGGAGTAGCCCTCGAGGCTATACACGATTGTGTACAGTCGTGTATAGGCTCAAATAATTTTTTCTAATCCCATATGAAACTTTTTTGTAGGCCGTCCTCGACTCTCTGGCTGCCTTCGGTCACCGCCTGGTCACGGCTGAGGCAGAGAGCACTTCTCTTCGGGGAGAGAGAGACCAGCTGATTCGAGATGCTCACCTCTTGTCGTATGAGTTGATCACCCGTTTCTTATTCTGGTTGTGCTTGTTCTGATCGCAATAATTTTAACGACTATGCTCCATGCTGCAGACGAGGTCACCCGCCTGAGAGCCGAGAAGGCGGATGCCACTTCTCAAGTTAAAGACCTCGAGAAGGACCTGGAGTCCTCCCGGAAGGAGTTGGAGTCCATGCGCAAGAGCTCAACTAATCGTCTCGCGAAGGCCGAGGGAGCCTTGAAGCATCTGGAGGAGGAGGGTGCAACGCACGATAGCGATTCGGCGTCCTCCGTCCCATGGCCCAGGCTCTGGCTGGTGAGTCAGGCGCGAATTTCTTTTGGCTCCGGATTGCTCTTTTCTCCTTTCTGATGTTTTTTTGCTCTGTTTCTCTTAGATGCTCGTGGATTTGAGCTGGAGCTACCCAGAGATCTTCGAGTCGACGCCCTGACGGATGTGTGCAACCAGCTGCAGGAGCACGGACATCAAGCGTGCTTCGCGATCCGAGATGTTGCTCGAGCGCTGACGCTGCTACACCAACGATTGCTTGTGGGTAGGCCGGTTCCGCCAACTCTTGGTGGCCTCTTGCAAGTTTTCCTTGGCGAAGACGATCTTCTCCAGGAGTATACCCTTGCGCAGACTGAGTGCAGAGCCAAGACCGCTATCCAATTTTCCCTGGCGCACGGCGTCTCGGGTGACTTGGATAAGGTGTATTCGGAGCTTCCCCATGACGCGCTGGGTAAAAAGGTAGCGCTCCGACCCTTTGGCGACCATGCGGAGAGGCTTGCGAAGGCGCTCTCCGGGGTAGTTTCCCGCGGCCGTGGTTCGAAGCCTACTGCGAGCAGAGCTGCCTCCGGGAAGTTGATAGTTCCTTAGGATGGGTGCTGCTTTACCCTTTGTATGCCAGTTTTTGTAATGAACTTCGGGAAGCATCCCATACTTTTCCTGTTAATCAAAGCGTTCTAAAAGTGTCAGCATTCATCGTTCCTTACTTTGTATTCTCCCGATGGGAGTAGCCCCCGAGCACTCGAATATATATTTGTTGTAACTCATTGAGTGGGTCGTGACTTTGTCTCTGAGACTCCTTTATTCTTTGCAGGTTGTAGACGCTGGCGGTGGCTCGTCGCCCGGTGCTAGTCCGTCGACTGAGCCGCTCAATACTGATGCGAGTATGCTTTCCACACTCCGTGGCCGTGTCGCGGATGGTGAACGCAAGCTCAAAGCTTTGCAAGGTGTGGCAGATGTCGCCAAGTCCAAGCAAAAACTTGCTGCAGATTGCAAGAAGTTTGTGATGGAGGAACTGGCAAGCGTCGCGAAGAGTATGTTGTGTAAGTCCCACAAGCCCCGAGTGTATTTTAGTGTTTTCCTAACTTGCGGTCTTAGCATGTATCTTGTCTTATGCAGTTGTTGAGCCTAATGGATCTTGCGAAGGTCACTGGATGAACAATCGCGTGGCTTGCGAATCGAGTAGTTCCAACTTTCATGCGAGCAACTTCTGGTCTGATTGCATCAGGGGCTTTGTTCTAGCTACGCTGCAGTATCGGGTGAGTCAGGCGCAAGTCTTTGTTGAATCATGTCCAGAGGCTCTTTCCTCGGTTCATAGGGCGTTTTATCATTTTGATGTTGTTCCCGATAAGCTGAGCAGCCTGCTGAGGATGTTTCATCGGGTGGAGGATGTTCGAGTGCGTGCGTCAGCAACTCATTTGTGCGACTATGGCATCTTGGCGTCAATTTTAACTCTCTGGCGCAACTCCCTGACACCTGAGGAGCACCTATGGACTTCGTTCCACACTATGAAGTCTTGCGACCGGCAGCTGAGCGGATTGTGCAGCTATCTGCTGCAGAGACGGAGCGATTTCTTCGGGAGGCTTCCTCGCGGCGGTAGTTCTGTATATTTTTAAGGTGTATGTACCCTATATATTTGTTTAAGGTGTTTTTAAGGTGTGTACCTTGTAACCATGTATAAATATTAGAGTGTGGTCACTCGAAAATTGTTTATGCTAGTATGGTGTAGCCCCCGTGTGTTGGGGTGTTACCGTGTGTTAGCATGTAAAAGAAGGAAATTGGACGGAAGTAGTCGGTTGTATCTATGGTTGAGAAACCATGTTTTGTGTTGCAATGACTGAAAAGTCAAGCTTTTTTTGCTCGGGTTACAATCTGGCTGGAACAACCTTATTTCTTGCGATTAAGGGAGTAAATCCTATGGGTAGAATTTGCGGAGGTCCACGTTCCACGGGTTGGAGTAGATGCCGCCTGTCTCCGGGTTCTTCAAGCGGTAGGCTCCTCCTGGGATGACTTCGTGTATGATGAAGGGTCCTTCCCACGGTATCTCTATCTTGTGTCCCTCCTTTTGCTTGACTCGCAACACCAGGTCACCTACCACGAAGGATCTGTGGCATATGCGGCGACTATGGTGATTTCGCAACGATTGCTGATACACTACAGATCTTGCGAGTGCGATGTCCCTGATCTCATCCAGCGTGTCCATGACTTCCGCGAGTGCCTTGTTGGAAGCTTCTTCGCTGTATGTGACGACTCGTGGGGCGCTGAACTTGACGTCCTTGGGTCACACGGCTTCAACTCCATATACCATGAAGAATGGCGTAATTTGTCGACCGATTTGGTGTTGTTCGCAGGCTCCACAACACCGATGGTAGTTCTTCAGCCCAATGCCCTACTGATGTGTGTAGTCGGGTGAGAAACCGCTTCTTTAGGCCAGCCGAGACTAATCCATTGGATCGTTCGACTTGGCCGTTGGTTTGCGGGTGAGCCACCGATGCGAAGCTGAGAGTTATCCCCTTTTCCGTGCAAAAGTCCTGGGTTTCCTTGGCTGTGAAGTTGGTTCCATTATCTGTGATGATATTGTGTGGGACACCGAACCTGCACACGATGGAATCGAGGAACCTCACGGCGCGTTCGGCGTGCTGCGACGTGACTGGCATGGCCTCTATCCATTTTGTGAATTTGTCGACTCCTACCAGAAGGAAGGTTTATCCTCCGGGTGTTGATTTACGCAGCGGTCCCACCATGTCTAGCCCCCATTGAGCAAAGGGCCATAAGATGGGGATCATGTGGAGCTATGTGGCCGGTGCGTATGGCTTGGGCGCGAAATTATGGCAGCCATTGCACCTCTCGACGAGATCTTTGGCGTCTCTGGCTGCCGTGAGCCAGTAGAATCCTGTTCAAAAAGCTTTCCCCATGATTGCTCTCCAGCTTGCGTGTTGCCCACGGTCGCCTTGGTGTATGTCACGGAGTAGTTCCTTGCCATCCTCGGGAGCGATGCACCTCTGGAGTACTCTTGATATGCTTTGCTGGTATAGTTCTCCTTTGATCACCTGAAAATATTAGCTGCGTCGCACTATCTGTCTAGCCTCGCAAATGTCTGCTGGGAGCTGCTTGTTTGACAGGTAGTAGAGATATTTCTGTGTCCAGGTTGTCTCGACGAGAAAGACTTGCCTTGAGATGTTATGGATGTGCTCGATGAGGATGTTTTGCTGGCTGGCTTCCGTTTTTGCTGATGTGGGTGTTTTTGCTTCCTTTTTGACCTTCACTGATCTTTTTCTTATTCTTTCAAAGTAGATTCCTGGTGGAACAGGGGTGTTTGTTGACCCTATGTTCGCCAGTATGTCTGCTTCTTTGTTGCTTGATCTCGTGATATGCTTCAGCTCGCACCCCTTGAAACTTCCTTCTAGTAGATTGTACATGTCGCAATAAGCGATCATGTTATCCGCGACAGTGTCGCACTCCTTCAACGTCTGCTGCACGATAATATTAGAGTCTCCGTATATCATCAGTCGAGTCGCTCCACAAGCAATCTCCATCTTCATGATGTGTAGGAGCGCCTCGTACTCTGCATCGCTGTTGGTACTGGATCATCAGGGGGGAAGTCGAGTCGCAGAATGTACTGGAGCTTGTCGCCTCTTGGCGATATAAGGTTTACTCCGGCTCCAGCTCCTTCGTTTCTCTTTGACCCGTTGAAGTACATTATCCAAGAGCTCGTGTACTCGGGTGGCCCTGGGGTTTGCAGCTCTGTCCACTCGGAGAGAAAATCCGCGACTACCGTGGACTTTAGAGCGTTGCGCCCTGTGTATATGATGTCCCAGGCGCCCAGCTCAATGCTCCACTTTGCGATTCTTCCGGATGCCATAGGGTTATTCATGATTGTATCGAGTGATGCGTCATTTAGCACCGTGACAGTATGCTCCTGGAAGTAATGCTTGAGCTTGCGGGATGTGAAGACCACTCCATACGCGAGCTTTTGATAGTGGGGGTGTCGCTGTTTTCACGGTAAGAGTACCTCGCTGAGGTAGTATATTGGCCTCTGTACGTCGTGTGCCTTTCCCTCCTCGGGTCGCTCCACCACAAGTACTGTACTAACCACCTGATTTGTTGCAGATAGATATAGGTACAGGGCCCCCCTTTCCTAAGGTGTGGCCAATATTTTCTTGCTCTGGAGTACCTTTTTCAGGTCGATGAACGCTTGCTTTGCTTCAGGTGCCCACTCGAACTTGTCAGTTTTCTTCAGCAGTTTGTAGAAGGGGAGCGCTTGCTCGCCTAGCCTTGCGATGAACCTGCTGAGGGTTGTCAGTCGTCCTGCGAGCTGTTGGACGCCGCGAAGGTTTGTCGGTTCTTTCATCATCAAGATCGCCTGAATTTTCTTTGGGTTGGCTTTGATTCCTCGGGCAGAGACCAGATCGCCGAGGAGTTGTCATGCAGGAACTCCGAAGACACACTTTGTTGGGTTGAGCTTGATTCTGTACGCGTTGAGGGCGTTGAATGTCTCCCTGATGTCCTGGAGGAGTGTGTCCTCCACTCGAGTCTTGATGATGATGTCGTCAACGTACACTTGTATGTTCTTGCCAATAAGCTTGGCGATGCATTTTCGCATGCAGCGCTGATATGTTGCGCCTGCGTTTTTTTAGCCCGAAGGGTATTGTTGTGTAGCAGTATACACCGTGCGGTGTGATGAATGTTGTCTTCTCCTCATCCTATTTCTTCATCCTGATTTGATTATAGCCCGAGTAGACGTCCATGAAGGAGAAGCGCTGACAGCCTACTGTAGAATCCACGATCTGGTCGATCCGAGGTAATGGGAAGTTATCCTTGGGGCAGTGTTTGTTCAACGACGTGTAGTCGATGCACACGCGAAGGATGTTAGTATTTTTCTTCGGTACCAACACCGGGTTTGCTAACCAAGTGGATATGTTGATTTCCCTGATGAACTTAGCGGCTAGCAGTCTGTTCACCTCTTCTCCGAGTGCTTTCTGTTTCACAGAATTATCCGTGGTTTTTGACAACTCTTCGAGCTCTGCATGCATCCCGAAGGATTTCGTGATTTCATTGAACTCGGTGTCGCACTTGTCTGACTTCTGGAAGTCGCCGTTTATGGTTATTGTGCCATATTCCTCCTAGAAGTTTGAGCTTGAGGTAGGCATAATGGGTTACTGCCATGAATCTCGCGAACGCTATTCGGCCGAGAATGGCGTGGTACTGCGATGTCCAGTCGACTACCTCAAAGTCGAGGAATTCTCTTATGTAGTTTCTCGGGTCTTCGAGTATCACCTCCAAGCTGATTGTTCCGAGTGGTCGGACGGCTTTCCCTGGTACTATCCCGTAGAAGGATGTTTACGATTATGCGACTCCGTCCAGGTTCTTGTTCATCTTGCGGAGTGTGTCCGCTTATATGATGTTGATTCTGCTGCCACCATCCTTGAACACTCGGGCTATGTCGTAGTTGCCTATTTGCGCTTGAATGACGAGCGCGGCGTGTCCTGGTTGATACACCCATGGAGGGTGGTCCTCTTTGGAAAAGGTTATTTGCTGCTCTGACATCTTCAGGTATTCAGTCTTGGACGGTGGAGCCTGTACTGCCATGATAACTTGGCGTGTGTTCGTCTTCTGGATTCTGCAGGACGGTCAGACCTTGTTTATCATTCCCAGGAGACCCTGTGGATTCAGGTATCCGTTAGCTCCTTGGTTTGCGGTGGGTGGCGCTGGTAGCGCGGCTAGCGCCATGTTCTGATGTCTTGGTGGAGGCAGGGTGGCGGTTGGAATCCTCCTGGGAGTTGCGGGTATCCCAGGCTGATGGCGGCCGTAGGCTTCTTCGTATATGCCTCGTGGATGTCCTGGAACTTTCGGCAGTCTTTGAGGACGTGAGTGGCCTTGGTTTTGCCCGTGCGCTTATCTGTAAATAGATGTAGCGAGCAGTATCCGTCAAGGTCTTCCTCAGGAGTTGTATCGTCTGGTTTTGGTTTCCAGCCGCGTTTCCGTGGTATCCGCCGTCGCGATTTCTCGTGAACTCTGCCGCCACCAGTTCCGATTGGTCATCCTGTTCATAGTGTTTTCTCTTCCTCCTTTGGCGGTCGCTGTTGCGGTCCTCATCAGGCGCGAGTGAGGAGGCTTTCTCGTTGCGCAGGGACTCCTCGCCGTTAGCCCATCTATCCGCTATCGCCATTAACTCTCCATTGATTTGGGCACAGATCATCCCAGTTCCTCTCAGAAGGCGGCGTGCCGCGCGCCCTTGGTAAAAGCCTCGACTGCAACTTCTTTTGATATGTTTCCCACCGCGTTCTTGAGTGTGGTCCATCTTTGGATATACTCGCGGATAGACTCGTTGCTCTTCTGCCTGCAGGGACGCAGTTCCTTGATAGATGCCGACCGCTTGTATGTCGCCTGGAAGTTCTTCTCGAAGTCGCGGGTGAGATCATCCCAGGATCCGTAGTGCGCACACGGTCTTCCTTCGAGCCAGCTGCGGGAAGCGCCTACGAGGTGTAGGTTTAGGTATTGTATGGCTGTTGTCTTGTTCCCACGTTGGCATTTTACCGTGGTAAGATAGTCTGAAAGCCATGACTTGGGATCTTGCGATTCGTCGTAGTTTGGGACCTCTGTTGTGAGCTTGAATTTTTTTGGGCATCGGTGCCTCGCGGATGCATGTTGCGGCTGAAGCACATTGCGCCGCAAGGTTCCTCGTCAGAGGAGGTGGATAGCGCCAGGCACGATTCATGCGGCTCGAGCCTTGTTGACCTTGTTCTGCGCGATGTCTCCACGCGCATCGTATTGTGTTCGGTCTCGATTGTCCTCCTGCCGTAGTTCCCTGCTGCGGTGTTGCGACCGGCTTTCATGGTGCCGAGGGCTGCTATCACGGTTTCGCGGGCTATCGCCATGGCGCCTGGATTCTTTTCCTCAGGAGCGGCAAGGTGATCCCTTATCTCCCCTTTTAGGCAACATAGTCTCGCGTCTTCGAGGCGTTTTGTCCACCCGAGAGGTTTTATCAGCTTCTGTACTT
Source organism: Alopecurus myosuroides (assembly GCA_028641055.1). NCBI lineage: Eukaryota > Viridiplantae > Streptophyta > Magnoliopsida > Poales > Poaceae > Alopecurus > Alopecurus myosuroides. The sequence continues at coordinate 209,443,481 of CM054061.1, read as the reverse complement.
GTCGCGTGCTTGCGGTTCTGGGCGACGACTGCTGCTCCGGCCATGCCTAGCCCCTTCTGGACTTGTCGGTGTTGCTCCGCGCGGGGGTCGTTTTCGGGTGGCTGGTTTGCTTGCAAGTACGTAGCGGCGGCCAAGACAGCGGCGGCGGGGGTTGTCAGGCATATGGTGCCCTCCTCATCAACGTGCATGAGGGAGGTATCGAGAGATTTGCTAACTTCGTTGAGGGACCCATGTTCCAGGCGAGCAGTTTTTGAGACGTATTTTTTCTTCGGGGGGGATGTTTCATGTCGATTGGGTCCTGGAGAGCGCCGCATGGCAAGCACTCGAGGCTTCCGCCGCCCGCTTCCGCTGTTCTAGCTCCTTGCAGGCTTCTTGCAACTATCGGCCAGTCGGCGACATGTGGTAGTGGTACGCCATCAGGTCCTCTTGAGTGGACATGGGTGATATCGGTTGGCCCGAATTTATTGTTGTTTTCGCTTTGAGCCAGGAGGCTCGCGAAACGTTGATGCACTCTCGCGCTTTTTTCCTCTCCTCCGTCTCGTCGGGTACTTTGCCTGAATCTGCCATGCAGACTTGGGCCATATATGGCGCGTGAGTCCTAGGCGTAGATTGGTAGATCTTGCAGAATTTGGAGGGCTCCTTAGTCGCGATTGTGTGGAAAATGCGCGTGTTGCGGCGGATGGAGCCACCGCTGGGCGCTGGGTCGCGACCAGCGTCGTCAGATTGCGACTTGAGAGCCGCCAGGCTCGAAACGGACTCCTAGTCTGATTCACCTAGTCCGATCTGGTCGGGAAATCGCAGGATTCCCACCTTGCTGGCGTGGAAGTGGAAGCTGCCAAACGTCAAACTGACACTTTTCTCGAGTTCGCTAAACGCCGGGCGCGATTTCGGCGAGTGGGGCGCGTAGATGAGCGACCCGAAGAGGATCGGCTCCGTTGGAGTCGATGATCCGGGCCTCTAGTTAAAGCTTGGCGAAGACGAGGCCGAATATGATGTGGATCCAGCGCCTGCCGTTCCCACGGACGGCCCCAATTGTCGATTAGTCATCTCGACAAGTCCCTCAGATGATCCGGTAGGGTTTCGATTAAGAGAATGAAAAGGCGTTGGTGACAATCGTCGGCTAACAGGGGCACGATTTTAACCAGGTTCGGGGCCCTCGTAGAGGTAAACCCTTACTCCTGCTCTTCATATATGTATTACGAGTAGATCGATTACAAAGGTGGGTCCGCAAGCCGAGAGTTTGATCTCGAGCCTATGGCTGTGGTGGTGAAAAGTAGATTGGATCCCCTGCCCCGTGGTTCTCCTAGCGTTTAAATAGATAGCTGGGTCTCGAACCGTACCGAGGGGGTGTTACAAACCCTAGCTCTAGGTCGGTAGGAGTTTTCCTTCTTGACCTGCAAGTCTTGCGGGTGGGCTTCTACTGGGCCTTCTAGAACTGCGAGGTAGCGCCTTGCTTTGGGCCTTGGTCTTGGGCTTTGGAACAGGTAGGCTCACCCAACAGGTCTAGGAATCATCCCCATGTTAGAATGTTTAGTAATCTTGTGACTCCTAGTATGTTTGGTTGTGCTACAGTTTTTGACATAATGTTCCCTTGGGAATATCATGTTAACAAGTGCTTAAGTTTTGATTATTTTTTAGTGTTGTTTACAAATATAATATTTCCTAGTGTTGGTAAATTGTTTGGATAGAATTTCCCTTGAGTGTTTTGATTTTAGAAAGTGTTGTTTGAGCATGTATTGAGTACATAGTTACTGGTTGTATAGCATGTTACTTTGTTTTTTGTTCTTTGATTGTTAGAAAAGCATGATTTATTAGACTTGGTTCATTCTTGCTAAGTAGTTGTTTTCATAGAATTATTTTAGTGTTTTGTTTAATAGCATGTGTAAGGTGTATGTTCTGCTAGTAGGCTTTTATATTCATGTATTGCTTGCTTAGGATTATGCATCCTAGTGGTGTTGTTGATTCTCTATTAGTGTACTAGTGTTGCCACTGGATATTATGAGTTTCTCTAGCATTATTACCTTTCTATTTTATGGTTGTATGTTTATCCTAGCATGCATAGCTTGTTTTCACTTCTGTTATTATGACTTGACTACTTGAGTTGCTAGTTGTTATTAGTTGTGGAATACTTTATTTCTTATAGCATGCTTGTGTAGTAGTCTTTCATGCTAGTATGTTGTTAGCGGTCCCTTGTTATTATTGTTATTTTCTAGTTTTGTTATCTGTTGTGATTATTGTGTTTTAGATTGTGTATTGTGACTTGTTACCACTGGTTGAGCCACTGGTTTGTTTCGGTATATTTATGATTGAGTGATTATTTAGACTGTGTGTAGATACGAGAACGGTCAGTAACTATCATATTCATCCGTGTTTTGCTTTGTTGTGTAGATTTGTCACGGTGATTGTTTTAGCATGAGTATTCTACTAGTATTTTGGTTGTGTTTAGTAGTACCACGTTATCTATGCTTTGAGTTAGTGGTAGATTTAATTGAGTGATGTTGCTTGTGTTGCTGTTAATACCCACTGCCATGGGTATTGCTTTGATTTATTGACATTAGTTTAGCAGTCTCACCCTTGCGACCACGAGCTATTTTAGCTTCTTAAATGTCTTGTTATGAGAGTGGTACACCCACTCAACCCATGATATTTAGGATGTGGAATATGGTTCCTCAACCATATGTTTTTCTGGTGATAGTTTTGTACCCTGAGTGTTTATGAGGAAGTTTTCCCGATAACATTTGAGTGATTGCGCTAGTACAAGTTTGCTTTCTGCATGTGTTGCTTGGATTATTTGACTGCCTTCTTTAGTTCCGAGTGTGTGTCTTTTATTTCTTTTACGACATTATAAACGAAGAAGAAGAAGGAGTTGTAGAGCTGTGTGTCAAGTTCAAGCTAGTTCAAGGCCAGGGACACAAAGAGTTTTAAGGAAAGCCATCCTGATGCTTGCTACTACACTTTGATTACTTCTGAAAGTTTGACAAAACTTTGTTTACCAAAAACTATTTTTGAGTGACTATTACTACTTTTAATATTATATATACTATTACTATGCCAGTAGTTGATACTTGGTGTTACCAAACCCATAGCCACCATATGGTATTACCACCAAAAGTATAAGTCCCTAAGTGGACACCCTAAAAATACATTTTTGCAAAACAAAGGCTTTATGGAAAACCCGGTGGAAAGGCTGAGCCTTATCCACCAGAGGATTATTGAAGTGGTCATTTTGGGGAAAATGGTGTTTTAAAAAATGACACATAACCTAGTCTTCACCGGACAACCTTTATCTACTGCCACTCTACCCCAACATGGGCACGGCCTTAATTTGAAACTTGTTCTTGTTAGTGTGTGCTCTATCTCAATTTACTATATGGTATGTGACTCCCCTCGAACCGAAATGCCGCCAAGCCATGAAAAATGAGGCATATAAAGTGTGGGATTAATTTTCCCTCCGGACACGACAGTTGGGTCTCCTGCCGTGGCGGGGTGAGACCTGGTGCCGGGGAGATTATACCCAGCTGAAGATATAGTGATATATTAGCTTGACCATAGTGGATGGTTAGGATCAGCTATCTGGTGTTCTCATACTGTTGATACAGTTCGTGGTTGTTCACGGCGGATGTTCTGGATCTTGTGGAATGTGTACACCTCTGCAGAGTCAAACTATTCTGAATAGCCGCGTCCTCGGATATGGACAGTTGAATGGCCATGTAGCTAGCATTGTGTCAATGTTTTCAAAAAGAAGTTTTGAAAAGGGATGTGGATTGATGAAGTTTTGAAAAGGAGAAACTTTGTACCAATGAGGTACGGGTGAAGAAAAGTCGGAAGTTGTCTTACAAGAAGGTTTGCAAAGAAAAACATTTATTTTCTAAAACAAAGTTTTCCAAAAACTCTTGGACATGCAATATCTACAAGAGAAAGAAAACTATTTTTTTTGAAGTATCTTCTTCAACAAGGATACAGAGTTTTTCAAAATCAACTATGATATATCTTTCATATATCATAGGTAGTGAACCCTATGTATAGCCTACCTACTACACCATATAAGCATACTTGCATTTTGTAAGCTACATGATGGGTGTCTTGGTGAGTACATTCAAACGTACTCACATTGGTTTCGTCCCTGGTATTTACTTGCCGGACATCGCGGAGGAGTCTCAGAAGGAGATCTACGTGGAGGAGTACTACATTGATGGCCTTGCGAACTAGGATCTTCTCCCGGTCAGCAGCATGTAGGTTAAGGCGTGACTTGGGCTCTACTACGTGTGTGTGTTTTGTCTTCCTCTATGTGTGTTGTGTGTTTTCCCTGCGTGGTAGTTGTGTAGACTTGGTCATGTGATCATATCTATTTTGTAAGTATTTCTGTAATCGTGTAATGGATAATATATATGTATGCAAACTTGATATGTTGTTCACGACTGGTGTGATCTAGGATCGTGAATGTATGCATATCGGAGGTGTCCTTGAACAGTGGTTCTGGGGGACCTTACACAGGTGGACCATAACATCAAAAAACACCGACGGGAAGATGTTTTCAAGCCTGCACAAGATTATTGGTATTTCATCTTTCAGCCGGAGCAGAACACTTGTTTCCAACCTTTTACTGCCCAAGTCCTTGAAAAAAATTCCTAGGTCACCAATCGCCTGATAGATATCGTCTTTCAATAATACTCGCAACCTAGCAGGTAATGTTCTCTGCAACAGGATGTGGCAGTCATGGGTTTTAAGTCCCGAGATCTTGCGTGTTTGTACGTTGACACACTTGGTCATGTTGGAACAAAAACCATCTGGATATATACTGTCAAATAGAAACTGGCATAGTTGTGTCTTCTAATCTTTTTGTAGGGTATAGTTTCCATATCTCATTACACATTTACATTTCTTCAGGTCTACGTCCTGGACCGGTTTCGGTGGATCCAACTGAAAAGATGTTCTAATATTGAGGGTATGAAGATCCTTCCTAGCATTTACGGTGTCCTTATTCTTCAATTCAGTTCAAGGACGGTGCCAAGGATGTTGTCTAAGATGTTATTTTCAATGTGCATCACGTCGAGATTATGCCGAAGTTTCAACTTTTGCCAGTACTCCAAGTCCCACCAACCAACCCTATGCTTACATATCAGTGTAGGTTCTCCATGCTTCTTCTTCTTACTGATGCTCTAGGGACCAATTCCTGGTTTTAGATGTCTAATCTTCTCCAGCTCATCTTCTAACTCTTTATCAATATATGATTCCGACAGCTCGTTCTTCACGAAATAGGGGCCTTTAAGGTATGTGTTATTCCGCCAGTAGTGGTCATGGGGGAGGAAACGATGGTGCCCAATGTAGCACAATTTGTTGGTTATGGGCAATGATAGAGGATCTTTGTCACAATGGAGGCATGCGACATAGCCTTGAGTGGTACGCCCAGACATAGTGCTACAAGCTTTGTAGTCGTGTATGCACCAGAGTACCGCAGCACGAAGATAAAACATTTCCCTACAAAACGAATCATAAGTCCGCACACCCTTCCAAAGGTCATGCAAGTCTTCAAGCAACGGCTGAATGAAAAGACCAAAGTCCTTTCCAGGACTTGTTTTGCCAGGGATTAGCAAGCAAATCATGTAATATGATGGATCACTGAACTCCGGTGGTGAATGGTTGAGGTGACCCAACACACCACTGCATGTGTAGTCCGGAAGTCGTCGACATAATACTCACAGAAGGACTTATCCGTGAATATTACATCTCTCAGAGTGGTACAACAGAAACACAGCCGGTCCAACCAAAGCTATAGGATACAAAATTCATGACAAAATCTTGAGAATCTCTTTGATGAATCAAGAAGATCTCCTCCAAATGAAACATCAGAAGAAGCAATTCAAAGCTCCAAGCCGGAGAAGAACTCTAGCCCAGAACTAATCCACTACGGCTGATGTTAGCCCTAATCTACCGCTTGAAACAGTTAAATCCAGGAATGGACTCCACCAGCAACTTGATAGATTCCCCTCCACCAGCGTTGTTGATGATGATGCTTTAGTGGCTAAGTAATGTATCACTCCACCTAACTTCAGGAGATAGCGATGGCTTCACGGTGACGACTTCCATGAGGCTTCAACTCTAAGCAGTGGTTCAAACGGGAAGGAATGAGTAACGAGCGTTACTCAGCAAGTTCATGATATATAATTGGTAGTTTGATGCACTAACTACAGCTTTAGACTCAAAAGAGTCAGAAGCTAATGCAAGGTTTTGTAAATCTTTCTTCAAGAGGTTGCTTTTACTTCTGAATACTATGCCCGCCAGATCTTCATAGGACTAGAACTTCACGGAGTTGCCTTTCCTGCGGCTTTCGCAACTCCTTCCCGGAACAGGGGTTAACATGCCACATCCTTTTACACTCTCCATATGTGCGTTACTTTACCCATGGACGACCAAGACCATGTTGCACAACCAGGCGTACGTTCCTGTCCACTCCCACTTAGATGTGGGGCCCGGTTGTTGGTCCAGGCCAATCCGTGCTTTTCCGCACAACGCATGCCCACCCTTTTGTTTTGAGAATAGGTGGTAATACGATAGGGTTTTTGCAAATAGTTTGTTATGAAATACTGCAAACGATATGAGCAAGTGATGAACTTGCCTGAGATTGATATAACAATAATAAACCATGTCTTCGGCTTTGAGGGCCGCGTAGAGAAATCCCGAGATATGAAAGATAGCAAAGTAGTCCTGGTAAGGACTGCAGAAAACACTGGCAAGATGATACATGCATAGTAATGAGATGCATCGCGAAATACCCTCGAAATACCCTAGCTTACAAGTGTAAGCTACATTTGATACGATAACTTACTCACACAGGTTTTAGGTTAAATGTTTTAGTACTTGTGGTGATGTGGTTATTACGTCTTTTAGACTTACATGTGTTTCACTTTTACTTAACAAACAATTGTTATCATGTTTAGGTATAAGTGTTATCACATGGTTAGACAATAAGACAATAACACATGGAAATAACCTAATGAAAAGATAACAGACGCATTTTATTTTATGTTCAAAAGTGTAGAGCTAATGACAAAGAGTTTAATTGAAAATGGGGGACTAATACAACTAACTCTATCATCACATAACTTGCGAATGACTTGTAATGATAGGTTTAGTAGGTCTGAAAACACTAGGGTTTTATTAATACTGAAAATGCTGTTGTGGTAATTGTTTCTGGTTATATTGGAGTATTATAGAATTCCATTATACCTTTAGAAACAATTCTATAAGTTGAACAAAATATTTAATGTTTGACATATTTGATTTGGAAATGCTTTTCTCTTTAATTTGATATAACATTCAATGCTCTCTGAAAATATTTGAATAAGTTACTAATTTATTAATTTTAAATGAATTAAATGACTAGGTAAATATTGCACACATGAAAACTTGTTCAAATGACTATGAAAATACCGTAGATGAGTTTTATTAGTCATTTGGAGCATTTTGGTATATAAGATCATCATAGTTGTAGGAAATGTGGTTTAGATAAGATGGCTTCCTATAGTATTACCGAGCTACAAATTTCCTAAAAGGTTTTAAACCTAAGGTCGCGTCGCTCTGATACCATCTGAGGTGACTGAGCACACCACTGCATGTGTAGTGCGCAAGTCGGAGACATAATACTCAAAGAAGGACTTATCCATGAATATTACATCTCTCAGAGTGGTACAACAGAAACACAGCGGGTCCAAGCAAAGCTATGTGATAAAACTTCATTACAAAATCTTGAGAATCTCTTTGATGAATCAAGAAGATCTCCTGCAAATGAAACATCAACAGAAGCAATTCTAAGGTCCAAGCCGGAGAAGTACTCTAGCTAAGAACTAATCCACTACGGCTGATGTCATCCCTAAGCTACGGCTTGAAACAGTTAAATCCAAGAATGGACTCCGCCAGCAACTTGATAGGTTCTCCTCCACCAGCGTTATGCTTTACTGGCTAAGTAATATATCACTCCACCTAACTTTAGGAGACATCGATGGCTTCACGGTGACGACTTCTATCAGGCTTCAAATCTAAGCAGGGGGTCAAAAAGGAAAGAATGAGTAACGAGCGTTACTCAGCTGGTTCATGATATATAGTGGGTAGTTTGATGCACTAACTATAGCTTTAGACTCAAAAGAGTCATAAGCTAGTGCAAGGTTTTTTTAAATCTTTCTTCAATATGTTGCTTTTAATTCTGAAAACTATGCCCGCCAGATCTTCATAGGACTAGTGTTGGGAATATGCCCTAGAGGCAATCATGTATGATGTAATTCCCAATGTATTCATAAAGTTAATAAGTCGTCCTTGTTTTGAACATCCGATATATGTCATTGAATATGTGATTCGATTGTGGAACTATATATTCATGTTGTTCATACTAGATTGTCCTTGGTCATTTAGGTTGTGCTGGACACACACCCTAGACTCATGTGAGTGTTGGCTGATGACACGGTTCCACTTGTAATGGCCATGGTGATGCCATTCCAACGTTCACATACTTGGCTAAAGAGTTTGGCGAGTCGGACTGACCCATATTGAGATGCAACGAGTATGTCGTTATTTGCATGTCTCAATCAATGTAATCCTTAGACCTGAGGTTGTCGCACAATCCGAGTTGTGGATCACCGACTTAGGTTCTGTCAAACGCTGTTCTGTGACAAGGCAGCTATAAAGGCAGAGTTCGGGTCGGATGAGAAGCAAACTGCGTGATGTGGATAATCAAGATGCGATTTTGCCCCTCCAAATGGAGAGATATTCCTTGGGCCCTCTCGAGTGATATGATTCCAGAAGCATGTCCATGCGTGATTCAGTTAAGTGTTAACTTGGTCATATATCACGGACCGAGAAGAGAGTTGAGCTATTTAAGGGATGACGATAAATCACCTATAGTTCGACAAGGTATATCGTGAGGCAAAAGGGACTAAGATGTAAATCACATTGGAAGGTATGTCGTCATGACTCAATGGGACTTGGGAGTCGGCACGTTCTGCTAGGAAGCGCTACCGATTGATCGATTGGGAGTTGGACTCCAATCGTGTCCAAGTCGCCATGAGCCTGCAGGGTCGCACACTTAAGAGCGGGAGCAAATGTATTGGTCGAGTTGGACCCGAACCGGAAATGGACTGAGTTTGTGAGTCGGACTCACAGAGGGAATGGGCCACAAGTGTTGTGAAGCCCACTACCATTCGCTATATAAAGAGGGGCGCAGGTTGCCCAACGGGCACGTTAGTCCACTCCCATCCGATGGGAACCCTAGCCCCACTCAGTCCAGTCGTCGCACCGGACCTAGCAGTCCGTCGTCGGAGCTCCTCCTCGTACGTGTGGATACCGGCAGAGGTGATGTACGTTCAACACTTCGACGTTCGTGGGATTGGATCGGCTGGATCGGATCGTGGGACTACACTGCCCCGACGCGCTGCATCGATAATCCGCAACTCCGCGTCTAGTGGTAATCCTCGTGGCCTTCTACCTCAGTTAGATCTTGGAAGTACCGCGTTGAAAAAGTTTTGTTTATCTCTACGCGTTCCAACAACTAGAACTTCATGGAGTTGCCTTTCCTGCGGCGTTCACAGCTCCTTCCCGTACCAGGGGATAACATGCCACATCCTTTTACACTCTGCAGAGGTGCGTTACCCATGGACGACCAAGACCATGTTGCACAACCAGGAGTACGTTCATGTCCACTCCCACTTAGTTGTTGGTCCAAACCAAACCGTGCTTCTCCGCACAACACATGCCCACCCATTTCTGCTAGCAGGTTGAACCTCTGATTCCACCCCTCATGATGGATATCTAGGCGCCCCTGGCAGACCATCATAGACCCCAGAGTCTGCGGGAATTAAGGGATCCCACCCATGTGCATGTAGTCTCGCAAGACCTACATCGTACGTCTCTGGCAGCCCGTTGACATGCGAACGAGAGAAGATCAAAGCTGACTTACTCCCCCCATAGAAAACCCATGGTTAACACGATATTTACGGCGCAAGAATCCTGACGACATTTGTTGTTAATTCCTGGGTAATACTTGCCCATGCAGATGGAACCTTCCTTTGACCTATTCATCTTACCATGGTCAGATCCGCCCACCAAACAGAACACTACCACTCGGGTAGACATTCAATAAGTCATATTATTATAAAAATAGGATCATGCATACTTTTGACAATTGGTGGTAATACGATAGAATTTTTGCAAATAGTTCGTTATGAAATACTGCAAAGTATATGAGCAAGTGATGAACTTGCCTAAGATTGAAATAACAATAATAAACCATGTCTTCGGGTTCGAGGGTCGCGTTGAGAAATCCCGAGATCTGAAAGATAGCAAAGTAGTCCTGGTAAGGACTACAGAAAACACTACCAAGATGATACATGCATAGTAATGAGATGCATCGCGAAATACCCTGGAAATACCCCAGCTTACAAGTGTAAGCTACGTTTGATACGAACTTAATCACACATGTTTAGGTGAAGTGTTTCAATACTTGTGGTGATGTGGTTATTACTTATTTTAGACTTACATGTGTTTCACTTTTACTTAACAAACAATTTTTATCATGTTTAGGTAGAAGTGTTATCACATGGTTAGACAATAAGACAATAACACATGGAAATCAACTAATGAAAAGATAATGGACGCATTTTATTTTATGTTAAAGTATAGAGCTAATGACAGAGAGTTTAATTGAAAATGGGGGACTAATACAACTAACTCTATCATCACATAACTTGCTAATGACTTGTAATGATAGATTTTGTAGGTCTGAAAACACTATGTTTTATTCATACTGAAAATGCTGTGGTGGTAATTGTTTCTGGTTATAATGGAGTATTATAGAATTCCATTATACCTTTACAAACAGATTTATAAGTTGAACAAAATGTTTTATGTTTTACATATTTGAGTTGGAAATGCTTTTCTCTTTAATTTGATATAAATATTCAATGCTTTCTGAAAATATTTGAATAAGTTATTAAATTATTAATTTTAAATGAATTAAATGACTAGGCAAATATTGCACACATGAAAACTTGTTCAAATGACTATGAAAACACCATAGATGAGTTTTATTAGTCATTTGGAGCATTTTGGTATATAACTTGTATTTTTCTGAATTTTTGAATTATTTATTATTTTTGTCATTTTTAAATGACTAGCACAATACCCGTGCCTTGCTACGGAAAAATGACAAAAATACAACGATGGTAGTCCAAACCTAACCAACTCCAAACGTGATAGAACTCGACGAAAGAATTTGACTTGAACATGTTTTAATCTGGGATTAATATGAAAGATGTGTTCTCGCTGCTCATTTGCATTCAATAATAATTAAATATATTTATTTATTTAGTAGAATGTGTAAGATAAACAGTTGGTCTACCCACCCCGTACATTGCAACGGGAGGAAAAATGAATACATTATAACACGAAAAATGTTTAATTTTACCGGCTTTGCACTTCTTGTCGGGGGGTTACCCCCGAGTAGGGTAAAGGCAAGTGCTAAGGGCAAGATCAGAAGGGATGTTTGGCCAAGTAGCTGGCTACCCGGTACTTTCTACTCGGTCGACTGCTATTCGGTCATACATATTGATGGCCAGAAGGAAGATTCAAGGAAGTTATATTTCTCCGAGTAGAGGAAGAGGCCCGAGTAAGAGTGAGTGGTTTCCTACTCGGGCCAAAAGTCAAAGGAGCCGTTCTGACACAGGATCCTGCGTATCCTGGGTCCGTACTGCGGCATTGTTCATCTACAGAGAGCGTGCCTGACTGCGCCAGGGTGTCAGCAGGGCGTCGCAGGTTAGCGGGGCCTACTCTGTGTTCATGGCAGTGCTAACAGATCAGCTTCTTAGTTTTGCACAACGACTTTCCACACAAGACAAATTAGGAAGCTAAAGCTGTCAGCGGGAAGCCGGAAGTACGCAGTGTGCACACTATGTCGACATTTGTTTGTACTTTTCCCTGTTGGCTGTATCCGGCTGGGCACCAGTATTTAAGGTGCCCTGCCCCCTCCTGCGCGAGGGATCCGAGGATCGGTTCACATTCTTGACCTAGTTCATCACAGAGAGAGGAGAGTGGCTACTCGGTAGTAGGCAAAACTTGTACTGTGGCTACTCGGTGAGACACCAATATACGTAGAGAAAGGCAGGAGTAGGGGTTTTACCTCCTCACGAGGGCCCTGAACCTGGGTAGATCTTATTGTTTGCAGTGATTGATTCATACTACACGCGGCTACTCGCTGCGTGATCCCTCCCCGAGCGCCTCCAGCGTCCATCATCCCCACATCTTTAGCCATCCCATGGCATCTGCCGTGACACCACCACGACAGTTGGCGCCCACCGTGGGGCAACCAGCAGCGCTGGCTGGGGTTCACGTTCGGACGGGATCTACTTCTGGGGAGCGCGTGGTCTGTGGCCTTGTCCACAGATTCGGCTCCTTCGACTTCGTCATCGACAACGCCGGCGATTTTAGCGGCAGGGCCATGCCGGAAGGCGGCACGGTGCTCTCCTTCGGCTCGCATCTTGTCTACATCGCCACCGCCGTCGTCCGCGAGTTCCCAGAGGAGGTGCTGGTCGCGGAGGATCCTCCTGCTGTGATTGCTGCCCGCGGAAGGCCTATGGGCCGTTCTTCGGACAGCGCGGAGGTAATGGTGGCCGGCCTGGCTGCGGATGCCGGAAATGGCGCGGCTGTCGCCGCGAGCGTCATCGAGGATCTCGCTGGCTCGAGTGCTGGCGGGAAGACCCACAAGCCCTACGAGAAGGACTGCAACCTCCCCCTCTCCACTACTCCGACAATACCTGCGTCCGCTGCGCGGATGGGCATGCCGCCTCCCACCGATCTGGAGCTATTGACCATGAAGGCGCAGCTCGACCGGCAGCGCCAGGAGTTGCTCGCCGAGCAAGCGGAGTTGGAGAAGGTTAGGCTTGAGCTTACTCTAGATCAGAACGAGTACAACAAGGCTCACGGTTTTACACCAGTTGCTAGGAAGGCTAGCAAAGTAGGTGCTACGCGTCGCAACTTAGGCGCCGAGATGGCAACGGTTGTAGAGGCTCCTAGCCAATCTGCCACCACAAACACCTCCACCAGGCCTAGGTATAGCACCCCCGCCAAAACACTTAGAGCCGCTGAGGCTGTAGCTGCTGAGTTGCCGCATCTCGATGGCGACGCGCACGCTAGGCAACAGGAGAGGCTCAATGAGCTAGTGCTAGAGGCTGCTAGGCAGAAAGAGGAGTTCCGGAAAGCCAATCCGGGTGCTGGAGCTTCTCAGGTGGTGCACTCGCATGCGGTCAGATCTAACGATCAGGCCTCATCACCGCATCCCAGTCGTGAGAGGGAGCGTAGTGGCTATTCTGGTAGAGACAGACACATGCAGGTGTATGACCCGGCTGTCGCTGCAAAACAGCAAGCTGTGCCGCGGCAGTCAAGTCAGAAACACAACTCTGCAGGAGCAGGCTTGCAAGCCCATAAAGCTCACAGCAAGACGCGAGGTGGAGATCGTCCGTGCCCTTCTCGGCAACAGGTTGCTCAGCCTACTCGGCGGAGGCCGCAGCAGGCAGCTGCTGCTCAGCCGCGTGCGGCTGCCCGAGTAGCCAACCTGGTGGAGCAGCCTGCGGCCATGGAGGTTGACAGGTATGATGATGGCTACTCGGCTATGGGGTTAGCTGGTTATGATATCATGGATCGTGTAGGTGAGCGTGTGCTGGAGCCCAATGATGTCCGGTACAAGCTGGACCGGATCAACTTATGTGCACGGCTCGAGAACACGGGGCCTCCTGGCCCTGAGTGCTTTGGCCCACGCATCATGAACGAGCCGTCCGTGAAGAACTTCCAGCTTGCTAGGGGCACCAAGAGTTACAATGGCAGCACCAAGCCGGAAGATTGGCTCAATGACTATGTCACCGCGGTTCATATCGCGAACGGCAACCGGAGATGGGCGGTGCGGTACGTTCCGCAGATGCTTGAGGGCCCAGCTCGCACTTGGCTCAACAACTTGCCCAAGAACAGCATCAATTGCTGGCTGGACTTCTCGGAGGCCTTCATCAGCAACTTCACCAGCACCTACAAGAGGCCGAATAGGCCGCAGCAGTTGTCCGCTTGCAAGCAGCGGGAAGACGAGACGGACCGCGAGTATCTTACTCGGTGGAGCACATTGAGGAACACCTGTGAAGGTGTGAATGAGGCCCAAGCCATCACTTGGTTTGCGCAGGGTTGCAGACATGGCAGCATGTTGTGGCAAAGGTTGGAGAGGGAGATGCCAAACACTCTCGCGGAGACCATCAAGATTGCGGATCAGTACGCACTGGGTGATCCTACTCAACCCTTGATGGACTCCGCGGAGCCGAGAAGAAACTTCAATAGCAACAAGCGCAACGAGTTCCGCAACAAGCGCAGAGGTGACCAGATTGATACTCGGTATGACCCTGAGGAGGTGAATGTCGTGGTTACCGGAGCTGGGAGTAGCCAAAGGCAGAAACCTGCTGGAGCCCAGTACGGGCAGAACCAGAATCAGGGCCAAGGCAACAAGAAGCCATACCGTGCTCCTCAGCCGGGTAGCGGCAACCCGGATCCGGCTAAGAAGTTTGTCTTCGATGACATGAGGGATGGCCCATGTAGCTTCCATACTCAGCATCCTTCGAGGCCTGCCAACCACACTACTCGGCAGTGCGACTGGTGGGATTTGATCAGGAATGAAGGCTTGCCTCCTCCTCCTCCTCTGCCTGCTGCGAATGCCAATGTGCAGCCTGCTCGCGCACCCGCAGTTCGGCCTCCAGCATTCCCGAGAAGAGAAAATGTGAACCAGGTGGCTTTAGGAGCCAACCGCTACTTCAACAATGATGGCTACCGCAACAACAACAACAACAACAACCGCAACCGCAACAACAACAGAGGCAACAACAACTACCAAGACAAAAATGTGCAGGTGTACATAGATGACATTGTCATCAAAACGAATAAAACACAAACTCTGCTTGCCGACCTTGAGGAAACTTTTGCCAACTTGCGCAAGTATAAGATGAAGCTGAACCCGAGTAAATGCACCTTTGGCGTCCCGGCTGGCAAGCTACTCGGCTTCTTGGTATCCAGTCGGGGCATTGAAGCCAATCCTTCAAAGACAAAAGCTATTGAGAGCATGTCTTTGCCGAGATCCCTGAAGGATGTGCAAAAATTCACTGGTTGCTTGGCATCTCTGAGTCGTTTCTTGGGCAGAATGGGCGAGAAGGCCCTACCCTTATACCAATTGATGAAGAAAAGCGACAAATTCGTCTGGACACCGCAAGAGGATGTGGCATTCAATGAGCTGAAGGCAATGCTGGGTAGCGCTCCCATCTTGGCTAGTCCGCTACCCAAAGAGCCAATGCTGTTGTACATTGCTGCTACCAACCGGGTAATCAGCATGGTAATTGTGGTGGAGCGAGAAGAGGAAGGCAAAAGTGTGCAGCGGCCAATATATTATCTCAGTGAGGTGCTATCCAGCTCCAAGCAGAATTACCCGCATTACCAGAAGATGACTTACGGCGTGTACCTGGGCGCCAAGAAGCTGAAGCATTATTTCCAAGAGCATCCCATCACTGTTGTGTCCTCTGCTCCCATCTCGGATATCATGGGCAACAAGGAAGCGAGTGGCAGAGTAGCCAAGTGGGCAATCGAGCTAGCCGCGTATGCACTTGCGTATGCGAGAAGAGAAGCCATCAAGTCACAAATTCTGGCGGAGTTTCTGGTGGATTGGGCTGAGGTGCAGTACGAGCCTCCTTCTCCCGCAACCAATTACTGGAAGATGCACTTTGATGGCTCAAAAGTGAAAGAGGGCCTTGGTACTGGCGTAGTGCTTACGTCACCCAAGCGATATCAACTCAAGTACGTGCTGCAAATCCACTTCAAGGCATCCAACAACGTTGCAGAGTACGAGGCCGTGGTACACTGCTTGCGGGTAGCCAAGGAGGTTGGCGTGCAACGCATTATATGCTATGGCGATTCAGATCTGGTGGTGCAGCAATTTTCTGGCACTAGGGATGCTCTGGATGCCAACATGGCATCGTATCGCTTCCTGGCGCAGTCTATGACTGGATTTTTTTAAGGCTGCGAGTTCCAACACATCCACCGAGCAGAGAATGAAGCAGCAGACGAGCTGTCCAAGTTGGGGTCTTCTCGGCACTCCATCCCGACGGGAATTGCCTTGGAGCATTTGAGAAAGCCATCCATCAAGCCATCCCCCAACTTGGAATCGATATTCGTTCCTTCTCTGCCAAATGAAGAAGTTGTTCCCATTGAGATTGACTGGGAGAATGCAACAGAGAACCCGGGGACTGCAGTCTCCATCCCAGGGACTGGCGCCTGCAATCCGGGGACTGACCCTCTCTACTCGGGGACTGCCCTTCCTCACTCGGGGACTGCCCCTCTCAACCCGGGGACTGTCGCATTCATTGAGGAAGTTCTTGCCAATCGCTCAGGGCTTCAAAGAAGTGCTCCCAACTCTAAAGATCAAACAGTGGTGACTGTTCCAATGGAAGTGGACGAACCAGTGTTTCCCACGCGGGAGACACCGAGTTGGTCTATGCCCATATTATCCTTTCTGAAGGACGGCACCCTGCCAGAAGATAAGGTTGCTGCGAGGCAGATTCAGAGAAGATCCAAGGGCTACACCATATTCAGAGAAGTGCTGCACAAGAGAAGTCCCACTGGCGTGCTGCAACGCTGTGTGGAGCCGGAAGAAGGAGAAGAGATTCTGGTGGAAATACATCAAGGAGAATGTGGGCACCACGCCTCTTCTCGGGCTTTGGTCAAGAAGGCTTTTCGGCATGGTTTCTTTTGGCTCACTGCCTTGAAGCAAGCTGAAGACATTGTGAGGAAGTGCAATGGCTGCCAGAGATTTGCAAGTAAGATCCACTTGCCTGCTTCCGAGTTGAAAACCATTCCCATTACTTGGACCTTTGCTGTTTGGTGCTTGGATATGGTTGGTCCCTTCAGACCGGCTAGAGGCAACATGACTCACATCTTGGTCATGGTCGATAAGTTCACCAAGTGGATAGAAGTGAAGCCTATTCGGAAGTGTGATGGAGCCACAGCTGTGAGTTTCCTGAAGGATGTGATCCTGAGATACGGCTATCCGCACAGCATCATCACGGATAACGGCACGAATTTTGCTGAGGGTGCAATGGTGCGATTCTGCAGAGATAAGCATATCCGGCTAGATGTTGCGTCTGTCGCGCATCCCGCCTCCAATGGGCAAGTTGAAAGAGCAAATGGAATGGTCCTGGCAGGCATAAAGCCAAGGCTGATTGAGCCGTTGCTGAAAACACCTGGGTGTTGGCTAGACGAGTTGCCAGCGGTGTTGTGGAGTCTAAGGACTACCCCTAACCGGTCAACCGGCTACACGCCATTCTTCTTGGTATACGGGGCTGAGTCCATGTTGCCAATAGACCTAGATCATGACTCCCCGCCGAGTAACCCTCTACACTGAGGTGGAGGCGAGAGAAGCTCGAGAAGATGACGTTGACCTGCTAGAAGAAGCAAGAGAGCTTACTCTGTCACGTTCAGCTATTTACCAGCAGAACTTGAGGCGTTATCATAGCCGAAAAGTGAACCCAAGGGTTTTCCAAGAAGGAGACATGGTCCTTAGGCTTGTGCAACACACAGCCGGGATGCACAAGCTATCCCCTCCGTGGGAAGGGCCTTTCATTGTGAGCAAGGCTCTGCACAATGATGCCTATTACCTGGTAGACGTGCAGCCATCACAGAAGAACAGTGCGGATAAAGCTGGAGAGGAATCTAAGCGCCCCTGGAACGTAGCTCTACTCCGTCGCTTTCACTCATGAGCAAAAGTGTGTATGTACTCTCTTGTTCGAGTTAAACTTCTACTCTGCAATCTGAAATTAAACTCGGGGACTGCTATGACGCCCCGAGATCGGGCACTATGCAGATTTCAGCATTCCCGCAAAAATCCACATAATAACTGATTCCAGGTTGCCACTTGTGATAACATTACAACCGTTCACGAATATTCCGCAACAACAACAGAAAAGATATATACAAGAAGACTCAAACGAGTCAAGGATACAACTGATACAATACAAAGATCCAAATAACAGCGGAAGAAACAACATATTGTCCGGCTACGGACAAGATACAAATTGGACTAAGAGTCCTGAAGATAACCGAGAGCGTCCAATCCCTGCCCAGGCCAAGCCGGAGGGATGCCCAAGCTAACGTCGTTAGACTTCAAACCTGTTGACTGCAATATTGAATATGCAGCCACGAAAAAGGATTCGTGGGTCAGTACGGTTAAGTACTGGCAAGTGGATAAACCATACTCACAAAATACCGGCGTAACCAGTCATCACAAGATACAAATACTTTGGGTTCAACGGAAAGGAAGGGATTATTGCAAATAAGCGGCAGCGGGCTGCACTAACCAACTACGGAGACTCACTACAACATCCGGCTAAAAGAGGGGGATAAGATAGCGTATCGTAACCAACTACAACTACTCACCAAACAAAACCCATCCAATGTCACCCCCTACTAAGGAAGCAACCCAAGGATAACTCACACTGTTGGATTAAGGATGGATCAAGTTATTGTGTCAATAAGACTATTACTAGTCAAGTATCATTAGTTAGGGGTAAGTTGTTCTGAGTACTTGTTAGCCAGTACTTTCACCAAGTTAACCATAACCGCGGAAAACACGGCTTCTCGAGAAGATTTAACCCTGCAGGGATGCACCAATTTGGCCGTACACGTAAGAATAACCCGCCAGACGGGGGATCAACCCACCAAGCGAGGTACTCAACACAACCCAACTCTTCTTCGCATCAAGCCCAAAGAACCACGTGATGTGCGTGCGCGGCTAATCGAGCCCCCACGAAGAAAAGGGGGACCCTCATAGCACTGGAAGACCACGCCGCCCTAAATGCCGACTACAAAAGTTCCACCCTGGCCTCGGGTTCGCACCTGCATATGCATGCATCAAATGGAAAGCCCGAACTAAGTGTGGCGATTTGGACGAGATGCGAATCGAGTCAAATTGAGGGGGGCGTCCATACTCGCTTCCCACATGCGGTTAGTGCGCTCATCATGGATCAGTAGACAAGACCCTTTTCCTAATTAGGGTCGACACTAGTAGGCTTCAAAACCACGCCGGTCCTCCTGCCGGTGCCTTATCATCAAATTATTATTACCCAAAACATTAACATGTTGTTGATTGAAATGAAACCCAACTATCAAACTAAACAGGTGGTAAGACGGACAACAGAACTTGAGCGCAAACAACACTAAGCATGCAACTACGACACGAGGGCCAACAGGGTAAACAAACAGCAGTTAATAGGAAGTGGAAGGAAAAGGCTATATCATGGCTGCAAGGTAAACATATAATAGGATCGAGACACAAGCATCGTATCAACAGGCTAGAATAAGAACAACGGGAAGAATCAGTAACAAGTGATGAAAGGTAGCCATATGGCAGCAAATGAGTATACTTGCCTGGAATCCAGCAAGTAGAGGTACATCCACAGAACTTGTCGTTGCTCACATCATCTCAACGTCCTATCCGGGAAGAAGCAATGAACCTCGAACAAACACCGGATGCAACAATTACTACTACGGCAAAATATCCAGCATGATCAAGATATGGATGCATGACAAGTTTAAGGATGCATCAGAATAAACTAGTGGACATGATAAACAGGTTTAAATGGACCCATATGCAATTTGGATTGCATATGGAAAGCCCATGAATTATGGTTGAAACAATTGTTTTACAACTAACCAACAGGTGGAAATGGTTTAGTATGATGCATGGATGAGGAAAACAACAAAATAACAACAATAGAACCAATTGGAAATAAGGTTTACCCATTTTGAAATTCACTTATTAAGTTTTGGAATTTTGGTTACTTAAAGGTGTCACACAAGCATTTGTTATTTTCATCAAGTTTAATTGTTCAAAACAGATAACAAAGTTCATATTTGATTAGAACACAAAATTTTAGGTGGATTACATGTTTCCATTATTGAAAAAGGAATTACAATGATTTAATTATGAATTAAACAAGTTTTAATTGAATTTAATTCAAGTGTGAATATTATTTGAATTTTATTTGTTCAAAACATAAATTCAAATTCATATTTGAAAAGGTTATGTTTTCTGGCTTGAAAACATATTTTATAAGTTCAAAAATAATTTAATTTGAGCAAGTTATGAATTTAGCAATTTTAAATGATTTAAACAAGGTTTAAATTATTTAAGCAATTTTAATTATTCAAATCATGAAACAAAATTTATATTTGAAAAGATGGTTCAAAATGGCATGGAGAACATATTTTATTTGCATTATTTGGATTAAGTATGAATTAGTTATGCAATTATTCAAATTACAAATGAATTGTTTGAATTTAAATTTTGAAACAAATTTGAAATGTTCAAAACAGAAATCAACTGACTTAAACAGGTAGAGAAGTGAATTTGGTTTGGAAAACTTTTTTTTGAGTATTTAAGTTGGAGCAACCATTTGAAAGTTATTAATTATCCCATTTAATTTGTCATTTTAAGGATTATTAAATAACCTTAATTTTAATTGCCCAAATTGCAAAACAAAGTTGATAAACAGAAAGTACACTGAATTTTGACTGAAAAACATATTTTACATTTTCAATTTGGAGTTTATTTGCAATTTCTAGGTGTGGTTGAAGTTCAGGGACTGTTTTGTGATTTTTCAGGGACTTAGCTGTGGAGGAAACGGTGGGGACTGGACCAAACTACGAAAACTGCGCCCCAAAAATGTGTCCTACCCAAGCCACAACGACCCTGGGTCGCTGCCAAGCGGGCCCAGGCCACGCTGGAGCACGCGCGGCGCGGGTGGAATCTGTGCTGGCCTCCACGGTCGCTGACCAGTGGGGCCAGCCGCGGGCGCGCGGAAAAGATCAAAAAAAGGTGGGGGCTTTCGCCTCCCCAGGGTTCGATCCCGTGACCTGAGGCGCGCGCGCAAGGAACAGCACCAGTGCGCTGTCGCTGAATTTGTGACAGTTAGCAGTCGCGAGGGTGGATAGGTTCAGTTAGGGCGTGGCTACTGAATTTTGTTGCAGTTTCAGAAACTGCGCCAGCGACAGAGGTGGGTGGCCGTGTTCGACGGCGGGCTGCGGGTCGCTGTCGCTGCTGCGTGTGCTGCGGGCGCTCGTGCGATGGCCGTGACAGAGAGGAGGGAAAGGGACGGAACGGGGGGCTCACCGAGATGCTCGACGTCGGACAGCAGCGGTCGCAGAATCAGGGGGGGTTGCAGACGAGGAGGCCGCTGTCGAGGTACGGATGACGAGGAAAAAAGCGACCCTCGGGGCAGCTCCCGCTCGGCAACTCCCGCGTAGACGATGCAGAGAACGTCGACGTTCCATTCCCGCCCTCAGGTGGAGCTCCCGCTTCCATGGCGATCGATCGGCGCTAGCGTTTCTCGGTGGATTTTGGGGGGGGGGGGGGACAGGAACAGAGAGGAGCGAGGGAGGTAGAGAGGATGGCGGCGGCAGAGGAAAAACACAGGGCTAGGGCTAGCGAGAGGGGTGGAGGTTTTATGGGGGAACCGAGCTCGGTACGGCAGCAATCGGAGAGGGGGAGGCGATGATCTTACGGTGCTGCTGCTGTTCGTACATGTCGATGACGACAGCAGGAGGTAGGGGATGCCCTGGACGAAACGGTATCGGGCCAGAGAGGGAAAGAAAAATGGGAAGTGGGCTTAGGGGGATGGGCTGGAGGAAAAAGGGCTATGGGGGGGCTGGCCTGCCTCCTTTTCTTTTTTGATTTTTTTCCTTTTCTTTTTTTTGCAAGAGATAAAAGAGGGAGAGAGATAGAAATAGGGTTTGGGGGGTTCTTTTATTTGATGAGCATTTTTTATTAATTGCAAAATAGTAATTCAAAGCCATTTAACATTAACATCAAAATTGGGAAATTATTAATTTGATTTTTAATTGGTTAGCTGAATTCCAAATAAGGTTTGATTTTGGAATTTTTGGAAATAAACAAATTTTATTTAATAAGCTCAAGCAATTATGAAAATATTGTTGAATTTGATTGTTTGCAAGAATTTAGTTTTTTAAACCCACAATTGGATCATGCCCATTAAGAAGGAAATGATTTGAAATTTAATTTGCCATTAGGGTGTTTGATAAAAAGGAATTTTTAGTGAGTAAGCAATTTAAATAACTTCAAACTATTGAAAACAATTTGAGATGCTTAGTTGGCAATTTTTGAATTGGAAAATTTGGACAGGTGTGAAAGTTTAAAGTGGTTTGAATTTTGAGTTGTTTTGAAAACAGAATGCAATGCTTATGTGATGCATGTGATGCAAAAAGAAAAAGGAAGCAACAAAATCTACTAAGGGGGAACACCCCAGGTGTTACAGACGAAACCACTAACAAGGGATTGCGCCCTCGCAATCCACCTGCTAACCCGGGAGGGGAAAGAAGTTCGACTATCGATTCTTCATGCTTCCAGCTGATCTCCTCGACACCACTAACAAGGGTTTCTCGACACCACTAACAAGAGATTCTTGCTCGGGCTGATGACGATGTTCTTCCACCAGGAATCTTCCGATGATCGAACCTATTAGGTTAAAGGCTCAGAAAACGTCCACCCACGTAGGATCCTAACACTTTGAAAGATAGACAAGGGGGGAGACTCCAAAGCAAATAAGATGGGAGGGGAAATAGAATATGGATAAGGAGAAAAACAAGAATCCTATTGAGATGTTTTCCAAAATAGTTTAGCAGAAATAGTTTTTGACATTCTAGAAACAACGACCGTTAGCGAGGTTATCCTACAGACTTTGCGGACCCGTTGCTTCGATAACCATTCGTATCGAAACAATATCGGGAATCGGAACCAAGGCTCTGATACCATTTGTGACGCCCCGAGATCGGGCACTATGCAGATTTCAGCATTCCCGCCAAAATCCACATAATAACCGATTCCAGGTTGCCACTTGTGATAACATTACAACCGTTCACGAATATTTCGCAACAACAACAGAAAAGATATATACAAGAAGACTCAAACGACTCAAGGATACAACTGATACAATACAAAGATCCGAATAACAGCGGAAGAAACAACATATTGTCCGGCTACGCACAAGATACAAATTGGACTAAGAGTCCTGAAGATAACCGAGAGCGTCCAATCCCTGCCCAGGCCAAGCCGGAGGGATCCCCAAGCTAACGTCGTCAGACTTCAAACCTGTTGACTGCAATATTGAATATGCAGCCACGAAAAAGGATTCGTGGGTCAGTACGGTTAAGTACTCGCAAGTGGATAAACCATACTCACAAAATACCGACGTAACCAGTCATCAAAAGATACAAATACTTTGGGTTCAACGGAAAGGAAGGGATTATTGCAAATAAGCGGCAGCGGGCTGCACTAACCAACTACGGAGACTCACTACAACATCCGGCTAAAAGAGGGGGATAAGATAGCGTATCGTAACCAACTACAACTACTCACCAAACAAAACCCATCCAATGTCACCCCCTACTAAGGAAGCAACCCAAGGATAACTCACACTGTTGGATTAAGGATGGATCAAGTTATTGTGTCAATAAGACTATTACTAGTCAAGTATCATTAGTTAGGGGTAAGTTGTTCTGAGTACTTGTTAGCCAGTACTTTCACCAAGTTAACCATAACCGCGGAAAACACGGCTTCTCGAGAAGATTTAACCCTGCAGGGATGCACCAATTTGGTCGTACACGTAAGAATAACCCGCCAGACGGGGGATCAACCCACCAAGCGAGGTACTCAACACAACCCAACTCTTCTTCGCATCAAGCCCAAAGAACCACGTGCTGTGCGTGCGCGGCTAATCGAGCCCCCACGAAGAAAAGGGGGACCCTCATAGCACTGGAAGACCACGCCGCCCTAAATGCCGACTACAAAAGTTCCACCCCGGCCTCGGGTTCGCACCTGCATATGCATGCATCAAATGGAAAGCCCGAACTAAGTGTGGCGATTTGGACGAGATGCGAATCGAGTCAAATTGAGGGGGGCGCCCATACTCGCTTCCCACATGCGGTTAGTGCGCTCATCATGGATTAGTAGACAAGACCCTTTTCCTAATTAGGGTCGACACTAGCAGGCTTCAAAACCACGCGGGGCCTCCTGCCGGTGCCTTATCATCAAATTATTATTACCCAAAACATTAACATGTTGTTGATTGAAATGAAACCCAACTATCAAACTAAACAGGTGGTAAGACGGACAACAGAACTTGAGCGCAAACAACACTAAGCATGCAACTACGACACGAGGGCCAACAGGGTAAACAAACAGCAGTTAATAGGAAGTGGAAGGAAAAGGCTATATCATGGCTGCAAGGTAAACATATAATAGGATCGAGACACAAGCATCGTATCAACAGGCTAGAATAAGAACAACGGGAAGAATCGGTAACAAGTGATGAAAGGTAGCCATATGGCAGCAAGTGAGTATACTTGCCTGGAATCCAGCAAGTAGAGGTACATCCACAGAACTTGTCGTTGCTCACATCATCTCAACGTCCTATCCGGGAAGAAGCAATGAACCTCGAACAAACACCGGATGCAACAATTACTACTACGGCAAAAGATCCAGCATGATCAAGATATGGATGCATGACAAGTTTAAGGATGCATCAGAATAAACTAGTGGACATGATAAACAGGTTTAAATGGACCCATATGCAATTTGGATTGCATATGGAAAGCCCATGAATTATGGTTGAAACAATTGTTTTACAACTAACCAACAGGTGGAAGTGGTTTAGTATGATGCATGGATGAGGAAAACAACAAAATAACAACAATAGAACCAATTGGAAATAAGGTTTACCCATTTTGAAATTCACTTATTAAGTTTTGGAATTTTGGTTACTTAAAGGTGTCACACAAGCATTTGTTATTTTCATCAAGTTTAATTGTTCAAAACAGATAACAAAGTTCATATTTGATTAGAACACAAAATTTTAGGTGGATTACATGTTTCCATTATTGAAAAAGGAATTACAATGATTTAATTATGAATTAAACAAGTTTAAACAAGTTTTAATTGAATTTAATTCAAGTGTGAATATTATTTGAATTTTATTTGTTCAAAACATAAATTCAAATTCATATTTGAAAAGGTTATGTTTTTCTGGTTTGAAAACTTATTTTATAAGTTCAAAAATAATTTAATTTGAGCAAGTTATGAATTTAGCAATTTTAAATGATTTAAACAAGGTTTAAATTATTTAAGCAATTTTAATTATTCAAATCATGAAACAAAATTATATTTTAAAAGATGGTTCAAAATGGCATGGAGAACATATTTTATTTGCATTATTTGGATTAAGTATGAATTAGTTATGCAATTATTCAAATTACAAATGAATTGTTTGAATTTAAATTTTGACACAAATTTGAAATGTTCAAAACAGAAATCAACTAACTTAAACAGGTAGAGAAGGGAATTTGGTTTGGAAAACATGTTTTTGAGTATTTAAGTTGGAGCAACCATTGGAAAGTTATTAATTATGCCATTTAATTTGTCATTTTTAAGGATTATTAAATAACCTTAATTTTAATTGCCCAAATTGCAAAAAAAAGTTGCTAAACAGAAAGTACACTGAATTTTGACTGAAAAACATATTTTACATTTTCAATTTGGAGTTTATTTGCAATTTCTA
The DNA here is from genome assembly GCA_028641055.1 of Alopecurus myosuroides. Classification (NCBI taxonomy): domain Eukaryota; kingdom Viridiplantae; phylum Streptophyta; class Magnoliopsida; order Poales; family Poaceae; genus Alopecurus; species Alopecurus myosuroides. The sequence goes on along the minus strand of CM054061.1, from coordinate 209,417,799 downwards.
GGTGTGGTTGAAGTTCATGGACTGTTTTGTGATTTTTCAGGGACTTAGCTGTGGAGGAAACGGTGGGGACTGGACCAAACTGCGAAAACTGCGCCCAAAAAATGTGTCCTACCCAAGCCACAGCGACCCTGGGTCGCTGCCAAGCGAGTCCAGGCCACGCTGGAGCACGCGCGGCGCGGGTGGAAACTGTGCTGGCCTCCACGGTCGCTGACCAGTGGGGCCAGCCGCGAGCGCGCGAAAAAGATCAAAAAAAGGTGGGGGCTTTCGCCTCCCCAGGGTTCGATCCCGTGACCTGAGGCGCGCGCGCAAGGAACAGCACCAGTGCGCTGTCGCTGAATTTGTGACAGTTAGCAGTCGCGAGGGTGGATAGGTTCAGTTAGGGCGTGGCTACTGAATTTTGTTGCAGTTTCAGAAACTGCGCCAGCGACAGAGGTGGGCGGCCGTGGTCGACGGCGGGCTGCGGGTCGCTGCCGCTGCTGCGTGTGCTGCGGGCGCTCGTGCGGTGGCCGTGACAGAGAGGAGGGAAAGGGACGGAACGGGGGGCTCACCGAGATGCTCGACGTCGGACAGCAGCGGTCGCAGAATCGGGGGGGGGGGGTTGCAGACGACAAGGCCGCTGTCGAGGTACGGATGACGAGGAAGAAAGCGACCCTCGGGTCAGCTCCCGCTCGGCAACTCCCGCGTAGACGATGTAGAGAACGTCGACGCTCCATTCCCGCCCTCAGGTGGAGCTCCCGCTTCCATGGCGATCGATCGGCGCTAGCGTTTCTCGGTGGATTTTGGGGGGGGGGGCAGGAACAGAGAGGAGCGAGGGAGGTAGAGAGGATGGCGGCGGCAGAGGAAAAACGCAGGGCTAGGGCTAGCGAGAGGGGTGGAGGTTTTATGGGGGAACCGAGCTCGGTACGGCAGCAATCGGAGAGGGGGAGGCGATGATCTTACGGTGCTGCTGCTGTTCGTACATGTCGATGACGACAGCAGGAGGTAGGGGATGCCCTGGACGAAACGGTATCGGGCCAGAGAGGGAAAGAAAAAGGGGAAGTGGGCTTAGGGGGATGGGCTGGAGGAAAAAGGGCTGTGGGGGGGCTGGCCTGCCTCCTTTTCTTTTTTGATTTTTTTCCTTTTCTTTTTTTTTTGCAAGAGATAAAAGAGGGAGAGAGATAGAAATAGGGTTTGGGGGGGTTCTTTTATTTGATGAGCATTTTTTATTAATTGCAAAACAGTAATTCAAAGCCATTTAACATTAACTTCAAAATTGGGAAATTATTAATTTGATTTTTAATTGGTTAGCTGAATTCCAAATAAGGTTTGATTTTGGAATTTTTGGAAATAAATTTTTTTATTTAATAAGCTCAAGCAATTATGAAAATATTGTTGAATTTGATTGTTTGCAAGAATTTAGTTTTTTAAACCCACAATTGGATCATGCCCATTTAGAAGGAAATGATTTGAAATTTAATTTGCCATTAGGGTGTTTGATAAAAAGGAATTTTTAGTGAGTAAGCAATTTAAATAACTTCAAACTATTGAAAACAATTTGAGATGCTTAGTTGGCAATTTTTGAATTGGCTAATTTGGACAGGTGTGAAAGTTTAAAGTGGTTTGAATTTTGAGTTGTTTTGAAAACAGAATGCAATGCTTATGTGATGCATGTGATGCAAAAAGAAAAAGGAAGCAACCAAATCTACTAAGGGGGAACACCCCAGGTGTTACAACTGCCCTCGTCCAAAATTGTTCTAAGTGTGTCTATTCTGCTGTACCTTTGCCTACTCGGTTGCTCTGCTTAGAATTTCAGAAGTACATTTAGTACTGTGTTTAAACCTAAATGCCAACTCTTCGACTCTGCTGTTGTCCGCAACCCGGCTTCATGGCAAGCAAGAGAACAAGCAAGTGGACAATGAGCACAGGAAAAATGACTAAGGAAAAGAGAAGTGCAGGAACCGGGTAGAGCGTCCTTTACTACTGATTTTTGTTAACTTTTTTCGGCTAAGTGGTGGGTAGCGTTACTATGACTGTTTCTAAGTGGCTAAGTATTTGAAACTCCAACTTTGAACTCTTGTGACTCGAATACCAAAAAAGAAACAAGTTGCAGGTAAGAGCTGAGATAAAAAGGAAGAGTGAATGAGAAATGCAACTCGGGGACTTGCATGATAACGCAACCCGGCATCGAGCCAAGGCTTCTCAAATTAATAAGTATGAAACATAAAATGGGAATAAAAACTGAGTAGCAACGGGAAAGATAATTGTTTGATACATCTGCACCCAGCATCTCGGGGATCTGATAAAAGTTTCAAAGCACAAGTGTTTCAGGAAGCAACTAGTTTGAGGTAGCGGTGTTCTCCAGGTTGGCATTGGCGGCATCCGCTTCAGGGTTGGCAGCTGCTTGATCGGAGGTGGCGGTGGCCACCGAGATGGGATCGGTAGCAGATGTAGAGGCAGTAGACTGGGCGCGGAGTAGCGCCGCATCGTCGAGTGCTGCGCCAGAGGAAGAGCCAAACTCGGGAACCGTGGCGTCGATCACCATCTTGGTGGTGATGGTGACATCTTGGCTCTCGGTTTCTTCGTCGCTACCCGCAACGACCTTGCCCTTCCCCTTCTCGGCGCCACTGTCTTCAAAGCAGCCCAAGTCTTCTGACCCGGTGTCCGCGTCGTCATCTTCATCCTCACCCTCGCTTTCCGCCTCGGTGTCAGGCTCGGTGAGGCCGTCGATGAAGAGCGCGGTATCCACGTAGGAGGCGATCTCGTATGCGACTGCCTTGCGGCGAGTCACGCAGTCGGGATCTTTCTCCCACTTCGAGTCCCGGCGCATCTCGAGGATGGTATTAAGATTTAAATTTTCATACCAGCTGCAAATGAAGAGGAGCAGCATGTCAGCGCCTGCCCGAGCTCCGGATGCTCGCCACTTCTTCAACTCGGCTTTGATACCGTTGAGCTTCTCGGCGAGCGCGCGAATGGTTGCTGGCATAGGGTCTTGGGGCCAGAACAACGCATGCAATTTGAAGGCGGTAGACGCCAAGTCAGTGCCCAAGCCCTTAAGGCGCTAAAGCTGTCCCTGCATGTTCATGAATCTATCCTCGATTGAAGCTTTAGTATCCATAGGCAGCCCCTTCTCGACTCGAATCTCTTGGGCCTTAGACAGGGCAGGCTTGCAAGACGAGCAGAGGTCGGGGAAGATTTCTGAAAATGCTATCACAAAAGATTAGAAACGGAGGTAGAGAAGAGATGCAAGTCAAACAACGGAGAAGAAGAAGGAAACAGGGAGGCGCAGAGAAGCGAGAACTTACTGTTCAGATCGCAGAGTAGCGATTGCAGCTTCATCTTCCATGCCTCCTCATCAGCAACATGCCTTTCTTCCACCTTGCGGAACTCGGCTAGCTGAAGCATGAGATCTGAGTTGCTTTTCTTTAGTGTCTCGCTCTCCAACTCGAGGGCCCTCTGCTTAGCCTTGTAAGCTGCCTCCATCTTGTCCTTCTCGGTGGCCAGGTCTATGGCGTCCTGAAGAGCAGCCCACAACTGGACTTGCAGTGGTTCCATTTCGGTGACGTGCTTGCTGTTGAGCTCTACTGCTTGGCTTTCATATTGCTGCTTCACCTCGGCGGGTTTCAGGCAGTCGAGATGCTCTTCAACGAACTTCTTGTGATCTTCTGCGGAGAGAAGAGCAAGGTCAGCAGAGTAGCGAAGAAAAAAAGAAGGAAGACAAGCCGAAAAGACGGCAACTCACTTTCCATCTTCTTGATCGTGGTCTCAGCGTTGGCAACAAAGACATGGCAGTGCTTGTGCTCCTCTGCCATTTCCTCAAACTTGCCTGCAGAGTAGAATCAGTTAGAGCAGAAAGCAAAAGCGGGCGTAAACACAAAACGCATGAACCGAATAGCTAGAAGCTTACTTTCGAGTTCACAAAGTTTAAGAGTGCGATCCAGGGCCTCCTTCTCCGTCACAGCATCACTTTTGCGTTCTGCTTCATAGGCCTCAAGGCGTCTTTTCACGATGCTATGATTCCAGAGTAGATGCCGGTAAAGGATCGTTCTCTTCAAGAGGCTATTCTGAGAAGCAGAAAGAAAAGGAGTTAGACAATATTTTGAAGATTCGACCCGAGAAGACGGCAACTCGACTGAGTACCCGTCTACTCTACCCGAATCTCGGGGACTGGGTAATGGATAAGGAGAAGAAGAAGAATAGAAGAGAAGAAGAGCGCAACTCGGAACAGGCAAACATAACTTACAGCGTAGGTTTGTTCGAGGTCTTCTACAGCTTTGCGGTGGACGAACAGCTTCGCGGCAAGCGTGCTAGTGGCGGACGAGATGGTCATGGGATTGTAGCCCATGTCCGCCTTATTCCAATCAATGCGCCAGTGGTCCAGCTGGCCCAAGGCCAGGCCATGCCAGGGCTCGTTGCCAAGGACCTCGCTATTCCACTCAACTTCAATGAAGCCTACCCGGTCGATCATCTGCTCGAGCCCCTGGGACACCACCTCTGTCTCCTGGATCTCGCGCGAGAAGATCGAAAGGGCCTTGTCCTTTGCTGGCAACTTGGAATCCATAGCCGTGGTCTGTTTTCCTTTCGTAAGAGCGAGCTGCTTCTCGGTCTTGTTCAGCTTGATTCCATACTGTTTGCCCATCTTCACCATGTAGGGCAGGTAGCCAGGCGGGTCTTGAGCGCTTGATCCCGCGGCTGCGCCAGCGGCGCTGCCGGAAGCGCCAATGGAGAGATGCCCGGTCTTCGCGGCAGGCTTTGCAGTTGGTTTAGGTGGCGGCATCTTGGCAGCATCCAGCGCAGCATTGCGCGACGGATTCTTGCGGACGGGGACATCAGGCTGGGCAGCTTGCTTCTCGGCAGTTTTCTTCTCGGCAGCTTTCTTCTCGGCAGCATCCTTCTTGCCGGCAGCATCGGAAGCAGTCTTCTTGGTGTTCTGCTTGGCTGGAGGGCTTGCTGCAGTCTTGGTCTTCTTAGCGGGGGAGCTTGGAGCGGTAGGTGGAGCAGCCGGCTGGGTAGGCGGCACCAGGGGCTGGCTACCCGGCGCAGCGTCCAGCTGCGCTTGGCTCTGCGGATTCTGCTCCACCGCAACTGTCTCAACCCGCTGCTCGGCAGCGGGATCTGGTTGTGCATCTTCTTGTTCGTCTACCCGCGGCTGGGCCGCGGGGTCATCTTGGACGACAGCCGCAGTTTCCGGCTGCTCCTGGTTCTCTTCCTGCCGCTCAAGGGCGGCACGGTCTTGGTACTCGGCGTCTTGTTCAGTATTCTCCCCAGCTGAGGCAGCTGGGGGAGAGGGGGAGTCTCGTCTTGAGAAGCATCCTGCGCGTTTTCTTCTGCGCGGGCCTGCTGCTCCATGTCCATATCTTCGACACAAGCGCCCGTGTTGTCAGCGTTGGTGCCCTCATCTTCTTCCTTCACGGGAGAGGACGCACGCGTCCTATCCCGTGCCGCGGTCTCGTCCTCATCAGAGAGATCGATGAGCTCCTCGAGGTCTATGGCGGACTTCTTCTTGGATTTGGTGGTACCGGCAGCAGCATCAGCGTCCAAGGGAGCACTGAAGAGAAGAGGAAGTTCAGAAGAAGAAGAGGGAAGGAAAACACCAAGGAGCAGCAGCAAAAGTTAGCCCGGAGGAAAATCACTCACCCGCTGCGGGAAGGGGGTGGCCGTCTCCCGGAAACCCGCTTGGTCTTCTTCTCGCCCTTCTTGGCCTTCTTGGCAGTGGGCTCTTGAGCACCGCTACCCGTCCTCTTCTGAGTGGTGGGAGCAGCCACAACAACTGGATCGACATCGAGGACGTCCTCGTCCTCTTCATCAACATCAGCATCATCTGCAGAGTAGAGGAGAAGAAAAGGATTGAGAAGCAGAAAAGAAAGTTAGGTTGCGCTACTCGCAACTAGGGAGGCGAACTCAGTCACCTTCTTCGTCGTCTTCGGACCAGTCCCGAATGGACGCGTCGACGTGGTGCTTACCCTGCTGGTCGGCATGAGGGATACAGAGGGTATCCTGAGTGTCGTAGGAGACCTCGTCGTCCTCCTTTCGGTCGTCGCTCCAATTGGCCTCGAAGCGCTCCTCGCTCTTAGTGTGCTGGCGAGCAATGTGCTGGAAATATAAGCAAGCAACACAAATCAGTTGAGCGGTATAAGGAATTCTACCCGGTACGGGATGCAAGCACAAAGCATGATTGAGTAAGTTCCCTACTCGACATGGCGTGCAAACACAAAGCACATAAAGCCTAACAGATATTTGACTAAGTGCCCTACTCGACATGGCGTGCAGACACAAAGCACATGAAGCCTAACAGATATTTGACTAAGTGCCCTACTCGACATGGCATGCAAACACAAAGCACATGAAGCCTACCAGATATTTGACTAAGTGCCCTACTCGACATGGCGTGCAAACACAAAGCACATGAAGCCTAAGAGATACTGCTAAGTGTTCTACTCGGCACAGAGTGCAAATATACTAAGCATACCAAACTAGAAGGCTATCTACTCGGTATCACTATGCAGAAAACGAGATGTGAAGTACTAACCCGCTCAATTGGCTTCGTGCGGCTATACGGCACGAAGCCGTATTGCCAGTTGTCGTTGAGGCCGGTGCTCATGATGGAGCGCGCCCAGACGGCCACATCCGCGTTGCTCAGCTCGAACGTGGTCGTCCTTGTGCAGTCTCTGTTGCCCCCCATGTAGCACATGAGGTGCGTACGGCGCTGCAGCGGGAGCACTCGCCTGGAAATCCAGCAGGCGATGGGGTCGTCGCTCTTGAGCCCCAATTCCTTCAGCTGGGCGAGGCGCTTGTTGACTTGCTTGATGTCGCCCTCTAGCGGTGGCTTGTATCCCCAATTCTGCTGAGTGGGAGCCGTGTTGGTCCACTTGGGGAGATTGATCTGGTCCATGGGGGGCACTCCTTCCTTGACAGAGACATTCTTCACGTAGAAGAAGGACCTCTGCCACTTGCGCATGGAGTCGAGGCCCTTGATGCGCGGATGGTTGGTCCCGCTGCGTTGCACCATCATAGCGCTGCCGGTCGCGGTCATGCCACGGGCGCTCTCCGTGCTACCCGGCTTGGGCACGCTCTGCTTCCTAAAGAAGAAGTAACGCGCCCAGGTGAACACCGCGGGGCGCACATCCAAGAACGCCTCGCACACCACGGCGTGGTATGCGAGCATCACCATGGCGTTCGGCGGCAGGTGGTGCGTCTGGAGCCCGAAGTGGTTGAGGAAGGAGCGGAAGAAATCCGAGACGGGCAGCCCGAATCCTCGCTTGAAGTGAGCGAGGAACACGACGAACTCGCCCGCCTCCAGGGTGGGGACGAGCTCGCCGTCGGGGTGCCGGCAGCGGACGCCGGGAGGAACACGCCGGGCGCGCACCAGCCACTGGCAATCGTCTGCCGTGACCTCGGATCCAGCCCATCTGGCGCGAGCATCATCATCGCGGGCCATCGAGAAGAGAGATTCGGTGGAAGATTTGCGGGAATTTGGTGGAAATCGCTAGCCTTCCGGCGTCGCAAGGAGCAGCGGCGCAGTGAGATGCGCGGCGGCGGAGTGCTCGGTGGCGGCGGAGAGGCGAAGAGGCAAGGAGAGAATGAAAGCAGGAAGGGGAGAATGGAGTTACCGAGGGGGTATTTATACCTCCCCTCGGGTTGCCATTACAGTCGAAGTTAGTGGGATCAGTCGTGGCGAAAATCGTGCGACGTGGGGTGTGTGGGCCGGTTAGAAACGCACACAGCGCAGGATGCACGCGTAACGGCCGCAATTGATCCCACGACGCGATCGTGGGTAATTACTGCACTTGATGGGACCTAACGGGCCAGTGGGCCCAGGCCGCGGAAAATGGGCGCGTGGCCTGTCAGACCCCGGGCACCGAGGCGTCGGGGGTGTCATAGCGTGACACGTGCCCAGTTGCAGTGCGGAAAGCCGGATTTTGCTCTGCCACGCAGAGATTCTGATTCGAAATTTCGCTAAGTCTTTGTACTCGGCGACAGAGAAGAAAGGTGGTTCTATTCGGAAGAGAAGAAACTCAAAACAAGATTGAGGGCTACTCGGAGGCTCCACTCGGTGTCCTAAGGTTCAAAGGCAAGATTGGTTTTTAAGCTGGAAGAGCTCAGTGAACAAGTTCGCAGGACTCTACCAGCTTCGGAGACTAATGTCGGGGGTTACCCCCGAGTAGGGTAAAGGCAAGTGCTAAGGGCAAGATCAGAAGGGATGTTTGGCCGAGTAGCTGGCTACCCGGTACTTGCTACTCGGTCAACTGCTATTCGGTCGTACATATTGATGGCTAGAAGGAAGATTCAAGGAAGTTATATTTCTCCCAGTAGAGGAAGAGGCCCGAGTAAGAGTGAGTGGTTTCCTACTCGGGCCAAAAGTCAAAGGAGCCGTTCTGACACAGGATCCTGCGTATCCTGGGTCCGTACTGCGGCACTGTTCATCTACAGAGAGCGTGCGTGACTGCGCCAGGGTGTCAGCAGGGCGTCGCAGGTTAGCGGGGCCTACTCTGTGTTCATGGCAGTGCTAACAGATCAGCTTCTTGGTTTTGCACAACGACTTTCCACACAAGACAAATTAGGAAGACAAAGCTGTCAGCGGGAAGCCGGAAGTACGCAGTGTGCACACTATGTCGACATCTGTTTGTACTTTTCCCTGTTGGCTGTATCCGGCTGGGCACCAGTATATAAGGTGCCCTGCCCCCTCCTGCGCGAGGGATCCGAGGATCGGTTCACATTCTTGACCTAGTTCATCACAGAGAGAGGAGAGTGACTACTCGGTAGTAGGCAAAACTTGTACCGTGGCTACTCGGTGAGACACCAATATACGTAGAGAAAGGCAGGAGTAGGGGTTTTACCTCCTCACGAGGGCCCTGAACCTGGGTAGATCTTGTTGTTTGCAGTGATTGATTCATACTACACGCGGCTACTCGCTGCGTGATCCCTCCCCGAGCGCCTCCAGCGTCCATCGTCCCCACATCTTTAGCCATCCCATGGTATCTGCCGTGACACCACCACGACACTTCTGCTTTGATTTTAGTGATGATTCCATCTTAAATTCTTAATCAGGCATTCAATTCTACTTCACAATCAGAGTAAGCTGAGCCTAGGAATAAATGGGTATTGGTTAGAATGAAGCCTAGTCAGGTGCGACACACAGGTCGGAGCTAATCATACTATGGGCTTACCCAGATTTTTTATAATAATCCCCTGCCAGAAGTCGGTGCCCAGTTTTTCACTGCAAAATATATCCACATTCACTTTTGACCGGACCTGGTTCTGGTTTCGTATAGACAGTAGGTGCATCCCACTGCACGATAGATTCAGAAAGAGCACTCCCGCTACCAGCTTACCGAATACGGGCGTTGAGTCCGGGATTGCAATAAATCTCATCTAATCTCTATCTCTTCTCTACTACTTAAAAGGAACAAAACGTTCCGTAGTCTGCCTCCCGCCGTATACTTCGTCCAGCACAGATCGCTCGTACACCTCTGACCATCACCAAACGGGCCAAGCCCACCACGGCAGTTAATACATCTGGGCCAATCTGCACCATGCCTAATGCCTAAAAGAAGTAGAGAGTAATCAGCTCTCCGTGCCTTTCTCATCCGCACAATGCCTAATCAGCTGTCAACATAAAATTAATTACATTAAATCGGCATTTAAAGACAAAAATCAATCTAAGAGACAAATCAACAATACCCAGCGCGGCAGACACCATATAAAGTACCGCCAAGGCGTCAACACTACCCAGCTACCTCCCCCTCAACACTACCCAGCTGCATACCTCCTCCCTCAACACTACCCAGCACCAGCAACGACTAATCTGCTACCACCATGGCTGCTCGATACCCCAGCTCCAAGAGGGTGATGGTACCGTCAGAGAAACCAGAACCAGCTGCTGCCTTCGAGGCTATTCCGATCAACATGTATGTACAGGTTACCTGCAAAATTTAGTTTCTTCAACATCGTGTCACCTATATCATGTATAACTCATTGATTTATTCCATCCAACATTGCAGACATCCAACATTCGACGAGGTTAACTCAGATCACATCAACCTTTATTTTCCCTGGGAGGTAACAGCCAAGGTTTTATGCACTCACATAAAACAGACGACTGATGGACGATTTCTCTACCTTATGGTTGCGGACATCACGGTAAACAACATGTCTTTGAAAGTATTCCATGTTATCCTAGCATGTATTCTTTTTATGAACCGAGCATGTATGCCACTAAGATGTTCTTTTTTATCTGTTAGGGGATGAAAATGGAGGCAATCTGTTCACAAGAGTTGGTAGATCACTTCAAAAACCTGCTTCATGACGGAGAAATCTATGTGTTCAAACGTGTCGAGTTTGAACCGTCAGGTTGGGAATGGTCGTTCAAACTAGCCATCCCGTCAGACTACATCATCAGGTTACGTAGAAAAACTGAAATACATCGAGCAGGGGCACAAATCGTCATCCCTAGGCTACCATGGTGGTTCACAGATTTTAGCACGGTTTATGGTCTGCAGAACAAAATGCTTGCAGGTACCAAACACTATTTGCTTGCAGGTACCAAAATGCTTGAGATTCTGTTGAGTTTCATATGATTTTTTTCTCAGATGTTATTGGACTGGTGGTCTACGTAAGCAAATATATGTACAAAATTGAGTATAACCACAATGTTCCATGCCTTGACGTCGCGGTTATGAATACAAGGTATGAATTTCTACAATAGTATAGTTATTATTCCGTATTCAATTTGTGCTCATATTTGATGCAATCGAACAGACGTGAAATCATTTTTGTCTGTATTTAGGTCCAACACGTGGCATAGCACATCACGCTTTGGAAAAAAGCAGAGTATAGATTGTGGACTCTATCTGCCACAATGTTTGAGATTAATAAATCAGAAGGTAATGTGTTTCTGTAAACATGATAATCTTATCTTATATACATGTTCCAATCTAATAGCATGATTATTGAAGGAGGATTGGACACAACTGACGACAGCTATATTGTTTTCGGCCAACCTAGCTACCAATTAGATACATTTTGTGCAACGCTGGTCCCGGCATTGGAGTCTTTAGAGCAGCAAGTCATGAATGCCGTCAACATAAGGAACGAGGTTGAACGAAATGACTATATTGTCGTTAGCGATCTATATAGTGAAGGCCCTTTTGGAACTACAAATAAAAAGTTTCACTGTTATCGTCGGTTGTTTGCTTTTTTCTTCAATGGACTGCATAAAAGCGTGTAATAGTTATCGTTTCTACTCCGTAATAGAAATGCGTTTTCAGTTGCTTGCAATGTACAATATATTGCACCTCCATACATGCATGTTGTAGGTGCAATTCATGATGTACGTGTGAGTCGTATACTTACCGTAAAGACTTCGATTTCTTAGCTTCAGGTCCGTGTTGAATATGCTACTCGTAAATACAACTTTGATCTGTTAGACAACAAGAAAAACATGAACAGTCAGAAACACACCAACATTCAAACTATACTCCAATGCTGAACCTCAAAAAAATGATAATAAGTTTGGGCCTTGGTGGTATTACTCGGTCCTCATTGCAACACTTACTTGTTAAGCCTCAGCGAGTCATCCCCTGATGACTCATAAAAGTTTGGAACTTAGGTGATTATAATTTTGAACTTACTCTGGCGAAACTGGCTGACAAAGCAGAAATATGATGTAGCGTCATGTTGGATTAAACCAAATGATGCATTTCGATTTCATCCCAGCACAAAAGTTTAGAGCCATTTAGTTCTTACAAACACTATTTAATTATCACCGTGATTACATTACATAACCAAAATTCCTCCTCTTTCTTAATTACCGTGATTACATTCCATAACCAATATTGCGCCCCTTCCTTAATTGTCACAATTAACGATCAAAGAATTAGGAATTGCTCCCCTTACTAAAGAACGGCCATCAATTATCAACCCACTAATTTTGCTAATTACTCCAAAACATAATCTCCCCATTCTTATTTTACATGCCTTAATTACCGTAATTAACCATGATTTCAGCATCCTGATCCGGTCAAATAGAAATCACCATGATTTTAGCCTGTAGCTACGTCCGGTCATTAGTCTATTCTTTATTAACCATACTAAAGTAATCCATACTTGCACCCTGTTAGCACACCTCCACCATAAGTTACAGATCCAACTACCGGACTCTCTGTTCATCCTCTTCCTCATAGACCACGTCCTCTTCTCGAGTGATCAGCTATACGTAACTTATCAGGTATGTAATGAAACCAACTCATCTGCCAATAATCATTCGAGTAGTGTCAGATTGCAAATCAAAACTGTGGCTTTGCAAATTCGGAACTGGGGCTCTGTACTTTGTAAATCAAAACTTAGGATGAGTACTAGATAAGAGAAGTTGACAGTTTAACTCGAGTCGAATGGCATGTTTTGCATAACCACTCAGGCAATATCTTAATCAAGGGAATTTAGGTTATCATACATACACATAATCATTCCAAGCTAAATCTTGCTTCAGTCCAATTGTGCAAATATTGATAAGCACTTCTAAGTTTTATAATCAGAATCTTTTTGAACTAGGTGCACTTCCCAAGAAATCCCGAACCGACTCCGATGTTACTGCTTACAACAAGCCTTTTATTACATCAAATTACTAACACTAATTTTGACTATTTTGTTGTAGATGGGATCAACCGAGGTTACCGCAGAAGATATGCTAAAAATAGAGGCTAATTATGCTAAAATGAAAGATTACATCTTGTCCTTCCTTGCAGACACAAGATTGGTTCGGATCAATGATGCATGCTTAAGGCGCAAACACTTAGAATGTCTCTTCGAAGACGATGGTTGGTTGGAAGGCGACGTAAGCTGACATGCCCATAAACAGCAAAAGTATTGTGATTGACAAAATCAATATCAGTTTGTTTTCTACCTATAGGTGATGAATGCCTATATTTATTACCTATGTTCCCAAGACCATCTACACAACAGAGCAGGCGGGCAGGTATGGCTAGATACAACACACATATCTAGCATACTAAAGCGGGATGGTGAAATTCCAATAACAGAAGACTTTGACAAAATTATCAGACGTGCGCTTAACTATCTAAGACATGACATGGTAAGACCGTGTACATAATTGAAAGGCTATAACTACTGATTTCTTTGCTAAAATGTAGCTTCAACTTGCAATTTTTGTTAGCTTCTTATTCCAGTACATGTGACTAAAAACCATTGGATTGTATCTAATGTCGATGGGAAAACCGTCGTATTCAAGTACGAAACTCGTTTGGTTCCCAGAAGAGCCGTTCCGACGTACACATCATGGTGACTATTTAGCAATCTCGTACTGACTTTCATGATTGACGTGGGTTTGTATATGTATTTTCATACTATTTTTCGTTACACAGCTTCATGGGCTCGAGTACCCTTAAAATTGCTTCTCGGGAGAGTAGGTTACCGATTCATAAAAACGATGTTGGTACATATTGCAGCTCATCATGTGGCTTGTTTTCTCTCAAACTCATGGAAGAATGGACAAGACTCGAACTAGCACATCCTGTAAGACAGGTATTTTACACACTTAGCTAATCTGATTCATATCAAAATCAGCTATTTGCATAAATGTATCGAGCTAATTATTTCAAATAAATAATTGGCAGAAGGGTATCAAACTCTTTAGAAAGCAAATGGACACCATTCTCCATGATTCTATTTTCAACGATATTAGAGGAACACCAGAATATGTTCAGGATAAGAAAAGCGGAGATAATAGCGATATAGAAATGTGGGACAAGAATAACCCTCCTCATACTGGAGTATCACAACCATCAGATGTAGTCAAAGACCAAACACCGTCTTTGTCCGTGCATAGGTTGCCAATTATGGCCATGTCTAAGTTTTTAGTTAACAAAAATGAGTTAGTTTCCAAACTGCGAAACTATATCATGTCCATTGACAACAAAGATTCGCTTAAGTAAGTCAATTTTGATCAGCATATTCATCTGTGATTGACCGGTTTACATTTTTTTTCCTTATGGTTAATTTTGGTGCTTCTTTATCATAGAGAAATATGGGTACAGAGCTCCAAGCCATATCCAATAGTTTAACTCTGAAACAATTACAAGACTTATTACGGGAAAAACAGGGTATAGATAACGACTGTTTCAACATGGCCGTACGAGCAAATGCTACAGACGAGCTTCAGTTGTTCAATGACCCTCCACGACACTATATGGACATCCATTTTTGCGTAAGTTTATGATTTTGTATTCATCTTCATGAATTCACTTAGCACGGTTGTCGTACTTCTAATATTCCATACTTCCAAAACAGAACATACTAACCGACTCTACTAGAGACCCAAGACTTCGTCTACCGTTCGATCAACAACGTTATATTATAGCGAAAATGTTTGATTGCTGGCCAGGGATGTACTCCCGTGTTTCATCCTGCAAGTCGGTAAGGTTGCTATTTTATGTAACTATAACTATTTGGGTCATGCGATAAACAATTTCTATATCCAATTCAATGCAGATTATGTTACCTTATCGTACTACCGGTCGTTTTATTCTCTTTGATTTCGATCTGGGTGAAAAAAAACTATTACTATACTTGATCCCATTCCTTTACCGGATATGTGGAAACAAAATCCATTCAAGAAAGATAGGTTGAAGCTAAAGGATATTTCATTCCATCTTAACATTGCTCTCCAAGCTGCGATTCCTGGTTGGAATGACGATGTTTCTCTATGGCGGCGCGTCAAACCAGTGTCATTGCCAAATAACCATGATAGTTTAGAATCTTGACAATACCTATATTTTCCAATGGTTAATCTACATTTTTTCTAATGAAAGTTAGTGCATCTGCATAGCAATGTGTCTGGATTTCTGGTTTTAAAGTTTACTAGCTAAATGCCCGTGCGTTGCAACGGGTGAGAAAATAAATGTGTGTTAAGCTTACAAAGTTGTAGGAGTCGGGATGTAGATATACCCTATGCATGTTGAATCATCCAACCCAACACCAGCAACGCCAGAGCCTTAAAATACATCCTCCGAAAATGAAAAGGCGATCTTGATGGATCTAGCTTCTCCAATACAACAATGTTGCCAAATAGTTCAGAGAGATCTTGATCACATGTGGTCATTGTGTTTACTTTGAGGTTGCATTTAGGACTAAATGAATGCCAATAAGAAAAAAAATGCAAGCTAAAACAAAGGGTTAAGATTACATGTTATTTTTCAATTTTCTCCATCGTTGACTACATCACTTGAAAAGGCCTCCACAACGGCCAACTAATTTAGCGAGATACTTGGTGTCACAAGGGAGAGCACCCTCACAATTAGTGGAAGGATATATAAAGCATGCTCGATTCCATAAGCCACTAATATAATAGAATGGCATTCTCTTTAAAAAAAAGATATATTAGTTCATAAGAATAGCTAGACTTACCAATAAAAACAAAGTACTCCTATGTAAGTTCCTAAATAATGGATTACTTTTTCATTCAGTACATTGCAAAATTTAACTTTGCATAGCTACACTACCGTTACTCTCATGCCAACAGACTGATGCTGCTGAGCGCAATGTATGCATGCGCCCTATATTATGCTCTAGCTCATCTTGGTACTTCAGCCTCTGTAAATCAGGTGCTCCGTCCCCGCACAGTCAGGCTACAGCTGTATCACGCGCATTGCTCAGCATCAATCCACACCATGATCCTGTCCACCGACTACCGCATGCCATGAGCCATGGTTCACCATGTCCAGCCACTATTACCTGATATACAACCCCAAAAGAACCATTTTCAGTAACATGTTCAGCGATGCAACTGACCCGCTGTTTTATTAACCAACATATCAGCATTTTTTCTTCACATCCAACATTACAGATTGTATTTATGAATGTAGCATTGCCGTTACCTGTTTAGGAAAACTATTTGGGCCACGGATTTTGGTTGAAATGTGACCAGCTTCAGCGCCGGAATCCAGATCCCCACCATCCCCCTTCCAAGGAAGGGAACTGCGTTTTCCTGCCCCTTCAAGTCACTCCCTTGCCGCGACGAGCTCCCGACACCAGCATGCCTCTGTCCAGAATATGCCATCTCCCTGCTGATTGGTAAGGATTAGTGGAGATCACCAAGGTCAATGTTTGCAGATAGAGAAGGGCTCACTTTGTTGCCAGCAGAACTCAAAGATCAGCCTGCCATTGCCAATGCAGTCTACTCCACCATTTGCTTCATCAGTAACTGCATGAACATCCCACACAAAAATTGTTCAAGATTAAGATGAGCTCTCTCTTTACCAGTGGAGAAAATTGATGTAAAAGACCTTAGATTTACTACAGCCAGACCATAAATTTCAGTCAGAGTACACATCTCCAAAGATATATTCTAAACACCAAGAGACCAGTAAGATGTCAAGCTAGACAATCACTACTTTTCTATACTCGAACTGAAAGTAAGGACAACAAATCTGTTCTGAATCACGAATCCGTTCCTTACATTGAAACTTGTGTTTGCGAGCACTAACCAATTGCTGCTAATCTGACTAAGCTTTTGTCATCTTCCCCGCTAGCCCCATTACATGAAAAAAAACAGTGGATAATTCAAGAGGATAAATAGCCGTATGATGGCAAAAAGCAACTAATAAGGGCAGGGCATAACAATTCGAGAGGATACTTCTCACGGTACAGCATATGGGGAAAACAGGTAGAAATCAGTTAACCAAATAAATGCATCATATACGGTGAAACAAAAAGCATGGGAAATAGTGGCTTCCATTTAGATTTGAATGCTAATCGGTTGAAAGAAATGACCCGAGTGACAGAAAATGTATACCCATATTCTAATAGGGAAAATGAAATCAGGTCACATAGACCCAAAGAAGAGGCAAACCATCCAAGTGTGTCACACGGTCATAATCTTGCTGCACACCCTATTGCGCATTTGATGGCCAAGGCTTGATCAGTCGCAACCTACCTTACACACGATGTGGTTGTCAAGTTATCCAACCCAAGAAAAACATGCATGATTGATCATCCACAAGCAATATTTAAGGGAAACAAAAATAAAGTCTGTACAATATCTGTGTAATGTTTGGAGAAACATTGCCAGCTTTGCGGTTAGGCAGCAATCCTCTTTGTCCTAGAATCTTACCCAAGGTGGCAACCTAAAAAGTAATTGAATAGCTGAAGTTAACAATCAACCGAAGAAGGATCACACTGTAAGTACTTGTGACAAATAAATGTAGTTCTCCTGAGCCTGTAAGTCTATCAAAGCCCACCTGAAGTCTTGTATTTATTTTATGCTAATGAATCATTATTTGGTTCTGTTAACATTGACGCAAGTTCTAAGACTAATGTCACAAAGCTGCACATGTGAATGGAAAATTATAGGAGCACAACCAGAGAAGAGAAGAAGTAGAGGTAGTACCTGCGCCTGCTAACACTGGTAGAAAACAGGCCTACAGTCCCGGTTCGCCAGGCCCATTAATCCCGTCCGGGCAACCGGGACTAGCTACGCGCGACTAAAGGCCCCCCTATAGTCCCATCTCTTACGGACCGGGACTAAAGGCCTGTCCACGTGGGCGGGTGGCGGAGCCTGGGGTCGGAGGACATTTAGTCCCGGTTGGCCACATGAACCGGGACTAGATTTATTTCGTAATTTTTTTAATTCATTTGGTTTCTAATTATTTTTCTCACCTTTTTTCACTCCCTTTTTTTCACTCCCTTTTTTTCTCACAATTTGTATTATTTGCTTAGTGTCTAACTAAGATTATCTCTAGTCAAATTAGTTACTCATGGTCAAACTTCCCGCTCGGTCACCCATCCTCCCACTACTCTAGCACTAGCACGCTTAACTTCCGAGTTCCATCCCGTCCCGAATCCAAGTGTTTCTCACGCATGTATATGATAGTAGTATCATATCAATCTTATTAACATGTTGGCCGAAGCCATATTTCTTTATTGTTTGAATTTCAAATAAATCTTTTAATAAACAAAAGTAATGATGTAATTAATAATTTTGAATAAATAAATAAACATTAACTTTTAATTTGTATTATTTCTAAAAATACAAATAATATATCCAAAAATTGAGAAAAATAGAACTAATTCATTTTAAAATCTTAAAAATACAAATAATATATCAAAAATGAAGAACAATAATACTAATTCATTTTAAAATCTTAAAATACAAAATATATATCAAAAATTAAGAACAATAATACTAATTCATTTTAAAATCTTAAAAATACAAATAATATATCAAAAAATGAAGAAAAATAATACTAATTCATTTTAAAATCTTAAAATGAAAAAATATATCAAAAATAAAGAACAATAATACAAACAATATTCATTACATGCATAGAGTCGATCACACATAACACAAACATAGAGTCGATCACACATAACACAAACATATAGAGTCGATCACATTTCATAATTAACATATATATAGAGTCGATCACAAAAGATATCCATTACATATATATACTACTAATTAGATACCCATTACATGCACATAGATATCGAACGCATGCATACATCATCTATGGCCCCGCCGAGTAGATGCGGAACAACTCGTACGCGACATATGCATCTACGGCCGCATACTTGAGGTTCGTCATGCGCAATGGGGTCTCCTCCCAATAGAAGTGATTCTGCCGGGGGAAATCAGTCTTCATCCTTTCATAGCCCTGGTGGATGAAGGTGCTTGCCATGACAGCCATCCCGCTCTTTGGCCCGGTCAACTGGATAAGATTCTGAAGATCAACGTAGTGATCTTCAGGTATCATAATACCGATGCGCATCAACTTCACACGGTCTTGCGTGATGTCCACGCTGCAAAAGTCAAACCCCGAGTTGACAAGAAAATCAACAAGGTCCGGGCAATGCCTCGAACTACTGTAACAACAAAAATAGGATATGTGTTAGATATGTTGCAACACACGTATTGTTCACATGCAACAAAAAAACTCGAAGATGGCATGCAAGATTGTACACGTGTGCTATATATATATAGCTTCTACCTTGACCATTGGAAGACCAACACCGAATGCTTGAACGATATCTGGATGAGGGCAACATCCTTCTGATTCGCCGTGTACTCCAGATCGAGCCCAAAGAACCGGTGTTCTTCGGGAGCTTCAAAATAGAGATCGGCCAAATGACCCAGAGCTTCATGCAGCCTCGCGCAACTGTTGGTGAAGAGCACGTCCAAATCCTTGCCGCATGGTGTCTTCCCATTGTATTGCGTCCATTCAGCCATTTTGCGTGCGTGTGCTTGGATCGAAAAGAACAGAGAGCGAGAGAGAGGAAGAACAGAGAGCGAGAGGAAGAACAGAGAGCGAGCAGTGGAATGACGCCCTTCTGCCTCGCTCGCGAAATAAAAACCGCCGCGGGGGAGGCGAGACGCTTGATGTTTAGTCCCGGTTGGCCACGGGCACGGGGAATAAAGGGCCATTGGTCCCGGTTGGCCACGGGAACGGGGAATAAAGGACCAATAGTCCCGGGCGGCCAGGTCAACCGGAATTAATTCCCTCCACGCGTCGCAACGCGCTTCCCAACCCGCGACGTCTGACCTTCTGTCGCGGGTCTCCTCCCGACCCGGGACTAAAGACTCATTGCTCACGGTGCGCAACGCTTGGGGACTGATGCTGGCATACCGAAGGCCTTTTTTCTACCAGTGTAAACGTGTAGAGGCTGTCGATGGCTGGTCCGACGAGGGCCTGGTCAAGCCGGCGCTAGAGAAGGAGCAGGCCAACCGCCGCATCTCATCGCTCCGAGGCGCCGCCCCTCATCGCGCGCCAATCTGAGATCAAGGACGGTTGCATCTAGCCGCCTCTTCCTACTGGACCTCACATGCAGAAGCTGATATGCCGCCCCTCTGACGAATGCAAACAAGCGCACCAGCAGCAAGGGTTCGTTCCAGGACGGGGCCTGCTAGTCTGGATCTTGGAAATCCGGCGCGGGAAATCTCGACGCGTGGTGGGAGATGTCAGATTTCACAAATGCAAACTATCAGCATTCACAACAAATGATACATTTCCCCTTCCTTGTGAAAAAGCTTGGGTCTAATTAATTATTCAAAATGTCTCCTAGATTACATAAAAAGCTATCATTTTCATTAACAGAATAAATTTTAATTTATAGTAAGATATATGTAGCTTTCTCAAACAACACTGGAGTTGACTGTGGTGATTCATCCGATTGAAAAAACTGTTATATCTCCACGAAAACTCAACAATAAGGTTAATCAAACCTAATTCGCCGAAAACTCAATAATTATTCAAAATGTCTCCTAGATTACATAAAAACCTAATTCGCCCTCTCCCATACAGGATCACAAAGGCGACTGGTTCTGGAGACCTACTCTCCGTTCGCCGGTGGACGCCGGCGCTCGGGGTGGAGTAGACTACGGTGGCGGCGCAAGGAACGAGGTGTGCAAAACCTAGATTGGTTTCGGTGTGTGTACAGCGCCCTTTATAGTGTGGTTTGGAAAACTCTAACGTGTGCGACGTGGGAGGCCCACGCCGCACGTCCGAGTCGGTTGCAGCACGCAATACGTGAGCTACCCGAACTGACTCAGCTGTGACGCGTCCGTCACGACTACCAAATCGGTTTTCCAAAACAGCAAAATAAAGATAAGTATTGTCTCGGCTCGAGGCTCGATTCGCGCGACGCGACGAGACGTGTCGAGACGAGCGAGCGGCGGCGGAGGAGGAGTGCGCGAGAGGCTCTCTTGTTCTCACTCACATACAATCCCTACAACACTCCACTTTATAAGGTGGTGTGCAACTCCTCAAACTTCCAATGTGGGACTAAACTTCCCACTTTCACCACTCACTTGTACACATGGGCCATTTTGAGATTTCAGCATTTGCTATTGGGCTCACTTGTATTGGGCCCAATTATTTCAGCACCCTCGCTAGGTAGCGTGCACGGACCAAGGCTCACGTTGCATAACAGAGCATATTATCTCTATGCCAGACATGGCCTCTAAGCAGAGTTTTGCTGGTATATTTTGGTGTTAGCGCTAGGTTATAAAGGGCCTCAGACTCCTGCTACAGGAGCAGAGTGAGCAAAGAAGCTGGCCATCTCCAAAATGTGCGTCTGTGCTGAACCCAAATAATGGCCAGGCGACATGCAAGCGCCATCCGGTGACACGGTGGAGACCTCAGGAGACGGCAGAGGCACCATGGTGTCCACATGGAGCAGATTGAGGACGAGCTCCCAAATAATGGCTAGGCGACAAAGCGTCGGCCGGTGACACGATGGAGAGACGGCAGGGGCACCAAGGCATCCACATGGAGCAGATTGAGGACGAGCGCATCAGCAAGTCCAACAGTTTTCAGTTTTTCACTCATAATCCTTTAACATACAGATCAAATTCAGATGCCAAATAAGGTGAGAACTCAAATAAGTGCAAAGTACAGATAGTCATATACATACCGAGGCTATGATCCATCTACGGGGAGATCATACATAATAGGCAGATATGTGCCTGTTGGTACTTCAGGGAAGGAATAATATTCTCACTAAATATTTTATCTTGTAGAACAATTTGTAGAAAGTAACTATAAGTACAGGTCGTGCAGTCTCAGGATTCCATCTTACATGTTCGTTTAGATAAACTTCACCTAGGAATGCATCTACAGGACAGGCAACCTAACAAAACAAAGCTTGTAACAGTTCAAGATTTATGGGCAGCCCATCTCTCCCAGCTATACAAATTCCTATTGGTTTCGTGTGCCAAAATTGTCTCCGCAGCAAGGAAGAGGAGGGCATGGAGACCGTCGTGGTGGATCTGCCAGCTTCTTGCCAGAATTGTGTTTGAGGTGAATCTCTTGGTTCGTTTCATTGATCAAGTTTTTTATGAGGATGCGTGCTCTATCAGTTGTCAGTTGCAACCGCTGCTCTTTAAGCCTCTAAGTAATTAAAAAAATTACCCGAATTGTTCACCACTTTTCTTTTGCTTGAAAATTTCATGGTTTTATAGGTGGGCAGAGAACATGAATGGTTCAGCACTTCTGTGTACCAGTGAGAACAAGTTTTTGTTCGACCTCGATTCTTGACTCCAGTGAACCCATAGAGCCTAATACAACAAGATTTAACAGATTAGCTCGAGTTTCAAGAATGGTAAATTGGTGATATCACATGTAAAGCAAAAAAAATATAGTCTAAAATAGTGGTGCACCTTGTAGTGTTCCAACATCAGAATGCAAATTAATTCCATGGCTCATGTTTTGACAGGTCCTTATTTAGCCCTACAATTTTAAAACTAGGCTGAAATAAAGCTAACCTTGAATAAAAATCACCCCGTAGAAATGCACAGGCAATTTGCTTGTGTGTGTGTGTGTATATATATCTTTTGTTGCGCCCTTTTTATCAACTGTGTTTCCTTTTTCTTTTTGCGTGTTGCACAACAGCAAACCAACCACATGCGACCATGATTATTTATGGCCGAAGGTTACAGTATAGCCCAAGTTTAGCATCAATGACGGAAATAGAATAGTTGCCGTTTGCATAGACGAAGACAAACTATAACCGGCACATTATAAACTGTAAATTAGCTTTACCCAATAGCTTTAGTCGCGAATATAGTAGATGACTAGGGAAACTTTAGTGATCAATAGACATATTACAAATGTCAAAGACATCTAAAGTGGTGAATGAGAACACAAGAGGATAACCTTGTGCAGACTACGGCAGTATCAGATCACATGATGCTAAGGCATGGAACACATCAATGTCAGTTAAAAATGTACCTCAAATATAAGTATTTCTTCTACAGGGAGTTGCTCGCCGAGCAAGCGGAGTTGGAGAAGGTTAGGCTTGAGCTTACTCTAGATCAGAACGAGTACAACAAGGCTCACGGTTTTACACCAGTTGCTAGGAAGGCTAGCAAAGTAGGTGCTACGCGTCGCAACTTAGGCGCCGAGATGGCAACGGTTGTAGAGGCTCCTAGCCAATCTGCCACCACAAACACCTCCACCAGGCCTAGGTATAGCACCCCCGCCAAAACACTTAGAGCCGCTGAGGCTGTAGCTGCTGAGTTGCCGCATCTCGATGGCGACGCGCGCGCTAGGCAACAGGAGAGGCTCAATGAGCTAGTGCTAGAGGCTGCTAGGCAGAAAGAGGAGTTCCGGAAAGCCAATCCGGGTGCTGGAGCTTCTCAGGTGGTGCACTCGCATGCGGTCAGATCTAACGATCAGGCCTCATCACCGCATCCCAGTCGTGAGAGGGAGCGTAGTGGCTATTCTGGTAGAGACAGACACGTGCAGGTGTACGACCCGGCTGTCGCTGCAAAACAGCAAGCTGTGCCGCGGCAGTCAAGTCAGAAACACAACTCTGCAGGAGCAGGCTTGCAAGCCCATAAATCTCACAGCAAGACGCGAGGTGGAGATCGTCCGTGCCCTTCTCGGCAACAGGTTGCTCAGCCTACTCGGCGGAGGCCGCAGCAGGCAGCTGCTGCTCAGCCGCGTGCGGATGACCGAGTAGCCAACCTGGTGGAGCAGCCTGCGGCCATGGAGGTGGACAGGTATGATGATGGCTACTCGGCTATGGGGTTAGCTGGTTATGATATCATGGATCGTGTAGGTGAGCGTGTGCTGGAGCCCAATGATGTCCGGTACAAGCTGGACCGGATCAACTTATCTGCACGGCTCGAGAACACGGGGCCTCCTGGCCCTGAGTGCTTTGGCCCACGCATCATGAACGAGCCGTCCGTGAAGAACTTCCAGCTTGCTAGGGCACCAAGAGTTACAATGGCAGCACCAAGCCGGAAGATTGGCTCAATGACTATGTCACCGCGGTTCATATCGCGAACGGCAACCGGAGATGGGCGGTGCGGTACGTTCCGCAGATGCTTGAGGGCCCAGCTCGCACTTGGCTCAACAACTTGCCCAAGAACAGCATCAATTGCTGGCTGGACTTCTCGGAGGCCTTCATCAGCAACTTCACCAGCACCTACAAGAGGCCGAATAGGCCGCAGCAGTTGTCCGCTTGCAAGCAGCGGGAAGACGAGACGGACCGCGAGTATCTTACTCGGTGGAGCACATTGAGGAACACCTGTGAAGGTGTGAATGAGGCCCAAGCCATCACTTGTGTTGCGCAGGGTTGCAGACATGGCAGCATGTTGTGGCAAAGGTTGGAGAGGGAGATGCCAAACACTCTCGCAGAGACCATCAAGATTGCGGATCAGTACGCACTGGGTGATCCTACTCAACCCTTGATGGACTCTGCGGAGCCGAGAAGAAACTTCAACAGCAACAAGCGCAACGAGTTCCGCAACAAGCGCAGAGGTGACCGGATTGATACTCGGTATGACCCTGAGGAGGTGAATGTCGTGGTTACCGGAGCTGGGAGTAGCCAAAGGCAGAAACCTGCTGGAGCCCAGTACGGGCAGAACCAGAATCAGGGCCAAGGCAACAAGAAGCCATACCGTGCTCCTCAGCCGGGTAGCGGCAACCCGGATCCGGCTAAGAAGTTTGTCTTCGATGACATGAGGGATGGCCCATGTAGCTTCCATACTCAGCATCCTTCGAGGCCTGCCAACCACACTACTCGGCAGTGCGACTGGTGGGATTTGATCAGGAATGAAGGCTTGCCTCCTCCTCCTCCTCTGCCTGCTGCGAATGCAGCCTGCTCGCGCACCCGCAGTTCGGCCTCCAGCATTCCCGAGAAGAGAAAATGTGAACCAGGTGGCTTTAGGAGCCAACCGCTACTTCAACAATGATGGCTACCGCAACAACAACAACAACAACCGCAACCGCAACAACAACAGAGGCAACAACAACTACCAAGACAAAAATGTGCAGGTGTACATAGATGACATTGTCATCAAAACGAATAAAACACAAACTCTGCTTGCCGACCTTGAGGAAACTTTTGCCAACTTGCGCAAGTATAAGATGAAGCTGAACCCGAGTAAATGCACCTTTGGCGTCCCGGCTGGCAAGCTACTCGGCTTCTTGGTATCCAGTCGGGGCATTGAAGCCAATCCTTCAAAGACAAAAGCTATTGAGAGCATGTCTTTGCCGAGATCCCTGAAGGATGTGCAAAAATTCACTGGTTGCTTGGCATCTCTGAGTCGTTTCTTGGGCAGAATGGGCGAGAAGGCCCTACCCTTATACCAATTGATGAAGAAAAGCGACAAATTCGTCTGGACACCGCAAGAGGATGTGGCATTCAATGAGCTGAAGGCAATGCTGGGTAGCGCTCCCATCTTGGCTAGTCTGCTACCCAAAGAGCCAATGCTGTTGTACATTGCTGCTACCAACCGGGTAATCAGCATGGTAATTGTGGTGGAGCGAGAAGAGGAAGGCAAAAGTGTGCAGCGGCCAATATATTATCTCAGTGAGGTGCTATCCAGCTCCAAGCAGAATTACCCGCATTACCAGAAGATGACTTACGGCGTGTACCTGGGCGCCAAGAAGCTGAAGCATTATTTCCAAGAGCATCCCATCACTGTTGTGTCCTCTGCTCCCATCTCGGATATCATGGGCAACAAGGAAGCGAGTGGCAGAGTAGCCAAGTGGGCAATCGAGCTAGCCGCGTATGCACTTGCGTATGCGAGAAGAGAAGCCATCAAGTCACAAATTCTGGCGGAGTTTCTGGTGGATTGGGCTGAGGTGCAGTACGAGCCTCCTTCTCTCGCAACCAATTACTGGAAGATGCACTTTGATGGCTCAAAAGTGAAAGAGGGCCTTGGTACTGGCGTAGTGCTTACGTCACCCAAGCGATATCAACTCAAGTACGTGCTGCAAATCCACTTCAAGGCATCCAACAACGTTGCAGAGTACGAGGCCGTGGTACACTGCTTGCGGGTAGCCAAGGAGGTTGGCGTGCAGCGCATTATATGCTATGGCGATTCAGATCTGGTGGTGCAGCAAGTTTCTGGCACTTGGGATGCTCTGGATGCCAACATGGCATCGTATCGCTTCCTGGCGCAGTCTATGACTGGATTTTTTTAAGGCTGCGAGTTCCAACACATCCACCGAGCAGAGAATGAAGCAGCAGACGAGCTGTCCAAGTTGGGGTCTTCTCGGCACTCCATCCCGACGGGAATTGCCTTGGAGCATTTGAGAAAGCCATCCATCAAGCCATCCCCCAACTCGGAATCGATATTCGTTCCTTCTCTGCCAAATGAAGAAGTTGTTCCCATTGAGATTGACTGGGAGAATGCAACAGAGAACCCGGGGACTGCAGTCTCCATCCCAGGGACTGGCGCCTGCAATCCGGGGACTGACCCTCTCTACTCGGGGACTGCCCTTCCTCACTCGGGGACTGCCCCTCTCAACCTGGGGACTGTCGCATTCATTGAGGAAGTTCTTGCCAATCGCTCAGGGCTTCAAAGAAGTGCTCCCAACTCTAAATATCAAACAGTGGTGACTGTTCCAATGGAAGTGGACGAACCAGTGTTTCCCACGCGGGAGACACCGAGTTGGTCTATGCCCATATTATCCTTTCTGAAGGACGGCACCCTGCCAGAAGATAAGGTTGCTGCGAGGCAGATTCAGAGAAGATCCAAGGGCTACACCATATTCAGAGAAGTGCTGCACAAGAGAAGTCCCACTGGCGTGCTGCAACGCTGTGTGGAGCCGGAAGAAGGAGAAGAGATTCTGGTGGAAATACATCAAGGAGAATGTGGGCACCACGCCTCTTCTCGGGCTTTGGTCAAGAAGGCTTTTCGGCATGGTTTCTTTTGGCTCACTGCCTTGAAGCAAGCTGAAGACATTGTGAGGAAGTGCAATGGCTGCCAGAGATTTGCAAGTAAGATCCACTTGCCTGCTTCCGAGTTGAAAACCATTCCCATTACTTGGACCTTTGCTGTTTGGTGCTTGGATATGGTTGGTCCCTTCAGACCGGCTAGAGGCAACATGACTCACATCTTGGTCATGGTCGATAAGTTCACCAAGTGGATAGAAGTGAAGCCTATTCGGAAGTGTGATGGAGCCACAGCTGTGAGTTTCCTGAAGGATGTGATCCTGAGATACGGCTATCCGCACAGCATCATCACGGATAACGGCACGAATTTTGCTGAGGGTGCAATGGTGCGATTCTGCAGAGATAAGCATATCCGGCTAGATGTTGCGTCTGTCGCGCATCCCGCCTCCAATGGGCAAGTTGAAAGAGCAAATGGAATGGTCCTGGCAGGCATAAAGCCAAGGCTGATTGAGCCGTTGCTGAAAACACCTGGGTGTTGGCTAGACGAGTTGCCAGCGGTGTTGTGGAGTCTAAGGACTACCCCTAACCGGTTAACCGGCTACACGCCATTCTTCTTGGTATACGGGGCTGAGGCCATGTTGCCAATAGACCTAGATCATGACTCCCCCCCGAGTAACCCTCTACACTGAGGTGGAGGCGAGAGAAGCTCGAGAAGATGACGTTGACCTGCTAGAAGAAGCAAGAGAGCTTACTCTGTCACGTTCAGCTATTTACCAGCAGAACTTGAGGCGTTATCATAGCCGAAAAGTGAACCCAAGGGTTTTCCAAGAAGGAGACATGGTCCTTAGGCTTGTGCAACACACAGCCGGGATGCACAAGCTATCCCCTCCGTGGGAAGGGCCTTTCATTGTGAGCAAGGCTCTGCACAATGATGCCTATTACCTGGTAGACGTGCAGCCATCACAGAAGAACAGTGCGGATAAAGCTGGAGAGGAATCTAAGCGCCCCTGGAACGTAGCTCTACTCCGTCGCTTTCACTCATGAGCAAAAGTGTGTATGTACTCTCTTGTTCGAGTTAAACTTCTACTCTGCAATCTGAAATTAAACTCGGGGACTGCTGTGACGCCCCGAGATCGGGCACTATGCAGATTTCAGCATTCCCGCAAAAATCCACATAATAACTGATTCCAGGTTGCCACTTGTGATAACATTACAACCGTTCACGAATATTCCGCAACAACAACAGAAAAGATATATACAAGAAGACTCAAACGAGTCAAGGATACAACTGATACAATACAAAGATCCAAATAACAGCGGAAGAAACAACATATTGTCCGGCTACGGACAAGATACAAATTGGACTAAGAGTCCTGAAGATAACCGAGAGCGTCCAATCCCTGCCCAGGCCAAGCCGGAGGGATGCCCAAGCTAACGTCGTCAGACTTCAAACATGTTGACTGCAATATTGAATATGCAGCCACGAAAAAGGATTCGTGGGTCAGTACGGTTAAGTACTGGCAAGTGGATAAACCATACTCACAAAATACCGGCGTAACCAGTCATCACAAGATACAAATACTTTGGGTTCAACGGAAAGGAAGGGATTATTGCAAATAAGCGGCAGCGGGCTGCACTAACCAACTACGGAGACTCACTACAACATCCGGCTAAAAGAGGGGGATAAGATAGCGTATCGTAACCAACTACAACTACTCACCAAACAAAACCCATCCAATGTGACCCCCTACTAAGGAAGCAACCCAAGGATAACTCACACTGTTGGATTAAGGATGGATCAAGTTATTGTGTCAATAAGACTATTACTAGTCAAGTATCATTAGTTAGGGGTCAGTTGTTCTGAGTACTTGTTAGCCAGTACTTTCACCAAGTTAACCATAACCGCGGAAAACACGGCTTCTCGAGAAGATTTAACCCTGCAGGGATGCACCAATTTGGCCGTACACGTAAGAATAACCCGCCATACGGGGGATCAACCCACCAAGCGAGGTACTCAACACAACCCAACTCTTCTTCGCATCAAGCCCAAAGAACCACGTGCTGTGCGTGCGCGGCTAATCGAGCCCCCACGAAGAAAACGGGGACCCTCATAGCACTGGAAGACCACGCCGCCCTAAATGCCGACTACAAAAGTTCCACCCTGGCCTCGGGTTCGCACCTGCATATGCATGCATCAAATGGAAAGCCCGAACTAAGTGTGGCGATTTGGACGAGATGCGAATCGAGTCAAATTGAGGGGGGCGCCCATACTCGCTTCCCACATGCGGTTAGTGCGCTCATCATGGATCAGAAGACAAGACCCTTTTCCTAATTAGGGTCGACACTAGCAGGCTTCAAAACCACGCCGGTCCTCCTGCCGGTGCCTTATCATCAAATTATTATTACCCAAAACATTAACATGTTGTTGATTGAAATGAAACCCAACTATCAAACTAAACAGGTGGTAAGACGGACAACAGAACTTGAGCGCAAACAACACTAAGCATGCAACTACGACACGAGGGCCAACAGGGTAAACAAACAGCAGTTAATAGGAAGTGGAAAGAAAAGGCTATATCATGGCTGCAAGGTAAACATATAATAGGATCGAGACACAAGCATCGTATCAACAGGCTAGAATAAGAACAACGGGAAGAATCAGTAACAAGTGATGAAAGGTAGCCATATGGCAGCAAGTGAGTATACTTGCCTGGAATCCAGCAAGTAGAGGTACATCCACAGAACTTGTCGTTGCTCACATCATCTCAACGTCCTATCCGGGAAGAAGCAATGAACCTCGAACAAACACCGGATGCAACAATTACTACTACGGCAAAAGATCCAGCATGATCAAGATATGGATGCATGACAAGTTTAAGGATGCATCAGAATAAACTAGTGGACATGATAAACAGGTTTAAATGGACCCATATGCAATTTGGATTGCATATGGAAAGCCCATGAATTATGGTTGAAACAATTGTTTTACAACTAACCAACAGGTGGAAATGGTTTAGTATGATGCATGGATGAGGAAAACAACAAAATAACAACAATATAACCAATTGGAAATAAGGTTTACCCATTTTGAAATTCACTTATTAAGTTTTGGAATTTTGGTTACTTAAAGGTGTCACACAAGCATTTGTTATTTTCATCAAGTTTAATTGTTCAAAACAGATAACAAAGTTCATATTTGATTAGAACACAAAATTTTAGGTGGATTACATGTTTCCATTATTGAAAAAGGAATTACAATGATTTAATTATGAATTAAACAAGTTTTAATTGAATTTAATTCAAGTGTGAATATTATTTGAATTTTATTTGTTCAAAACATAAATTCAAATTCATATTTGAAAAGGTTATGTTTTCTGGCTTGAAAACATATTTTATAAGTTCAAAAATAATTTAATTTGAGCAAGTTATGAATTTAGCAATTTTAAATGATTTAAACAAGGTTTAAATTATTTAAGCAATTTTAATTATTCAAATCATGAAACAAAATTTATATTTGAAAAGATGGTTCAAAATGGCATGGAGAACATATTTTATTTGCATTATTTGGATTAAGTATGAATTAGTTATGCAATTATTCAAATTACAAATGAATTGTTTGAATTTAAATTTTGAAACAAATTTGAAATGTTCAAAACAGAAATCAACTGACTTAAACAGGTAGAGAAGTGAATTTGGTTTGGAAAACTTTTTTTTGAGTATTTAAGTTGGAGCAACCATTTGAAAGTTATTAATTATCCCATTTAATTTGTCATTTTAAGGATTATTAAATAACCTTAATTTTAATTGCCCAAATTGCAAAACAAAGTTGATAAACAGAAAGTACACTAAATTTTGACTGAAAAACATATTTTACATTTTCAATTTGGAGTTTATTTGCAATTTCTAGGTGTGGTTGAAGTTCAGGGACTGTTTTGTGATTTTTCAGGGACTTAGCTGTGGAGGAAACGGTGGGGACTGGACCAAACTGCGAAAACTGCGCCCCAAAAATGTGTCCTACCCAAGCCACAACGACCCTGGGTCGCTGCCAAGCGGGCCCAGGCCACGCTGGAGCACGCGCGGCGCGGGTGGAATCTGTGCTGGCCTCCACGGTCGCTGACCAGTGGGGCCAGCCGCGGGCGCGCGGAAAAGATCAAAAAAAGGTGGGGGCTTTCGCCTCCCCAGGGTTCGATCCCGTGACCTGAGGCGCGCGCGCAAGGAACAGCACCAGTGCGCTGTCGCTGAATTTGTGACAGTTAGCAGTCGCGAGGGTGGATAGGTTCAGTTAGGGCGTGGCTACTGAATTTTGTTGCAGTTTCAGAAACTGCGCGAGCGACAGAGGTGGGTGGCCGTGGTCGACGGCGGGCTGCGGGTCGCTGTCGCTGCTGCGTGTGCTGCGGGCGCTCGTGCGGTGGCCGTGACAGAGAGGAGGGAAAGGGACGGAACGGGGGGCTCACCGAGATGCTCGACGTCGGACAGCAGCGGTCGCAGAATCGGGGGGGGGGGGTTGCAGACGAGGAGGCCGCTGTCGAGGTACGGATGACGAGGAAGAAAGCGACCCTCGGGGCAGCTCCCGCTCGGCAACTCCCGCGTAGACGATGCAGAGAACGTCGACGTTCCATTCCCGCCCTCAGGTGGAGCTCCCGCTTCCATGGCGATCGATCGGCGCTAGCGTTTCTCGGTGGATTTGGGGGGGGGGGACAGGAACAGAGAGGAGCGAGGGAGGTAGAGAGGATGGCGGCGGCAGAGGAAAAACACAGGGCTAGGGCTAGCGAGAGGGGTGGAGGTTTTATGGGGGAACCGAGCTCGGTACGGCAGCAATCGGAGAGGGGGAGGCGATGATCTTACGGTGCTGCTGCTGTTCGTACATGTCGATGACGACAGCAGGAGGTAGGGGATGCCCTGGACGAAACGGTATCGGGCCAGAGAGGGAAAGAAAAAGGGGAAGTGGGCTTAGGGGGATGGGCTGGAGGAAAAAGGGCTGTGGGGGGGCTGGCCTGCCTCCTTTTCTTTTTTGATTTTTTTCCTTTTCTTTTTTTTGCAAGAGATAAAAGAGGGAGAGAGATAGAAATAGGGTTTGGGGGGTTCTTTTATTTGATGAGCATTTTTTATTAATTGCAAAACAGTAATTCAAAGCCATTTAACATTAACTTCAAAATTGGGAAATTATTAATTTGATTTTTAATTGGTTAGCTGAATTCCAAATAAGGTTTGATTTTGGAATTTTTGGAAATAAACAAATTTTATTTAATAAGCTCAAGCAATTATGAAAATATTGTTGAATTTGATTGTTTGCAAGAATTTAGTTTTTTAAACCCACAATTGGATCATGCCCATTAAGAAGGAAATGATTTGAAATTTAATTTGCCATTAGGGTGTTTGATAAAAAGGAATTTTTAGTGAGTAAGCAATTTAAATAACTTCAAACTATTGAAAACAATTTGAGATGCTTAGTTGGCAATTTTTGAATTGGAAAATTTGGACAGGTGTGAAAGTTTAAAGTGGTTTGAATTTTGAGTTGTTTTGAAAACAGAATGCAATGCTTATGTGATGCATGTGATGCAAAAAGAAAAAGGAAGCAACCAAATCTACTAAGGGGGAACACCCCAGGTGTTACAGACGACACCACTAACAAGGGATTGCGCCCTCGCAATCCACCTGCTAACCCGGGAGGGGAAAGAAGTTCGACTATCGATTCTTCATGCTTCCAGCTGATATCCTCGACACCACTAACAAGGGTTTCTCGACACCACTAACAAGAGATTCTTGCTCGGGCTGATGACGATGTTCTTCCACCAGGAATCTTCCGATGATCGAACCTATTAGGTTAAAGGCTCAGAAAACGTCCACCCACGTAGGATCCTAACACTTTGAAAGATAGACAAGGGGGGAGACTCCAAAGCAAATAAGATGGGAGGGGAAATAGAATATGGATAAGGAGAAAAACAAGAATCCTATTGAGATGTTTTCCAAAATAGTTTAGCAGAAATAGTTTTTGACATTCTAGAAACAACGACCGTTAGCGAGGTTATCCTACAGGCTTTGCGGACCCGTTGCTTCGATAACCATTCGTATCGAAACAATATCGGGAATCGGAACCAAGGCTCTGATACCATTTGTGACGCCCCGAGATCGGGCACTATGCAGATTTCAGCATTCCCGCCAAAATCCACATAATAACCGATTCTAGGTTGCCACTTGTGATAACATTACAACTGTTCACGAATATTTCGCAACAACAACAGAAAAGATATATACAAGAAGACTCGAACGACTCAAGGATACAACTGATACAATACAAAGATCCGAATAACAGCGGAAGAAACAACATATTGTCCGGCTACGCACAAGATACAAATTGGACTAAGAGTCCTGAAGATAACCGAGAGCGTCCAATCCCTGCCCAGGCCAAGCCGGAGGGATCCCCAAGCTAACGTCGTCAGACTTCAAACCTGTTGACTGCAATATTGAATATGCAGCCACGAAAAAGGATTCGTGGGTCAGTACGGTTAAGTACTCGCAAGTGGATAAACCATACTCACAAAATACCGGCGTAACCAGTCATCAAAAGATACAAATACTTTGGGTTCAACGGAAAGGAAGGGATTATTGCAAATAAGCGGCAGCGGGCTGCACTAACCAACTACGGAGACTCACTACAACATCCGGCTAAAAGAGGGGGATAAGATAGCGTATCGTAACCAACTACAACTACTCACCAAACAAAACCCATCCAATGTGACCCCCTACTAAGGAAGCAACCCAAGGATAACTCACACTGTTGGATTAAGGATGGATCAAGTTATTGTGTCAATAAGACTATTACTAGTCAAGTATCATTAGTTAGGGGTAAGTTGTTCTGAGTACTTGTTAGCCAGTACTTTCACCAAGTTAACCATAACCGCGGAAAACACGGCTTCTCGAGAAGATTTAACCCTGCAGGGATGCACCAATTTGGTCGTACACGTAAGAATAACCCGCCAGACGGGGGATCAACCCACCAAGCGAGGTACTCAACACAACCCAACTCTTCTTCGCATCAAGCCCAAAGAACCACGTGCTGTGCGTGCGCGGCTAATCGAGCCCCCACGAAGAAAAGGGGGACCCTCATAGCACTGGAAGACCACGCCGCCCTAAATGCCGACTACAAAAGTTCCACCCTGGCCTCGGGTTCGCACCTGCATATGCATGCATCAAATGGAAAGCCCGAACTAAGTGTGGCGATTTGGACGAGATGCGAATCGAGTCAAATTGAGGGGGGCGCCCATACTCGCTTCCCACATGCGGTTAGTGCGCTCATCATGGATTAGTAGACAAGACCCTTTTCCTAATTAGGGTCGACACTAGCAGGCTTCAAAACCACGCCGGGCCTCCTGCCGGTGCCTTATCATCAAATTATTATTACCCAAAACATTAACATGTTGTTGATTGAAATGAAACCCAACTATCAAACTAAACAGGTGGTAAGACGGACAACAGAACTTGAGCGCAAACAACACTAAGCATGCAACTACGACACGAGGGCCAACAGGGTAAACAAACAGCAGTTAATAGGAAGTGGAAGGAAAAGGCTATATCATGGCTGCAAGGTAAACATATAATAGGATCGAGACACAAGCATCGTATCAACAGGCTAGAATAAGAACAACGGGAAGAATCGGTAACAAGTGATGAAAGGTAGCCATATGGCAGCAAGTGAGTATACTTGCCTGGAATCCAGCAAGTAGAGGTACATCCACAGAACTTGTCGTTGCTCACATCATCTCAACGTCCTAACCGGGAAGAAGCAATGAACCTCGAACAAACACCGGATGCAACAATTACTACTACGGCAAAAGATCCAGCATGATCAAGATATGGATGCATGACAAGTTTAAGGATGCATCAGAATAAACTAGTGGACATGATAAACAGGTTTAAATGGACCCATATGCAATTTGGATTGCATATGGAAAGCCCATGAATTATGGTTGAAACAATTGTTTTACAACTAACCAACAGGTGGAAGTGGTTTAGTATGATGCATGGATGAGGAAAACAACAAAATAACAACAATAGAACCAATTGGAAATAAGGTTTACCCATTTTGAAATTCACTTATTAAGTTTTGGAATTTTGGTTACTTAAAGGTGTCACACAAGCATTTGTTATTTTCATCAAGTTTAATTGTTCAAAACAGATAACAAAGTTCATATTTGATTAGAACACAAAATTTTAGGTGGATTACATGTTTCCATTATTGAAAAAGGAATTACAATGATTTAATTATGAATTAAACAAGTTTAAACAAGTTTTAATTGAATTTAATTCAAGTGTGAATATTATTTGAATTTTATTTGTTCAAAACATAAATTCAAATTCATATTTGAAAAGGTTATGTTTTTCTGGTTTGAAAACTTATTTTATAAGTTCAAAAATAATTTAATTTGAGCAAGTTATGAATTTAGCAATTTTAAATGATTTAAACAAGGTTTAAATTATTTAAGCAATTTTAATTATTCAAATCATGAAACAAAATTATATTTTAAAAGATGGTTCAAAATGGCATGGAGAACATATTTTATTTGCATTATTTGGATTAAGTATGAATTAGTTATGCAATTATTCAAATTACAAATGAATTGTTTGAATTTAAATTTTGAAACAAATTTGAAATGTTCAAAACAGAAATCAACTGACTTAAACAGGTAGAGAAGGGAATTTGGTTTGGAAAACATGTTTTTGAGTATTTAAGTTGGAGCAACCATTGGAAAGTTATTAATTATGCCATTTAATTTGTCATTTTTAAGGATTATTAAATAACCTTAATTTTAATTGCCCAAATTGCAAAAAAAAGTTGCTAAACAGAAAGTACACTGAATTTTGACTGAAAAACATATTTTACATTTTCAATTTGGAGTTTATTTGCAATTTCTAGGTGTGGTTGAAGTTCAGGGAATGTTTTGTGATTTTTCAGGGACTTAGCTGTGGAGGAAACGGTGGGGACTGGACCAAACTGCGAAAACTGCGCCCCAAAAATGTGTCCTACCCAAGCCACAGCGACCCTGGGTCGCTGCCAAGCGAGCCCAGGCCACGCTGGAGCATGCGCGGCGCGGGTGGAAACTGTGCTGGCCTCCACGGTCGCTGACCAGTGGGGCCAGCCGAGAGCGCGCGGAAAAGATCAAAAAAAGGTGGGGGCTTTCGCCTCCCCAGGGTTCGATCCCGTGACCTGAGGCGCGCGCGCAAGGAACAGCACCAGTGCGCTGTCGCTGAATTTGTGACAGTTAGCAGTCGCGAGGGTGGATAGGTTCAGTTAGGGCGTGGCTACTGAATTTTGTTGCAGTTTCAGAAACTGCGCCAGCGACAGAGGTGGGCGGCCGTGGTCGACGGCGGGCTGCGGGTCGCTGCCGCTGCTGCGTGTACTGCGGGCGCTCGTGCAGTGGCCGTGACAGAGAGGAGGGAAAGGGACGGAACGGGGGGCTCACCAAGATGCTCGACGTCGGACAGCAGCGGTCGCAGAATCGGGGGGGGGGGGGGTTGCAGACGACGAGGCCGCTGTCGAGGTACGGATGACGAGGAAGAAAGCGACCCTCGGGTCAGCTCCCGCTCGGCAACTCCCGCGTAGACGATGTAGAGAACGTCGACGTTCCATTCCCGCCCTCAGGTGGCGCTTCCATGGCGATCGATCGGCGCTAGCGTTTCTCGGTGGATTTTGGGGGGAGGGCAGGAACAGAGAGGAGCGAGGGAGGTAGAGAGGATGGCGGCGGCAGAGGAAAAACGCAGGGCTAGGGCTAGCGAGAGGGGTGGAGGTTTTATGGGGGAACCGAGCTCGGTACGGCAGCAATCGGAGAGGGGGAGGCGATGATCTTACGGTGCTGCTGCTGTTCGTACATGTCGATGACGACAGCAGGAGGTAGGGGATGCCCTGGACGAAACGGTATCGGGCCAGAGAGGGAAAGAAAAAGGGGAAGTGGGCTTAGGGGGATGGGCTGGAGGAAAAAGGGCTGTGGGGGGCTGGCCTGCCTCCTTTTCTTTTTTGATTTTTTTCTTTTTCTTTTTTTTTGCAAGAGATAAAAGAGGGAGAGAGATAGAAATAGGGTTTGGGGGGTTCTTTTATTTGATGAGCATTTTTTATTAATTGCAAAACAGTAATTCAAAGCCATTTAACATTAACTTCAAAATTGGGAAATTATTAATTTGATTTTTAATTGGTTAGCTGAATTCCAAATAAGGTTTGATTTTGGAATTTTTGGAAATAATTTTTTTTATTTAATAAGCTCAAGCAATTATGAAAATATTGTTGAATTTGATTGTTTGCAAGAATTTAGTTTTTTAAACCAACAATTGGATCATGCCCATTAAGAAGGAAATGATTTGAAATTTAATTTGCCATTAGGGTGTTTGATAAAAAGGAATTTTTAGTGAGTAAGCAATTTAAATAACTTCAAACTATTGAAAACAATTTGAGATGCTTAGTTGGCAATTTTTGAATTGGAAAATTTGGACAGGTGTGAAAGTTTAAAGTGGTTTGAATTTTGAGTTGTTTTGAAAACAGAATGCAATGCTTATGTGATGCAAAAAGAAAAATGAAGCAACCAAATCTACTAAGGGGGAACACCCCAGGTGTTACAACTGCCCTCGTCCAAAATTGTTCTAAGTGTGTCTATTCTGCTGTACCTTTGCCTACTCGGTTGCTCTGCTTAGAATTTCAGAAGTACATTTAGTACTGTGTTTAAACCTAAATGCCAACTCTTCGACTCTGCTGTTGTCCGCAACCCGGCTTCATGGCAAGCAAGAGAACAAGCAAGTGGACAATGAGCACCGGAAAAATGACTAAGGAAAAGAGAAGTGCAGGAACCGGGTAGAGCGTCCTTTACTACTGATTTTTGTTAACTTTTTTCGGCTAAGTGGTGGGTAGCGTTACTATGACTGTTTCTAAGTGGCTAAGTATTTGAAACTCCAACTTTGAACTCTTGTGACTCGAATACCAAAAAAGCAACAAGTTGCAGGTAAGAGCTGAGATAAAAAGGAAGAGTGAATGAGAAATGCAACTCGGGGACATGCATGATAACGCAACCCGGCATCGAGCCAAGGCTTCTCAAATTAATAAGTATGAAACATAAAATGGGAATAAAAACTGAGTAGCAACGGGAAAGATAATTGTTTGATACATCTGCACCCAGCATCTCGGGGATCTGATAAAAGTTTCAAAGCACAAGTGTTTCAGGAAGCAACTAGTTCGAGGTAGCGGTGTTCTCCAGGTTGGCATTGGCGGCATCCGCTTCAGGGTTGGCAGCTGCTTGATCGGAGGTGGCGGTGGCCACCGAGATGGGATCGGTAGCAGATGTAGAGGCAGTAGACTGGGCGCGGAGTAGCGCCGCATCGTCGAGTGCTGCGCCAGAGGAAGAGCCAAACTCGGGAACCGTGGCGTCGATCACCATCTTGGTGGTGATGGTGACATCTTGGCTCTCGGTTTCTTCGTCGCTACCCGCAACGACCTTGCCCTTCCCCTTCTCGGCGCCACTGTCTTCAAAGCAGCCCAAGTCTTCTGACCCGGTGTCCGCGTCGTCATCTTCATCCTCACCCTCGCTTTCCGCCTCGGTGTCAGGCTCGGTGAGGCCGTCGATGAAGAGCGCGGTATCCGCGTAGGAGGCGATCTCGTATGCGACTGCCTTGCGGCGAGTCACGCAGTCGGGATCTTTCTCCCACTTCGAGTCCCGATGCATCTCGAGGATGGTATTAAGATTTAAATTTTCATACCAGCTGCAAATGAAGAGGAGCAGCATGTCAGCGCCTGCCCGAGCTCCGGATGCTCGCCACTTCTTCAACTCGGCTTTGATACCGTTGAGCTTCTCGGCGAGCGCGCGAATGGTTGCTGGCATAGGGTCTTGGGGCCAGAACAACGCATGCAATTTGAAGGCGGTAGACGCCAAGTCAGTGCCCAAGCCCTTAAGGCGCTAAAGTTGTCCCTGCATGTTCATCAATCTATCCTCGATTGAAGCTTTAGTATCCATAGGCAGCCCCTTCTCGACTCGAATCTCTTGGGCCTTAGACAGGGCAGGCTTGCAAGACGAGCAGAGGTCGGGGAAGATTTCTGAAAATGCTATTAGAAAAGATTAGAAACGGAGGTAGAGAAGAGATGCAAGTCAAACAACGGAGAAGAAGAAGGAAACAGGGAGGCGCAGAGAAGCGAGAACTTACTGTTCAGATCGCAGAGTAGCGATTGCAGCTTCATCTTTCATGCCTCCTCATCAGCAACATGCCTTTCTTCCACCTTGCGGAACTCGGCTAGCTGAAGCATGAGATCTGAGTTGCTTTTCTTTAGTGTCTCGCTCTCCAACTCGAGGGCCCTCTGCTTAGCCTTGTAAGCTGCCTCCATCTTGTCCTTCTCGGTGGCCAGGTCTATGGCGTCCTGAAGAGCAGCCCACAACTGGACTTGCAGTATTTCCATTTCGGTGACGTGCTTGCTGTTGAGCTCTACTGCTTGGCTTTCATATTGCTGCTTCACCTCGGCGTGTTTCAGGCAGTCGAGATGCTCTTCAACGAACTTCTTGTGATCTTCTGCGGAGAGAAGAGCAAGGTCAGCAGAGTAGCGAAGAAAAAAAGAAGGAAGACAAGCCGAAAAGACGGCAACTCACTTTCCATCTTCTTGATCGTGGTCTCAGCGTTGGCAACAAAGACATGGCAGTGCTTGTGCTCCTCTGCCATTTCCTCAAACTTGCCTGCAGAGTAGAATCAGTTAGAGCAGAAAGCAAAAGCGGGCGTAAACACAAAACGCATGAACCGAATAGCTAGAAGCTTACTTTCGAGTTCACAAAGTTTAAGAGTGCGATCCAGGGCCTCCTTCTCCGTCACAGCATCACTTTTGCGTTCTGCTTCATAGGCCTCAAGGCGTCTTTTCACGATGCTATGATTCCAGAGTAGATGCCGGTAAAGGATCGTTCTCTTCAAGAGGCTATTCTGAGAAGCAGAAAGAAAAGGAGTTAGACAATATTTTGAAGATTCGACCCGAGAAGACGGCAACTCGACTGAGTACCCATCTACTCTGCCCGAATCTCGGGGACTGGGTAATGGATAAGGAGAAGAAGAAGAATAGAAGAGAAGAAGAGCGCAACTCGGAACAGGCAAACATAACTTACAGCGTAGGTTTGTTCGAGGTCTTCTACAGCTTTGCGGTGGACGAACAGCTTCGCGGCAAGCGTGCTAGTGGCGGACGAGATGGTCATGGGATTGTAGCCCATGTCCGCCTTATTCCAATCAATGCGCCAGTGGTCCAGCTGGCCCAAGGCCAGGCCATGCCAGGGCTCGTTGCCAAGGACCTCGCTATTCCACTCAGCTTCAATGAAGCCTACCCGGTCGATCATCTGCTCGAGCCCCTGGGACACCACCTCTGTCTCCTGGATCTCGCGCGAGAAGATCGAAAGGGCCTTGTCCTTTGCTGGCAACTTGGAATCCATAGCCGTGGCCTGTTTGCCTTTCGTAAGAGCGAGCTGCTTCTCGGTCTTGTTCAGCTTGATTCCATACTGTTTGCCCATCTTCACCATGTAGGGCAGGTAGCCAGGCGGGTCTTGAGCGCTTGATCCCGCGGCTGCGCCAGCGGCGCTGCCGGAAGCGCCAATGGAGAGATGCCCGGTCTTCGCGGCAGGCTTTGCAGTTGGTTTAGGTGGCGGCATCTTGGCAGCATCCATCGCAGCATTGCGCGACGGATTCTTGCGGACGGGGACATCAGGCTGGGCAGCTTGCTTCTCGGCAGTTTTCTTCTCGGCAGCTTTCTTCTCGGCAGCATCCTTCTTGCCGGCAGCATCGGAAGCAGTCTTCTTGGTGTTCTGCTTGGCTGGAGGGCTTGCTGCGGTCTTGGTCTTCTTAGCGGGGGAGCTTGGAGCGGTAGGTGGAGCAGCCGGCTGGGTAGGCGGCACCAGGGGCTGGCTACCCGGCGCAGCGTCCAGCTGCGCTTGGCTCTGCGGATTCTGCTCCACCGCAACTGTCTCAACCCGCTGCTCGGCAGCGGGATCTGGTTGTGCATCTTCTTGTTCGTCTACCCGCGGCTGGGCCGCGGGGTCATCTTGGACGACAGCCGCAGTTTCCGGCTGCTCCTGGTTCTCTTCCTGCCGCTCAAGGGCGGCACGGTCTTGGTACTCGGCGTCTTGTTCAGTATTCTCCCCAGCTGAGGCAGCTGGGGGAGAGGGGGAGTCTCGTCTTGAGCAGCATCCTGCGCGTTTTCTTCTGCGCGGGCCTGCTGCTCCATGTCCATATCTTCGACACCAGCGCCCGTGTTGTCAGCGTTGGTGCCCTCATCTTCTTCCTTCACGGGAGAGGACGCACGCGTCCTATCCCGTGCCGCGGTCTCGTCCTCATCAGAGAGATCGATGAGCTCCTCGAGGTCTATGGCGGACTTCTTCTTGGATTTGGTGGTACCGGCAGCAGCATCAGCGTCCAAGGGAGCACTGAAGAGAAGAGGAAGTTCAGAAGAAGAAGAGGGAAGGAAAACACCAAGGAGCAGCAGCAAAAGTTAGCCCGGAGGAAAATCACTCACCCGCTGCGGGAAGGGGGTGGCCGTCTCCCGGAAACCCGCTTGGTCTTCTTCTCGCCCTTCTTGGACTTCTTGGCAGTGGGCTCTTGAGCACCGCTACCCGTCCTCTTCTGAGTGGTCGGAGCAGCCACAACAACTGGATCGACATCGAGGACGTCCTCGTCCTCTTCGTCAACATCAGCATCATCTGCAGAGTAGAGGAGAAGAAAAGGATTGAGAAGCAGAAAAGAAAGTTAGGTTGCACTACTCGCAACTAGGGAGGCGAACTCAGTCACCTTCTTCGTCGTCTTCGGACCAGTCCCGAATGGACGCGTCGACCTGGTGCTTACCCTGCTGGTCGGCGTGAGGGATACAGAGGGTATCCTGAGTGTCGTAGGAGACCTCGTCGTCCTCCTTTCGGTCGTCGCTCCAATTGGCCTCGAAGCGCTCCTCGCTCTTAGTGTGCTGGCGAGCAATGTGCTGGAAATATAAGCAAGCAACACAAATCAGTTGAGCGGTATAAGGAATTCTACCCGGTACGGGATGCAAGCACAAAGCATGATTGAGTAAGTTCCCTACTCGACATGGCGTGCAAACACAAAGCACATAAAGCCTAACAGATATTTGACTAAGTGCCCTACTCGACATGGCGTGCAGACACAAAGCACATGAAGCCTAACAGATATTTGACTAAGTGCCCTACTCGACATGGCATGCAAACACAAAGCACATGAAGCCTACCAGATATTTGACTAAGTGCCCTACTCGACATGGCGTGCAAACACAAAGCACATGAAGCCTAAGAGATACTGCTAAGTGTTCTACTCGGCACAGAGTGCAAATATACTAAGCATACCAAACTAGAAGGCTATCTACTCGGTATCACTATGCAGAAAACGAGATGTGAAGTACTAACCCGCTCAATTGGCTTCGTGCGGCTATACGGCACGAAGCCGTATTGCCAGTTGTCGTTGAGGCCGGTGCTCATGATGGAGCGCGCCCAGACGGCCACATCCGCGTTGCTCAGCTCGAACGTGGTCGTCCTTGTGCAGTCTCTGTTGCCCCCCATGTAGCACATGAGGTGCGTACGGCGCTGCAGCGGGAGCACTCGCCTGGAAATCCAGCAGGCGATGGGGTCGTCGCTCTTGAGCCCCAATTCCTTCAGCTGGGCGAGGCGCTTGTTGACTTGCTTGATGTCGCCCTCTAGCGGTGGCTTGTATCCCCAATTCTGCTGAGTGGGAGCCGTGTTGGTCCACTTGGGGAGATTGATCTGGTCCATGGGGGGCACTCCTTCCTTGACAGAGACATTCTTCACGTAGAAGAAGGACCTCTGCCACTTGCGCATGGAGTCGAGGCCCTTGATGCGCGGATGGTTGGTCCCGCTGCGTTGCACCATCATAGCGCTGCCGGTCGCGGTCATGCCACGGGCGCTCTCCGTGCTACCCGGCTTGGGCACGCTCTGCTTCCTAAAGAAGAAGTAACGCGCCCAGGTGAACACCGTGGGGCGCACACCCAAGAACGCCTCGCACACCACGGCGTGGTATGCGAGCATCACCATGGCGTTCGGCGGCAGGTGGTGCGTCTGGAGCCCGAAGTGGTTGAGGAAGTAGCGGAAGAAATCCGAGACGGGCAGCCCGAATCCTCGCTTGAAGTGAGCGAGGAACACGACGAACTCGCCCGCCTCCAGGGTGGGGACGAGCTCGCCGTCGGGGTGCCGGCAGCGGACGCCGGGAGGAACACGCCGGGCGCGCACCAGCCACTGGCAATCGTCTGCCGTGACCTCGGATCCAGCCCATCTGGCGCGGGCATCATCATCGCGGGCCATCGAGAAGAGAGATTCGGTGGAAGATTTGCGGGAATTTGGTGGAAATCGCTAGCCTTCCGGCGTCGCAAGGAGCAGCGGCGCAGTGAGATGCGCGGCGGCGGAGTGCTCGGTGGCGGCGGAGAGGCGAAGAGGCAAGGAGAGAATGAAAGCAGGAAGGGGAGAATGGAGTTACCGAGGGGGTATTTATACCTCCCCTCGGGTTGCCATTACAGTCGAAGTTAGTGGGATCAGTCGTGGCGAAAATCGTGCGACGTGGGGTGTGTGGGCCGGTTAGAAACGCACACAGCGCAGGATGTACGCGTAACGGCCGCAATTGATCCCACGACGCGATCGTGGGTAATTACTGCACTTGATGGGACCTAACGGGCCAGTGGGCCCAGGCCGCGGAAAATGGGCGCGTGGCCTGTCAGATCCCGGGCACCGAGGCGTCGGGGGTGTCATAGCGTGACACGTGCCCAGTTGCAGTGCGGAAAGCCGGATTTTGCTCTGCCACGCAGAGATTCTGATTCGAAATTTCGCTAAGTCCTTGTACTCGGCGACAGAGAAGAAAGGTGGTTCTATTCGGAAGAGAAGAAACTCAAAACAAGATTGAGGGCTACTCGGAGGCTCCACTCGGTGTCCTAAGGTTCAAAGGCAAGATTGGTTTTTAAGCTGGAAGAGCTCAGTGAACAAGTTCGCAGGACTCTACCAGCTTCGGAGACTAATGTCGGGGGTTACCCCCGAGTAGGGTAAAGGCAAGTGCTAAGGGCAAGATCAGAAGGGATGTTTGGCCGAGTAGCTGGCTACCCGGTACTTGCTACTCGGTCAACTGCTATTCGGTCGTACATATTGATGGCTAGAAGGAAGATTCAAGGAAGTTATATTTCTCCCAGTAGAGGAAGAGGCCCGAGTAAGAGTGAGTGGTTTCCTACTCGGGCCAAAAGTCAAAGGAGTCGTTCTGACACAGGATCCTGCGTATCCTGGGTCCGTACTGCGGCACTGTTCATCTGCAGAGAGCGTGCGTGACTGCGCCAGGGTGTCAGCAGGGCGTCGCAGGTTAGCGGGGCCTACTCTGTGTTCATGGCAGTGCTAACAGATCAGCTTCTTGGTTTTGCACAACGACTTTCCACACAAGACAAATTAGGAAGCCAAAGCTGTCAGCGGGAAGCCGGAAGTACGCAGTGTGCACACTATGTCGACATCTGTTTGTACTTTTCCCTGTTGGCTGTATCCGGCTGGGCACCAGTATATAAGGTGCCCTGCCCCCTCCTGCGCGAGGGATCCGAGAATCGGTTCACATTCTTGACCTAGTTCATCACAGAGAGAGGAGAGTGACTACTCGGTAGTAGGCAAAACTTGTACCGTGGCTACTCGGTGAGACACCAATATACGTAGAGAAAGGCAGGAGTAGGGGTTTTACCTCCTCACGAGGGCCCTGAACCTGGGTAGATCTTGTTGTTTGCAGTGATTGATTCATACTACACGCGGCTACTCGCTGCGTGATCCCTCGCCGAGCGCCTCCAGCGTCCATCGTCCCCACATCTTTAGCCATCCCATGGTATCTGCCGTGACACCACCACGACACTTCTGCTTTGATTTTAGTGATGATTCCATCTTAAATTCTTAATCAGGCATTCAATTCTACTTCACAATCAGAGTAAGCTGAGCCTAGGAATAAATGGGTATTGGTTAGAATGAAGCCTAGTCAGGTGCGACACACAGGTCGGAGCTAATCATACTATGGGCTTACCCAGATTTTTTATAATAATCCCCTGCCAGAAGTCGGTGCCCAGTTTTTCACTGCAAAATATATCCACATTCACTTTTGACCGGACCTGGTTCTGGTTTCGTATAGACAGTAGGTGCATCCCACTGCACGACAGATTCAGAAAGAGCACTCCCGCTACCAGCTTA
The DNA here is from genome assembly GCA_028641055.1 of Alopecurus myosuroides. Taxonomy (NCBI): domain Eukaryota; kingdom Viridiplantae; phylum Streptophyta; class Magnoliopsida; order Poales; family Poaceae; genus Alopecurus; species Alopecurus myosuroides. The sequence continues at coordinate 209,372,980 of CM054061.1, read as the reverse complement.
CCGAATACGGGCGTTGAGTCCGGGATTGCAATAAATCTCATCTAATCTCTATCTCTTCTCTACTACTTAAAAGGAACAAAACGTTCCGTAGTCTGCCTCCCGCCGTATACTTCGTCCAGCACAGATCGCTCGTACACCTCTGACCATCACCAAACGGGCCAAGCCCACCACGGCAGTTAATACATCTGGGCCAATCTGCACCATGCCTAATGCCTAAAAGAAGTAGAGAGTAATCAGCTCTCCGTGCCTTTCTCATCCGCACAATGCCTAATCAGCTGTCAACATAAAATTAATTACATTAAATCGGCATTTAAAGACAAAAATCAATCTAAGAGACAAATCAACAATACCCAGCGCGGCAGACACCATATAAAGTACCGCCAAGGCGTCAACACTACCCAGCTGCCTCCCCCTCAACACTACCCAGCTGCATACCTCCTCCCTCAACACTACCCAGCACCAGCAACGACTAATCTGCTACCACCATGGCTGCTCGATACCCCAGCTCCAAGAGGGTGATGGTACCGTCAGAGAAACCAGAACCAGCTGCTGCCTTCGAGGCTATTCCGATCAACATGTATGTACATGTTACCTGCAAAATTTAGTTTCTTCAACATCGTGTCACCTATATCATGTATAACTCATTAATTTATTCCATCCAACATTGCAGACATCCAACATTCGACGAGGTTAACTCAGATCACATCAACCTTTATTTTCCCTGGGAGGTAACAGCCAAGGTTTTATGCACTCACATAAAACAGACGACTGATGGACGATTTCTCTACCTTATGGTTGCGGACATCACGGTAAACAACATGTCTTTGAAAGTATTCCATGTTATCCTAGCATGTATTCTTTTTATGAACCGAGCATGTATGCCACTAAGATGTTCTTTTTTATCTGTTAGGGGATGAAAATGGAGGCAATCTGTTCACAAGAGTTGGTAGATCACTTCAAAAACCTGCTTCATGACGGAGAAATCTATGTGTTCAAACGTGTCGAGTTTGAACCGTCAGGTTGGGAATGGTCGTTCAAACTAGCCATCCCGTCAGACTACATCATCAGGTTACGTAGAAAAACTGAAATACATCGAGCAGGGGCACAAATCGTCATCCCTAGGCTACCATGGTGGTTCACAGATTTTCGCACGGAATGTTATTGGACTGGTGGTCTACGTAAGCAAATATATGTACAAAATTGAGTATAACCACAATGTTCCATGCCTTGACGTCGCGGTTATGAATACAAGGTATGAATTTCTACAATAGTATAGTTATTATTCCGTATTCAATTTGTGCTCATATTTGATGCAATCGAACAGACGTGAAATCATTTTTGTCTGTATTTAGGTCCAACACGTGGCATAGCACATCACTCTTTGGAAAAAAGCAGAGTATAGATTGTGGAATCTATCTGCCACAATGTTTGAGATTAATAAATCAGAAGGTAATGTGTTTCTGTAAACATGATAATCTTATCTTATATACATGTTCCAATCTAATAGCATGATTATTGAAGGAGGATTGGACACAACTGACGACAGCTATATTGTTTTCGGCCAACCTAGCTACCAATTAGATACATTTCGTGCAACGCTGGTCCCGGCATTGGAGTCTTTAGAGCAGCAAGTCATGAATGCCGTCAACATAAGGAACGAGGTTGAACGAAATGACTATATTGTCGTTAGCGATCTATATAGTGAAGGCCCTTTTGGAACTACAAATAAAAAGTTTCACTGTTATCGTCGGTTGTTTGCTTTTTTCTTCAATGGACTGCATAAAAGCGTGTAATAGTTATCGTTTCTACTCCGTAATAGAAATGCGTTTTCAGTTGCTTGCAATGTACAATATATTGCACCTCCATACATGCATGTTGTAGGTGCAATTCATGATGTACGTGTGAGTCGTATACTTACCGTAAAGACGTCGATTTCTTAGCTTCAGGTCCGTGTTGAATATGCTACTCGTAAATACAACTTTGATCTGTTAGACAACAAGAAAAACATGAACAGTCAGAAACACACCAACATTCAAACTGTACTCCAATGCTGAACCTCAAAAAAATGATAATAAGTTTGGGCCTTGGTGGTATTACTCGGTCCTCATTGCAACACTTACTTGTTAAGCCTCAGCGAGTCATCCCCTGATGACTCATAAAAGTTTGGAACTTAGGTGATTATAATTTTGAACTTACTCTGGCGAAACTGGCTGACAAAGCAGAAATATGATGTAGCGTCATGTTGGATTAAACCAAATGATGCATTTCGATTTCATCCCAGCACAAAAGTTTAGAGCCATTTAGTTCTTACAAACACTATTTAATTATCACCGTGATTACATTACATAACCAAAATTCCTCCTCTTTCTTAATTACTGTGATTACATTCCATAACCAATATTGCGCCACTTCCTTAATTGTCACAATTAACGATCAAAGAATTAGGAATTGCTCCCCTTACTAAAGAACGGCCATCAATTATCAACCCACTAATTTTGCTAATTACTCCAAAACATAATCTCCCCATTCTTATTTTACATGCCTTAATTACCGTAATTAACCATGATTTCAGCATCCTGATCCGGTCAAATAGAAATCACCATGATTTTAGCCTGTAGCTACGTAAGGTCATTAGTCTATTCTTTATTAACCATACTAAAGTAATCCATACTTGCACCCTGTTAGCACACCTCCACCATAAGTTACAGATCCAACTACCGGACTCTCTGTTCATCCTCTTCCTCATAGACCACGTCCTCTTCTCGAGTGATCAGCTATACGTAACTTATCAGGTATGTAATGAAACCAACTCATCTGCCAATAATCATTCGAGTAGTGTCAGATTGCAAATCAAAACTGTGGCTTTGCAAATTCGGAACTGGGGCTCTGTACTTTGTAAATCAAAACTTAGGATGAGTACTAGATAAGAGAAGTTGACAGTTTAACTCGAGTCGAATGGCATGTTTTGCATAACCACTCAGGCAATATCTTAATCAAGGGAATTTAGGTTATCATACATACACATAATCATTCCAAGTTAAATCTTGCTTCAGTCCAATTGTGCAAATATTGATAAGCACTTCTAAGTTTTATAGTCAGAATCTTTTTGAACTAGGTGCACTTCCCAAGAAATCCCGAACCGACTCCGATGTTACTGCTTACAACAAGCCTTTTATTACATCAAATTACTAACACTAATTTTGACTATTTTGTTGTAGATGGGATCAACCGAGGTTACCGCAGAAGATATGCTAAAAATAGAGGCTAATTATGCTAAAATGAAAGATTACATCTTGTCCTTCCTTGCAGACACAAGATTGGTTCGGATCAATGATGCATGCTTAAGGCGCAAACACTTAGAATGTCTCTTCGAAGACGATGGTTGGTTGGAAGGCGACGTAAGCTGACATGCCCATAAACAGCAAAAGTATTGTGATTGACAAAATCAATATCAGTTTGTTTTCTACCTATAGGTGATGAATGCCTATATTTATTACCTATGTTCCCAAGACCATCTACACAACAGAGCAGGCGGGCAGGTATGGCTAGATACAACACACATATCTAGCATACTAAAGCGGGATGGTGAAATTCCAATAACAGAAGACTTTGACAAAATTATCAGACGTGCGCTTAACTATCTAAGACATGACATGGTAAGACCGTGTACATAATTGAAAGGCTATAACTACTGATTTCTTTGCTAAAATGTAGCTTCAACTTGCAATTTTTGTTAGCTTCTTATTCCAGTACATGTGACTAAAAACCATTGGATTGTATCTAATGTCGATGGGAAAACCGTCGTATTCAAGTACGAAACTCGTTTGGTTCCCAGAAGAGCCGTTCCGACGTACACATCATGGTGACTATTTAGCAATCTCGTACTGACTTTCATGATTGACGTGGGTTTGTATATGTATTTTCATACTATTTTTCGTTACACAGCTTCATGGGCTCGAGTACCCTTAAAATTGCTTCTCGGGAGAGTAGGTTACCGATTCATAAAAACGATGTTGGTACATATTGCAGCTCATCATGTGGCTTGTTTTCTCTCAAACTCATGGAAGAATGGACAAGACTCGAACTAGCACATCTTGTAAGACAGGTATTTTACACACTTAGCTAATCTGATTCATATCAAAATCAGCTATTTGCATAAATGTATCGAGCTAATTATTTCAAATAAATAATTGGCAGAAGGGTATCAAACTCTTTAGAAAGCAAATGGCCACCATTCTCCATGATTCTATTTTCAACGATATTAGAGGAACACCAGAATATGTTCAGGATAAGAAAAGCGGAGATAATAGCGATATAGAAATGTGGGACAAGAATAACCCTCCTCATACTGGAGTATCACAACCATCAGATGTAGTCAAAGACCAAACACCGTCTTTGTCCGTGCATAGGTTGCCAATTATGGCCATGTCTAAGTTTTCAGTTAACAAAAATGAGTTAGTTTCCAAACTGCGAAACTATATCATGTCCATTGACAACAAAGATTCGCTTAAGTAAGTCAATTTTGATCAGCATATTCATCTGTGATTGACCGGTTTACATTTTTTTCCTTATGGTTAATTTTGGTGCTTCTTTATCATAGAGAAATATGGGTACAGAGCTCCAAGCCATATCCAATAGTTTAACTCTGAAACAATTACAAGACTTATTACGGGAAAAACAGGGTATAGATAACGACTGTTTCAACATGGCCGTACGAGCAAATGCTACAGACGAGCTTCAGTTGTTCAATGACCCTCCACGACACTATATGGACATCCAGTTTTGCGTAAGTTTATGATTTTGTATTCATCTTCATGAATTCACTTAGCACGGTTGTCGTACTTCTAATATTCCATACTTCCAAAACAGAACATACTAACCGACTCTACTAGAGACCCAAGACTTCGTCTACCGTTCGATCAACAACGTTATATTATAGCGAAAATGTTTGATTGCTGGCCAGGGATGTACTCCCGTGTTTCATCCTGCAAGTCGGTAAGGTTGCTATTTTATGTAACTATAACTATTTGGGTCATGCGATAAACAATTTCTATATCCAATTCAATGCAGATTATGTTACCTTATCGTACTACCGGTCGTTTTATTCTCTTTGATTTCGATCTGGGTGAAAAAACTATTACTATACTTGATCCCATTCCTTTACCGGATATGTGGAAACAAAATCCATTCAAGAAAGATAGGTTGAAGCTAAAGGATATTTCATTCCATCTTAACATTGCTCTCCAAGCTGCGATTCCTGGTTGGAATGACGATGTTTCTCTATGGCGGCGCGTCAAACCAGTGTCATTGCCAAATAACCATGATAGTTTAGAATCTTGACAATACCTATATTTTCCAATGGTTAATCTAAATTTTTTCTAATGAAAGTTAGTGCATCTGCATAGCAATGTGTCTGGATTTCTGGTTTTAAAGTTTACTAGCTAAATGCCCGTGCGTTGCAACGGGTGAGAAAATAAATGTGTGTTAAGCTTACAAAGTTGTAGGAGTCGGGATGTAGATATACCCTATGCATGTTGAATCATCCAACCCAACACCAGCAACACCAGAGCCTTAAAATACATCCTCCGAAAATGAAAAGGCGATCTTGATGGATCTAGCTTCTCCAATACAACAATTTTGCCAAATAGTTCAGAGAGATCTTGATCACATGTGGTCATTGTGTTTACTTTGAGGTTGCATTTAGGACTAAATGAATGCCAATAAGAAAAAAAATGCAAGCTAAAACAAAGGGTTAAGATTACATGTTATTTTTCAATTTTCTCCATCGTTGACTACATCACTTGAAAAGGCCTCCACAACGGCCAACTAATTTAGCGAGATACTTGGTGTCACAAGGGAGAGCACCCTCACAATTAGTGGAAGGATATATAAAGCATGCTCGATTCCATAAGCCACTAATATAATAGAATGGCATTCTCTTTAAAAAAAAGATATATTAGTTCATAAGAATAGCTAGACTTACCAATAAAAACAAAGTACTCCTATGTAAGTTCCTAAATAATGGATTACTTTTTCATTCAGTACATTGCAAAATTTAACTTTGCATAGCTACACTACCGTTACTCTCATGCCAACAGACTGATGCTGCTGAGCGCAATGTATGCATGCGCCCTATATTATGCTCTAGCTCATCTTGGTACTTCAGCCTCTGTAAATCAGGTGCTCCGTCCCCGCACAGTCAGGCTACAGCTGTATCACGCGCATTGCTCAGCATCAATCCACACCATGATCCTGTCCACCGACTACCGCATGCCATGAGCCATGGTTCACCATGTCCAGCCACTATTACCTGATATACAACCCCAAAAGAACCATTTTCAGTAACATGTTCAGCGATGCAACTGACCCGCTGTTTTATTAACCAACATATCAGCATTTTTTCTTCACATCCAACATTACAGATTGTATTTATGAATGTAGCATTGCCGTTACCTGTTTAGGAAAACTATTTGGGCCACGGATTTTGGTTGAAATGTGACCAGCTTCAGCGCCGGAATCCAGATCCCCACCATCCCCCTTCCAAGGAAGGGAACTGCGTTTTCCTGCCCCTTCAAGTCACTCCCTTGCCGCGACGAGCTCCCGACACCAGCATGCCTCTGTCCAGAATATGCCATCTCCCTGCTGATTGGTAAGGATTAGTGGAGATCACCAAGGTCAATGTTTGCAGATAGAGAAGGGCTCACTTTGTTGCCAGCAGAACTCAAAGATCAGCCTGCCATTGCCAATGCAGTCTACTCCACCATTTGCTTCATCAGTAACTGCATGAACATCCCACACAAAAATTGTTCAAGATTAAGATGAGCTCTCTCTTTACCAGTGGAGAAAATTGATGTAAAAGACCTTAGATTTACTACAGCCAGACCATAAATTTCAGTCAGAGTACACATCTCCAAAGATATATTCTAAACACCAAGAGACCAGTAAGATGTCAAGCTAGACAATCACTACTTTTCTATACTCGAACTGAAAGTAAGGACAAAAAATCTGTTCTGAATCACGAATCCGTTCCTTACATTGAAACTTGTGTTTGCGAGCACTAACCAATTGCTGCTAATCTGACTAAGCTTTTGTCATCTTCCCCGCTAGCCCCATTACATGAAAAAAAACAGTGGATAATTCAAGAGGATAAATAGCCGTATGATGGCAAAAAGCAACTAATAAGGGCAGGGCATAACAATTCGAGAGGATACTTCTCACGGTACAACATATGGGGAAAACAGGTAGAAATCAGTTAACCAAATAAATGCATCATATACGGTGAAACAAAAAGCATGGGAAATAGTGGCTTCCATTTAGATTTGAATGCTAATCAGTTGAAAGAAATGACCCGAGTGACAGAAAATGTATACCCATATTCTAATAGGGAAAATGAAATCAGGTCACATAGACCCAAAGAAGAGGAAAACCATCCAAGTGTGTCACACGGTCATAATCTTGCTGCACACCCTATTGCGCATTTGATGGCCAAGGCTTGATCAGTCGCAACCTACCTTACACACGATGTGGTTGTCAAGATATCCAACCCAAGCAAAACATGCATGATTGATCATCCACAAGCAATATTTAAGGGAAACAAAAATAAAGTCTGTACAATATCTGTGTAATGTTTGGAGAAACATTGCCAGCTTTGCGGTTAGGCAGCAATCCTCTTTGTCCTAGAATCTTACCCAAGGTGGCAACCTAAAAAGTAATTGAATAGCTGAAGTTAACAATCAACCGAAGAAGGATCACACTGTAAGTACTTGTGACAAATAAATGTAGTTCTCCTGAGCCTGTAAGTCTATCAAAGCCCACCTGAAGTCTTGTATTTATTTTATGCTAATGAATCATTATTTGGTTCTGTTAACATTGACGCAAGTTCTAAGACTAATGTCACAAAGCTGCACATGTGAATGGAAAATTATAGGAGCACAGCCAGAGAAGAGAAGAAGTAGAGGTAGTACCTGCGCCTGCTAAACGTGTAGAGGCTGTCGATGGCTGGTCCGACGAGGGCCTGGTCAAGCCGGCGCTAGAGAAGGAGCAGGCCAACCGCCGCATCTCATCGCTCCGAGGCGCCGCCCCTCATCGCGCGCCAATCTGAGATCAAGGACGGTTGCATCTAGCCGCCTCTTCCTACTGGACCTCACATGCAGAAGCTGATATGCCGCCCCTCTGACGAATGCAAACAAGCGCACCAGCAACAAGGGTTCGTTCCAGGACGGGGCCTGCTAGTCTGGATCTTGGAAATCCGGCGCGGGAAATCTCGACGCGTGGTGGGAGATGTCAGATTTCACAAATGCAAACTATCAGCATTCACAACAAATGATACATTTCCCCTTCCTTGTGAAAAAGCTTGGGTCTAATTAATTATTCAAAATGTCTCCTAGATTACATAAAAAGCTATCATTTTCATTAACAGAATAAATTTTAATTTATAGTAAGATATATGTAGCTTTCTCAAACAACACTGGAGTTGACTGTGGTGATTCATCCGATTGAAAAAACTGTTATATCTCCACGAAAACTCAACAATAAGGTTAATCAAACCTAATTTGCCGAAAACTCAATAATTATTCAAAATGTCTCCTAGATTACATAAAAACCTAATTCGCCCTCTCCCATACAGGATCACAAAGGCGACTGGTTCTGGAGACCTACTCTCCGTTCGCCGGTGGACGCCGGCGCTCGGGGTGGAGTAGACTACGGTGGCGGCGCAAGGAACGAGGTGTGCAAAACCTAGATTGGTTTCGGTGTGTGTACAGCGCCCTTTATAGTGTGGTTTGGAAAACTCTAACGTGTGCGACGTGGGAGGCCCACGCCGCACGTCCGAGTCGGTTGCAGCACGCAATACGTGAGCTACCCGAACTGCCTCAGCTGTGACGCGTCCGTCACGACTACCAAATCGGTTTTCCAAAACAGCAAAATAAAGATAAGTATTGTCTCGGCTCGAGGCTCGATTCGCGCGACGCGACGAGACGTGTCGAGACGAGCGAGCGGCGGAGGAGGAGAAGTGCGCGAGAGGCTCTCTTGTTCTCACTCACATACAATCCCTACAACACTCCACTTTATAAGGTGGTGTGCAACTCCTCAAACTTCCAATGTGGGACTAAACTTCCCACTTTCACCACTCACTTGTACACATGGGCCATTTTGAGATTTCAGCATTTGCTATTGGGCTCACTTGTATTGGGCCCAATTATTTCAGCACCCTCGCTAGGTAGCGTGCACGGGCCAAGGCTCACGTTGCATAACAGAGCATATTATCTCTATGCCAGACATGGCCTCTAAGCAGAGTTTTGCTGGTATATTTTGGTGTAAGCGCTAGGTTATAAAGGGCCTCAGACTCCTGCTACAGGAGCAGAGTGAGCAAAGAAGCTGGCCATCTCCAAAATGTGCGTCTGTGCTGAACCCAAATAATGGCCAGGCGACATGCAAGCGCCATCCGGTGACACGGTGGAGACCTCAGGAGACGGCAGAGGCACCATGGTGTCCACATGGAGCAGATTGAGGACGAGCTCCCAAATAATGGCTAGGCGACAAAGCGTCGGCCGGTGACACGATGGAGAGACGGCAGGGGCACCAAGGCATCCACATGGAGCAGATTGAGGACGAGTGCATCAGCAAGTCCAACAGTTTTCAGTTTTTCACTCATAATCCTTTAACATACAGATCAAATTCAGATGCCAAATAAGGTGAGAACTCAAATAAGTGCAAAGTACAGATAGTCATATACATACCAAGGCTATGATCCATCTACGGGGAGATCATACATAATAGGCAGATATGTGCCTGTTGGTACTTCAGGGAAGGAATAATATTCTCACTAAATATTTTATCTTGTAGAACAATTTGTAGAAAGTAACTATAAGTACAGGTCGTGCAGTCTCAGGATTCCATCTTACATGTTCGTTTAGATAAACTTCACCTAGGAATGCATCTACAGGACAGGCAACCTAACAAAACAAAGCTTGTAACAGTTCAAGATTTATGGGCAGCCCATCTCTCCCAGCTATACAAATTCCTATTGGTTTCGTGTGCCAAAATTGTCTCCGCAGCAAGGAAGAGGAGGGCATGGAGACCGTCGTGGTGGATCTGCCAGCTTCTTGCCGGAATTGTGTTTGAGGTGAATCTCTTGGTTCGTTTCATTGATCAAGTTTTTTATGAGGATGCGTGCTCTATCAGTTGTCAGTTGCAACCGCTGCTCTTTAAGCCTCTAAGTAATTAAAAAAATTACCCGAATTGTTCACCACTTTTCTTTTGCTTGAAAATTTCATGGTTTTATAGGTGGGCAGAGAACATGAATGGTTCAGCACTTCTGTGTACCAGTGAGAACAAGTTTTTGTTCGACCTCGATTCTTGACTCCAGTGAACCCATAGAGCCTAATACAACAAGATTTAACAGATTAGCTCGAGTTTCAAGAATGGTAAATTGGTGATATCACATGTAAAGCAAAAAAAATATAGTCTAAAATAGTGGTGCACCTTGTAGTGTTCCAACATCAGAATGCAAATTAATTCCATGGCTCATGTTTTGACAGGTCCTTATTTAGCCCTACAATTTTAAAACTAGGCTGAAATAAAGCTAACCTTGAATAAAAATCACCCCGTAGAAATGCACAGGCAATTTGCTTGTGTGTGTGTGTGTGTATATATATCTTTTGTTGCGCCCTTTTTATCAACTGTGTTTCCTTTTTCTTTTTGCGTGTTGCACAACAGCAAACCAACCACATGCGACCATGATTATTTATGGCCGAAGGTTACAGTATAGCCCAAGTTTAGCATCAATGACGGAAATAGAATAGTTGCCGTTTGCATAGACGAAGACAAACTATAACCGGCACATTATAAACTGTAAATTAGCTTTACCCAATAGCTTTAGTCGCGAATATAGTAGATGACTAGGGAAACTTTAGTGATCAATAGACATATTACAAATGTCAAAGACATCTAAAGTGGTGAATGAGAACACAAGAGGATAACCTTGTGCAGACTACGGCAGTATCAGATCACATGATGCTAAGGCATGGAACACATCAATGTCAGTTAAAAATGTACCTCAAATATAAGTATTTCTTCTACAGGGATACCTATCAGCATGGTAATTTTAATCAAGTTGTGGTATTAATACAAACGAAAGGTTGCTCAACAGGTCACATATTTATTTATTGACTCAATAAGTAAATGGCACTACGCATGTTAAATATACAAAATCCAACATAGCAAGGACAAAACCTCGTGCAGAACTAAATTATCCGGTCGTGCAAGTATCTGAGCAATGAAGCATCCAATTGGTCAGTTCACATAGTGACTATCTAGAAAACAAATCAATCTGAATTAACACCTGACACAAAATTCTGCAATCTTATACATCATCTATTCTTCTGCACATATAACGAAGCATTATAATTAGCAACCTACAATATCTACTAACAAACAGGAAAATGATAGGCACAAAGAGACAGGTTTAAATTGACCATGCCTAAGAAGCATTTTTGCAAACACATAGTAAGCAGGCTGTAGTACCTTTCGAACAAAAAACAGTAAAAGAGGGGAGAGGTGGCAGAGCATGTAGATACCAAGCTTCAACCAGTGAACCTATCGGTGTTTCACTCGCTCAAATCGAAATAGGCCATGTGACGCCCGCCATCTATTTGGATTTTCTTTGCCACCACTCGCCAGATGCCTCATGCGGCTGTGTCGACATTGCCGCAGCCCCATCCGCGGTCTCTACAAAACATACAAGAACAGGGCGAGGAAGGGAAATATGAGGAGGGTAGGGGCCAGGAGATAGGAGAGGAAAACAGCCAGCTCTGCATCTTGAGGGAGGGACGCGGAAAGGGACCATATGTTGATCCACCACTACGGCTGCTTGTGCATCCCGGGAGGCGGTGACGCGCCCCCGAGTGATTCCAAGAAATCTCTGGTGGCCGCAGATGTGTCGCTGCCTTCGAGGCTAGGATGGAGGACTCAATCTACGGCACCACCATTGAGGACGACGACGATGTGCTCGTACGCCGCGTCCACCGGTGGCGCTCTCCCTGGAAGCCGGCCGCGCAGCACGAGAAGTGGAGGCGCAAGGTGGAGGTGGCAAGGTGGAGGTGAGCATGATCCTCACTCGTCACCCTTGCTTCCCTCACTGCGACATGGAGGCCTAAAAATGAGTATAATAAATATGAAAGGATCTCATACAATATAGTCAATTACAATATATATCATCATTATATGGAAGATATCTTGTTGTATGTTGAAATCTCTGGACAGTTACCTCAAGAAAAACTTGAGCCTCGGTTGAGTTTTTTCGATACAGGCAATACGGTTCCCTCACATCCCTAGAATGCAGCAACGATATTTTATGCTGGTATAACCTATTTCATTTGGAAAATAAGAGGTCATTTAATGCTTCGTATGGTTAAGGAAGGAGTCTACTGTGCTGTGCTGTTCACAGGTCACTGGTAGGGTATTACTAAAAGGATACCCCGTAATTAATGAAGAATAATAAGTGCAACGATACACATGTAAGAGGATTCTTCGAACGCACAGGACAATAAAGGATGACTAAAAAAAGTTTAGAGCTTATATTAAAGAAATTCCGGCAACCTTTTTGATTTCCATCATCAAGAATCTCCAGGCCACCAATAAAGAGAGGATGGATGTGAGAAGGTTGCTGCAGCACAGAGACATACACACACATCATTGTTGATTCGGCTTCCCCATCACACAACCTGTAATCTACTGCATCATAATTCATAGTCCGGAGTTTGGCTGACAGCACAACACGATTCGGAGACTTCTTCGGATGGACATACGCGAGAACCTCACTGTTTCCTGCGAAACATCGTGGGTTCTAACCATGGCCTAATTTCACAATCTAACAAAAAGGTTTAAAAAACCATGGCGTAATTCTGAAGTTCCAATAATGGCCAGAATTTACCTCCTTTCTGCGAGACGCATCGTGCGTTCGAAACATGGTCTGTGACTTGAGGAAGGATTGAAGCAGGAAGGACTGAAACGTGAGGAATAGGCTATTCATGTACGCTTCCCGGAACGCTATTCTTGGACTCAGTAAAAACCAAGCCAAGGGCAGGCGGCCAACCCCATGAACTTTCCTTCCCCTTCCTCGTTTTTGCTCTCCAAAGGAGCAAAGAGGTCAGAACGAAACCAGCATAAGTAAGTCCAACCAAGCGCACCCACCAACATGCGTCGCCATGCCAATCGAAACCAGCAAAGGCTGGTCGGCGCCCGTAACCTCCAACGGACCTGACAATCCACCGCCGCATCTCCCCCGATGAAAGGCTAGGCCGTCCGCCGGGTGGACGCCGGCGACGCTGCCATGTCGCCTTCCGCCTTACCGCCCGCTTCCTCCTCTTCCTCGCGGCCCTCGCGCTCATCCTCATCTCCTCGCAACCCTAGCCGCCTCCGACGCCAACGCCAAAGCCGAGCCCTGCACGACGCCCATCGACGCTGCCGCAGTCGCGTCGGACGGGGCCGGCGAGGTCGCGCTCTGCCCGGTGCGCTGCTTCCGCCTCGACCCAGTCCGCGGCGCTAACGGGGTCACATACTGGTGCGGCTGCCCCGAGGACGCATGCGCCGGCGCCACGACCACCCCCACATGTTGTATCGCTGCCGCCCCTGCCATCTCTGCTCCGTCGCCGCCGCCAGCTGAAGAAGAAGATAAGTTTCTGGGAAACAGGGAGAGAGAAGACTCGATAGAAAAGGCCCGCGAGAGCGAGAGTCTAGAGATGGACAAGGACTGGGCCGGGCGGCCAGGCGTGCTTTGGGAAGTTGGGCTGTAGGTCCTACTTGTCAGCTACACCGCATCGGTAGAGCGCACGAGAGAGCTCCCTGAACCCCCGGCTTAAATCTTTAGGTAATCACACTAAGCTAAAAAAGAAAAAATTAACTGTATCACACGGAAATCTGTACGCCAACTCTGTCTATTGAATTCCAGTTTAATTTTTTCCTATAAAAACAAAAGTCGTACTCGTTAACTTCTCCAAAGAACACCTAGATTGAACAAAATTCTACAAACATTACGCCAAACTCTCAAACCATCGTCTGGGACCTCCTATGCGTCGCCTTCTGCGAGTCATAGTACCGACGGGAGCCCCTATGTCTCGCTCTTAGCAAGCCCTTCTGTCCAGCGAGCCCGCGCTGTCATCGCGGTGCACCTCATTTGGGCCGACTTTTCCACCCTCTTAGCGAGTAGTATGCGCTCTATTTTTACACATGGGACAGGACAAGCAACTCGATGTTCCCATTCTGCGTGACACACGCACATACATACATTTTGGCCAGGAATGGAACCAACTGCGCAGGTAGGCTCACCGGCCACGCTGGAGCGACTTCTCGACGGAGTCCATATCTATTGGAATTTTATATGGGCTCACATGTCCAGCCCAACTAAGCCCACTAAAATGCTGAAATTGTCATGGCCCATTCATGAATAGTACAAGTGGAGAGTGGGACTAAAGTTTAGTCCCACATTGCTAGTTTGGAGAGAGTGGAACCACCTTATAAGGTGAGCCATTCTAGCTCATGTATGAGTAGGCAAGGTAAGAGGAGAGGTGTGTCACACGCGCTCTCCTCCTCCGTCGCCCGCCTTGCCTCGTCGCGACGTAGGTTGCGGGAATGAGCCGAGCCGGGAGCGTTTATTTTGTCGGTTAGGAAAATTTAATTAGTCATTAACTTGGTAATTAACGGACGCGTTAATTCTAAAACCGTTTCCTTTTCCTTTCTGGATCGTGGAACCGAACCTACTCAGACGTGGAGTTACGCCCACATCTCTCCCAGCCCGCATTTAAATACGCGCATACGGGAAATCCCAGTTGTGACTTCGTCTTATGGTTTCGCACCGTTTCAAAGCACTGCGTCGCCAATCAAGCCTTCTACATACCTTCTTCCGACGTGCACCGCGAGGAGGGACAACGGACCTCCGAAACCCTGCCTCTTGTGATCCTGTACGGGAGAGGGGCGATCAGGTTTTTGTGGAGCGCACTCGCGCGACTGCGGACGACGACTACTTCCCCGACGACGATTTCTTCCTCGACCTCGGCAACCTCTTATTCGACGATATGGCCCACAACATGGACAACAACAATGTCGGTGCCGCTACCGCTGCATCGTACGTATCTCTCTCTCATCTGTACGAGATACAACTGCAGTTCTTTTGTCTACTGCTTATTGTAGATTGGATCGGTTTTAATACAGCACTAGATTTCGATATTTGCATGCTTAGTATAATTGCTACTGTCATAATTTACTTCATGTTATTTCGGATTAAATAATGTGCTAAATTGCTAATATATTCAACAATCCAAAAACTTGATTATAGGCAATTTCTTGCTCCTGCATCGTCTGTCATTGCGGCGACAAGGCGAATCCCTTTCAAGGCTGTGGACTATAAGAGGTGGCGCACGAGAGCAGTGCCATGGTTTCAAATCTTTGCGATGCTATGCGGCCACCAAGGGCAAGCCTGAGGGCGATCTCAATCCAACACAGCTGGAGGCCTTTTGAGAATATGGACACTATGTTTAAAAGTGCCCTCCTTGGTATTATTGATGATTCCATTGTGGATCAGGATATGTCATTTGATAACGGTAAGGATATGTGGGCTGCACTTGAGGCCAAATTTGGGGCCTCTGATGCTGGCAGCGAGCTGTATGTCATGGAGCAATTCTATGACTACAAGATGACTGATGAGCGCTCTGTTGTTCAACGGACTCATGAGATATAGTCACTCGCTAAAAAACTTGAGCACTTTAAGTGTATGTTACCGGACAAATTTGTGGCCAGAGGCATTATTGCCAAGCTTCCATCTTCACGGAGCACCTTTTCTACTTCTCTGAAACACAAGAGACAGGAGTTTTCCGTTTCGGACCTGATCGGATCTCTTGATGTGGAAGAGAAGACGAGAGCAAATGATACACGTGCTCGGGTTGCTGAAGTAGGTTCTTCTGCCCATGTGGTACAGAAGAGACACTATCCGTCCAACAAGGCTAAATATAACAAGAAGAAATCCGAGGGTAAAGGCAAACCCGATGGCAAGTTTAAGCCGTCGCACTCTACCAACTTCAAAAGAGAAAGGGGTCATGTCACATTTGCGATGAACTGACTCATTGGGCTCCAAAATTCCCTAGACGTTATGAGTTGCGGCAGCAGGAGAACAGCGGCAAGACCACTAATGTTGTCATGGCTGACACTGAGATGAAGGATTCTGGGTACGGTATAGTTCCCACTATTCTTTCAGTTCGTCATTCACCTGAATGGTTATACATGTTTGTGCTGATGCTTTCACGTTCTCTTATTATCAGGTCACAGGGACTTCCCCCGTGCTGATGGGGAATGGGTCACATGCTACTGTTCGTGGTGTTGGTACGGTCGATCTGAAGTTTAATTTGGGGGAGGTCGTGCGTCTGAAGAACGTTCATCATGTTCCCTCCATCAATAAAAATCTCGTCAGCGGCTCACGTTTAAGTCAAGATGGTTTTAAGTTGGTTTTTCAGTCTAATAAAGTTGTAATTTCCAAGTATGGACAATTTATTGGTAAAGGCTATGAGTTTGGAGGCTTGTTCCGCTTATCCTTGTCAGATATTTGCACGAAAGTTATTAATAATGTTTGCCAGAATAATGATTGTGATGTTTGGCACTCACGACTTTGCCATATTAATTTTGGTTGCATGACGCGGTTAGCAAATATGAGTTTAATTCCAAAATTCAGTAGTATTAAAGGTTCCAAGTGTCAAGTGTGTGTTCAAGCTAAGCAACCTCGCAAATCTCATAAGACTGCGGAGGCAAGAGACTTGGCACCGCTAGAACTTATACATTTTGATCTTTGTGAGATGAATGGAGTATTGACAAAAGGTGGAAAGAAATATTTCATGACACTTATTGATGACTCCACTAGATATTTTTATGTGTATCTTCTGAAATCTAAAGATGAAGCTTTAACTTATTTCAAGAACTATAAGGCCGAAGCTGAGAATCAACTTGATCGTAAAATTAAACGGCTTAGGTCTGATCGTGGTGGAGAGTATTTTTCCAACGAGTTTAATTCATTTTGTGCGGAACACAGTATTATTCATGAGACGACGCCTCCCTACTCACCTCAGTCAAATGGGGTGGCTGAAATAAAGAACCAAACGTTGTCTGATTTGGCTAACGCCATGTTAGATACTTCGGGTCTCTCCAAGGCATGGTGGGGGGAGGCGCTAAATCCTGCGTGTCATGTCCTAAACCGAGTTCCCACAAAGAATAAAACCATTACTCCATTTGAGGAATGGGAAAGGAAAAGGTTGAAACTCTCCTACCTACGTACTTGGGGTTGTTTGGCGAAAGTCAATATACCAATTCCCAAGAAGCGCACGCTTGGACCAAAAACCGTAGATTGTGTTCTTCTGGGCTATGATTTTAATAGCATTGGTTACAGATTCTTGATAGTAAAATCTGAGGTATCCGACATGCATGTTGGTACGATTATGGAGTCGAATGATGCAACTTTCTTTGAGAACATATTTCCTATGAAGGATATGCATAGCTCATCAAATCAGAATAAACTTGTTTCATCTAGTCAGGAATTAGTTGAGATTCCTGAAACCACCATTTCGATAGAACACGTTGAGAATATTGAGGAGGATGACAATTAAGTTCCTGTAAGGAGCAAGAGATAGAGGATTGCAAAGTCCTTTGGTAATGACTTCATTGTGTACCTCGTGGATGAAACACCCAAGAACATTTCAGAAGCTTATTCATCTCTTGATGCTGACTACTGGAAGGAGGTTGTCCGTTGCGAGATGGATTCCATCTTGGCTAACGGAACCTGGGAAATCACTGATCGTCCTTATGGGTGTAAACCTGTAGGATGTAAGTGGGTGTTCAATAAAAAGCTTAGGCCTGATGGTACAATTGAGAAGTACAAGGCAAGACTTGTGGCCAAGGGTTATACCCAGAAAGAAGGTGAAGATTTCTTTGATACTTACTCACTTGTGGCTAGGCTGACCACTATTCTGTGCTACTCTCACTGGCTGCCTCGCATGGTCTTCTCGTTCATCAAATGGACGTTAAGACTGCTTTCCTTAATGGAGAGTTGGACGAGGAAATTTACATGGATCAGCCAGATGGTTTCATAGTTCCCGGTCAGGAAGGCAAGGTGTACAAGTTATTGAAGTCATTATACGGCCTCAAGGAAGCACCTAAGCAATGGCATGAGAAATTTGAAAGGACTTTGACTGCTGAAGGCTTTGTTGTAAACGAAGCTAACAAGTGTGTGTACTATCGCCATGGTGGGGGCGAGGGAGTTATTCTATGTCTGTATGTCGATGACATATTGATCTTTGGGACCAATCTTGATTTAACCAAGGAAGTTAATGATTTCTTATCACGCTGTTTTGAGATGAAGGATCTAGGAGTAGCTGATGTTATCTTGAACATCATGCTAGTGAGAGATGATAATGGTGGGATCACACTGCTTCAGTCTCACTATGTGGAAACGGTCTTGAGTCGCTTCGGGTATAGTGACTGCAAGCCTTCTTCAACTCCATATGATGCTAGTGTCTTGCTTCAAAAGAATCGACGAATTACTAGAGATCAACTGAGGTATTCTCAGATTATACGCTCGCTATGTATTTGGCCAGTGCCACGAGGCCTGACATTTCTTTTGCTGTGAGCAAATTGAGCCGGTTTGTTTCCAATCCGGGAGATGATCATTGGCATGCGCTTGAAAGAGTTATGCGCTATTTAAAAGGCACTGCGAGCTATGGAATTCACTATACCGGAAACCCAAGGGTTCTGGAAGGATATAGTGATTCTAATTGGATATATGATGCTGATGAGCTTAAGGCCACTAGTGGTTATGTTTTTACACTTGGTGGTGGCGTTGTTCCTGGAAGTCTTGCAAGAGACCATCTTAACGCGGTCAACTATGGAAGCGGAACTCGCAGCATTAGACATAGCCACTGTTGAAGCAGAGTGGCTTCGTGAGCTCTTGATGGACTTGCATGTGGTTGAAAAACCAATACCCGCAATCCTAATGAACTGTGATAATCAAACTATGATCATCAAAGTGAACAGTTCTAAGGATAATACAAAGTCATCAAGACATGTGAAGAGGAGATTGAAATCTGTAAGGAAATTGAAAACTCCGGAGTTATTGCGTTGGATTATATCCAAACATCTATGAACTTGGCAGATCCCTTCACAAAGGGTTTATCACGGAATGTGATAGATAATGCATCGAGAGATATGGGTTTGAGACCCACGTTATGAGTTTCCCACAGTGGTAACCCACTCTATGTGATCGGAGATCCCGTGAATTAGAAGTGGGAGACAAGCTGTTGGTCGGCTAAGAGGAGAGTTCCCTTATATTTTATTCCACTCCATGAAGATGCAATACTCTCTTAATCTGTATGGTAGGTTGACATTTGTCTTAATTCGTTCCAAGTGGCTTATTTATGTAAGCAAAGATGTGTCCTGCAGAATATCTCCTGAGGAACTCACCTATATGAGTTTGACTGTTAACCGTCGCAGTCTATGAGAATCGGGTGCTCTCTAATAAACTCATGAAAGGCCTTCGGAGTATGACGCATATGCTCCACCCGCGGGGAAGCCTTAAGGCAGCCTAGTATCGGTTCAGACGTTGTGTGAAACTGGTATCACAGCAAACTTGTAGTTCAAGGAGTAGTTCACTATTCAAGTTGTGAACTAGTGTAGCATGATGTTCTAAGTGGAAGTTCAACTTAACAGTCTCCACTAACGCCGGTATATAAACAATGTTGGAACAGAGTTTATGAAATATGCTAATGACACTTTGTGGGGGATTGTTGGAATTTTATATGGGCTCACATGTCCAGCCCAACTAAGCCCACTAAAATCCTCAAATTGTCATGGCCCATTCATTAATAATACAATTGGGAGTGTGATTAAAGTTTAGTCCCACATTGCTAGTTTGGAGAGAGTGGAACCACCTTATAAGGTGAGCCATTCTAGCTCATGTATGAGTAGGCAAGCCAAGAGGAGAGGTGTGCCACACACACGCTCTCCTCCGCCGCCCGCCTCGTCACGACACGTCACGACGCGCCACGGGTTGCGGGAATGAGCGGAGCCGAGAGCCTTTATTTTGTCGGTTGGAAAAACTTAATGAGTCATTAACTTGGTAATTAACGGACGCGTTAATTCCAAAACCGTTTCCGTTTTCTTTACAGATCGTGGAACCGAACCGACTCAGACGTTAAGTTACGCCCGCGTCTCTCCCAGCCTGCATATAAATACGCGCATACGGTAAACCCTAGTTGTGACTTCGTCTTATGGTTTCGCACCGTTCCAAAGCACTGCGCCGCCAATCAAGCCTTCTCCATCCCTTCTTCTGGTGTGCACCGCGAGGAGGGACAGCAGGCCTCCGGAACATGCCTCTTGTGATCCTGTACGGGAGAGGGGCGATCAGGTTTTTGGGGAGCGCACTCGCGCGACTGCTGTCGGCGACTACTTCCCCAACGACGATTTCGTCCCCGACCTCGGCAACCTCTTCATCGACGACATCGCCGACAACATGGACAACAACAACGACGGTGCCGCTACCGCTGCATCGTACGTATCTCTCTCTCATCTGTACGAGATACAACTGTAATTCTTTTGTCTAATGCTTGCTGTAGATTGGATCGGTTTTAATACAACACTAGATTTCGATATTTGCGTGCTTAGTATAATTGGTACTGTCATAATTTACTTCATGTTATTTCGGATTAAATCATGTGCTAAATTGCTAATATATTCAACAATATCCTCGAGGATGCATATGCGGCGCTTGTTGGGGATGGGCGCGGTGGGTCCGAAGGTGATGTAGTGGCCGGACACGGCGTTGAGCGTCGAGTACATGTCCCGGAACGACACCCGCCCCAGCAGCCCCTTCTTGCGCCGGTACTTGGCCACCCACGCGTTCGACATCACCTGGAGCTCTGTCACCGCTCCGCCACGTTCGGGTCCGTCTTGTCCATGGTGATCGCCGACCGCACTTTGCCGATCACCTCCTTGGTCTCTCTCACGTACTCGTCATCTTCAGCCGCAGGTGCAGAGTCCACGCATGGCGACAGCGCAGCAGCAGCGGCGCTCCCGGGCCCATGCCGACAAGGACAAAAAATTGATTTGAACAATTTTCAAAATGAACAAAAGTTTAATTTGAAGGATTTTCCAATTTGAACAATTTTCAAATTTGAACGATTTGAATTGTGAACGAATTCGAAAATGAACAAAAATACATTTGAACGATTTTTAATTGGTAAAAATTTTCAAAATAAAAAATATTTGAACAATTTCCGAATTTGAACATTTTTTAAAATCTTAAAAGCAAAAAAGGCAAATCCAAAAATAATAGCAATCCAAAAAAATTCGGTGAACCAAAAATAATAGTGAACAGAAAATACGGATGCACCAAACATAATGGTGAACCAAAATAATAGTGAACCAAAATTTTCGGTGAACCTGAACTAAAAGTGAACCGAAATTTTCGGTGAACCAAAACGCCGATTAACCAAAATAAAAGTGAACCAAAATTTTCTGTGATCCAAAATATAAAATGGTTCTGATTTTTAAAAATGGTTCCAAGCTGAAAATGGTTTCAAACTAAAAATGGTTCAATTTTTAAAATGGTTCCACATTTGAATAAATGATTCAGATTTTAAAAATATCAAAAATGAATATTTTCAAAATAAAAGAAAACAATATTAAAAATAAATAATAAAACGGAAAAATAAAGAATGAAACAAAAAGAAAAAAGGAACCAAAAAGGAAAATGGGAAAAAAATGAAAACTGAAACGAAAAGGAAAATGGGAAAAAAAATAAAAACTGAACCAAAAAAAGTGGGAAAAATGAAAAACTGAAACAAAAAGAAAAAAGAGGAAATATAAAAACGGAAAAAAAGATAATAAAAAATGTTGAAACCGAAACTTGTACATGATCGTGTCGATTGCCCAGTGGCTGTGCCTGTGTTGGGCGCTGATTAGATCCAGGTTCGAATCCTACCTTTTGCATATTTTGGCATCATTTTCGCAAAAATATGAACTAATGGGCCGGCCTGCGTAGAACTTTATGTGGGCAAGTCGGTGCTACAACTCGCATTAAGCGATGTTTAGTGCCTGCAGGCGGTGTTAGTGGGTACCCGGTGTCAGTGATTGTGAACCTGGAATTATAGCTGTGTCTACATGGGCTTTGTTCGGCTCGTTTTATCTCAATGGGCTATTTTAACTAGCTCGTTCCTAGTAAAGCCTCTCTTTTAACTAGCTCTTTGATTAATAGATTGATCAAGGTTTCATGATCATGAACACTGGATGCTGTTAATAACGGGGTCATGTCATTAGAAGAATGATGTGATGAACATAGACCCAATATCAAGATAACAATACGATCAAGTCATTTAATTTATATTGTTATATCTTCCGTACGAAATAACTTATTCCTTAGACCATGAGATCATGCCAATCACTGGTACCGGAAGGGTGCTTTGATGTCATCAAACGTCACATCGTAACAGGGTGACTATAGAGATGTTGTTAGGTATTCGGAAAGTATTAGCTGAGGATCATCGATCAAGAGTGGGATTTGTCCATCCAAAATGATGGAGAGATATACTCTGGGCCCTCTCGGTGATATCACATCGACACCGCTTGCAAACACGTGATATGATCACAAGGATGTTATATCATGGGAACGAGAAAAGAGTACTTGTCGGTAACGAGATTAAACAAGGTATGGTTGATACCAATGATCGAATCTCGGACAAGTAAAATATCGCGAACATAAGGAATTAGTCACGACGTTGATGGTTCACACGATCACGAGAGTCATCGTTGAATATATAGGAGTCATCACGGATCTCCAGATACCGCTGTTGATTACTGATCGGAGAGGAGTCTCGATCATGTCTATCTTATTCGCGAACCGTAGGGTGACACACTTAAGGTCCGATGACGCGTTTGAGAGGATACGGAATATCGAAGAATATTTTGGGCAGCACCAAAATTGTTTAGGGGAAAATTGAAATAGTTCAAGGGGGTTTTCATCGAATGGTTGTTAATAGAATTAAAAAATGATTCGACGTGCTATATGCAAAATTTTGTTAATAGAATTAACAAATGCTGAAATAAAGAAATAAAAATGTTTTATTTATTTATTAAAGAAAAACTCTTGGATTTTCTAAGTGAAGTTTTAAGGGAAAATGAGTGGGTGTGAGTGGAGTGTCCACTCACATGATGAGGGAAGAGGTGGGGGCACACCCATGGGCTGGCCGCACCCCCCTTGGGCTGCCTCCCCCCTCTCCTATAAATAGAGGGCATGAGCTCCCTCTCTCTCACACACTTGCCCAACTCTCTTTCTCTCCACCTGCTGCTCCATTCCATGGTCTCCGGCTTCGAAGCCCTGACCGTGGGATTCTTCACCACCACCACGTCGTCGTGCTGCTAGAGTTCCGAGGGATCCTCTACTTCCGCCTCCCCGCTGGATCGAGGGAACGAAGGTCGTCATCAACCGTGTGTGTGACCGATCACGGAGGCACCGCCGGATTGCGGTGCACATGTTCTCGCTCTCGGGATCGGTGTGAGTACGACTACGCCAACAACGAGATTTGATCTCGTAATGCTTTGTGTATTCGAGGTTATGTTTACTAAAGACCCTCTTTATGCCCGTTGCACTTCATCTCCTAGATTAGATCTTGACCTTTCGGGTGTCTCCCGCGTAGGAAATTTTTTGTTTTCTATGCAACAACCCCTTCAATAATGTGCACTACGGTGCAACCTCTATTTGTCAATTGCCCAGCTTTAATTTGTTCACTCAGCATGTTATTTTTATGGAGAGAAGCCACTAGTGAACCTATGAACCCCGATCCATTTTTCCACACTGTTAAACAAACCAGAACAATTTCCTGCTCTCTTTACTTACTGCAAGCATACATTGTTTTCCACACTATACGTCTAATCTTTGTTTTCAGCAAGACCGGTGAGATTGAAAACCTCACGGTACCGTTGGGGCAAAGTATTTTGTTTGTGTTGCGTGCAGGTTCCACGTTGTTGCTGACACCGGTGAAGCGCCAACACCACCGTCAGTGGCATCAACATTCTGAAGGCCCTCTTTCTCCTACTGGATTGATAACCCTGGTTCTTAACTAAGGGGAAAACTCCTACCGTTGTGCTCATCACACCCTCCTCTTGGGGTTCCCAAAACGCAAGTATCAAGGATTTTTTTGGCGCCGTTGTCGGGGACCAAACAAACATATATAAGAAGAGTTCCTCCTGCCACGGTCGCCATCATAAGAAGCAAGGATTTTTTTGGCGCCGTTGTCGGGGATCTCAAAGCCATCAAGAAGCAATCACTCCCTCGTCAACTCTAGCACCAGGATTTTTCTGGCGCCGTTGCCGGGGAGAAGGAAGTCTTCTGGCAAGGGGGTCTCTCACTATCAACCTCTTTATTTTGTTTATTGTCTTTTTTTCTGTCTTGTTTTTCTTTTCTATATTAAAAAAAATTAGTTTACTTTATAGCTGTTATTTATTTGCTTGCTATTATTCTGCTAAAATGAGTTCCTCGGAGAATACTAAGTTTTGTGATTTCACTAGCACAAACAACAATGTTTTTATTTGCACACCTATTGCTCCACCTGCTCCTGCTGTTGCTTTCTATGAGATTAAACCTGCTTTATTAAATCTTGTTATGAAAGAGCAATTTTCTGGTATTAGTACTGATGATGCTGCTGCTCACCTTAATAATTTTGTTGAACTATGTGAGATGCAAAAATATAAAGATGTGGATGGAGGTATTATTAAACTGAAATTATTTCCTTTCTCTTTGAGAGGAAGAGCTAAAGAATGGTTGCTATCTTTGCCTTGAAATAGTATTAATTCATGGACTAAGTGTAAAGATGCTTTCATTTGAAAATATTATCCTCCTGCTAATTATATCCCTGAGAAGTGACATAATGAATTTTAAACAATTTGATAATGAACATGTTGCTAAAGCTTGGGAAAGAATGAAAACTATGGTGAATAATTGTCCCACTCATGGACTGACTACTTGGATGATTATACAAAAAAATTATGCAGGGCTGAATTTCTTCTCAAGGAACCTACTGGATTCAGCTGCTGGAGGCACCTTTATGTCCATCACTTTGGGCAATGCATCAAAGCTTCTTGATGATATGATGATAAACTATTCAGAGTGGCACACTGAGAGAGCGCCACAAGGTAAGAAGGTAAATTCTGTTGAGGAAACCTCCTCTTTGAGTGAAAGGCTTGATGCTATATGTCTATGCTTGTTAATGGTAAATCTCAAGTTGATCCAAATAATGTTCCTTTAGCCTCTTTGGTTGCTCAAGAAGATCATGTTGATGTAAACTTTATTAGAAATAATAGTTTTGACAACAATGCTTGTAGAAATAATTTTTTTGGAAACAATTATAAGCCCTATCCTCCTAATAGTGGTAGTGGTTATTCTTATGGTAGAACTGTAATGCCGAGTGAGGAGAGGATTGTAGAAGTTGAAAAGGTGACTAAGAACTTTATGCAAACGCAATATGAAGCAAAAAAATGTTGTTTACTAAAACTATGGAAGAACAATCTGCTATATTGAGAACTATTAGCCAACAAATTGGGAACTTAAATAGAGAAATCTTTGGTTTCCAAAGTAAAATTTCAACTGCCGAGGTTAGTGCTTCGGCCCTGTCAGAGGCATAATTTTCTTTGATCAATAAAATGGCTGCTAAAACTGAAACCATTGAAGATAATCATTTTGCTGCAACCAATGCTATTCAAGTTTGAATTGATGATAATGTTAGGTTAGTAGCTGAGAGAAGATGAATTGGCTAGAAAGACTAATATTGCTAGAGTTTGTACTATCACAACCACTAGTAAAACTGAAGCTCCAAGTGCTAGTAAACCCCCTACTATCAATGGTAAAGTAGTTGGTGTTAACAAAGTCCCTACTCCTTCAATGAAACGTGCTAAATTTCCTCAAATTGCTGAAACTACTTCTAATAAAAGTGTTGAAATTTTTTAAGATGTTGGAGATAATGGTCCCATTACTTTTGATGATAATAATTTTTATTTTGATGATTGCAATATCTCTGAAGTTATTATGTTTCTAGAAAATCTTGCTAGAAGTCCCAATGCTAGTGCCATGAATATGGCCTTTACTAAACATATTACCAATGCTCTCATGAAAGTTAGAGAAGAAACGTTGAAACTTGAAACATCTATCCCTAGGAAATTAGATGATGGTTGGGAGCCTATCATTAAGATAAAAGTAAATGATTTTGATTGCGATTCTTTGTGTGATCTTGGTGCTAGTATCTCTGTTATGCCTCAAAAGCTTTATGATATGCTTGATCTACCACCATTGGAACACTGTTATTTGGATGTTCATCTTGCTGATAATGCTAAGAAGAAACCTCTTGGTAGAATTGATGATATTCTTATTATGGTTAATAATAATCTTGTCCGTGTTGATTTTGTTGTTATAAACATTGAATGCAATGCTTCTTGTCCTATTGCTTTGGGAAGACCTTTTCTTAGAACTGTTGGTGCTATTATTTATATGAAAGAGGGGAGTATTAAATATCAATTCCCCCTCAAGAAAGGTATGGAACACTTTCCTAGAAAGATGATGAAGCTAACTTTTGACTCTATTATTACAACAAGTTATGATGTTGATGCTTCTTCACTTGAAAATACTCGAATTGCTATTTATGTCTAGCTAAAAGGCGTTAAAGAAAAGCGCTGCCGGGAGACAACCCATTTTATTTCTCTGTTTTCATTCAGTTTTCCTTTGTTTTCTTTTGTGTGCTTTGCACCTGGGTGTTGTATATTTCCTTAGCAACCCCGTTGTATCTTTTCTTCTTTTTTTGGTTTTGTTGAGCCAAGTAAAGCCTCTATTGGAAAGTTGATACTATATTTCGGATTTCTGCGCAGGAAACAAATTTCTGTTGTCCACTGTTAATTTCATATAAAATCACAGAAAATTCAAAATGACCTGGGCTTTTTTTGCTTAATCCTGGGCTATATACGCAACTTTACTTAGTTGACCACCTTTTTATTTGAGGGACAGAAGATTTTCGAAAAAAAATTGATCTGTGCCTGCTGTTCTGTTTTGACAGATTTCTGCCAATAATTGCATTTGCATCTTAATCTCTTTATTTTGGTGTTCTTTTGAGAAAAAGAGTTTTACAAGAAGTTGTGACAGTACCAAATGTTTTTTTGAGTTCTAGTCTTGTGTTGAAACTGAACCATGTGAATTTATTATTTCGATTGCACTAACGTTGCTAATGAAGATTGTGAGAATTTTGGTGTGAAGGAAGTTTTCAAGGGTCAAGAGAAGAGGCTGATATGATGTGATCAAGAAGAGTGAAAATCCTATGCTTGGGGATGGCCCGGTGGTACATCCCAGAAAATTCCAAGAAGACTCAAGCGTCTAAGCTCGGGGATGCCCAAGGCATCCCCTTCTTCATTAACAAATTCTCAGGTCACTTCTAGTGAAACTATATTTTATTCGGTCACACCTTATGTGCTTTACTTGGAGCATCTTTTATTTTTGTTTTTAGTTTGTTTTTATTTTCATAATAATCTTGGTTTGACCCCAGCATTCTTTTATTGGAGAGTGACACGCTCTGCTTTTTCATGAGAATACGTTGTATTCTTAGTCTCTCTCTTGCAGGTGCATTTAATTAGCTCCTGTTTTGCATGCATCTCTTATCAGAGCTGTTAGTTTTAGTAGTATTATTTGAGTACTCTCATGTTTGCTTGCTGTATCATAAAGAGTATTTTTGTTAAAACATATCTTGTATGGTGCTTGCTGGGAAAAGAAAACAGTTGCTTGATGTAGAATTTATAACAGTACTAGTAGAAGCTTGTATAGACTGTGGCTAGAACTTTTTCATGCCATGCTAAATGTTATTTTAGTTTTAAATCCTTGTGGTTATTTAGTAGCATGAATATCCTTAAATAGCTTAGAGTGTTTAATATGTCTTGAAAGATTCATGAGTTGTTCTTGTCATAGTAAAGCATCAATATATGGTATTCTCTTTCGAATGTTCTATTTGGTTGACTTGGTGCATGCTCACACCATGTTTATGACTACAATCCAGTCACGAATAGCCTCAATGACCACTTAGTTTTTGAACTTGTGATACCTCTTATGCTTTAATTAATGATACTTATGTCGTTGTGCATGATTATGGCTCTTACGCTCTCTTGATTTGTCGCTCCCAGTCTTTTGCTAGCCTCCACCTGTACTGAGTATGGAATTCTACTCGTGCATCCAAACTCCTTAAACCAAAGTTTTCCCATTTTGTACACCATACCTACCTACATGTGGTATTTAACTACCACTCCAAGTAAATTGCTCATGTGTTACCTTTAAAACCTTCAAAATTATTCATGTTTTGTGCCTCTGTTTTTGCTCATGAGGACGTCAATAGAGAATCTTTATCTCACTTGTTGATTGGATTTCACACCCTGTACTAGTGGCTTCATCCTCTTATCCAAATGATAGAAGAGCTGGCAGCGGGTGCCCAGCCCCAAATTAATACAAACAAATTCTCTTCACTATTTTTGCCCCTGATTTATCAGTCAATGCATAATTGTGTAAACAAAGAGAAAAAGGGATGACCTTCTACACCAGTTGCGTCCTTCACCATGAGAGCCGCTCTTGTGAATCCAGTTGGCTTGTGACGTACTGTATTGTCTGTTTACCATCCATTGACATTAACATACACCTCTCCTAAAAAATAGACACTCCTCCACGGTGTCAAACTTTCAATACCTCTATGTAATAAAATAAAAAGCTCTAGCACATGAGTGATCCCCGCTTCCCTCTGCGAAGGGCCTTTCTTTTACTTTTATGTTGAGTCTCCATATTCTAACTTTATGCACAGTTGAGAGAGGATTTTTGTCATTCTGAGTTCTATGTGCATTTGTCCCATAAACATCAATAATTACTTCATGATGTGATATTATTTGTTCTTAAATTATTTGTTCTAGTCTTTCTCATGAATTTTGAAAATTTCCTGGCATTTATGTTTTGTCGCACTCTTAAGGACTAGCAAAATACCACTTTGCCATGCTTTCTCTATACCTGAAACAAACGTTTATCTTTCTTTGCATTATTATCCATGATCCTTTATTTAAGATACTCTTCATGGTGCAAAGTGATTGCTATGCTTTATTATTCAAGTTCTATTTATCATGTTTGTGTTTGAAGTTTTATGATCTCGGCGTACATATTATTTTACATTATAATGAACAAGTTTATGATAGTAGCATGTCACCTCAGAAATTATTGTTTTATCATTTACCTACTCGAGGACGAGTAGGAACTAGGCTTGGGGATGCTTGATACGCCTCCAACGTATCTATAATTTCTGATGCTCCACGATCATATTATGCCAATTGCTACATGTTTTCTCCCTTATTTATTGCATTTTTATACGTTTTCCGGGACTAACCTATTTACAAGACGTCAAGTGCTAGTTCCATGTTTTCTGTTGTTTTTTGTTTCAGAAAAGTTTGTTCTAGAAACATTCTCGAAATTGGTCCCCTCAAAGCCCTAAGTGCCTATTTTCCCCGGAAGCATCCAGAACAACGAAGAGGAGTCGAAGCCGGGCACCAGGGGGCTACACCATAGGGTAGCGCGACCTCCCCCTAGCCACGCCAGCTATAGGTGTGGGGTCCCCTAGCCTCCACCGCCTCTGCACTTTCGTCTATTTATTCCTCCCGGATGGTAAACCCTAGACACCTGATAAAAAATCCCCGAAAAGTTCCACAGCCGCTGTTATCGTCAACCCTAGATCAAGGGGGTTCTGGAGCTGTCTCCCGGCACCCCGCCGGAGAGGAAATCATCACTGGAGGCTTTTACATCACCATGTCTGCCTCCGGAGTGATGCGTGAGTAGTTCATCCTTGGACCACGGGTCCATAGCAGTAGCTAGATGGTTGCCTCCTCGTTTAGATATCGTGAGCTGCCTATCATGATCGAGATCGATCTTATGCAATTCTATATGATGTGTTTGCTGGGATCTGATGAATATTGAACTTATGCCAAGTTGATTATAGTCTTTATTGCATATGTTATTTGTGATCTTGCATGCTTTCTGTTGCTAGTGGTTGCTCTCGCCAAGTAGTTGCTAGTGACTCCAAGAGGGAGTATTTATGCTAGATAGTGGGTTCATGCCTCCTTTTCGCATGTGCTCGAGTGACAGAAACGTGATGGGGGAGGATGTGTTGTTGCCACTAGGGAGAAAAAACGGTGTGAGTTCCCACGTGCACGAGCATTGCTTACATTACACACATTGTTTAATGCAGTTATCTATTGCTTGCTACTTAATACCTAAGGGGGTTTGGATGATAACCTGAGGGTGGATTATTAGTCATAGATGCAGATGGATTTCGGTCTATGTATTTTGTTGTAATGCCCGCACTAAATATCATAGTAGCCATCATGTTATAATGTGCACTACGTTGCAACCTCTACTTGACAATTGCCTGGCTGTAATTTTTTCACCCAGCATGTTATTTTTATGGAGAGACACCACTAGTGAGCCTATGAACCCCGGTCCATTTTTCCACACTGTTAAACAAACCACAACAATTTCCTGCTCTATTTACTTACTGCAAGCATACACAATTTTCCACACTATACGTCTAATCTTATTTTTCAGCAAGATCGGTGAGATTGACAACCTCACTGTACCATTGAGGCAAATTATTTTGGTTGTGTTGTGTGCAGGTTCCATGTTGTTGCTGACACCGGTGAAGCACCAGCACCATCGTTAGTGGCATCAACCTTCCAAAGGTCCTCTATCTCCTACTGGATTGATAACCCCGGTTCTTAACTAAGGGGAAAACTCCTACCGTTGTGCTCATCAACACGCAAGCATCAAGGATTTTTCTGGCGCCGTTGCAGGGGACCAAACAAACATATATAAGAATAATTCCTCTCGCCACAATCGCCATCGTAAGCAGAAGACCATTATCTCCCATATTTGAAAATTTTCTGCACTTTTATCAGGAACTTTTTCAACGGTTTCAGGCAATTTTAAACGTTTCATAGAAGAAGTGGAGACATTGCCAACACCAATTACTTTACCATTAATAGTAGGAGGTTTGCTAGCATTAGAAACTTCAGTTTTACTAGTAGCACTAATAGTACAAACTTTAGCTATGTTATTCTTTCTAGCAATTTCATCTTCTCTTTCCCACCTAGCATGCAATTTATCTAACATCCTAACATTGTCATCGATTCTACCTTGAATGGCATTTCAAAGTTTTGTTTTATTTAACATCATGAGTCATAACCTTTATTTTAAGAAGATCAACATCAAGAGCAAGGCTATCAACTTTAGAAGCAAGAACATCAATTTTGCCAAACTTTTCCTCAACAGATTTATTAAAAGCAGTGTGTACTAATAAAATTCTTAAGCATGCTTTCAAGATTAGAGGGTACACTTCTGTTGTTGTTGTAGGAATTACCATAAGAATTGACATATCCATTACCATTATTAATTGTTGCTGCCAAAATAATTCCTATGAGCATTATTGTTGAAATTGTTGTTTTTAATGAAGTTCACATCAACATGCTCTTCTTGAGCAACCAAAGAAGCTAAAAGAACATTATTTGGATAAACATAAGTTTTACCATTCACAAGCATAGACATAATAGCATCAAGTCTATCACTCAAGGAAGAGGTTTCTTCAACAGAACTTACCTTCTTACCTGGTGGAGCTCTCTCAGTGTGCCATTCAAAATAATTTATCATCAAGAAGCTTTGTTGCAGCAGCCAAAGTGATGGACATAAAGGTTCCTCCAGCAGCTGAATCCATAAGGTTTCTCTCAGAAAAATCCAGACCTGCATAAAAGGTTTGAACATCCAAGTAGTCAGCTGCGGTGACCCAGCACACCATTGCATGTGTAGTGCGCAAGTCGTTGACATAATACTCACATAAGGACATATCCATGAATATTACATCCCTCAGAGTGGTACAAGAGAAACATAGCATGTCCAAGCAAAGTTATAGGATACAACTTCATTACAAAATCTTGAGAATCCCTTTGATGAATCAAGAGGATCTCATGCAAATGAAACATCAGAAGAAACAAATCAAAGTTCCAAGCTGGAGAATAACTCTAGCTTAGAACCGAATCCATTACGGCTGATGTCAGTCCTAATCTATGGCTTGTAAACAACTAAATTCAAGAATGGTCTCCACCTACACCTTGACAGCTTCTCCTCCACCAGCGTTGTCGATGGTGATGCTTTACTGGCTAAGTAATATTTCAATCCACCTAGCTTCATGAGGTAGCGATGGCACGATGACAACTTCCATAAGGCTTCAACTCTAAGGAGCGGTCAAACGGGAACGAATGTGTAACGAGTGTTACTCAGCAAGTTCATGATATATGGTGGATAGTTTGATGCATTAACTACAACTTTAGACTCGAAAGAGTCATAATCTAATGCAAGGTTCCGTAAATATTTCTTCAGTAGTTTGCTTTTAATTTTGAAAACTATGCCCACCAGACCATCATAGGAGCTAGAACTTCATGGAGTTGCCTTACCTGTAGCGTTCGCAGTTCCTTCCCAGAACAGGGGGTAACATGCCACATCATTTAACACTCTACTGAAGTGCGTTACTTTACCCATGGGCGATCAAGACCATATTTCACAACCAGGCTCGAGATCCTGTCCACGCCCACATAGGTGTGGGGCCCGGTTGTTGATCCAAGCCAAACCATGCTTCTCCGCACAACGCATGCCCACCCATTTCCGCCAGCAGGTTGAACCCCTGATTCCACCCCTCGAGATGGAGATCTAGGCGCCCCTGGCAGACACTCATAGACCCTAGAGTCTGTGGGACGTAAGGGCTCCCACCCATGTGCATGTAGTCCCGCAAGACCTACATTGCACGTCTCTGGCAGTCTGTTGACATGCGAACGAGAAAAGATCACAGCTGACTTACTCTCCCCACACAAGACCCATAGTTAACGCGGTATTTACGCCGCACCGAGTTCTGACGGAATTTGTGGTTAAGTGCTAGG
Organism: Alopecurus myosuroides; assembly: GCA_028641055.1. Lineage (NCBI taxonomy): Eukaryota > Viridiplantae > Streptophyta > Magnoliopsida > Poales > Poaceae > Alopecurus > Alopecurus myosuroides. Next base: position 209,339,923 of record CM054061.1, on the reverse strand, counting down.
TGATACTTTCGCATGCAGATGGAACCTTCCTTTGACCTATTCATCTTACCATGGTTCCAGCTGCCCACCAAACAGAACACTAACACTCAGGTAGTCATTCAATTTGTCATATTATTATAAAAATAGGATCATGCATTCTTTTGAGAATAGGTGGTAATACGATAGGGGTTTTGCAAATAGTTTGTTATGAAATACTGCAAAGGATATGAGCAAGTGATGAACTTGCCTGAGATATAAATAATGACAATAATCCATGTCTTCGGGTTCGAGGGTCGCGTAGGAAATCCCGAGATCTGAAAAATGGAAAAGTAGTCCCGGTAAGGACTATAGAAAACACTGGCAAGATGATACATGCATAGTAATGAGATGCATCACAAAATACCTTGGAAAATACCCCAGCTTACAAGTGTAATCTATGAACGATACGATACTAAGATTACATAGGTTTTAGGTGAGTTGTTTCATCACTTGTGGTGATGATGTTGTTACTTCTTTCAAACTTATGTGTGTTTCACTTTTATTTAACAATAAATTGTTATCATGTTTAAATTATAAGGATTTTTCACATGGTTGTAACATAAGGTAATATCATATTGAAAACATCATTAAGGAAACAACAACACAAGTTGTTTTTCACTATTGAAAAGTGTGGGGCTAATACCAAAGAATTTAACTAAAGGTGAGTAGATACTACAATCGTCTCTATCAACTTATAATCCAATAATGTTAGTCAAGAGGATTAGGAAGTAAAAACTTATTTAGGTTCAATATTAAAGAAGATAGTGTGGTGTTGGTTAGCCCTCGTTATAGGAATTCTATAGACTTCACTTATACTTCTTAAAATGTAATTCATAAGTTTAAAAAAATTGTTATAGACATAATGAGTTTGAAAATGTTGTTATCTTTCATTTGATATATTATTTGAATATTTCTGAAAAGATTAGAATAAGTTATTGATTTATTAATTTTAAATGAATTAGATGATTAGGCAAAACACTTCACACATGAAAACTTGGTCAAATGACTATGAAACATCATAGATGAGTTGCAATAGTCATTTGGAGCATTTTGGTATGTAACTTGTATTTTTATGATTTTATGAATTATTTATTATTTTTATCAATTTTAAATGATTTAATTTAATAAAAGAAAATATTTAATTTTAAACTTTATTAAACATTTTTAAAAATTTGAGAAACATTTATATTATATTTTTCTACACATTTATATATTTTATTTGTATTTTTCGGATAAATGGATTAAAAGTTAATTTATAAGATTAATGTTTTTTTCTATTTTTAAATTGACAGATGGGACCCACCTGTCATATTCATTTTTAAATCAAAATAAAAAGAAAATTTCTCCATGACATCATGGTGGCGTCATGGTGATGTCAGCAAGGAGGGGATTTCTCCATCTCGTGATAAGGGGATGCCCGATCTTCTCGATGAACTCTTTGATAGATATGATAACTAACGTGATACCTCGCTCTCTCCTTTCGCTGAACCCTGTTACCAATTGCAACAACACTCAAACCCCTTCAGATATTCGAGACTCCACACTCTTGCACAAGTAGCCACCGACTACAAGTGGTCCTGTTTCTCCTTATTCCCAATGGAACAGCGGAATACACTCAGATTTGCAAAGGTAGTATGATTCAAGATGAATGCTTCAAGCCACACAATCTAGAAGTCTAGGGTTTATGTTTTATCATAGTCTACCTCTCTAACTCGCAGCTATGGGGTTTATATGAGGGGTAGGGGTGATGCCACAATGTCATTGCGCAAGCACACCTCACTTAAACCTATTTGGACTCAAACCTAAGATACAAACCGACCCACTAGGGGATTCGGCCAAAGGGACACGCAGGTCCAAAGGCAAACCGTATGGGACCCCCTAGGAAATGTTATTGGTGCCCCCATACACAATGCACACTAATTAATAATTATGGGCGCGTGCTTCCAAGGACATGTCCTTGCTCCTTCCAACTCCATCTTCTTTATTTCCTGGCTTCTCTTTCTCTCTTGGAAACTTATGGGAAATAATGCCTCCTTCTTCCTCCATGCACATGGTCTTGTTTTATATCATGTGGCACTTGTTTTCCACCTTTTCATGTTTGTTTGCAGCTCTTCTTGCTGTACTCCTCCATCCATGCTTGTGTTATCATCAACCCTGAGTAAACATAAGTGCATAGATTTAGGTAGTATAAAATTATCACGAAAACAAACATCATATTCTAATAAGAGAGAATTCAGCTGTTGTTCAAGAAACTTGGTTCTTGATCTATTCATTGGACCAATTCTCACTTCATCATTCTTCTCTTGAATAACAACATCATCATCAATGGGAGAAATAATAGATGCACTAGGGATGTACTCATCATTCTCCCCCCTTGAAAAGGCATCGACCTCGACGCATCAAGGTCCTCTCCATGGTATGGTGATAGATCAGCAACATTGAATGAATTACTCACACCAAACTCATCACTAGGAAGATCAATCTTATAGGTATTATCATTAATCTTGTGAAGCACTTTATATGGACCAGCACCTCGTGGCATCAACTTGGACTTGCGCAATGTGGGAAATCTGTCCTTACGAAAATGCACCCACGCCAAATCACCTGGCCGAAATAGTACTTCCTTCCTCTTCCTGTTAACTCTCTCAGTTACATGTCTTCCTGTCTTCTCAGTTACTTGCTTTGTCTTCTCATGGATCTTCCTCACAAAATCAGCACATTTTGAAGCCTCCATATTAAATCTCTCTTGTACAGCAAGTGGTAGCAAATCAAGTGGTGTTATGGGCTTGAAACCATACACCACCTCAAATGGGCATAACTGGGTAGTAGAATAAACAACCCTGTTGTATGCAAAATCAACATGTGGCAAACACTCTCCCCACTTCCGCAGATTCATCTTGATCATGGCTCGCAACAATGTGGATAATGTGCGATTCACCACCTCGGTTTGTCCATTAGTTTGGGGGTGACAAGTAGTTGAAAACAACAGCTTTGTCCCCAGCTTCCCCCGTAGTGTCTTCCAGAAATAGCTCATGAACTTGACATCACGATCAGAAACAATAGTCTTGGGTACTATGTACAGAGTACTTCCTTGGGAGCATAATCATATCTCTGCACTGAAGAATCCAACTGAGGTCAGATAAAAATTCAAAATAAATAAAGAGTAATCATGGAAACATCAGTTTATAATATTATATGGCAGATAGCTTACTGGAATTTATTATAAGTTCAAATCTGCCTCGTCACATTTTTTCGGGCTTTCAGAAATAATTCCAGCCAGCCCTAATGCAGCAACATCCTTATGATGCATCTTGGGAACTTTACCAATTAGCTTCAGTGCAACTTGGAGCTTTGATGCACGTTAGTCAAGCCTATCAAGAAATAAAAGGTTAGTGGCATTGGTTAGAGATACTTTAACGAAAAAAATGATGAAAGGTATTTATGATCCAGACCTATAGAATACATCCATAAGCCTTACAGAATGGTCTCAATTACTTATGCGATCCAACGAATAACTCCAATAAGACAAGAAGAAAGTTCTGCTTGAATAGACTGTAGCTATAGTCAAGTTGTGGATGTTGTGTACTTGGAAGGCTCCATAACTTCATATATCCATTCCTTAAAATATAGAAATAGTTTGAGCTGGTTAGCAAACGGAAGATTATTCCATTTGGGCTAAGTAAATTGCCTTTAACGAAAGCTTTATGTGGATTACACAAAAATGGCATAAGTACTCAAATCTCATTGGCTCAAATTCAAGAATACACCAAAACCGAAATTCTGATATTAATCCGGGCGATCTAATCCAACTATGCATTTGTCCGTGACCAAGTTCTGCTTATATGATCAAATGGACAAGTTCAAGTATTTAATTAGATCACACATTTGTCCACAATAACCTAGAGGATGAAGTCCTTAATCTAGTGCTAGGTCGAGTGATGCTAATCTCACAACTTTGTTTGTTTGGGTTCACATGGTATGAATAAAACTACAAGCTGATTGGTTGAACAAAAAAGGAATCTAACACAGTTTTCGAAGAATCTGGCAAGCGCTAGTCGTGTGACCAGAGAAACTCCATGTAATCTCACTATGTCCCTGAAAAACAGATTAGCAATGTGAGACGCATCGTCGCTCTTGTGGCATGCAATAAAATGTGATATTTTAGAGAATTTATCCACTATGACAAAAATAGAATCATGTCCTCTTTTAGTCCTAGGCAAACCTAACACAAAATCCATACTAATGTGTTCCCAAGGTGTATTAGGTGAAGGAAGAGGAATATATAACCCATGAGGTTTTAGTTTAGACTTAGCCTTATTGCAAGTGATGCAACGTCTCACAAACCTCTCCACATCTCTTCTCATTCGTGGCCAATAAAAGTGATCAGCCAACATTATCAATGTTTTATCCCTACCAAAGTGTCCCATCAATCCACCACTGTGTGATTCCTGCAACAATAATAAACATAAGGACGACTCGGGTACACATAATTTGTTAGCTCTAAACAAATATCCATCATGCACTAGAAAAATTCGCATAAGCAAGTTTAAAATCATTATCTTGATAATACAAATCTTTCACGCTCTCCAAACCAGGCACTCTCACATCCAATTGAGTTAATAACATGCTTTTCCTAGAGAGAGCATCAGCAACAACATTATCTTTGCCTTTCTTATATTTAATTATGTATGGGAAAGATTCAATGAATTCAACCGACTTAGCATGTCTCTTATTTAGGCTAGATTGGATCTTTAAAAAATTCAATGCTTCATGATCATAATGTATGATAAATTCTTTTGGCCACAAATAATGTTTCCAAACCTCAAGAACTCTAACAAGTGCATACAATTCTTTATCATAAACAGAATAGTTCAATTGAGCACCATGCAATTTCTCAGAAAAATAAGCAACAAGTTTGTTGTCTTGCATACGCACTCCACCAATACCAATACCACTTGCATCACACTCAATTTTGAATTGTTTGTTGAAATTAGGCATTATTAATAATGGGGCTGAAATCAATTTTTCTTTAATAGCATCAAAAGAAATGTCTTGTTCAACCCCCCATGTAAAATCAACACCCTTCTTAGTTAAATCATTTAAAGGTACAACAAGAGTACTAAAATCCTTGACAAATCTTCTATAGAAACCAGCCAATCCATTAACACTTCTCACTTGACTAACATTTGTTGGAATATGCCAATTTTTAATAGCTTCAATTTTAGATTCATCTACTTCAATTCCATGTTTAGAAACAACATATCCCAGAAAAATGACCTTGTCTTTGCAAAAAGTACACTTAGCAAGATTATCATATAATTGATTTTCTCTTAATACATGCAAGACTTGTCTAATATGATCAACATGCTCATGTTCATTGTGGCTATATATGATAATATCATCAAAATAAACTACCAAAAATCTACCAATAAACTCTCTCAAAACATGGTTCATAAGTCTCATGAAAGTACTAGGTGCATTAGTTAAACCAAAAGTCATCACTAACCATTCATATAAACCAAATTTTGTTTTGAAAGCAGTTTTCCATTCATCCCCCTCTTTCATCCTAATTTGATGATAACCACTACGCAAATCAATTTTAGAGGAAACATCAGCACCACTTAATTCATATAACATGTCTTCCAAACGAGGTATAGGATGACAATAACGATTAGTGATGTTGTTAATTTCTCTACAATCTACACACATGCGCCAAGTACCATCTTTCTTAGGAACTAAAATAACAGGAACAACACATGGAGAAAGGCTAATGCGAATATACCCTTTATCAAGGATCTCCTGCACTTGTTTATGTGTCTCTTTGGTTTCTTGAGGATTAGTCCTATAAGAGGCTCGGTTTGGCAATGTAGCTCCAGGAATCAAATCAATTTGATGCTCAATACCATGCAATGGTGGCAGCCCTGCTGGTACCTCCTCTGGAAAAACATCATCAAACTCCTATAAAACATGAGAAACACCAAGAGGAATAGGGGTCATGTCATTAGAAACCTATATTTCTCCCTTGTGCATAAGCACTATAGGAAGCATACTAGGGTCCTCTCTAAATTCTCTCAAGTCCTCTTTAGTGGCTAACATGCACAATAGGCTCACTCCCTCACTTTTTACCACTCAGATTGGTTTTGCTATTTTCACTCACAGCACTCTTGTTTTCACTCTCATGTCTCTCACTATCACTCTCATGGGTTACATTAATTTTTTGTCTAGACTCATTCACAATTTGATGTGGTGTCATAGGCCTCAAAATTATTTCCTTTCCATTCCACTTCAGCTGATAGGTATTTGCTCTGCCATCATGTGTCACACTCCTATCAAACTGCCGAGGTCTCCCAAGTAACATGTGACAAACTGACATAGGCACCACATCACACTCAATAGTGTCTTTGTAAGGCCCAATCTGAAATTCAACTCTCACCATGTGGGTCACCTTCACTAGTAGAAAACAGGGCATTGAGCCAAGCACAATGGAACCGGATGTGATACAAACTGGTTCTAAAGGGTCTGTCCCCTGGGCCCCCCTCCCTGCAGCAAATGGCCCCCAAGGCCTTTAGGACCGGTTTGTAACACAAACCGGTCCTAAAGGCCTTGGGGGCCATTTGCTACAGGGAGGGGGGCCCAGGGGACAGAGCCTTTAGAACCGGTTGGTATCACCAACCAGTTCTAAAGGTTTTCTCATTTTTTGCAGCAACTGCGGGTCCCGCTGTCATATCCTTTAGAACCGGTTTGTAACATAAACCGGTCCTAAAGCCCTCCCCTAAACCCTACATACCACCCCGAGCTCAGCTCCATTTTTTCCTGCTCGAGCTCAACTCCATTTTTGCTCTCTCCTTCGTCTTGTGAGGTCTAATCCATCCCCATTTTTCTCCACCATTTGTCAAGATTGTTGGTACCCATCGGTTCTACGGTTAGCATCAACATTCCCTCTTCCGGCATTGCAAGTTTTGCTCATTTTCTTGCTCATTTCATTTTTGTTGTGCTAGCTAGGTGTTTGATGAAATGCCTAAGCTAGAATTTGTTATTCATTTTGTTATGTATACAAATTGATGCAATTTGAGCTCAAAATTAATTATGATTTGTGGTTTTTTTAGTGTCGCGCGCCTTGTCCCCTTCCTCACTGCCGTCGATCGCCCCATCACCGACACAACCTTGGTGAGCCTATTGTTTTTATTTACCAAAACAAATTTTGATTTCTATGATTTACGTATTTACTTGTATATAATTTTCTTATTGTGTAAGATTTTTTTTATATACATAGCGCCATGGTTTTGATATCCGTCCCCGTTGGCCCTCGTCCAGTCTATGATTCGGATGTGGTATATTATCTTTTTTCACTACATATTTTCATTTCCTGATTATACGACAATTACTTACGCCGACCAACTTGACATAGATATTTTTATCTAGGAGGTAGTGGAACCGGAAATGCCAATCGACCCTATTGTTGAGAAGTTATACTTAGTTGAACAAGAAAATGTTGGCTTGAAAGAAAGATTGAAAAAAACTGAAGAAAGGTTGGAAAAAACTGAAAGAGAGAAGATGACCTTGGAAAAGGTTCTTGCCGGTGTCGTCGATGGTCACAAGAGCGAGATGGACGCAATGCGCCTGAAGATTAGAAAGATTAGGAAATATGCAATTAGTAAAGAGGCTTGGTATCATTATGCCGTCGGGTCAATTGTTACCTTTGTTGCGATTTTGATCGCATTTGTTGTTGTTTTTAAATGCATTAATTAGAGAGAGTTTTTATGGATGGTTTTAGTGTGTATTTTTATGAGAACTATATATGTATGGTCACTATACGCTAGTTTGGTATTAACGTGTGATGAACTTTTTGTATTAATTAATTAATTTAGTCATGATGATTTAGCATAATGGTTGTTGATAAATTTATATAATGCAGATGAACCGGCAATGGATGTACAGTGATCGACGTCGTCCCAAATTCCTTAATGGCATGCATAGTTTTCTCAATGTGGCTGAGAAAAACAGGCAGAATGGATTTATTTTTTGTCCATGTAAAAAATGCCAGAATAAGAGGAATTTCATTAGCTCAAGAACCGTACACACCCACCTGTTGCAGGAAGGCTTCATGCCCAGTTATTTTTGTTGGACCAAGCACGGAGAAAGAGGGGTTGTAATGGAAGACAATGAAGAAGAAGAGGATAATGATAATTATCTTATGTTCGGTGAACACGGTGATACTGAAATGGGGGAAGACGAGCCTGAACTTGAGGACATTGTTGATGAGTCTGATGATGATCTTCGTCATGTCATTCGTGAAGAACAGATAAACTGCGCAAGTGAAAACGAGAGGTTGAAGTTGGAGCGCATGTTAGAAGACCACAAAAAATTGTTGTACCCAAATTGCGAAGATGGCCAGAAAAAACTGGGCACCACCCTGGAATTGCTGCAATGGAAGCCAGAGAATGGATTATCTGACAAGGGATTTGAAAAGCTGCTGAAAATTATGAAGAAGATGCTTCCAAGAGATAACGTGCTGCCCTGCAGTACATACGAAGCAAAGAAGGTTGTCTGCCCTCTAGGATTGGAAGTGCATAAGATACATGCATGCATCAATGACTGCATCCTCTACCGCGGCCAGCACGAGAATTTAAATGCCTTCCCGGTATGCGGTGCATTTCGGTATAAGATCAGGCGAGATGACCCTGGTGATGTTGAGGGCGACGATCGCCCGAGGAAGAGGGTTCCTGCCAAGGTGATGTGGCATGCTCCTATAATACCACGGTTGAAACGTTTCTTCCGAAACAAAGAGCATGCGAAGTTGCTGCGATGGCACAAAGAAGACCGTAAGGAAGACGATATGCTGAGACACCCCGCTGATGGGTCGCAGTGGAGAAACATCGGCAATAAGTACGAGGACTTTGCACGTGACGCAAGAAACTTAAGGTTTGGTCTGAGTACAGATGGCCTGAATCCGTTTAGGGAGCAGAGTAGCAGTCATAGCACCTGGCCCGTGACTCTATGTATCTATAACCTTCCTCCTTGGTTATGCATGAAGCGTAAGTTCATTATGATGCCAGTGCTTATCCCAGGCCCGTCGCAACCCGGCAACAACATTGATGTGTACATGAGGCCACTGGTTGATGAACTTTTAGAGTTGAGGGCTGACGAAGGTGTACGTGTGTGGGACGAGTACAAACAAGAGGAATTTGACCTACGAGGGTTGTTGTTTGTAACCATCAATGATTGGCCCGCTCTTAGTAACATCTCAGGACAGTCAAACAAGGGATACAGCGCATGCACACACTGTTTAGGCGAGACTGGAAGTATACATATAGGCAAGAATGTGTACCCGGGGCATCGTCGATTTCTTCCAGACAGGCATCCCGTAAGAAAGAAAGGAAAGCATTTCAAAGGCGAGGCAGATACACGGAGGAAGCCAACCCTCCCTAAAGGTACTGATATATATGACATGGTCAAAGATATAGAAGTAATCTTTGGTAAGGGTCCTGGCGCACAATCTGTTCCAAATGACGCCGACAACCACGTAGCCATGTGGAAGAAGAAATCTATATTCTGGGAACTACCCTATTGGAAATTCCTAGAAGTTCGCTCTGCGATCGACGTGATGCACGTGACGAAAAATATTTGCGTGAATCTGCTAAACTTATTGGGCGTGCATGGGAAGAAGTCGAGAGATACACCAAAAGCACGGCTGCACCACCAACGTATGCACGAACGAGACGACTTGATGAATCCAGAGAATTTCAAAGGTCCTGCCAGCTACGCTCTTACCAAGGAAGAGAAGGAGATCTTTTTCCAAGTCCTGAGTAGTATCAAGGTCCCGTCTGGCTACTCGTCGAACATAAAAGGAATACTAAACCTGGAAGAGAAAAAGTTCCAAAACCTTAAGTCTCATGACTGCCACGTGATCATGACCCAGTTACTTCCGATTGCATTGAGGGGGCTTCTGCCAGAAAACGTGCGAGTACCCATTGTGAAGCTATGTGCATTCCTCAACGCAATTTCTCAGAAGGCAATCGATCCAGCAACTCTACCAAGTTTACAAAAGGACGTGGTCCAATGTCTTGTCAGCTTCGAGTTGGTGTTCCCACCAACCTTCTTCAATATTATGACGCACCTCATAGTTCACCTAGTCCAAGAGATTTCCGTTCTCGGTCCTGTATTCTTACACAATATGTTCCCCTTTGAGAGGTTCATGGGAGTCTTGAAGAATTATGTTAAAAACCGTGCTAGGCCGGAAGGAAGCATGGTCAAGGGCTATGGAACAGAGGAGGTCATTGAGTTTTGTGTTGACTTTATTCCTGACCTGAACCCGATCGGTGTTCCTCAGTCGCGCCATGAGGGGAGACTGCGTGGAAAAGGCACGCTAGGAAAGAAATCAACAACATGTATGGACGAGCAATCTTTCACTCAAGCACACTACACAGTTCTAGTTAATTCCAGCTTGGCGGCTCCATATATCCAGGAACACACGGATATTTTACGCTCGGAATACCCGGAGCAACCTGAAGATTTCATTGCTAAAGAACACGCGAAGACTTTCGGAGGTTGGTTGCAAAGACGTCTCATTAATGCCAACATTGTTGAAGATGAGCTATACTTGTTGGCCAAGCAACCAACTTCGACTGTATTGACCTTTAAAGGGTATGAGATAAATGGTAACATATTTTACACGGCAGACCAAGATAAAAAGAGCACCAACCAAAACAGTGGCGTCCGGTTTGATGCAAAAGACGACAACGGGCAAAGGGTCACATACTATGGTTACATAGAGCAGATATGGGAACTTGACTACGGACCTTCCTTTAAGGTCCCTTTGTTCTAGTGCAAATGGTTCAACCTGTCAGGCGTGAAGGTAGACCCGAAGTACGGAATGACAACAGCGGATCAGAAGAATCTTGGGTACGGCAATGATCAATTCGCCCTAGCCAATGATGTGGCTCAGGTTTTCTATGTGAAGGACATGTCTAGCAGACCGAGAAAAACAAAAGATAAGGAAACGAATACATCAGACGATGAGCCAAGGCGCCACATAGTTCTTTCAGGGAAAAGAAACATCGTGGGAGTCGAGGACAAGAAAGACATGTCAGAAGATTACAATAAATTTGATGAAATTCCTCCCTTCAAAGTCAAAGATGATCCAAGCATTCGGTTAAATGATGAAGATGTTCCATGGTTACGGCGCAATCAGAAGAAAGGCAAGAAGAAAAATAGAAACGGATCGTCCCTTTAGTACCGGTTGGGGACACCAACCGGGACTAAATGGGTTAGGGTTTCGTTTGGACCAATCAGATAGAATCACACAGATCGTGTGTTTCTTTCAACAGCTTGTGAGTCGTTGGATCCGGGGTGTGTTTCTTTCCAGCTGTTTGTGAGCCGTACGATCAGGGCTACGGTGTGTTTCTTTCGAGCTGTTGTGAGCCGTTGGATGAGATATTTCTTAACCGTTGGATCAAAACCCTAGCTCAACACTTTGTGAGCCAGAGGACCCTATATATAGCCCAGATTCATACACCGTTCAGTTCATCTCCCAAATACAAAACATCCGGATTCGCCAGCATACGCCCTGCTGTGCATTTGGTATGCATATATGCACTCAGTAGCCACTGCAGGGTTGTATACTGGCGATACCGATTGTTTTGTTCTACACCCCCCTTTAAGGTTTGATACATCATATATTCAGTTCATCGAGCAAATACAAAACATCCGGATTCGCCGTCATACGTCCAGCCGTGCATTTGGTATGCATATATGCACCTAGTAGCCACGGTTGGGCTGTATGACGGCGATACCGTCTGTTTTGTTCTACACCCCCTTTAAGGTTTGATACATCATATATTCAGTTCATCGAGCAAATACAAAACATCCGGATTCGCCGTCATACGTCCAGCCGTACATTTGGTATGCATATATGCACCCAGTAGCTAGCCACGGTTGGTCTGTATGACGGTGATACCGTTTGTTTTGTTCTACACCCCCCTTTGGAAACAGAAAGAAGAAAAAAAGAAATGTGCGCCCCCTCTGTTGTGTTAGGGTGGAGCGTGGCGCGGGAGTTGACGCGTGGCGCGGGAGTTGACGTGTGGCGTGGGAGTTCACGCGTGGCGCGGGAGTTGTGACGCGTGGCCAGGAGGGCGCGGTATAAACTGTCGCGCCTCGAGCGCGTCTTCTCCTCTCCACGCGCCCACTCCTCTCCACGCACAGTCGCGCTTCCACCATGCCTCCGAGGAGAAACAACACCACCGGCTTCCGCGGCGTCCGAGCACGGCTGAACGGAATGTTCAGCGCAGATATCCGCTGGGGGGACGACCGCATCCCCCTCGGCTCCTTTGCGACGGCGGCGGAGGCCGCCCGCGCCTGGGACGCGGCGGCCTGGCGCCTCAACCGCCCGCGGTCGCTGATGAACTTCAACGACTGCCACACCGTCTGGTAAGCGGAGGCCAGGGCGCCAAAGCCGCAGATCGTCACTGCCGCCGACCACCTCCACCTCCGCCACCGCGCGTTTCAGGGCCTAGTCGACGCCATGGAAGACCGCGTCGTCCGCGAGTATTACCGGAACAACCCGGGGGAGGAGAGCGCCGACGAGGAGATCTGGAAGACCCGCGCGGCTGAGCGGGCGGAGCGCCGCCTCGAACGCCACCTCGCGTTAGATGCCGCTCGGGAGGCGAGGACGAACGCGATGCAAGAGCTTCGTCGGGCCGACCACGACGGCGAAGTCTGGGACTCCGACGATCCGAGGTGGGGGCCTATCTCGGACATACCATCATGCACCTCCGACGACGACGAGGAGGTCACCGACGAGTTCGACAACGACGATGACCCGGAGGAGGTCAGCGACGAGTTCCCCGACGACGACGACGAGGAGTAGTGTTCGTCTGTTTTCTCTTTTTTAATAAAAAAATTTGTATTCCGGCGACACTGCGGCCCGCTAGCGCGTCTGTTTTCTGTTTTTAATAAAAGTAACCTTCTGTTTTCCATGTTTTCCATGTTTTATAAATCAATGTAAATCCATGTTTTCCACGATATATATGCTCGATGTATCACTTGCGCTCTCATTTCTCATTGCCTTACTCATTACCCACCCTAACTTACCACAGGCGCATAAACTCCAAAATGCGCCTGGGGTAACTTTACCGCAGGCGCACAGTGGACAAATGCGCCTGGGATAAGAGCAGTACCGCAGGCGCATATGGTGTAGTGTGCGCCTGGGGTAAGTGATCAGATTTTTCCCATTCTCCACCACATTTTAGAAATCAACTACCAAGTTATAGGATGTATTCCCATATTGTTTGTTGACTAAAATGTTCTGTTTTGGTGAACAGATATATAGAAACGGTATTTTTTCTGTTTTGTTTTCTTGATGTGTTTTTGTTTGTTTTCTTGATGTGTTTTTGTTTGTTTTCTTGATGTGTTTTTGTTTGTTTGTTTTGAAATGTGTGTTTGACATAATATAGAAATAGTATAGCTAGGAATTAATATAGAAATAATATCCATTACACTTTGCAACACTTTGCAAATTTTTCCAAGTCATTTAAAACTAGGAAACAAAAATAGTTTTATGAACAACAAAAGACAAGTGATAAATCACAAGTAAAATACGAGTAGAGACATCACAATCATGAATAGAACACAATCATATCACATTCATAACATAGAGTCTTACGATCACACATAACACAACATAAGTCTCACAATACAAGCTATGCTTCAAGAGAGCTACATGCTAAGATATCCATTATACATGCATATATCGAACGCATACATCTATGGCTCCGTCGAGTAGATGCGAACAACTCGTAGGAGACGTATGCATCTATGGCTGCATAGTTGATGTTGGTCCGGTCCAGTGGGGTCTTCGCCCAATACCTATGATTCTTGGAGGGGAAACCAGACTTCATGGTTTCGTAGCCCTCGTGGATGAAGGCAGTTGCCATCGGAGCCATCCCGGTCTTGGGCCCGGGCAACTCATCGAAATGGATAAGGTCCTGAAGATCAATGTAGTGATCTTCAGGTATCACAATACCCAAGCGCATCAACTTCTGACGGTCTTGAGTGATGTCAACGCTGCAGAAGTCATACCCCTTGTTGACAAAAAAATCAACAAGTGCCGGAGAATGCTTTGAACTACTGCAACAACAAAAATTTGATACATGTTAGATATGTTGCAACACATTTATTCTTCAGATGCAACAAACAAATCGAAAATGCAAGGTTGTACGTGTGCGTTACCTTGACCATTGGAAGACCAAAACGGCCTGTTTGAACGCAATCTGGATGACGGCAACATCCTCTTGATCCGCCGTATACTCTAGATCAAGCCCGAAGAACCGGTGTTCATCGGGAGAGGAGAAATAGAGATCGGTCAAATGCCCAAGAGCACCGGGGAGACTCTCGCAAATGTCGGTGTAGCACACGTCGAGACTCTTGCCGCATGGTGTGGCCACATCATATCTCTTCCAAACTTCAGCCATGATGCTTGGTGGAGGAAGATCAAGAGAGGAAGAAGAGAAGACAAAGAAAGAAGAGAATACAGAGAAGAAACAGAGAGACTCGCGATCGGGCCGGTGCGAACTGTAGCAATAAAACCGCCGCGCGCGGGAGTCGAGCAGTTTGTACAGAGACCCTTTAGCACCGGTTGTTAACACAAACCGGTGCTAAAGGTCTGTACAGGACGCGCAGTCTGGATTTGGCCCCAAGTACAGACCTTTAGCACCGGTTTGTGTTAACAACCGGTGCGAAAGGTCTTTAGCACCGGTTTTTAACACCAACCGGTGCTAAAGGTCTGTACAGAGGAGATAACACTTAGCGAAAAAATTCGCTCATTCACTTTCGCGCGCGTCTTCTCTGTACTTCACACGGCGAAGCCCTGCTCCGGCCGCGCCGTCCGCCTCGTCGCCGTCCGCCTCGCCGCCTCCGCCTCGATCCCCACCGCGGCCCCGCCTCCGCCGCCGTCGCTGTCCGCCTCGTCGCGTCCGCCTCGCCGCCTCCGCCTCGATCCCCACCGCGGCCCTGCTTCCGTCGCCGTCGCCGTCCGCCTCCGCCGCCCCGCCTCCGCCTCCGCCGCCTCCACCTCCGCCGCCCCGCCTCCGCCCCGCCTCCGCCTCCGCCGCCCCGCCTCCGCCCCGTCGATCGCCTCTCGATCGCCCCTCGCCGTCGCCCCGTCGCCCTCTGTAGGTAAGGAAAGATTTTTTTTAAGTGCTTTAATTTGTTTTTACAATTTTGTTTAGTGTTAGAATTTTTGTGTTAGAATTTAGTGTTAGAAATTTTTAGAGTTATAATTTAGTGTAAGAATTTTTTTAGTGTTAGAATTTAGTGTTAGAAGTTAGGAATTTTTAGGAAAAAAATAGTGTTAGGAATTTTTTGTGTTAGGAATTTCTACTTAGGAATTTTTACTTAAGAATTTTACTTAGTAATATGAACTTAGGAATTTCACTAAATATTTTTTAGAAAATTTCACTAAGTTAGTGTTAGAAAAGTTCACTAAGTTAGACAAATTTCACTAAGTTAGAAATTTTCACTAAGTTAGTGTGTTAGAAAATTTCACTAAGTTAGTGTCTTAGAAAATTTCACTAAGTTAGTGTTAGAAAATTTCAGAAAGTAAGAATAATTTCACTAAGTTACAAAATTTCACTAAGTTACCATCTTGTTCCTGTTTAACTTTCATCTTATTTCTGTCATATTTCTCAATTTACTATTTTTTACTAAGTTGGAAACACTAAGGTATTTTACTTAATTACGGAATATTTACTTAGTCCGGGCATGTTTTTAGTTCATGTCTATGTTGGACCCGCCGGGCGATGTCCGGGACTGGGCCCCGCCAGGCTGGCACTGGGAGCTCCTTAGTACCGGGGCACGCGGCTTGGTGAGAAATCCGGGTGACGTGGTCGACCCGGATATTCTTTGGTGGCCATCGCGTGGGCCACGCTCGGTGCGGAGAGAGCCGGCCCCTGAGGAGGTGGTACAACAGCGTATCAGGGAGGAGGACGAGCACGTCCGTCGCTACATGTACTTGGTCGATAGGCAGTATAGCAGCAGTTGGTCGATTATTCGGAGGGTTCCTTACAACGTGAGCTATGACCCTATGAGGGTTCTTTATCTATGGATGCGTAGCACCCGTGACTCAGCACCCCGCGGCTTAGGACCCGGTCGGAGTTAATTATTTTGAGAGATGTCACGAGACTATGTATAAGTGATATTATTCGATCGTGATGTATTAGGGTTAAAAAAATTAACCCGAGCTATGTAACTCTTGGTGTGTCCAGAACTATTATTTCATTAATATGTCCAGAACTATTATTTTATTACTGTCCGATGAAATAATTTCGCCAAGTGCCCGATGAAAATTTCGCTAAGTGTTCTTCATTTTATAAATTTTACTAGCAGGTGTTGAGCTATGGATCCCCAAGAACCTGCACATGATCCGCACGCCGATAAGCTCGCGGGAATGGGTGAGGCGGAGAAGGAAAGATACATGTGCGAGATGATTTTTAATAATGCAACGGCCATATATCGTGATGACGACGGTGGACAGGCGTTTAGCAATCAATTTTTGAACGACTCCGGTGACGGAGCTCAGAATATAGAAGATGTAGTAGATGATGACGACGAAAACGTCGAGGATGAAGAAGTGCCCTCCAGAACAAACTCTGCCAATGTATATCTCAAGTCACTGTTCACGCAACAATTAATTTGTATTGCACTTACTAACGAATCATTATTTTCCCATTTAGGCGCCCTCCGGAACAGCTAGCGCAAGTACTGAGACAAAGTCGAAACGAGGCCCGGCCGCAAGGTTGAAAGATACCGCAAGGTTCCCGATCGATACAGTTGCTGCTGATGGCAAACCACTGCAGCCCCCAGAAACTTATCGCAAGTTCGTAAATCAGTGCGGAGTTGTTGTAAGAGACCTGGTGAAAGCTCATGATCCCTCTAATGATTTTGGTGATGATGATAACATGGATATCCCCTATCTAACAATGTTGTTTAGACTGTGCAGCTATTATCTCAGATGATCATTGTTATATCCTCGTCAAAAGATCAAAGAGAAGAACTATATTGTGGAATTACTGCCACCGGATTTTTTAGTATGCAGGCCGGAAATTCCGGAACTTAAAGGGCGGATTATCCGGCCCCCACACCGGAAATTTCCGGCCCCCTTCCTGGCATCCACGAAAACGACTAAGTGTTTTTCTGCCCGCGCACAGAAGCCAGGGCGGAAATTTGCCCCGGAAATTTCCGGTGCAAAAATCCGGCCCTCTGGGACTTAGCAGAAATTGGATCACTACAAGTTGCCCGCGCACAGAGATGGGGGCGGAAATTCTGTCCGGAAATTTACGGGCCCGGACATTTCAATTATCCGTCCCCCGGATATTTCAATATTCGGTCATCAAGTCCTTAGCGATTTTTCCATCATTGGTTGATGCCCGCGCACAGAAGGTGGGGCAGAAATTTGCCCCGGAAATTTCCGGAGCAAATATCCGGCCCCTGGTCCTTAGCAGTTTTTCATCAACAAGTTGATGCCTGCGCACAGAGATGGGGGCGGAGTATTGGGGCGGAAATTTCCGCCCCCGGATATTTCAAATATCCGCCCCCCGGAGAATTCAAATTTCCGGCCAAGACACACCGGAAATTTCCGGCCTTTACACCGGAATATTCCGGTCCCGCAGGACTGCAACGGTCAGAATTTGGAGGAGCCTATAAATAGTTGTCTTCTTCCTCTAGATAGGTAGCTCGTCCATTCCTCTCTCTCCTCCATTGTTAGAGAGCTCAAAACGCCCCGATCTCCTTCCTCCTCCAACCAAACTCTATGCCCTTCAAGGATCTCATGGAGGAGGCCTAGATCTATCTTTCCACCAAGCCAAAACGTGTGTTCCCACACCACAACTCTTGGGATCTTGTAATCTCTTGGTTGCCTTGTCATCCAAGGGAAACCCTAGTGCTTGTAGCTTCCACCTTGTAGCAAGAAGCTTCGATTGTTGAGAGCCTCCATCTCACTTGTGGAGTAGCCTCAACCCCTTGTAAAGGTTTGGTCAACGCCTTCAAGTCGACCTCATAGTGGAAACGAGAATCTCCCTCACCGGAGAAGCTCACGGAGAACAAGGTGTGCACATCCGTGCTATTGAGGAGCGCCTAGGTTGCTCCCCACCTCTCCAACGTAGACGTACTTCTTTCAAGAAGGAACTACGGGAAACATATCCTTGTCTCCGTGTTTTTCACTTGTGGTTATCTTGTGTGTTTACCTTACTTCCGTTGCTACTCGTTACTTGTCACTTAGGGTGTTAACCTAGTTGCACATTTAGATAACCAAGTTTTTACTTTTCCTAATCCACCATTAAAAGTGAAAAAGGAGTAAAATTTGTAGGTCACCTATTCACCCCCCCCCCTCTAGTTGACCATCTTGCACTTTCAATTGGTATCAGAGCTTCGGCTCTTTTATCGGGCCTAACCGCCTAAGAGTACAATGGTCAACGAGGATGATCCCGAATCTACTAAGGAGGAACTCGCCAAAATGGCTAACACTATAACTAACCTTGAGACAACGGTTTGTACCATACAAAATCAGTTGTCTAAGGTTAGCTCTAGTGTTGGCTCAGACATGTCCTCCATGAGAAAGATGTTGCAGATCATGATGGGTAGACCTAAGGCACCGTCACACTCTCCTCACGTCTCCGATGTGGATAGTTCGGATGAGGAAACAAATCCGGACATCTCCGAACTCGAAGAGAACATTGCCAAAGCTAAGGCTAAAGCCGCACAAAAGGCTAAAGCCAAAGCTAAGGAGAGTGACGGTGGTTCCAAGTCTCATAAGGCTAATGGTTCGGGTTCGAATTCGAAAGTTCCACCACCACAAAACTATGAGGACACTTACACCGGAGCTCACAAATGTATTGCTCTTGCAATGCATGGATATTGGAAGAGATGGGAAGCTCACAAGGCCGGATCTCCAAGGCCTCCACGAAACAAGAACTACAAGAAGAAGGGGGAGCGACCAAGGACATGCTACAATTGTGGTAGCGCAAACCACTTTGTCAAGGAGTGCCCCTTTGAGCCAAGAGAAGAAAACGAAGGCAAGCTTGTTCGCAAAAACAAGGCTAGATAATCTTGCTCGTGCCAGTCACACGGAGGACATGATTCTTGGGCAAGTTCGTGGAAGGGTCATCACAAGGAGGCAACTAGCGGACTTTAGCAAAGCTCATGCATTTGTCTCTTACATTGAGCCAAAGAAGGTCTATGAAGCTCTTGAAGATCAAGATTGGCTTGAAGCAATGCACGATGAACTCAACAACATCGAGCGCAACAAAGTGTGGAAGTTGGTGCCAAGACCCAAAGATTGCAAGAACGTCATCGGCACTAAGTGGATCTTCAAGAACAAACAAGACAAGGACGGCATCGTCATCCGCAACAAAGCTAGATTGGTAGCTCAAGGCTTTTCTCAAGTCGAAGGTGTCGACTTTGGTGAAACATTCGCTCCTGTTGCCCGTCTTGAATCTATTCGCATCTTACTTGCATATGCTTCTCATCATAACTTTAAGTTGCAACAAATGGATGTGAAAAGTGCATTTTTGAATGGTCCCATCCACGAGTTGGTCTATGTCAAGCAACCTCCGGGTTTCGAGGATCCCAACCACCCCGATCATGTCTACAAACTTGATAAGGCGCTCTATGGACTTAAACAAGCTCCACGTGCGTGGTATGAGCACCTTAAAGAGTTTTTGGTTGATCGTGGGTTCAATGTTGGTTTAATCGATCCCACCCTTTTCACCAAAAAGGTTGGAGGTGACTTGTTCATATGCAAACTCTATGTGGATGATATCATTTTTGGTTCTACTAACGTCACATTCAATGATGAGTTTTGCAAGCTAATGACGGACAAGTTCGAGATGTCTATGATGGGAGAATTGGAGTATTTTCTTGGCTTTGAGATCAATCAATATCCGGAAGGTACTTTCATCAAGCAAGCCAAGTATACTCAAGACATGCTCAAGAGATTCAACATGCATGAAGCTAAACCTATGAAGACCCCCATGTCCACGACCATTGACTTGAAACCCGACCCGGATGGTAAAGAGGTAGACCAAAAGGTATACCGCTCCATGATTGGCTCTTTGCTCTACCTTTGTGCATCTAGACCCGATATCATGTATAGCGTAGGTAAATGTGCAAGGTTTCAAGCCTCTCCGAGGCAAAGTCATTTTGAAGCGGTTAAGCGCATCTTTCGATATTTAGTTCATACCCCAAACTTCGGTCTTTGGTATCCCAAGGGTTCAAGCTTTCAGCTCATTGGGTATTCGGATGCAGACTATGCGGGAGAGAAGACGGATAGGAAATCTACATCCGGTGGTTGTCAATTTCTTGGTCGTTCATTGGTATGTTGGTCATCCAAGAAGCAAAACTGCATTACCCTCTCTACCACCGAGGCCGAATACATCTCCGTGGCGAGTTGTTGTGCTCAATTACTTTGGATGCGGCAAACATTGAGAGATTATGGCATCGTCTTCGACAAAGTTCCTCTCTTGTGCGACAATGAGAGTGCCATCAAGATCGCCTACAATCCCGTTCTTCACTCCAAGACAAAGCACATTGAGATTCGACATCACTTTATTCGGGATCATGTTGATAAGGGTGATATTGATCTCTCCTATGTAGCGACCAAGGATCAACTTGCGGATATCTTCACGAAGGCCCTTGACGAACCAAGATTTCGGGGTTTGAGGAATGAACTAAATGTGATCGATGCGTCTAACTTCTCTTGAACCCTTGCATAAGTACCTTCACTATATGTGCTATCTAGTCTATATGTAGGCATGGACATAGGGGGAGCGTAGTTCAACTCATGAACAAACACTCCACCTATCATGCGCAAAACAATCAAAACGTCATGCATATCTAGTCAATATGTGACTTATTGTGCTTAAAACGTGAGTTATACTTTTGAGTCCAAGATACATCTTCGCGGCTCCTTGGTATCACTCAAACACGGTGGCTTCGGCCACCAACTTTTTCCTTTGAATTTGTATTTGATGTGTTTTTGGTGTTTTCCTCGTGTTTGTGCGTTTGTTTGTGTTTTTTCGTTTTTGGAGGCTCACGACTTGTTCCATCTTCCACAAAAAACTCGGATGGCATTGGAACTCCGGAAATTCCGGCCTAGGGCCCAGAATATTCCGGCCCTCAGACATTTGTCCCAGAAATTTCGCCCATTTCCGATGTGCCCGCTCGCAGAAGGCACACCGGAAATTTGAGCGGAAATTTCCGGGGTAAATTTCCGGGGTTCAATTTGGACTCGAATAATCCCCCAACTATCCAGCGTGCCCGCTCGCAGAAGGCACACCGGATATTTGGGCGGAATATTCCGGTCCAAATTTCCGGACCCCGGAATTTCCGGACTTTATACCGGAAATTTCCGGTGCGTTTGGTCTGGGGCTATATAAGGACGACGGGAGAGAGCAGTTCCAGATTGCTTCCCTCCCCTCGTCTCCACTCGCCTCCAGCCGCCGCCGCCGCCGCCTCCGAGACTTCCGGGAGGCCCATTCGCCTCCCCTCCTCGTCCTCTACTCACCTTTTGCGGATCAAGAGACCGCACGTCCGTTCCTGTTCATGGATCCCGGTATGTGTCCGTTTTCTCCGCAATTTTGGGTTGATTAGATGCGTTGATCTCTTATCTAGTGTTCTTCATGGTCTAACATGGTTATTTGTTCACACAAGTATCACCTATTCTCCAGGATTCATCTTTGTACTAGATTCCTCGTTCTAGATTCATTATAGGCCCAGATTCAGATCTGGATTCGAAAATCCCAAAGGCCGGAAATTTCCGCCCCAGGACCGGAATTTCCGCACCCCGGAAATTTCCCCTGAGGCCGGAATTTCCGTCCTCCGGAATTTCCGCATCCATGACCGGAATTTCCGGCCTGTACTGAATCTTGAACAGAGCTCCACTTTATTCAATTCCACAACTCGTGAGCCCCCGTTTTTGATTCTTGTTTGGTTTTCTTTGCATCTTTTCTGCTTTCCTTGCAGATGGTTCAAGCTCTAGGCCCGGCAAGTTGCTTAGCTCTCGCAAACGACTCCGTCACCTGACAGAAAATGATAAGGGGACTTTTGTTGAGGACAATGAAACTCGCCGGCGTGCGAGAGATGCTGAGAGAGACTATGAGCAGCAACGTGATGCTGACAGGGCTGCTCGCAGGGGCGGCAGACAGCAAGGCAAGACCACTCTCAACGTGGGCACCATGCCCATCATAGAGTTTAAGGCATGGCGGGCCAAGGCTTGGTACACGGAGGGTCCTCAGGACCCCACCATTGATACGTGCTTTTGGCATGTTGAGCAGGAAACCCTATTCAAGCAGGTGTACACCGTGATGAGCAAACCAGTGTGCCCCATGAAGGTGATCAACTTTGCTCACCTGGCTGCCAACCCCGCCTACTTCAACAACTCTGTTCAGCTAGCTGAGGTACTTGGTCTGCGTCCGCTTATGGAGACTAGATGCTCCTACAACACCACCTTCATCCAGCAGTTCTATGCCACTCTTGTTATTGATGATTCTGAAGAGATTGGGATGTCTTGGATGTCTGGCCCTCACCTGCTCACCACCAACTTCCATGACTTTGCCATTGTGCTTGATTATCCTTTTGCTGGCCTCAACACTCCACATGGTCACCGCATGCATATCCATGGGGAAGAGTATGAGAAGAACAGGCTAGCTGAGCTCTATGGTCCTCGAGGTACAATTGGATCGGCTAAAGGTCTCTTCGCCGTCTATGACATTCTTCTGCGCATGTTCAGGGAGTCCATTGCTCTGAGTGCGGGAAATAACGATGCTATTCGTGGTGGATTGGTCAACCTCATGTACCACGCCTACTTGACCTTCTCTGAGAGTGACATGACTGACATGGAGGCTCACAGGATTGATGTGATGGACTTCATCTTCAATGAGATCCACTATGCTCTCTTCCACCGCAAGGTGCCTCCATATGCTCCCTATATCATGAAGCTCATCAAGGCACGCTATCCTGAACAACTCCGTGAGGACTTGGAGCTAGACTGTGAGGACCACAAGGATGTTACTCTCTACAAGAAGTCCGTCCACACTCAGCAGGCCTCCCATAATGTTGGCGCATCTGGACAGGGACATCGGGATCCTCGCATGCGTCCTCCTCCTCCTGGCACGAAGAAACGCTCTTGGCTCGTTCGTGCAGTTGAGAAGGTGCTGTGCATGAATGTCTGCATCCACAAGGAGAACTACTCTGCCTATGTGGAGCGCCGCAGCATCCTCGAGAACCAGCACCACATCATGACTGCTCTTCAGGCTCCCAATGTGCCACCACTTCCCCCTCCCAGGATTGCCTACAAGAACTGGAACAACCGTGACGTTGACTGGGATATCGGTGTTGATGATGAGGAGGACATGGAAGATGTCACCGATACTGAAGCTGAAGAGGAAGAAGAGGACACCCAGGCCTAGAGTTTGCTCCATGGGACGTAGCTCTCTCTTTTCTCTTTTTGGTATCTTGATGCCAAAGGGGGAGAAGATCTAGATGATCGTGGGGATTTGCTTGGGAGGGTTTCTTTCGTTCTTTGTTGCCCTTTCCTATTTCGTGCGTCTTTTCGAACTTCGCTCTATCGTACTCGTTATTTGTGTTGAACTATTATTATTAGGAGGCATGTCTCCTATATATGTTATCTGTGATGTTTTCATATCTTGCATTGTTAGTTTACTTCCCCGCAAATACCTGTGTTGTCATCATTCACCAAAAAGGGGGAGATTGAAAGCTCATGATCCCTCTAATGATTTTGGTGATGATGATAACACGGATATCCCCTATCTAACAATGTTGTTTAGACTCTGCAGCTATTATCTGAAAGTAAAGTATAGGCACCTAGAGGGGGGGTGAATCGGTGCTACGACCAATTTTAATTTTTCTCAAAGTTTAGGCTTGACAAGAAGGTAAATTCTCTAGATAGTGCAACTAGTGGTGAATTTACCTGTATGACAAGACAAGCAATTAATGCAACAAGTACAAGTAAGTAAAGAGAGGGAGGAACGAGGTAACCGATGGAAGCACACGGAGACACGATGTATTTCCGAGTTCCTCCTTTTTAGGGGAGTACGTCTCGTTGGAGGGGTGTGAGCTCGCCACAAAGGCCTACTCAACGCCACTAAGGCTTCACCCTATTCTCTGATGAACTTCGCCACAAAGGCCTAGTTTACCTTCCACTATAGAACCCCTTTGAGGCGGGGATCAAATCCTTTACAAACAACTTGGGGCACACACCCACAACTTAATTGGGGGCTCCCAACTCTTCTTGAATCACCAACAAGAAACAAGATGCCTAGGTTCTCCACAAGAGGAAACCCTAGGCAAGATCCCTCTAGCTAGAGAGGGGGAAATGAAGAACGGCTCGGTGAAGATGTAGATCGGGGCCTTCTCCTTCAATCCTCCAAAGATCTTCAAGATTGGGTGGAGGGATTGGGAGTTATAAGGGATTTGGTGAGTTCTTAAATGCTCATAAATGCTAAGGGGAAGAACTAGATCTTGAGGAAGAAGAGGAGGGGTATTTATAGTCCCTCCTCACAACTAGTCGTTGTGCAGGAAAAAAGGTACCGGAATATCCGGTCCAAGTTTGGACCGGAATATCCGGTCAGCTTGCTCCACGAAGATCTGCAGTGCTGGACCAGATTATCCGGTTGATCTGGAATAATCCGGTACAAATAATCCGGTAGATGCCAGTACGCAAATCTTCTAGTCCTTAGCCATTTTTCCACTTCTTCAACTGCAACCGGAATATCTGGTATAGATATGAAATATCCGGCACAAATAATCCGGTTGACTCCAGTAGCTCCAAGCTTCTAGTCCTTAGCCATTTTTCGCAGCAACCGGAATATCCGGTCCAGGATGAATAATCCGGACCAAATAATCCGGTTCACTTCTGAGAGCAAAACTTCCAGTCCTTAGCAGTTTTTCGCAGCAACCGGAATTTCCGGTCCAGGATGAATAATCCGGTCCGAATAATCCGGTTCACTTCTGTGAGCAAAACTTCCAGTCCTTAGCAGTTTTTCGCAGCAACCGGAATATCCGGTCCGGGATGAATATTCCGGACCAAATAATCCGTTTCACTTCTGTATGCGAAACTCTCAGTCCTTAGCCATTTTTGTGCTCCTTCATCAGCAACCGGAATATCCGGTCCAGGATGAATAATCCGGTCCGAATAATCCGGTTGAGTTCTGTCCCAAAACTTTCAGGCCACACTTCACCGACATTTCGGTGATCGATGCCGATGTTAAGTATAACACCTGCACACTAAACACCTCGAGAAATAATGTACTTAGTATTGTTAACTAACACACAAAACACTGGGAAAACGAAATGCACTTTCAATCTCCCCCTTTTTGGTGTTAGATGACAATACTAAGATTTGCAATAAACCTAGATAGGAATCATGTTTGAAACAAGATGGAAATCTCTCGCCCTATCTCTATGCATATCTTTTGTTTGCCTCAACCGCAAATGGATGCAATGATATATAGGGAGAAATTTCCAACAAGTAGCAAACATGTCAATGAGTCAATATCACCAATATGTTGAGTGGAAAGAAGTATATACCTTGTGCGAAAATGATATATCCAGGAATAACCAAGCACAACCATAGATAATCTCCTCAACATATACGATAGATAACCATCACACCATAAATAGATAAACCATGATAATATCGAGATAACCAACATAGTCTCACAGACAATAGCACACATAGTTTTAAACGAGACAATAAACGACATAAGTTCACGAAACACGACAAATGAAGATACTAAAATGGACACAAGCTCTCAAAGAAGGATAAAAGCAAATGCTTGTGCCCGAACCCATGCAAATACCGTAGTCTATAATAGCTACTTCTCCCCCTTTGGCATCGAGACACCAAAAAGGAGGGAAATAGCTAATATAACGTCCCAGACACGGTCTAAGCATCTGACTCGCCTCCAGACTCCTGCTCAGCATCAGACTCCTCCTCATCCTCATCCGCATCATGAGCTCGAGCGGCAGTATCCTGAGTAGACCGGAGAGCCGCCTCAATGCTCTCCCAAGGAGTGAAATCCCCAGCAGACCAAGCAGAGAAGGACTGAGCAGCAATAGGAGCAGGTACATCACCAGTGCCACCACTCATGTGGTGGATAATCTGTCGCTGAGAGCTAGCCAAGTCAGTGTCCGTGCGATACGCCATGTACTGTTCCTTGTGAATATCCACCTTCATGCAGAGCACGTTGCGCTGAAACCAGGAGAGCTTCCTGACGTGGCGCAAGGTGCTAATATCAGACACGGGCGCCCTGGGAGCAGACTGAGAGCCAGAAGAAGGACCACCCATAGAGGAACCACCCTCAAATGGAGCACTCTGAGAGGCAGCAGCAGTCTTCAGCTTCCTCTTGACATACAGCTTCTTGACCTTGTGCTCAGCCATGGGTAACTCGGTGTACTCCTTCCTCATCTCATAATTGATGAGCATCATGATATAGGGAGCATAGGGAATGGTGTAGCCACCAATCATAGCAGCGTAAATCTCGTGAAAGATGATGTCCATTACATCCACAGTATAGGAGACAGACGGGTCCTCTTCCTCCATGCACTCCTTAGCCAGAATCAGAAGGTTGCATAAAGGAGTGGTGAGAGCATCATTGTTACCTCCACTCGGCACAAGGAAGGCTCTGAAAATGCGAACCAGCTGATCATAAAGTTGAAGAAGTCCCTCAAGTCCCCCAACGGTGAAACCAGGGGCATACAGCTCAGCCATGGCCACCTCCCTCCTCGGCCTATCAACCTCATGGACGCGGCGACCAAGAGGAGGGTGCTCGCTGTAAGAGTATCCAAGACGTCGAGCAAACCTCTCAAAAGATGCTTCACATGCTGGGGTCTCAGACATCCACTTGAGACGGGTCACAATATCCTGAGTGGTGAACACTAGAGTGGACATAAACTGCATCACAAGCTGTGTGTTGTAGTTGCACTGAGTCTCCATAAGCTTCACTAGACCAAAACGCTCAACAATACTGGCTGCATCAGCAAATTCCTCCTTGGCCTTGAGAGCGGCATGGTCATATGGATGCATAGCACGGCAAGGAAAACGGTAGTCACAATAGATATCAGCATAGATATAGGACTGCTCCAGATTCCAAAACCGAGGATCAATGTTTGCAATACGCGGAGAAAGATAGACATCCTTCTTCCTGAGCTCATTGAAGTCCGCAACAGGAATGTCGGTCTTATAGTTGAGCCGAGGCTTCCTCTTGTTTTTGACAGAAACCTGCTTCCTGCGCTTTGGAACGCTCCTCTCATGGTCACCACCTGTGAAACAAGATAGTAGAGGAATAGCACAAGATGAGTACACTAGTGTCACACAACGGATACAATCAAGCATAAAAACGATAGAGGAGATTCCAGGAAACAATCGAGGTAGAAATCTGGGAGAGATCAATTTGGGGCTGCCCTAAAACAGTACTGGACATAGCCGGATATTCCGGTTCAAAACTGAACCGGATATTCCGGTTACCCGGATATTCCGGTTCAGTCGTGGACCGGATATTCCGGTAGGTTGCGGAACAGCACCAAAACAATCTAAATCTCAGATTTCTACAAAGATAGTACTCAAGGATTCTAGTCTATTGTTTCTAGCCTGCAAGGGGACCTCTCCGGAACGAATTCTACCAAGCATAGCCAACAAAAACGCAAATCCATGGAAGGTAGGGTTATAGCACCAAGATTCAAGAGATTTGAACGTTACCGGGGTCCATGGAGAAAAATGCTTGGGTAGAATCGTTCCAAATCGCGAGGAGAACGAGATCCGGGCCAAAGCTCCAAGATCCCGCGGAGGAAACAGCCCGGGAGGCCAAGAATCGCGGCGGCGGCGTTTTGGTGGAGAGGAGCAGATGGGAAAAGGGCAAGAACTGCCCCTCCCCGTCGGGCTCCAGTCTTTATGATGTGCGCCGAACCGGATATTCCGGTTCATACTTGAACCGGATATTCCGGTTCAAAACTGAACCGGAAATTCCGACTGCCTCCGGATTCGAAATTTCCTCGTTTTCAACGGACGACACTAGTGCTTAGAAAAGAAAGGCTTTTTGAGAGAAAGGCTTAGGATAGATTTAACAAACTGAGACTAGTACTTATCCCTCTCAAGAGCAAGAAACAACCAACTAAAATACCAATTGAGTGGGATTTTCCTAGGAAGAACCACTTAGACGGGAAAACACACACGAAATGCAATGAAATGACAAGTAGAAAAACCCAACTAAGATCCAACTCTTCGAAATGAAGAGGTTGGTGGCTGATGCCACCATGTAAGAGTTCATGGTATGCAACCGCGAAGATGTATCTTGGGTGCATTGCCACTTCTCGACATTGAAGCTCACAATTCAACATTAGAAAAAAAGAGATCACAATGAATTTTTGCTTTGGGCATAATGGGGGGAGGGAGAATCCAATGTATTAGGATAACACTCCCCCTATGTCCATGCCTACATCTAAACTCGAGTACGTTTCATCTATAGGGGTGTGTGCAAGATAGTCAAGTCAAGCTCCTTGAATCAATCACATTTAGCTCATTCCTCAAGAACAAGAATCTTGCATCATCAAGTGGCTTCGTGAAAATATCCGCAAGATTGTCCTTGGTGGGCACATAACTTAGTGCAATGTCTCCTCTTGCCACGTGATCACGGATGAAGTGGTGGCGAATCTCAATGTGCTTCGTCCTTGTGTGTTGCACCGGATTGTATGCAATCTTGATAGCACTTTCATTGTCACATAGAAGAGGTACTTTGTCCAAATGAACTCCATATTCCTTGAGAGTTTGCCTCATCCATAGCAATTGAGTGCATGCACTTTCGGCGGCAACATATTCGGCTTCGGCGGTGGAGAGAGAAATGCAATTTTGTTTCTTCGAGGACCAACTTACAAGGGACCTACCAAGAAATTGGCAAGCCCCGGAAGTTGACTTCCTATCATCTTGATCACCCGCCCAATCGGAATCCGTATATCCATTGAGAGAAAATTGTGCCCCCTTTGGGTACCACAAACCAAATCTTGAGGTATGAACCAAATAACGAAAGATCCTATGAACCGCCATTAAATGGCAATCCTTAGGAGCCGCTTGATACCTTGCACACACACCTACAGTCAAAACGATATCGGGCCTAGATGCACAAAGATAGAGCAAAGAACCAATCATAGAACGATAAAGCTTTTGGTCCACATCCTTACTCCCTTTTGGATTACGAGAGAGATGACACTTGACTTGCATAGGAGATGTCTTGATCTTAGCATCTTGGAAGTTAAACCTCTTGATCATATCTTGGGTATACTTGTCTTGAGAAATGAAAGTCCCACGAGCCAATTGCTTGATCTCAAAGCCAAGGAAGAATTTAAGCTCACCCATCATAGACATCTCGAACCTGTCAGTCATAAGCTTAGAGAACTCATTATTGAAAGCTTGGTTAGTTGAGCCAAAGATGATATCGTCCACATAGAGTTGGCATATGAAAAGCTCTCCCTTTACTCTCTTGGTGAAGAGAGTGGGGTCAATCTTCCCAACTTCGAAACCACGATCATCTAACAACTCCCTAAGGTGCTCATACCAAGCACGAGGTGCTTGTTTGAGACCATAGAGAGCCTTGTCAAGTTTGTAAACATTTTTGGGAAAGTTGAGATTCTCGAACCCCGGAGGTTGCTTGACATATACCTCCTCTTTTAGTGGACCATTCAAGAAAGCACTTTTCACATCCATTTGTTGCAATTTGAAATTATGTGAGGATGCATAAGCAAGGAGGATACGGATGGACTCAAGGCGAGCCACGGGCGCGTAGGTTTCATCAAAGTCAATGCCTTCAACTTGGGTGTAACCTTGAGCGACCAATCTTGCCTTGTTCCTAATGACAATGCCATTCTCATCTTGCTTGTTCTTGAAAATCCACTTGCTGCCAATAACATTGTGGCAATCCTTGGGTTTCTCAACCAATCTCCAAACTTTGTTGCGCTCAAAGTTATTGAGCTCATCATGCATAGCTTCAACCCAATCGGAGTCCTCAAGAGCTTCATACACTTTCTTAGGCTCCACCATAGAGATATGAGCTTAATGCTCACAAAAATGAGCCAATTGCCTTCTAGTGGATCTTCTAGTTTGAACATCCTCCAAGACCTTGTCATCTTGGGCATCAATTTGCTTCAAAGCTCTTCTTATCCTTTTGATGCGACGGGCTTCGATCTCCTCATTATTGCGAGGAGGAGTCACTTGATCATCTTGATCATTTGGGTCCCCATCTTGACCAACATGGCCTTGATCATCAACATCGTCATCAACAATATCTTCAATACTCGCTTCAACTTGAGAAGAGGATGAAGAGGATGATTGATCTTGGCCTTGATCTTGACTCGCATTAGTGAGAGGAGTGGGTACGACTTGCGGAGTCACTTGATCAATGAGAGGAGGGTCTTGAATATGTTCTCGGTTAGGTGTAGTAGTTGGCTCCTTGGCTTGATCTTCAAATGTAGAGGAGGGCTCCACTTGGGTAGAGCATAGTCCTTCTCGAGTCGCCATAAGGTGTCCCTCGATGGGGCGGAAGAATCCCACACCCATCCTTCCTATGGCTTCTTGAGGCATTTCAACATCTACATTTGAAACATGAAATTGCGCCACTTGGGAGCCGTCATTTTCCTCGAAAACCACACTACAAGATTCTATGACAATCCGTGAGGCTTTGTCATAGACTCTATAAGTGTGGGATTCGGCACCGTAACCAACAAAAATACCCTCAATAGTTTTGGATTGAAATTTCGACAACCTAATACCCTTGATCAAATAAAAGCACTTACAACCGAATACACGGAAGTAGGATACGTTGGGCTTGTTGCCGGTGAGGATCTCATATGGGGTCTTGCTCAAGCCTTTGCGGATGTAGAGGCGGTTGGAGGAGTGGCATGCGGTGGATACGGCCTCGGCCCATAAATATTGGGGAGAAGAGTACTCCGCCAACATGGTCCTTGCCATATCCAAGAGAGTGCGATTCTTCCTTTCGGCAACACCATTTTGTTGAGGAGTGTAAGTGGCGGAGTATTGGTGACGAATGCCTTCTTCACTAAGAAATTCATTCAATGTATAGTTCTTGAACTCCGATCCATTATCACTCCTAATAGCCATGATTTGCACATTGTGTTGACGTTGCACTTCGTTGGAGAAGTCGATGATGGTTTGTTGGGTCTCACTCTTGCACTTGAAGAAATAAACCCAAGTGTATCTTGAATAATCATCGACAATCACCAAGCAATACTTCTTGCCGCCAAGACTTGCCTCGGGTACGGCACCAAAGAGATCAACATGGAGAAGCTCCAAGATCCTCTTTGATGAGATAATAGTCTTGGCCTTGTGCACAATGTCATGCATCTTCCCTTCAACACACGACCTACAAACGCGATCCTTTGCAAAGGAAACATTTTCTTTTAGTCCAACAATAAGGCCACTTTTGTGAAGACTTTGCAAAGTTCTCATGTTGACATGGGATAGCCGGCGATGCCATAACCATCCCAAGTCCGCCTTCCCGAAAAGACACATTGCTTGAGTGTTGGTTGACTTAGAAAAGTCTACCACATACAACTCATTTTCAACATGTCCCACGTGAGCGACGTCAAGAGTCTTGCTCCTCAAAAGGACCACAATATCACCATCAAAGAAGACGGAGAACCCCATCTTACTAAGAGAGCGGACGGAAAGTAAATTGTAACCAAGGGATTCGACAAGCATGACGTTCACGATAGTGATATCGGGAGCCACCACAACCTTGCCAAACCCGGATACCTTAGACTTGGACGAGTCCCCATAGGTGACGGTTGCTTGGATGTCATTTGGTCGCAACTCCGTCACAAGTTCTTTGCTTCCGGTCATATGATTAGTGCATCCACTATCAAGAATCCGTTTAGTCCCACCGGAAGCATAGTCCTGCAAGAGATCATTGACTAGAGTTAGGACCCGAGTTGGGTCCCTTTATGTTAGTAACAAGGGTCTTTGGAACCCATATAGTGTAGTCAATAAACCCCTCAATTGGACCAACATATTTAGCTTGCACAACACCATAATAATCAACATATAAGAAATGGTGTGGGTTGTTAGTTCCCGCGGAGGTGCTACGAGTAGTGTTGTCCCTCATGACACTACTACTTGAGGCACCATAGCTTGCTTGTGCGGGTGTGCTACGAGTAGAGTTGTCCCTAATGACAATACCACCCGAAGCACCATGTTTGTTCTTCTTCTTGTTCTTCTTCTTCTTGTTCCTTTTCTTGGCTACATAGCCAAGACCTTGCTTGCCCACTTGTTTCCTTGGAGCACTCAATTGTGGTCTAGAAATGACCGCATTAGAGCTTGGGGCAACCACTTGTGGGGTGGCGAGCACCACCTTTTCGACTTGAGTGCTTTTGCCCTTGAGCCTTGCTAGCTCATCCTTCAACCTAGCATTTTCCTCAATAATATTTGCATGATCACAAGAAGAAGTAGAAGTGCTAGGATGGTTAGATTGAGTAAGTTGAGTTTGAAGTTGTTCATGCAACTCTTTGAGGGATGAGTGTTGGCTTTCCAAAGCTTTGTGAGCATTGGTTAGCTTTTCAAACTCCTCGGTTAGTTTACCATGACCAACCCCAAACTCCACTTTATCCTTTTTAGCCTTTCTATATTTAGCAATAGCAAGATCACGTTCCTTAATGATTTTAGAGACAAGTTCATTATGAGTAGTTTCAATAGTTTCAAGTTCATCCTCTAGAGAAACTCTACCATCATGCTCTTCTTCAAGAGTCATTGAGAGGGATGCAATTTCATCCGCATCCCTTCTCTCAACCTCACCTTTCCTCTCAAGGGCCTCTTGGGCCTCTCCCAATTGCCTCATGAGATGCTCAAAGTACTTCTTGGTCTCCCCTTGCATGTTAGACATAAAACGGTCCAAGGAGGCCCTTTCCTCTTCTTCTCTAAGACTAGCAATATGTTCTAGTTCACTAGGGGTCTTAGAGTTAGGAGAAGATGATACCTCCGTGGCCTTAGCCATGAAGCACTTGGCATCGCGTTGAGGAAGATTTTCATTGGGGGATTCAAAGAGAGATGAAGAAGATGGAGTGGAAGCAATAGCTAGAGCGGCCACTTCACTTGTGGTTTCTTCTTCTTCATAACTCCCGGAATCATACTCCTCTTGAGTCAAGAGCACGAACTTGGTGGGGGTCTTCTTGTTGAAAGGTTTCTTCTTGAAATGAGGTTTCTTGTATTCAACCTTGGACTTGTCCTTGTGGATGAGCTTGCCGCTATGGTTCTCTCTATTCTCATAGGGGCACTCCGCAATGAAATGGTACTTGTCTTGGCAATTGAATCAAGATCTCACTTTTTGAGCCCCATCATTACCATAACGAGACTTGGTCTTCTCCTCAACAAATTTCTTGCCTTTTGGGGGATTGTTCCAAAACTTTTGCACGGTGAGAGCTATTAGATCCTTTAGAACGGGATCATATTCTTGTTCCTTCAATGGAGGCAATGCTTCTTCACCATCTTCATCATTCTCAACTTCTCTTGCCAACACCTTGGCCTTCAAAGCAACGGAAGCTCCTTGATGCATCCCAATGGCCCTAGCACGGTTGTCAAGAGCATTCTTGGTTTGCACTTTGTAGGAGCTCAATTCTTGCATGACTTGGGTAGAGGTCATGGTAGAGAAATCATGTCTCCCTTGAATGCTCTTCATATCCGTGCCCTCAAAAGGCAATACGGCAATTATGAACTTCCTCTTTATCCAAGCATCATCAATATGTGTTGCACCCGCATTAGAGAAAGTGGTGGCAAGAGATTTGAGTCTTCGATACATGTCAACGTGATCTTCTCCATCACGCATGAAAAATCCTTCGGCCTCATTGGTCAAGGTGTCATAGCGATTTCTTTGCATGCTTTCATTCCCAACAAACATGAGGACAAGTGCATCCCATGTTTCTTTGGCGGTGGAGAAGTGTTGAAGATGAGGCATGTGATTGGGGCCCACGGCTTGATGAAGGATGGATAAAGCGGTGTAATTGAGTTGGCAATCTACAATCTCTCTTCTTGTGAGATTCTTGGGATCATATGGCTTGTATCCATCACGAGTGATTCTCCAAAGATCTATACAAGAAGAGTTCAAGTGAGTCTCCATGTAGTATTGCCATTCACGAAAAGAATATGCATCAATTTTAGGTGGATCTCCTCTAGGAATTATATGAGGAAAAGGGATGGGAGGATCGGGAGAATATTGGCCTTCAACGGCATGATATCCTTCCTTTCCACTCGCACCCTTCTTAGCGGATTGTTCGGCGGAAGCAGTTTTAAGTGGTTCACCATCAACCCCTTTCTTGGCACCCTCCGTTTCCGGAGGGGATGAGTCGACCACCTCCGGTTCTTTGGCTTTGAGGAGTGTTGTCATGAGTTGACGCAACTCCTCAAATTTAGTGTCTATGGATGAGGTCAATGATTCTCTCAAAGCATTGAGATCATTCATGGACACATTTCCATCGGACGGAGCGTCATCTACCTCATCTCCCATACTTAAACTCTTAGGCGGTTAAGCCCGATAGAAGAGCCGAGGCTCTGATACCAATTGAAAGTAAAGTATAGGCACCTAGAGGGGGGGTGAATAGGTGCTACGACCAATTTTAATTTTTCTCAAAGTTTAGGCTTGACAAGAAGGTAAATTCTCTAGATAGTGCAACTAGTGGTGAATTTACCTATATGACAAGACAAGCAATTAATGCAACAAGTACAAGTAAGTAAAGAGAGGGAGGAACGAGGTAACCGATGGAAGCACACGGAGACACGATGTATTTCCGAGTTCCTCCTTTTTAGGGGAGTACGTCTCGTTGGAGGGGTGTGAGCTCGCCACAAAGGCCTACTCAACGCCACTAAGGCTTCACCCTATTCTCCGATGAACTTTGCCAAAAAGGCCTAGTTCACCTTCCACTATAGAACCCCTTTGAGGCGGGGATCAAATCCTTTACAAACAACTTGGGGCACACACCCACAACTTAATTGGGGGCTCCCAACTCTTCTTGAATCACCAACAAGAAACAAGATGCCTAGGTTCTCCACAAGAGGAAACCCTAGGCAAGATCCCTCTAGCTAGAGAGGGGGAAATGAAGAACGGCTCGGTGAAGATGTAGATCGGGGCCTTGTCCTTCAATCCTCCAAAGATCTTCAAGATTGGGTGGAGGGATTGGGAGTTATGAGGGATTTGGTGAGTTCTTAAATGCTCATAAATGCTAAGGGGAAGAACTAGATCTTGAGGAAGAAGAGGAGGGGTATTTATAGTCCCTCCTCACAACTAGTCGTTGTGCAGGAAAAAAGGTACCGGAATATCCGGTCCAAGTTTGGACCGGAATATCCGGTCAGCTTGCTCCACGCAGATCTGCAGTGCTGGACCGGATTATCCGGTTGATCTGGAATAATCCGGTACAAATAATCCGGTAGATGCCAGTACGCAAATCTTCTAGTCCTTAGCCATTTTTCCACTTCTTCAACTTCAACCGGAATATCCGGTATAGATATGAAATATCCGGTACAAATAATCCGGTTGACTCCAGTAGCTCCAAGCTTCCAGTCCTTAGCCATTTTTCGCAGCAACCGGAATATCCGGTCCAGGATGAATAATCCGGACCAAATAATCCGGTTCACTTCTGAGAGCAAAACTTCCAGTCCTTAGCAGTTTTTCGCAGCAACCGGAATATCCGGTCCAGGATGAATAATCCGGTCCGAATAATCCGGTTCACTTCTGTGAGCAAAACTTCCAGTCCTTAGCAGTTTTTCGCAGCAACCGGAATATCCGGTCCGGGATGAATATTCCGGACCAAATAATCCGGTTCACTTCTGTATGCGAAACTCTCAGTCCTTAGCCATTTTTGTGCTCCTTCATCAGCAACCGGAATATCCGGTCCAGGATGAATAATCCGGTCCGAATAATCCGGTTGAGTTCTGTCCCAAAACTTTCAGGCCACACTTCACCGACATTTCGGTGATCGATGCCGATGTTAAGTATAACACCTGCACACTAAACACCTCGATAAATAATGTACTTAGTATTGTTACTAACACACAAAACACTGGGAAAACGAAATGCACTTTCATTATCTCAGATGATCATTGTTATATCCTCGTCAAAAGATCAAAGAGAAGAACTATATTGTGGAATTACTGCCACCGGATTTTTCAGTATGCAGGCCGGAAATTCCAAAACTTAAAGGGAGGAATATACGGCCCCCACACCGGAAATTTCCGGCCCCCTTCCTGCCATCCACGAAAACGACTAAGTGTTTTTCTGCCCGCGCACAAAAGCCAGGGCGGAAATTTGCCCCGGAAATTTCCGGTGCAAAAATCCAGCCCTCTGGGACTTAGCAGAAATTGGATCACTACAAGTTGCCCGCGCACAGAGATGGGGGCGCAAATTCTGTCCGAAAATTTCCGGGCCCGGACATTTCAATTATCCGCCCCCCGGATATTTCAATATTCCGGTCATCAAGTCCTTAGCGATTTTTCCATCATTGGTTGATGCCCGCGCACAGAAGGTGGGGCGGAAATTTGCCCCGGAAATTTCCGGAGCAAATATCCGGCCCCTAGTCCTTAGCAGTTTTTCATCAACAAGTTGATGCCTGCGCACAGAGATGGGGGCGGAGTATTGGGGCGGAAATTTCCGCCCCCGGATATTTCAAATATCCGCCCCCCGGAGAATTCAAATTTCCGGCCAAGACACACCGGAAATTTCCGGCCTTTACACCGGAATATTCCGGTCCCGCAGGACTGCAACGGTCAGAATTTGGAGGAGCCTATAAATAGCTGTCTTCTTCCTCTAGATAGGTAGCTCGTCCATTCCTCTCTCTCCTCCATTGTTAGGGAGCTCAAAACGCCCCGATCTCCCTCCTCCTCCAACCAAACTCTGTGCCCTTCAAGGATCTCATGGAGGAGGCCTAGATCTATCTTTCCACCAAGCCAAAACGTGTGTTCCCACACCACAACTCTTGGGATCTTGTAATCTCTTGGTTTCCTTGTCATCCAAGGGAAACCCTAGTGCTTGTAGCTTCCACCTTGTAGCAAGAAGCTTCGATTGTTGAGAGCCTCCATCTCACTTGTGGAGTAGCCTCAACCCCTTGTAAAGGTTTGGTCAACGCCTTCAAGTCGACCTCATAGTGGAAACGAGAATCTCCCTCACCGGAGAAGCTCACGGAGAACAAGGTGTGCACATCCGTGCTATTGAGGAGCGCCTAGGTGGCTCCCCACCTCTCCAACGTAGACGTACTTCTTTCAAAAAGGAACTACGGGAAACATATCCTTGTCTCCGTGTTTTTCACTTGTGGTTATCTTGTGTGTTTACCTTACTTCCGTTGCTACTCGTTACTTGTCACTTAGGGTGTTAACCTAGTTGCACATTTAGATAACCAAGTTTTTACTTTTCCTAATCCACCATTAAAAGTGAAAAAGGAGTAAAATTTGTAGGTCACATATTCACCCCCCCTCTAGTTGACCATCTTGCACTTTCACCTAGTCCCGATCAACTTAATAGAATGGAATAAGCCGAAGACCGGGGCCAACGTTGGAGCTAGTTATGTCGATGAAAGATTGAAAAAAATTCTTTGCGAAACGCTATGGCTAAATTTCAGCGTAGAGAGCGATAAGAAGAAGAAAGTCGAGCAGTGGGCTTTGAAGAAGATGGCCACACAATTCCAGAGGTGGAAGAAATATAAGGACGAAGATCTAGTTTTCACTGGGAACCTAGTGAAGATAAGAGACGCTTGGGATGATTTTAAGGCGTACAAGAAATCGGGTGTCTTTGCATCCCGATCGGCCACAAATTCGGAGAATGCGAAGAAGAAGAAATATCACCATATTTTGGGGTCAGGTGGCTACATGACTGCCCTGCCTAGGTGGCGAAGCTATGAAGCTGCGCTTGTGAAAAGAGGTATCATTCCACAGACACATGACTGGCCCGATAGGTCCAAGTTCTGGTTGTTCGCGCATGGGGCAACGTTGGACGCTGAGACTGGGATGATTGTTGCGGAGGGACCATGGTCGGAAAAAATAACAAAGGTCGTAGCAGAACTAGAGAAGGCAATAGAAGATGTTCGAAAAGGAACTTTTGTTCCCGATAGAGAGAACGATGAGCTGACGAGGGCACTCGGGAACCCCGAAAAGTGGGGACGAACACGAGGCTTTGGAGCCTCTACCCCGTGGAGCCAAGGGTTTGCAGCGGACATTGGCACTTACAGAAGCCGTGATAGAAGCAAGAAAAGGGCGATGGAACGGATATCGACATTAGAAGAAAAGGTGGATTTTCTCTTGAAGAAAGGGGGACACCCTATACCTGACACTGAAGATGTAACATCCCAAGTATGAAAACACCCCTAGAATGTTTGTTTCTTGCTTCAATTAAAGTTTTGCATCATGTCATCATACTCATTGCATTTGTTTCATATTGGTTTGCATCTGTTTTTATTAGTTTTCATAATTGTTTTCAAACAACTTCAAATGCTTTGTTTCATACTTGTTATGTTACAACCTTCTAAATACAAAGTTCAAATAAAAATAACCAATTGTTTCCATTTATTTTCCATAATGTTCAACTATTAAAATCATGGCTTTTAATCAATCACTTAAATTCAAATGTTATTTCACCTTCAAATCAAATCCCAAACAGCACCCAATTTGAATTTATGCAAATTACCAAACATGCTAATCCCTTGTTTTTCAATTAAACCATAAGGTTCAAACCATTAAAATTATGACTTTAATAATTTAATTAATCCAAACTCAATTCAGTTGGTTTTTCAAAATTCAAATAAAAAACATGTAAACAGTACCCAATTTCAACTTATGAAAATCAGCAAACTAACCCTAATCATTTGTTATATTTAACCAATAGGGTCCACCCTATTAAAAATGTTGCTTTTAATAATAATCAATTAATAAGCAATTCTTTCAAATATTGAATTAAATCACAAACAGTAATTTAAATTTGAATTTTTTGCAAAACCAAAGTTAACATTTGGTTGTGTTTGACCTAAATAGCACACCCAATTTTTTATAAAATTTTTATTAACTCCAAACCTATCCTTTTCTTCCATTTCCTATTTCTGCAAACAAAAAATATCAGAACCAAATATAGAAAAAGAAAAAAAAACGAGGGGGAGAGGCAGTGGGCTCAGCCAGCGCGAGCCAGCCCACCACTTACCTCCCGCGCGGCCCGCGTACCGCTTCGCACCTCCTCCTCCTTCGTCTAATCGTACGGCGGCACATCCGGGGGTGCCACGGCGGCAGCGGCACCACCCCGACGGCCAGCAGCGCCTCTGGCCCCCTATAAGAGCAGCCTAGACCCCCTGCGCCTGCCCTAGCTACCCCCTACCCCCTACCTACCTCGCGCCGCCGCCATTTCTCTCTCCCTCGCTGCCGATCCCCTCTCTGCCACCGCCACCGTAGCGCCGCGTCTGAATCTCCGATGGCCGCCGCCGCTCCCGTGCACCTCTGTCCACGCTGACCACGGGAACCGCACGGCCTCACCTTCCTCGTCATCGACGACATCTCCGTTGAGCTCGAGAGGGCCTGTAGCCACGCCGCCATCCTCGCCGCTGTCGGCAACTCCCACCTCACCGGAACTCCGTTGACTGAACCTGAGAGGCTCACCGCCGTTGCCATCATCCTCATCCCCGTCTGACTGCGGGAATCGCGTCACCTCTTCTCCCTCGACCGTCTGGACATCTTCGTGGAGCTCGACGCTGTCTGGATCGCCGCCGCCATCCTCACCACTGCCCGCGGCGATCACCTCACCGTCGACCACCTGCTGAGCCTCACGGTGAGCAGCCACCGTATCTCTCTCTCCCTCATCCTCTGCACGTTTGCGCTCGCACATCTCCACAGAACCCCGCGGCTCACCCACACGAGCACGAGCAGCATCACGCCGCCGTTGAGCCGCCGGCGTTCCTCTCCGCAAGTTTCAGTCGCGTTCGTCGTCAGTTAAAGTTTCAGATTTGCGATCTGAACCTTAACCTGTCAGCAACGCGTATACTGACAAGCATCTGATCGCTACCGCACTGGTAGCAGGCAGTGCGCGCGAGCGAGAGGGGCTGGGTTCGAGCCCCGCGCGCCACACTTTTTTGGGAATTAAGCCCCTAGGCCGTGGCCCACCTGTCTGTGGCCGTGGTGGCTACCTGTGCTGCCACGCGCGCACCAGCTGGCCACGCTGGCCCCTTGGCCCACTGGCAGTGACCCTGGCTAGGTCACTGCACGGTGCAAAAGGATTTTATCCTTTTCCTTTTTCAGTTTAAGTCCTAAACATTTACAGAATGGTCCCTAAAACTAAAACCCTAATAACTTTTGTTTTATAAACTCAAAAAATAAAAGTAAAATATGTGCACTGCCCCAAATTAAATTATCTATCCATTTATAACATTTTTTTCTGTTTTGAATTTTCCAAATGCATTCCAAATTTGAATTCAAACAATTCATTTGTAATTTGCTAAAATCCATAACTAATTCATACTTAATCCAAATAATGCAAATAAAATATGTTTTCCATGCTATTTCAAACCACCTACTCAAATATAAATTTGGTTTCATGGTTTGAATAATTAAAATTGCTTAAATAATTTAAATCTTGTTTAAATCATTTAAATTTGATAAAATCATAACTTGCTCAAATTAAAT
The DNA here is from genome assembly GCA_028641055.1 of Alopecurus myosuroides. NCBI lineage: Eukaryota > Viridiplantae > Streptophyta > Magnoliopsida > Poales > Poaceae > Alopecurus > Alopecurus myosuroides. The sequence goes on along the minus strand of CM054061.1, from coordinate 209,299,200 downwards.
TATTTTTGAACATGCAAAATATGTTTTCAAACTAGAAAAGTAAACTTTTCTAATATGAACTTGAATTTATGTTTGGAACAAATAAAATTCAAATAATTTTCAAACTTGTTTTAAATTCATTTAAAATTTGTTTAATCTTGTTTAAGTCATAATAAATTCATCCTAACTCCTTTTTCAATATTTGAAACATGTAATCCAACTAAAATTTTGTATTCTTTTCAAATATGAATTTTGTTATTTATTTTGCACAATTTAAATTGGTGAAAACAACAACTATTTGTGTAATCCCTTTAAGGAACCAAAAAAATTCCCTAACTTAATAATTAAATTTCTAAATTGGTAAACCTTATTTCCAATTGGTTCTATTGTTGTTATTTTGTTGGTTTCCTCATCCATGCATCATACTAATCCACTTTCACCTGTTGATTAGTTGAAAAACAAATATTCCAACCTTATTTGATGGGCTTTTCATATGCAACTCAAAATTGCATATGTGTCCATTTAAATTGTTTCCCATGTCAACCATTTTATTTTGATGCATCAGTTAAATTGACATGCATCATCGCATGATTGTGCACTATGCCATGATATTGATTGTTTATATTTCTGCATTGTTTGTTTGCTTCTTCTCGGATAGACGACAACGTTGAGACAGACGATACTTACGACACCCCTTCTGAGGATCTAGCTCAGTACCAGGCTGCTGAGTTTGCAGGCAAGTTATCACTCACATGAACCATTGTGTTCCTTTTCAACATTGGTTACCGATACTCTCCGTTGTCTATTCTTCTAGCCTTAGTAATAGTTGTTTTTGTTACGAACCTATCACATGAATCCCTTGACCCTGATATTGCCTCACCTCCACTCCTACAACCCAATTGTTTGAGCCAGTGTCTTACTAGCATGCTTAGGTTGTTTTGCTCGAGTCTGTTACCCGTTACTTTCTGATTACTATATTCTATTATGTTCTGGGGGCTCGATGTTAATCAATCAACCTGTTAATAATAATATGCTGATAAGGCACCGGCAGGAGGCCCTGCGTGGTTTTGAGGCCTGCTAGTGTCGACCCTAATAGGAAAAGGGTCTTGTCTACTGATCCATGATGAGCGCACTATCCGCATGTGGGAAGCGTGTATGGGTGCCCCCCCTCAATTTGATTCGATTCGCATCTCGTCCAAATCGCCTCATTTAGTTCGTGTTTTCCATTTGCAGCATGCATGTTTTTGCGAGCCCAGCGCAGGGTGGAACTTTTGTAGTCGGCATATAGGGGGACACGTTCTTAGAGTGCTATGAGGGTCCCCTTTCTTCGGGGCTCGATTAGCCGTGCGCCCAAGGTGCTTTGGGCTTGATGCGAAGAAGAGTTGAGTTGTGTTGAGTGCCCCGCTTGGTGGGAGGCATCCCATCTGGCGGGTTATTCTTACGTGTACGGCCAAATTGGTGCACCCCTGCAGGGATAAATCTTCTCGAGAAGCCGTGTTTTCCGCGGTTATGGTTGACTTGGTGAAAGTACTGGCTAACAAGTACTCAGAACAACTTACACCTAACTATTGATAACTTGACTAGTAATAGACTTATTGACACAACAACTTGACCCATTATTCATTAATCCAATTGTGTGAGTTATCCTCGGATTGCTTCTTTGGATAAGGGGCGAGATCCAGGATGGGTTTGTTTGGTGGTTAGTTATAGTTGGTTACGATACGATATCTTATCTTCTTTCTGTTAGCCGGAAGTGGTAGAATCTCTGTAGTTGGTTAGCGCAGCCAGTTGCAGCATCTTTTATATCCCTTTCTTCCGTTGAACCCAAGGCATCTGTGCTTGGTGTTGACGGGCTACACTTTGGTGAACTGTGAGTCTTGCTTGCCAGTACGTTTATGTACTGACTCCTTTGGGGCTGTGGTTTCCGCAGACTACGCTTACGAGGATCCCAGTGACGGCTACTACGTGGAGTTTGACGAGGCTGCTGACGAGTAGGTAGCGGACCCGGGCAGGATCCGAGACATCGTGGATGGGCTCCGTCTTTCTTTCATTTCCCGGCTTCTTAAGCCTATTTGGATTTGTCTGTACTCAGCCCCTTTGAATGCTTCCGCTGAGATGTAATGATGTTATGTTGGGACATGTGTCCTCTGGATGATTGTATTTGCTATCTCTGCTCTAGTGAGAGCTATTTGCAACTTATTTCCATCTTTTGTGTCTTAGAGATATGTTGTGCTATCATTCTGTTACAAACCGTTGACGTACCATGTGTGTATGGTATGAAGTACGTCAATGGTAGTATCCTGATTTCTATGGGATAGTTTACGTCGACGCTGAACAGATAGGGGTTGGTTGTCACACATACGTGTGTTGGCCTACTCGTAAGAGGACGCGGGTGCCGGTAAGCCCCGTAATCCAATCTACTACTGTTCAACGGAACGGCGAGTATCCTTTAGAAGTCCGGGTGCGACAAATGGTATCAGAGCCTGTCTTCCTGTAGGATCCCTTTTACTGGTCGCAGTTGAGTCTAGAAACTATTTTGTAGCTATATAGGAAAAAATGAAACGTGAGAGTAGGAATTCTGCCATTTTTCTTCTTTCCCCACCCACCCACCCTTTTCTGGTAAGGAAGTGCAACGTTGTTTTCTCTTCTCACCCAAACTTTCAAGTTAGGTTTTCACGAATCCTGGTTTCTCTAGGATAGTTATATCTACTAGACCATAGGAATGGAGGTTCCTCTATTCCTTAAGCAGTAGATATTCATCCTTTAGAAGCCCGGATGGGTTCTTCCGTAGTACCTCAGGAGTTTTGGTCTCGTGTTTCCCGTTGTTGCTTCAATATCCTGTTCTTCTCAACATCCTTTTCGTCCGTTGAAACCTTGTTGTTGCTTTCCACTTCAGTTCTCTACCGGCGTCTAATCAAAACTTCCCCGATCATCTGCAGATGGATCTCAGGTTCTTCCCGCAGGTGGTTCGGATGACTCGTTGTGAGAGCACCGCCGGTTATCCGGAGATGCTGAGAGACATGGTCACTTATCTGGGGTTCCGTTGGGCACCAGAGTACCAGGTCTACGAGCAGCAGCGAGAGTTTGACCAGACCTACTACCAGGCTATCGTCTACATTCTGTCAGACGATGGCATGAGCGTTGTCCACCGCTACGAGGCAGTAGGTTCCACAGTGGATATGGCCGTGCAGCAGCATCTTATGTGAGTCTCACCGTCCTTCGTGCTGACTACTTGGGGTTTGACGATTCTATCTATCGCCACATCCCCCGTGGTTACATCACTTCGAAGGGAGCTCACTTCACTCTCTACGACAACTTGGATGTCTACGAGCATGATAACACCAGGCTGCACACCACCGCTCAGTTCGTGAGGCACAGTGACGCAGTTGCCACCACACTTTCTCAGGAGTTGGCCTCAGTCAGAGAGTAGCTCTACCTTGCTTTGACTCGTCTGGCGACGTACACCACAGACTTTGTTGGAGATGAGCGCTTTACACGTTTCGATCAGCCAGTTGGTCGTCGTCTGCCAGATGCTGGAGGTTACGAGCCGATCAGAGGTCCACTCCTCAACCTCGGTGCTGGTTACACTGGGATTCCACGCTTTGGAGCACAGGGAGTCGACGCTATGTACTTCACCACACCTAGAGTCGCTCTCAGGCCACGTCAGATCTATGTGGATCGTCGTTCTACCTACTTTCGTGGGCGTGCTCCTCACCGTACCTCTCGTCGTACTACTCACCGCCGTCCTGCGTGATGAGCATGGGAGTACCGATGTATCCATTCCTAGCTATGTTTAGTTATCCTTTGGCTTTCGAACCATTTGTGGTGTGTTGGATATTCTGATGTATTTGAACATGTGATGATGTACCTGTTGGTTATCTATTCATGCGTCGGAATAATCTCGCTTTCGGTTACCAAGTCTACCCTTTTCTGTTGTTGTGCTAAAATGCATGTCTATTCAGGATGCCGCCAACAAGGAACAACCCGCCTGAGCCACCGCCAATCACGGAGCTGTTGACTTAGATGACTCAGGTCGTGACGCAGATGGCCCAGTTCCAGGCAAATCGGCACAACAACCAGAATGCTCCACGAGTCAGCATCAAGGAGTTTCTGAGTCTCGGGCCGAGAGCTTTCGTGGCAACACGCGAGCCTCTGGATGCTGATGTCTGGATCCGTGAGATGGCCAGGGCTCTGGACATTGCTCACGTTGCCGAGGAAGACAAAGTCAAGTATGCTTCCTATCTGCTGAAGGGTCAGGCAGCTACTTGGTGGGAGAACTACCAGACCATGAGAGCTGGCTACCCAATCACCTGGGGCTGTTTCAAGGAAGCTTTCGTGATGCACCACATCCCAGATGGTCTCATGGAAAGGATGCATGAGGAGTTTTGCTCTCTCAAGCAGGGCAAGCTGGACGTCATTGACTATCAGAATGAGTTCAATCGCCTCGCTCGATACGCTGGTGATGAGGTGTCCACTGAGGCTAAGAAGATGGCAAGGTTCCGCCGAGGTTTTAACCCGGAACTCAAGTACGCACTCACCAACATCAAGTGCAAAGACTTCGAGGAGCTCGTGAACACCGCGCTCAATGAGGAAAATGGGCGCAAGGCGTTCGAGGAGTCTCGTAAGCACTCGCGTGAGGGTGGTTCCTCCTCCAACATGACCACCCCTCCGCAGAAGCGCCGCATCTGGGTGCCAAATGGTGCTGTCACTCGGGCTCCATATGCCCAAGCTTCTCTAGGCTTTGCTCCCCGCCCACCCAACCCATCTCAGATGCATGGTCAGAGGGTTCCAATGGGGCAGCCAAGGCCAGGACCTCCTCGTGTCGTCACTTGCTTCAAGTGCAAGTAGACGGGGCACTACGCTGACAAGTGCACTCAGAGGCAGCTACCTCCACCTCCTCGCCCCAACACCAACCAGGCAATGGTGCGTGCTCCCCCGGCTAAAGCCTTAAACTCCAACAACAGGCCTGTCGGGAGGACCGCGAGGGTGAATCATATCAAGGCCGACAGAGCTGAGGAAGCTGCTGACATCGTTCTCGATATATTACCCGTAAACTCTTTTCCAGCTAAAGTGTTGTTTGATACCGGAGCATCGCATTCTTTTGTGTCAAAGATCTTTGCAACAACATACAACCTAGTTCTGGTTCCACTAAGCAATCAAGTCACCGTTCACTCTCCGGGATCTCAAATGTTGACTTCCAAGATAAGCATGGACAATCAAATCCTAATTGGAGGTCGCATATTCCTTGCTTCACTCATGTTGCTGGGAAATTCTGACATTGATGTCATTCTGGGCATGGATTGGTTGAAGACCAATGAAGCTAAAATTGACTGTGCTCAAAAGTCAATAACTCTGTTCCACCCTTCTGGCCAGATAGTCTATTCTCCAAATGAATCAAGTTCTGTTCAGCTATACACACTCGATGCAAAACCTCTACCTCTACTTGAAAATGTTCCGGTGGTTTGTGAATTCCCTGACGTCTTTCCAGAAGAGTTGCCAGGGATGCCTCCGGACAGAGCAGTTGAGTTTGTGATCGAGCTTGAGCCAGGTACTGCTCCAATCTCTAAGCATCCATAAAAGATAGCTCCTCCTGAACTGAAATTGTTGAAGGAGCAAATCGATATGTACATGGAGAAAGGTTACATTCAGCCTAGTTCCTCCGCTTGGGGTTGCCCAACTCTCTTCGTAGCCAAGAAGGATCAAACAAAGAGACTCGTGGTTGACTATCGTCCTCTCAACGAGAAAACCATCAAAAACAAGTATCCAATTCCTCGTATCGATGATCTTTTTGATCAACTTGCTGGAGCCTCAATATTCTCAAAGTTGGACTTGAGGATGGGTTACCGTCAAATAAAGATCAGAAAGGAAGATATTCCAAAAACAGCCTTCACCACTCGGTACGGTCTATATGAATACACCGTCATGTCTTTTGGTCTAACCAATGCACCGGCGACATTCTCTAGACTCATGAATTCTGTCTTCCATGAATACCTCGACAAGTTCGTTGTGGTATATCTCGATGACATTCTGGTCTACTCAAAATACGAGGAAGAGCATGGAGAACATCTTCGTATCACTCTCATGAAACTTCGCGAGCATCGTCTATATGCCAAGTTCTCCAAATGTGAGTTCTGGATTCCAGAAGTTTCTTATCTTGGTCATATCATCTCTGCCAAAGGCATCGCCATTGACCCAGAAAAGGTTAAGGCAATTGTTGATTGGAAACCTCCTAAGACGGTAAAGCAAGTAAGAAGCTTTCTGGGCTTGGCTAGCTATTGCCGTCGTTTCGTCCAAAACTTCTCCAAGATTGCCAAACCTCTCACTGATCTCACAAAGAAGGACAAGAAGTTCGTTTGGACTCCACAGTGCGAGGAGAGTTTCAATCTCCTGAAGACTAAACTCACTTCTACCCCAGTTTTGGTTGGCCCAGATACTACCAAACCTTTCCAGATTTTCTGCGATGCATCGCTCCAAGGTCTAGGTGCAGTTCTTATGCAAGAACGTCAAGTTGTGGCTTATGCTTCACGTCAGTTGAATGCACATGAGCAAAACTATCCCACTCATGATCTTGAACTTGCAGCAGTTGTGTTTGCCCTCAAGAAATGGAGACAATACTTGTTGGGTAACCGCACTGAAATATTTTCCGATCATAAGAGTTTGAAATACATCTTCACTCAACCAGACCTAAACCTCAGGCAAAGGAGATGGATTGAAAAGATTAAAGACTTTGATCTCACCATTTCTTACACTCCAGGCAAGGCTAATGTTATGGCCGATGCTCTCAGTCGCAAGTCCTATTGCAATAATCTCATGATCATGGAAAGCCAACCTCCACTTCATGAAGAATTCCAGAAGCTGAACCTTGGTCTTGTTCCTCAAGGATATCTTGCAAGCTTGACAGCTAGCCCAACTCTCGAGGACAAGATTCGTTCTGAACAACTTCGCGATGCTGAAATCAAGAAGATTGTAGAGCAGATCAAAGAAGGCAATGATAAATTCAAGTCCTTCTCAATTGATGACAAGGGAACTGTGTTCTTCGAAGGACGCATTGCAGTTCCTCAGATTCAAAGTCTCAAAGATGTCATTCTAAAGGAGGCTCATGAAACTCCTCTCTCCATCCACCCTGGAAGTACAAAAATGTACCAGGATCTCAAGACACTGTATTGGTGGCCTGGCATGAAACGTGAAATTGCTCAATACGTTTCTGAATGCGACGTTTGTCAACGTGTTAAGGCAGTCCATCAGAAAACAGCCGGTCTACTCCAACCTCTGAAAATTCCTGAGTGGAAGTGGGACATGATTGAAATGGACTTCGTCACTGGTTTTCCAAAGTCCAAGAAGGGCAACGATGCAATCTTCGTTGTCATTGATCGTCTCACTAAGGTAGCTCACTTCTTTGCTGTCAAAGAAACAATCTCAGCTAGCCAGTTAGCAGAGCTCTACACAACAAAGATTGTTCCCCTTCATGGTGTTCCATTGGAAATAAGCTCAGACCGTGGAAGCATATTCACTTCTCATTTCTGGAAAAGCTTTCAAAATGCATTGGGCACCAAACTTCTGTTCAGCACAGCTTATCACCCTCAGTCTCAAGGGCAAGTCGAAAGAGTCAATCAGATTCTCGAGGATATGCTCAGAGCATGTTGTCTCTCCTTTGGCATGAAATGGGAGGATTGCCTTCCATATGCTGAATTCTCCTACAACAACAGCTTCCAGGCAAGCCTAGGCATGGCACCATTTGAAGCACTCTATGGCCGCAGATGCAGGAGTCCAATCAATTGGTCTGGACCTGGTGAACGTTCACTCTTAGGCCCTGACATTGTTAAGGAAGCCGAAGAGAAAGTTCGCATCATTCGTGACAATCTCAAGATTGCTCAGTCTCGTCAGAAGAGATACTATGACAGCAAGCACACGGATATGGTCTATGCACCTGGTGACAAAGCATATCTCCGTGTAACTCCCCTCAAAGGCACTCATCGTTTTGGTGTGAAAGGAAAGCTTGCACCAAGATACATTGGTCCTTTCAACATCCTCTCAAGGCGTGCGGAAAATTCCTATCGTCTTGAACTTCCAGAAAAGCTATCAAAGGTGCACGATGTGTTTCACGTGTCACAGCTCAAGAAGTGTTTCAAAGATCCAGATCGTGCAGTTGATCATGATTCCATTGAACTGCAAGATGATCTCTCTTATGAGGAGCACCCTATTCGAATTCTCGATGAGACCGAGCGTAAGACTCGCAACAAGAGCACCAAGTTCTTGAAAGTGCAGTGGTCGCATCATTCCGATAAAGAGGCAACGTGGGAGACCGAAGAGGATCTTCGAAAGAAGTATCCGGACCTTTTCTCTTCTCAGTAAGGAATCTCGGGGCGCGATTCCTTCAAGGGGGGGCGTTTTGTAACATCCCAAGTATGAAAACACCCCTAGAATGTTTGTTTCTTGCTTTAATTAAAGTTTTGCATCATCTCATCATACTCATTGCATTTGTTTCATATTGGTTTGCGTCTGTTTTTATTTGTTTTCATAATTGTTTTCAAACAACTTCAAATGCTTTGTTTCATACTTGTTATGTTACAACCTTCTAAATACAAAGTTCAAATAAAAATAACCAATTGTTTCCATTTATTTTCCATAATGTTCAACTATTAAAATCATGGCTTTTAATCAATCACTTAAATTCAAATGTTAGTTCACATTCAAATCAAATCCCAAACAGCACCCAATTTGAATTTATGCAAATTACCAAACATGCTAATCCCTTGTTTTTCAATTAAACCATAAGGTTCAAACCATTAAAATTATGACTTTAATAATTTAATTAATCCAAACTCAATTCAGTTGGTTTTTCAAAATTCAAATCAAAAACATGCAAACAGTACCCAATTTCAACTTATGAAAATCAGCAATCTAACCCTAATCATTTGTTCTATTTAACCAATAGGGTCCACCCTATTAAAAATGTTGCTTTTAATAATTATCAAGTAATAAGCAATTCTTTCAAATATTGAATTAAATCACAAACAGTAATTTAAATTTGAATTTTTTGCAAAACCAAAGTTAACATTTGGTTGTGTTTGACCTAAATAGCACACCCAAATTTTTATAAAAATTTTATTAACTCCAAACCTATCCTTTTCTTCCATTTCCTATTTCTGCAAAAAAAATATATCAGAACCAAATATAGAAAAAAAAACGAGGGGGAGAGGCAGTGGACTCAGCCAGCGCGAGCCAGCCCACCACTTACCTCCCGCGCGGCCCGCGTACCGCTTCGCACCTCCTCCTCCTTCGTCTAATCGTACGGCGGCACATCCGGGGGTGCCACGGCGGCAGCGGCACCACCCCGACGGCCAGCAGCGCCTCTGGCCCCCTATAAGAGCAGCCTAGACCCCCTGCGCCTGCCCTAGCTACCCCCTACCCCCTACCTACCTCGCGCCGCCGCCATTTCTCTCTCCCTCGCTGCCGATCCCCTCTCTGCCACCGCCACCGTAGCGCCGCGTCTGAATCTCCGATGGCCGCCGCCGCTCCCGTGCACCTCTGTCCACGCTGACCACGAGAACCGCACGGCATCACCTTCCTCGTCATCGACGACATCTCCGTTGAGCTCGAGAGGGCCCGTAGCCACGCCGCCATCCTCGCCGCTGTCGGCAACTCCCACCTCACCGGAACTCCGTTGACTGAACCCGAGAGGCTCACCGTCGTTGCCATCATCCTCATCCCCGTCTGACCGCGGGAATCGCGTCACCTCTTCTCCCTCGACCGTCTGGACATCTTCGTGGAGCTCGACGCCGTCTGGATCGCTGCAACCATCCTCACCACTGCCCGCGGCGATCACCTCACCGTCGACCACCTGCTGAACCTCACGGTGAGCAGCCACTGTATCTCTCTCTCCCTCCTCCTCTGCACGTTTGCGCTCGCACATCTCCACAGAACCCCACGGCGCACCCACACGAGCATGAGCAGCATCACGCCGCCGTTGAGCCGCCGGCGTTCCTCTCCGCAAGTTTCAGTCGCGGTCGTCGTCAGTTAAAGTTTCAGATTTGCGATCTGAACCTTAACCTGTCAGCAACGCGTATACTGACAAGCATCTGATCGCTACCGCACTGGTAGCAGGCAGTGCGCGCGAGCGAGAGGGGCTGGGTTCGAGCCCCGCGCGCCACACTTTTTTGGGAATTAATCCCCTAGGCCGTGGCCCACCTGTCTGTGGCCGTGGTGGCCACCTGTGCTGCCACGCGCGCACCAGCTGGCCACGCTGGCCCCTTGGCCCACTGGCAGTGACCCTGGCTAGGTCACTGCACGGTGCAAAAGGATTTTATCCTTTTCCTTTTTCAGTTTAAGTCCTAAACATTTACAGAATGGTCCCTAAAACTAAAACCCTAATAACTTTTGTTTTATAAACTCAAAAAATAAAAGTAAAATATGTGCACTGTCCCAAATTAAATTATCTATCCATTTATAACATTTTTTTCTGTTTTGAATTTTCCAAATGCATTCCAAATTTGAATTCAAACAATTCATTTGTAATTTGCTAAAATACATAACTAATTCATACTTAATCCAAATAATGCAAATAAAATATGTTTTCCATGCTATTTCAAACCACCTACTCAAATATAAATTTGGTTTCATGGTTTGAATAATTAAAATTGCTTAAATAATTTACACCTTGTTTAAATCATTTAAATTTGATAAAATCATAACTTGCTCAAATTAAATTATTTTTGAACATGCAAAATATGTTTTCAAACTAGAAAAGTATAAACTTTTCTAATATGAACTTGAATTTATGTTTGGAACAAATAAAATTCAAATAATTTTCAAACTTGTTTTAAATTCATTTAAAATTTGTTTAATCTTGTTTAAGTCATAATAAATTCATCCTAACTCCTTTTTCAATATTTGAAACATGTAATCCAACTAAAATTTTGTATTCTTTTCAAATATGAATTTTGTTATTTATTTTGCACAATTTAAATTGGTGAAAACAACAACTATTTGTGTAATCCCTTTAAGGAACCAAAAAAATTCCCTAACTTAATAAATAAATTTCTAAATTGGTAAACCTTATTTCCAATTGGTTCTATTGTTGTTATTTTGTTGTTTTCCTCATCCATGCATCATACTAATCCACTTTCACATGTTGATTAGTTGAAAAACAAATATTCCAACCTTATTTGATGGGCTTTTCATATGCAACTCAAAATTGCATATGTGTCCATTTAAATTGTTTCCCATGTCAACCATTTTATTTTGATGCATCAGTTAAATTGACATGCATCATCGCATGATTGTGCACTATGCCATGATATTGATTGTTTATATTTCTGCATTGTTTGTTTGCTTCTTCTCGGATAGACGACGACGTTGAGACAGACGATACTTACGACACCCCTTCTGAGGATCTAGCTCAGTACCAGGCTGCTGAGTTTGCAGGCAAGTTATCACTCACATGAACCATTGTGTTCCTTTTCAACATTGGTTACCGATACTCTCCGTTGTCTATTCTGCTAGCCTTAGTAATAGTTGTTTCTGTTACGAACCTATCACATGAATCCCTTGACCCTGATATTGCCTCACCTCCACTCCTACAACCCAATTGTTTGAGTCAGTGTCTTACTAGCATGCTTAGGTTATTTTGCTCGAGTCTGTTACCCGTTACTTTCTGATTACTAGATTCTATTATGTTCTGGGGGCTCGATGTTAATCAATCAACCTGTTAATAATAATATGCTGATAAGGCACCGGCAGGAGGCCCTGCGTGATTTTGAGGCCTGCTAGTGTCAACCCTAATAGGAAAAGGGTCTTGTCTACTGATCCATGATGAGCGCACTATCCGCATGTGGGAAGCGTGTATCGGCGCCCCCCTCAATTTGATTCGATTCGCATCTCGTCCAAATCGCCTCATTTAGTTCGTGTTTTCCATTTGCCGCATGCATGTTTTTGCGAGCCCAGCGCAGGGTGGAACTTTTGTAGTCGGCATATAGGGGGACACGTTCTTAGAGTGCTATGAGGGTCCCCTTTCTTCGGGGCTCGATTAGCCGTGCGCCCAAGGTGCTTTGGGCTTGATGCGAAGAAGAGTTGAGTTGTGTTGAGTGCCCCGCTTGGTGGGAGGCATCCCATCTGGCGGGTTATTCTTACGTGTACGGCCAAATTGGTGCACCCCTGCAGGGATAAATCTTCTCGAGAAGCCGTGTTTTCCGCGGTTATGGTTGACTTGGTGAAAGTACTGGCTAACAAGTACTCAGAACAACTTACACCTAACTATTGATAACTTGACTAGTAATAGACTTATTGACACAACAACTTGACCCATTATTCATTAATCCAACTGTGTGAGTTATCCTCGGATTGCTTCTTTGGATAAGGGGCGAGATCCGGGATGGGTTTGTGTAACATGCCAGTGTTTGGGAAGTTATAAGGATCTAAATTTAATATGTGCATTTGCAAAGCATGCATCTAAAAGTACGGGAAATTTTGGCGCGAAAGTTTAAACGAATCAAAGTGACCCAAGTTTCACTTGACATGATGAAATAGGTCTAGTTCATCTAGTCAAGAGTGCATTTGGAATGATCTTTATAACATAGTATCTTTACAAACCAAATCATTTGATTACACAAACCATAATTGGTTGTGACCTACACAATCTCTCAACAACCTAAACCACAAGTCTATAAGTGACTTGGGATAATTCACTAGGTATCTAGAACTCAAAGAGGGGTGAGAATCCAAATCTCATAAATGCTGATCACACTTTCATTAATGAGTAACACATAATTGAACCATCTCATCAACAAATATCCTAGGTTCTGTAAAACAATAACTCTTTAAGTTATCAACCATTCACACAACATCTTTCCAAGTTATTTAGTACCTACTAAGTGAACCTTCACAAATAAATAACAGAGGTGCAAAAGAACACAAAAGATACAAACAAGTGTTAACCCAAAAACCAAAAGTGGGAGATGAATTAATAATTGTAATAACATATTTATCGAATATGTACATATCTCCTCAACCATAAAAGAAGTAACAACAAGAAGAAATAAATCTTCTTCAACTAATAATAAACCTTGATCATTACATATGATATTCCCAAATCTCTATATCTGCATTAAGAATAACAAAGTTAATAAAGTGATGAATATAAATTAGATCATGACACCTGGGAGAACAAATAACAACTTGGACATAAGTCATTAAACCTCAATAACTTTCACATACTCATTGTTTCAATCATGTTATACAAGTGAACATATGAAATATCAACACCTCAATGAACCATTGGATCCACTTACTATTAATCCATCAGTCCATAAGCATTTCACACCTCTACCCAAATCCAAACCATCACTGAACCACTAAAGTATCTTTGCATACAACTAAGGAATAACAAGATATAACCTCTATTAGAGGAATTGAATTGATAACTAAGTAAATAAATCCTATATGATATAATTACATATCTTTTGGGAAATAAAATAAGAAGTATATGGAAGGATACTAAAAGCATGAACTAACTCTTAATCTAGATCTTGTTATGTTGTCAAGACCATCCTATCTTGTTTCCCAATCTTCTCTAAGTCATTCTGCAAGAGAAGCAACTCACAAGAAAGGAGTAACTACCACAGGAAGATCTTCAAGAAGATTATTTAGAGTGTGCTAGAAGTGCTACTCTAAGGTATTATAAGAGTACTTGGAAACTCTTATAACTTGATCTGATCATATTAACCCTCTTGAAATTGTGTGATACTCCAATGTTATTGTTATATAGAAGTAGTTTGGTAGCAAGCCTGTACACCTTGTTAACAGATCACTCTTGTATACTCAAACAATTGAGTGTCATACACAAACAAACATAATGTTGAATAACCTAGTACATCTCAGTATCTTGTATATGAAAAGTAATTTGGGGACAAGCCTTGCAAACTTGTCAACAGATTCTTCTTATCTGCACAAGGCTAACTGATGTCATAAACTACACCTACACTCCTTTTATCATCAACCAATGGAAAGAATAACACCAAGTAAACAAGAAAACCTAATATAATCATCTAAGTAAAATCTTTGCTTGGAATAACTGTTTGTTCTCACCACAAGGGTGAGATAGTTGAAGATTGAATCCAAGAGATGATATTACTTGCAAATTGACACAAGGTGAAAACATAAGGCTAGTGGCAACTAAAGAGAAGAATATCAAGCAACAGAAGACCACAAGAAGCAACATTGCATCAGTAAGGGAGCACCAGAATTTATCCAGTGAGTCATTAGGATGTAATAGGGAATCATTAACCTCTGCCAAGCTCATCAGAGATGATGAACTTATAATAACATCTTTAATGGAAATAATTATCAAGTAGGGGATAATAACAAGTCATTAGATCCACATGTCTTGATATGTGGAGGTAGATGAAAGCAAGCTTAAAACCTTGTTTTCCAAATCCTTTTCATATGTAAGACTAACAGATGATAGCAAATATTCAACCAGATATAACCATACAAATGGTTTCATGTCCTTAAACAACATGAGATAGTACCCACACTTGGAAACTGGTGGAAAACAAACAAATAAGATTCCAAAACCACACATGTTTTCCATTTGAACAAGTACTGATAACAGTAAACATAGAATATACATACCTCAGTAAAATGTCAACCAATCTTGCTCAGAGTTTCAAATAGGAAAATAACAAGGTCCATAAAATAAAACAAATCTATTTCTTACTCAAAAGCATTGGGTATGTCATGGAACAAAATATCCTAATTGGGTGCATTTCATCACTATATATAAAAAACACTACTCACTAGTGTTATCAAACCATTTTCCATAAGGGATTATTATAAAAAGTGTCCAACTATGATACACCACTTTGGTATCCACAAGATGGGAGTGTGTACTTTTATTAAATATGCTTTGGCATAAATTTAAGTCCATTAAATAAATTAAAAGGAGAGAAAACCACAAAAATACTTAATCTAGCACCCTAAATAAAAAATATAAATATTCTTCAAATTCACCAAAACAAAATATGGTGAGATGTAGAATTTGATAAGGAATTCAGATATATTTTTTATTAATTTTTCTGTTCACAGAAAAGCCCTGAAAACAATGTTTTCTTCTCAGTTTTAGTAACAGAAGGACCAATATGAAAAATTCTGAAACTCCAGGGGGTTATCGAAAAGTGGCATTTTATTTTCCTTTCTTATTCCATTCCGGCCAGAAGGCAGCGGCGGTGGAAAACGAGTCACCGCCGCGGTGTCGCCTCCTAGCTGCTTCCTCGCGTGCGTATAAAGCCAAGGACGCCGTGCCTCACTTCCTCTCTTCCTCCTCGCTCACTCTCTCTCTGTATCTCTCTGTAAGGAACCGAGGAAACAACCCTAACCCTAACCCGTACGGACCCCGCCGTCGCCGTCGATTCCGGCCAACTCTGGACGAGCTGAGGCCACCGGAAGACGCGACATGATTGTCTCTCCCTCCTCCATAAGCCTCGTTTGCAGGGATGGACGGAGGCCCGCGAATCTCATCGTTCCTTTTCTTCCCTGTCACCGGCGGCCATGGAAGCTCGCCGTCGACTCCGACCACATCAGGCTCCATCGAGCATATCCACACGCTCAGGGTGAGCTCCCGCTTCTCATCATGCGTTCAATTTGAAGTTTGATTGAAGATTCATCACTGTCGCCGTGCGCCGCCTTCTGCCGCCGCGCCGGTGGTCGCCGGCCGAGTTCCGGTGACCATTTGGTCACGGTATCGCCGTCCCTAGACTCTATGTGTCCTTCTCGAGCTCGTGGAGCAGACGGCTTAGGTCAATTTCCATCGAATTCATCGAATTCGTATTGACAAGGAAGATTGGCTCTGTGATGACACGTTCAAGACGTCATCATGACGTCATATCATTCCTGTTTTATTTTTTGAATTAAGACTGATTATGACAGGTGGGACCCACCTGTCAATTTAAATAGACAGAAAAATAATTAATCCCATAAAATCAATAATTTTAATTCTATTAATCAGAAAAATATAAATAATATCCCAAATTGATTATAAAAATATAATCTAAATGATTATCAACTTTACAATAATATTTAATAAAGTTTAAAATTTAATACTTTCTTTAGTTAAATTAAATCATTTAAAATTGAGAAAATAATAAATAATTCATAAAATCAGAAAAATACAAGTTATATACCAAAATGCTCCAAATCACAAATACAACTCATCTATGATGTTTCCAAAGTCATTTGATCAAGTTTCATGTGTGCAATAGTTTGCTTAGTCATTTAATTCATTTAAAATTGAGAAATTAATAATTTATTCAAATATTTTCAGAAAATAAAATGTTATATCAAATTAAAGAGAAAAGAATTTCCAATTCAAATATGTCAAATATAAAACCTTTTGTTTAACTTATAAACTTGTTTCTGTTGGAATAATGGAATTCTATAATATCCTATTATAACAGAAATAACTGCCACATTATTATTTTCTTTACTAATAAAACTCTTAGGTTTCCACACCTACTAAAACCTATAATCACAAGTCATTAGCAAGTATTGTGATGAAAGAGTTAGATGTACTAGTTCATCATTTTCAACTAAACTCATTGTCATTAGCTCTACACTTTTGAAATATAAAACCAAACCTGTTTGTTACCTTTTCAATAATTGTTTACCATGTGTTATTGTCTTGTTGCCTAACCATGTTATAACACTTCTACTTAAACATGATAACAAGTGTTTGTTCAATAAAAGTGAAACACACTTAAGCCTAAAAGAAATAACAACATCACCACAAGTAATGAAACAACTCTAAGTCACCTAACAATTGTGTGAATATGTTATCGTTTCAAACGTGGCTTACACTTGTAAGCTGGGGTATTTTCCAGGGGATTTCACGATGCATCTCATTACTATGCATATATCATCTTGCCAGTGTTTTCTGTAGTCCTTACCGGGACTACTTTGCAATCTTTCAGATGTTTGGATTTCTCTACGCGACCCTCGAACCCCGAAGACATGGATTATTATTGTCATTATTTCAATCTCAGGCAAGTTCGTCACTTGCTCATATCCTTTGTAGTACTTCATAACAAACTATTTGCAAAAACCCTATTGTATTATCACCTACTCTCAAATGAATGCATGATCCTATTTTTATAATAATATGACTACCTGAATGACCACCCGAGTGGTAGTGTTCTATGTGGTGGGCGGATGGAACCATGGTAAGATGAATAGGTCAAAGGAAGGTTCCATCTGCATGGGAACGTATTACCTAGGAATTAACAACAACTGCCGTCAGGATTCTTGCGCCGTAAATTCGCGTTGACCATGGATCTTTTGTGGGGGGAGTAAGTCAGCCGTGATACTTTTCTCGTTCGCATGTCAACGGACTGCCAGAGACGTACGCTGTAGGTCTTGCGAGACTACATGTACATGGGTGGGAGCCCTTACGTCCCACGGGCTCTGGGGTCTATGAGTGTCTGCCAGGGGCGCGTAGATCTCCATCGTGAGGGGTGGAATCAGGCGTTCAACCTGCTGGCAGAAATGGGTGGGCATGCGTTGTGCGGAGAAGCACGGTTTGGCTTGGACCAACTACCGGGCCCCACACCTGAGTGGGAGTGGACAGGATCTCGAGCCTGGTTGTGCAACATGGTCTTGGTCGTCCATGGGTAAAGTAACGCACCTCTGCAGAGTGTAAAAGGATGTGACATGTTACCCCTTGTTCCGGGAAGGAGCTGCGAACGCCGCAGGAAAGGCAACTCCATGAAAGTTCTAATCCTGTGAAGATCTGGCGGGCATAGTTTTCAGAATTAAAAGCAACCTCTTGAAGAAAGTTTTACAAAACCTTGCATTAGCTTATGACTCTTTCAAGTCTAAAGCTGTAGTTAGTGCATCAACCACCCACTATATATCATGAACTTGCTGAGTAATGCTCGTTACTCATTCTATCCCGTTTGACCCCTGCTTAGAGTTGAATCCCTATTGAAGTCGTCATCGAGAAGCCATCACTACCTCATGAAGCTAGGTGGAGTGATCTACTACTTAGTCGGTAAAGCATCGTCATCAACAACGCTGGTGGGGGGGCAAGCTATCAAGATGTAGTTAGAGACCATTCTTAGACTTAGTTATTTCAAGTCATAGATTAGGGCTGGCATCAGCCGTAGTGGATTATTTCTGAGCTAGAGATCTTCTCCAGCTTGGAGCTGCGTACTGCTTCTTCTGATGTTTCATTTGCAGGATATCTTCTTGATTCATCAAGGAGACTCTCAAGATTTTGTAATGAAGTTTATATCCTATAGCTTTGCTTGGACCCGCTGTGTTTCTGTTGTACCACTCTGGGAATGTAATATTCACGGATAAGTCCTTCTGTGAGTATTATGTCACCGACTTGCGCACTACACATGCAGTGGTGTGCTGGGTCACCACAGTTTGTTTGGTGGTTAGTTATAGTTGGTTACGATACGATATCTTATCTTCTTTCTGTTAGCCGGAAGTGGTAGAATCTCTGTAGTTGGTTAGCGCAGCTAGTTGCAGCATCTTTTATATCCCTTTCTTCCGTTGAACCCAAGGCATCTGTGCTTGGTGTTGACGGGCTACACTTTGGTGAACTGTGAGTCTTGCTTGCCAGTACGTTTATGTACTGACCCCTTTGGGGCTGTGGTTTCCGCAGACTACGCTTACGAGGATCCCAGTGACGGCTACTACGTGGAGTTTGACGAGGCTGCTGACGAGTAGGTAGCGGACCCGGGCAGGATCCGAGACATCGTGGATGGGCTCCGTCTTTCTTTCATTTCCCGGCTTCTTAAGCCTATTTGGATTTGTCTGTACTCAGACCCTTTGAATGCTTCCGCTGAGATGTAATGATGTTATGTTGGGACATGTGTCCTCTGGATGATTGTATTTGCTATCTCTGCTCTAGTGAGAGCTATTTGCAACTTATTTCCATCTTTTGTGTCTTAGAGATATGTTGTGCTATCATTCTGTTACAAACCGTTGACGTACCATGTGTGTATGGTATGAAGTACGTCAATGGTAGTATCCTGATTTCTATGGGATAGTTTACGTCGACGCTGAACAGATAGGGGTTGGTTGTCACACATACGTGTGTTGGCCTACTCGTAAGAGGACGCGGGTGCCGGTAAGCCCCGTAATCCAATCTACTACTGTTCAACGGAACGGCGAGTATCCTTTAGAAGTCCGGGTGCGACAGAAGAGGAGGTAGAACATCGTCCTGCACCTGATCAGCTGCAAATAGAAGACGATCATGTAGTGTCGGGGGGTTACCCCCGAGTAGGGTAAAGGCAAGTGGTAAAGGCGACTGTCAGAAGAGAGGTTTGGTCGAGTAGCCGCCTACCCGGTACTTGCTACCCGGTCGACTGCTACTCGGTCTCACCTCAAGATGACCAGAAGGAAGAATCAATCAAGTTCTGTCCTTTCGAGTAGAAGAGTTGGCCCGAGTAAAATTGGCGGGAACCTACTCGGGCCATAAAGTCAAAGGAGCCGTTCTGACACAGGATCCCGCGTATCATGGGTCCGTACTTGGCACTATTCAAACTACTGTTCATCTGGGACCGGCCTGTCTGACAGTGACAGCATGGAAGCAGGCGGTCGCAGGATAAGGGGGGCCTACTCTGTGCTTGGCACAGTGATACCAGTCTGTCCCCTAGTTTTGCCCAACGACTTTACAGAAGCAGCCAAGATTAGGAACCAAAGCTGTCAGCGGGAACTCGGAAGAAGGACGATGTGCACACTATGTCGACACTTGTCTAGGTTTGGACGTATCCGGCTGGGCACCAGGTATATAAGGTGCCCCGCCGCCTCCTGCGAGGGGCACGTTAAGATTGAACTGAGGAAACCCTAGGTTCTTGACCTAATTCATCACGTAGAGAGAGGAGTGGCTACTCGGTAGCAAGATCCATTGTACTGTGGCTACTCGGTGAGACACCAGAATACACAAAGAAAGGCAGGAGTAGAGGTTTTACCTCCTCACGAGGGCCCTGAACCTGGGTAGATCGTGTTGTTTGCAGTGTTTACTTTGTACCTCACGCGGCTACTCGTCGCGTGATCCCTCCCCGAGCACCTCCAGCGTCCTTCGTCCCCACATCTTTAGCCATCCCATGGCATCTGCCGTGACACCACCACGACAGTTGGCGCCCACCGTGGGGCAACCAGCGGCGCTGGTTGGAGTTTCTGTTCGGACGGGATCTTCTTCAGCGGAGCGCGTGGTCTGTGGCCTTGTCCACAGATTCGGCTCCTTCGACTTCGTCACCGACAACGCCGGCGATTTCGGCGGCAGGGCCATGCCGGAGGGCGGCTCGGTGATCTCCTTCGGCTCTCACCTCGTCTACGTCGCCACCGTCGCCAACTGCGCGTACCCCGAGCTGGTGCATGACGCGGAGGATCCTCCCGCGGTGATCGCTGCTCGCGGAAGGCCCGCGTGCCGCTCTGCGAACTGCGCTGAGGTGATGGTGACGGGCTTGGCAGCAAACGCTGGCGCGGCCGCTACTGGTGCTGCGGCCGTCGTCGAGGATCTTGCTGCACCGGCTGGTGGTGGCAGGACTCACCAGCCCTACGAGAAGGAGTGCAACTTGCCGCCTTCCACTTCTGCGACTGTTCTCGCGTCGGCTGTGCGACCTGGCATGCCGACTCCCACCGACATCGAGCTTCTAGCCATGAGGGAGCAGCTCGAGCGGCAACGCCTGGAGCTGCTTGCCGAGCAGGCGGAGTTGGATAAGGTGAGGTTGGAGTTGAGTCTAGACCAGCTCGAGTACAACAAGGCTCACGGCTTCACGCCAGTTGCTAGGAGGGCTAGCAGAGTAGGTGCCACTCGGCGCAACCTTGGTGCCGAGATGGCGACAGTTGTAGAGGCTCCTGCTCAGTCCGCCACCGCAAACACCTCCACCAGGCCCAGATATAGCACACCCGCCAAGACACTTAGAGCTGCAGAGGCCGTAGCTGCCGAGTTGCCTCGCCTAGATGGCGATGCGCGTGTTAGGCAGCAAGAAAGACTCAACGAGTTGGTGTTGGAGGCTGCTAGGCAGAATGAGGAGCTCCGGAAGGCCAAACCGGGTGCTGGGGCTTCGCAGGTGGTTCACTCGCATGCGGCTAGATCTAACGATCAGGCCTCGTCTCCGCATCCCAGCCGCGAGAAGAGCCGCAGCGGGCGTTCGGGCAGAGATAGGCAAATGCAGGTGTATGACCCGGCTGCCGCCGTGAGACAGCTTGCTGTGCCGCAGCAGCCCGGGCAGGAACACAACGCTGCAAGAGCAGGCTCTCAAGCCCATCAAGCTCAAAGCCAGGCCCGAGATGAAGCGCGTCCAGGTCCTTCTCGGCGTCCCGCTGCTCCGCCTACTCGGCAGAGGCAGCAGCCGCGCGCAGTGGCGCCAGTCGCCAACCCGGTGGAGCAACCTGCGGCTGTACAGGTGGACAGATACGATGATGGCTACTCGGCTATGGAGATGGCTGGCTATGATGTCCATGATCGTGTTGGCGAGCGCATGCTGGCGCCAGGAGATGCGAGGCATCAGTTGGACCGGATCAGCTTGTCGGCGCGGCTGGAGAACACGGGTCCTCCAGGCCCCGAGTGCTTTGGCCCGCGCATCATGAACGAGCCGTCCGTGAAGAACTTCCAGCTCGCAAGGGGCACCAAGAGCTACAATGGCAGCACCAAGCCTGAAGATTGGCTCAATGACTATGTCACCGCGGTCCATATCGCGAATGGCAACAGAAGATGGGCTGTGCGCTATGTTCCGCAGATGCTAGAGGGTCCAGCCCGCACTTGGCTCAACAACTTGCCCAAGAACAACATCAATTGCTGGCTGGATTTCTCGGATGCCTTCATCAGCAACTTCACCAGCACCTACAAGAGGCCGAATAGGCCACAGCAGCTGTCAGCTTGCCGGCAGCGAGAAGACGAGACAGACCGCGAGTATCTTACTCGGTGGAGTACATTGAGGAACACCTGTGAAGGTGTGAATGAAGCACAGGCCATTACTTGGTTTGCGCAGGGATGCAGACATGGCAGTATGTTGTGGCAGAGATTGCAGAGGGAGATGCCGAACACTCTGGCGGAGACCATCAAGATTGCGGATCAGTACGCACTTGGTGATCCCACTCAGCCACTGATGGACTCCTCTGAGCCGAGAAGAAACTTCAGCAACAGCAAGCGCAACGAGTTCCGCAACAAGCGCCGAGTAGATACTCGGTATGATCCCGAAGAGGTGAATGCAGTGACTGTTGGAGCTGGTGGCAGCCAGAGGCAGAAACCTGCTCGAGCCTACGGGCAGAACCAGAACCAGGGCCAAGGCAACAAGAAGCCATTTCGCACCTCTCAGTCGGGTAGCGGGAACTCCGAGCAGCCGAAGAAGTTTGTCTTTGATGACATGAAGGATGGCCCATGCAGTTTTCACACTCATCACCCCTCGAGGCCCGCTAACCACACTACTCGGCAGTGCGAGTGGTGGGATGTGATCAAGAGTGATGGCTTGCCTCCTCCTCCTCCTCTGCCAGCGGCCAATGCCAACGTGCAGCCTACTCGCGCACCCGCAGCTCGGCCGCCAGTGTACCCGAGAAGAGAGAATGTGAACCAGGTGGCTTTAGGAGCCAACCGTAACTTCGACAATGAGAGATACCGCAACAACAACAACAACTACTACAACCGCAACAACAACAACAGAGGCAACAACAACAGCTACCAGGGCAACAACAACAACGGCAACAATGGGGGCGGAGGCTCCAACCAGTACCAAGCGCACCACGAGAGCTACATGATCTTCACTTCTGAGGCAGTCGACAAGCAATCACAGCACAGGCGTGCCATGGAGGTCAATGCAGTGATTCCTGCTGTTCCTCAATACATGTATTGGTGCGACCAGGAGATCAGGTGGTCCCGAGTAGATCATCCTAAGGTGATGCCCAACCCGGGTACTTACGCCTTGGTGCTGGATCCTACCTTCCTGGGTCCCGAGAAGAATGTGAGGTTCAGCAAGGTGCTAATCGACAACGGCAGCAGCATCAACATCGTGTACAAAGACACGCTCGAGAAGCTTGGCCTGGCCGAGAACACGATGCTGCCCAGCAAGACTACCTTCCATGGAATTGTGCCTAGGATCTCATGCAACCCGATTGGCCGAGTATGGATAGATGTGCTATTCGGCACCAGGGAGAACTGCCGCACAGAGCGCCTGCAGTTTGAAGTGGTTGATCATCAGAGCCCATACCATGCTCTACTCGGCAGGCCTGCTCTGAGTAAGTTCATGGCCTCTACCCATGTTGCATATCTGAAGATGAAGATCCCTGGTCCCAATGGCATAATTACCATCTCTGGTGATTACAAGAAGTCCATAGAGTGTGCCTCAGCTAGCTCCAAGCTGGCAGAGTCAATGGTGATTGAGGTCGAGAAGAAGAAGATGTATGAGGTGGTGGCCATGGCGCAATCTGCGCAAGCTGGCGCACAAGGTGTGCCGAGTACCCAGCACGGCACTGCTTTTCAGGCTGCCAAGGAGACAAAGAAGATCCAGGTCGACCCCGAGTTCCCCGACCGCGTAGCCATCATTGGCTCCGGGTTGGCGAAGAAATAGGAAAGCGAGCTCATCCACTTCCTCCGTGAGAATCGGGATGTATTCGCCTGGACCAATGAGGATCTACCAGGAGTCCCGAGGGAGTTGGTTGAGCACTCTTTACATGTGCGTCCTGACGCCAAGCCCGTGAAGCAGGCTATGCGCCGTTTCGGAGATGAGAGAAGGAAGGCCATCGGTGACCAGATCACCAAGCTACTGATAAGTAACTTCATCATGGAGGTGCTGCATCCGGATTGGTTAGCCAACCCGGTCATGGTCGAGAAGAAGAAGGAGGATCCCAAGGCTGCTACCGCATGGCGTATGTGCGTCGACTACACCGACTTGAACAAGGCATGCCCTAAGGATCCTTTCCCGCTACCTCGCATCGATCAGGTGATCGATTCCACTGCTGGTTGTGAACTGCTGTCTTTCATAGATGCTTACTCTGGTTTCCACCAGATTGCACTCAATCCTGTTGATCAAATAAAGACTGCCTTCATTACCCCGTACGGGGCTTATTGCTATCGTGTCATGTGTTTTGGCTTGAGGAATGCGGGTGCAACCTATCAGAGATGCATGCAGAAATGCTTGCACGATCAGCTCGGCAAGAATGTGCAGGTGTACGTAGATGACATTGTCATCAAAACGAATAAAACACATACTCTGCTTGCCGACCTGGAGGAAACCTTTGCTAACCTACGCAAGTACAAAATGAAACTGAATCCGAGTAAGTGCACCTTTGGTGTACCGGCTGGAAAGCTACTCGGTTTTCTAGTTTCTAGTCGGGGCATTGAAGCCAATCCTTCTAAGATAAAAGCTATTGAGAGCATGTCTTTGCCGAGATCACTGAAAGATGTGCAGAAGTTCACAGGTTGCTTGGCATCTCTGAGCCGTTTTCTGGGCCGAATGGGCGAGAAGGCCCTGCCTCTATACCAGCTGATGAAGAAAAGTGACAAGTTTGTCTGGACTCCGCAAGCGGACGTGGCATTCAACGAGCTGAAGGCAATGCTGGGTAGCGCTCCCATCTTGGCTAGTCCGCTACCCAAAGAGCCGATGTTGTTGTACATTGCTGCGACCAACCGAGTAGTCAGCGTAGTGATAGTGGTGGAGCGAGAAGAAGAAGGCAAGAGTGTGCAGCGCCCAGTATATTATCTCAGTGAGGTGTTATCCAGCTCCAAGCAGAACTACCCGCATTACCAGAAGATGACCTATGGTGTGTACCTAGGCGCCAGGAAGCTGAAACATTATTTCCAGGAGCACCCCATCACTGTTGTGAGTTCTGCTCCCATCTCGGATATCATGGGCAACAAGGAGGCGAGTGGCAGAGTAGCCAAGTGGGCGATCGAGCTAGCTGCGTACGCCCCCGCGTATGCGAGAAGAGAAGCCATCAAGTCTCAGATCCTGGCGGAATTTCTTGTGGACTGGGCCGAGGTGCAGTATGAACCTCCTGCTCCAGTTTCCAACTATTGGAGGATGCATTTTGATGGCTCGAAAGTGAAGGAAGGCCTTGGTGCTGGTGTCGTGCTTACGTCACCCAAACGAGATCAACTCAAGTATGTGCTGCAGATTCATTTCAAGGCGTCCAACAATGTTGCAGAGTATGAGGCAGTGGTACATGGCTTGCGAGTAGCCAAGGAGGTTGGAGTGCAGCGCATCATATGCTATGGAGATTCAGATCTGGTGGTGCAGCAAGTCTCGGGCACTTGGGATGCTTTGGATGCCAATATGGCATCGTATCGCTTCCTGGTGCAGTCTATGACTGGATTCTTCGAAGGCTGTGAGTTCCAACACATTCACCGAGCAGAGAATGAAGCGGCAGACGAGCTATCCAAGTTGGGATCTTCTTGGCAGTACATCCCGGCGGGGATTGCCTTGGAGCATTTGAGGAAGCCATCCATCAAGCCTTCCCCCAACTCGGAATCCATTTTCGTTCCTTCTTTGCCGAGTGAGGAATCTGATCCCATGGATATTGACTGGGAGAGTGCTACAGGAAACCCGGGGACTGCTGCTCCCAACTCGGGGACTGCCGTGCTCTACTCGGGGACTATCACTCCCTACTCGGGGACTGCCACTCCTTACTCGGGGACTGCCACTCCCTACTCGGGGACTGCCACTCCTTACTCGGGGACTGCTGTCCTTAACCCGGAGGCTGTCGCATTCATTGAGGAGGTTCTCGCCAATCGATCTGGGCTGCAAAGAAGCGCTCCTACTCCTCCTGAGCAACCACAAGTGCCTGTCCCAATGGAACTGGACGAACCAGTGTTTCCCACGCGGGAGACACCGAGTTGGGCTATGCCCATATTATCCTTTCTAAGGGACGGTACCTTGCCAGAAGATGAAGTTACTGCAAGGCAGATTCAGAGGAAATCCAAGGGCTACACCATAGTCAGAGATGTGCTGCACAAGAGGAGTGCCACAGGCGTGCTGCAACGCTGTGTGGACCCAGAAGAAGGAGGAGAAATCTTGTTGGAGATACATCAAGGAGAATGCGGGCACCACGCCTCTTCTCGGGCAATTGTCAAGAAAGCTTTTCGGCATGGCTTCTACTGGCTCACTGCTCTGTAGCAAGCTGAAGATATCGTGAGGAAGTGCAATGGCTGCCAGATGTTCGCAAGTAAGATTCACATGCCTGCTTCCGAGCTGAAAACAATTCCTATCACATGGCCGTTTGCTGTTTGGTGCCTGGATATGGTTGGCCCCTTCAAGCCGGCTAAAGGCAACATGACACATATCTTGGTCATGGTGGACAAATTCACCAAGTGGATTGAGGTGAAGCCTATTCGGAAGTGCGATGGGGTCACAGCTGTGAAATTCGTGAAGGATGTGATCATGAGATATGGCTACCCGCACAGCATCATCACCGACAACGGCACTAATTTCGCAGAGGGGGCAATGGTGCGGTTCTGCAGAGATAAGCACATCCGACTAGACGTTGCGTCAGTCGCGAACCCTGCCTCCAATGGGCAAGTTGAAAGAGCAAATGGTATGGTACTGGCAGGCATAAAGCCAAGGCTGATTGAGCCACTGCTGAAAACACCTGGGTGTTGGCTAGACGAGTTGCCAGCGGTGTTGTGGAGTCTAAGGACTACCCCTAACCGGTCAACCGGCTACACACCATTCTTCTTGGTATACGGGGCTGAGGCCGTGTTGCCAATAGACTTAGAGCATGACTCGCCCCGAGTGACCCTCTACACTGAGGTGGAGGCGAGAGAAGCTCGAGAAGACGACGTTGACCTGCTTGAAGAAGCAAGAGAGCTGACTCTGTCACGTTCGGCTATCTACCAGCAAAACCTGCGGCGTTATCATAGCCGAAAGGTCAACCCAAGGGTTTTCCGAGAAGGAGACATGGTCCTTAGGCTTGTGCAGCGCACAGCCTGGATGCACAAGTTGTCTCCTCCATGGGAAGGGCCTTTCATTGTGAGCAAAGCGCTGCACAATGATGCGTACTACCTTGTAGATGTGCGCCCATCACAGGCGAATAGGGCAGATAAAGCTGGAGAGGAATCAAAGCGTCCCTGGAATGTAGCTCTACTCCGACGTTTCCATTCGTGAGCAAAAATGTGTATGTACTCTTAATTCAACTCTGCAATCTGAAATTGAACTCGGGGACTGCCCTCGCCTAAATTTGCTCCAAGTGTTTCTACTCGGTTCTGCTGTTTGCCTATTCGGTTGCTTCACTTCAAAATTCATAAGCGTACTGAGTACTGTGTCTAAACCTATATGCCAACTCTTCGACTCTGCTGCTGTCCGAAACCCGGCTTCATGGCAAGCAAGAGAACAAGCAAAAGGTCAATGAGCACAAGAAAAATCGCTAAGGAAGAAAAGAGTGCAGGAACCGAGTAGGATGTTTGTTACTTTCGTTCTTTGTCTTATCTTTTCGGCTAAGTGGTGGGCTGCGTTACTATGTTCGTTTCTAAGCGGCTGAGTATTTGCAGCTCTGCTCTTTGACTCTTGTGACTCGAATACCAAAAAAGCAACAAGTTGCGGGTAGAGCTGAGACGAAAAGAGAGAGTGAATAAGAAATGCAACTCGGGGACTCGTATACTAACGCAACCCGGCATTGAGCCAAGGCTGCTCAAATTGATTAAATCAAAGATAATAAGTGGGAATAAAAATGAGTAGCAAGCAACAAGATAAATAGTCTGATACATTTGCTCCCGGCAACCCGGGGATCTGATAAGTGTTTGAGTAAAAAGTGTGCAGGATAAAATTATGTTGAGGAAGCGGTGTTGTCGGTGCTGGCTTTGGCAGCTTCATTTTTGGTGGTGGTCTCGGTCGCCTCCGCTTCCGAGCTAGCATCAGTTGTCTTCGCGGCCTCCTCTTCGGTGTTGGCGTTGGTCGCGTCCGCTTCCGAGTGGACGGGGGTAGACTGCTCCAACTCGGCGTCGTGCTCGGTGGCTACCGGGTCTGAGGTGGCCGTGGCCACCGAAACGGGCCCTGTGGCCAAGGAAGAATCAGAAGCTTGGCCTTGGGGGCGTACCGTGTCGTCGAGGGCGGCTCCTGAGGAGGTGCCGAAATCGAGTGCGGCGGTGTCGATCTCCTCGTACTCCTCATCGCTACTCGCGATGACTGCAGCCTTTCCTTTCCCGGCCTCGCCAGCAGGAGAATCGAAGAAGGCCAGCTCGGGATCTGACTCTGCAGCCTCGTCCTCTTCTTCCTCCACTTCGGTGTCGGGTTCAGGGAGCCCATCGACGAAGGTGGCCGTGTCAGCATACTCTGCAACCTCATGCGCAATCAGCTTGCGCGTGGTCACACAGCTGGGGTCCGTCTCCCACCTGGAGTTGTCGCGCTTCCCGCGGATGATCTGCATGTTAAGGTTCTCATACCAGGAGGCGACGCAGAGCAGCATCAAATCAGCACCCGCCCGAGCTCCCGAGGCGCGCCACTTCTTCAATTCGGCCTTCACATTGCGCAGCTTCAGAGCAAGGCCACCGATGGTTGTCGGCGCGGGATCTTCAGGCCAGAATAGCTTGTGGAGCTCGAAGCCGACGCGCACCAGGTCGGTGCCCACGCCGGCTAGGCGTTCGAAATGCCCTCGCATCACCAGCAGGCTGTCCTCGATCTCGGCTCTGGTGTCCGCAGCCTCGCCCTTCTCAATACGAGCTGCTTGGGCCTTGGCCAAAGCAGGGGCGCAAGCGGACACGATGTCAGGAAAGATCCCTGCGAAAAGCAAGCGACAAGTTCAGTAACAGAATCAGAGAAGAGGTATGACCGAGAAGAAGAGATGCAGAAAGGAAAGAACTTACTATTCAGCTCGTGGCGCAGCTGCTGCAGCTGGATCTTCCATGTTTCTTCATTGGACACATGCTTCTCCTCAAGCAAGCGGAGACCATCCAGCTGAGAAAAGAGCCCAGCATTGGCCTTTGTCAGCACTTCGCACTCCTGCTCGAGGGCTTTTATCTTGGCATTGAAAGTTGTCTCAGCCTTGGCCTTCTCGGCGATAACTTTGTCCCTCTCGGCGCCAAGGTCGAGAGCATCCTGGAGTGCCTTCTGCAGCTGGAGTTGGAGTTTCTCCATCTCCGTAGTGTGCTCCTTCACCAGTTCAACGGCCTGGCTGGACAACTGCTGCTGCACCTCTTCAGGTTTGAGGTAGGCTTGGTGTTCTTCAACAAATTTCTTATGATCTTCTGAAAAGAGCAAAGCGCGATCAGCGGAAAAGCAAAAGAAACAGACACTAAGGGCAAACCGAGTAGACAGTGGATTACCTTCAAGTTTCTTGATGGTGGTCTCGCCGTTCGCAACAAAGGCACGGCAATTCTCGTGTTCATCAGCTAGGGCTTTCAGTTTCCCTGCAGAGTAGAAATGGTTAGCGCAAAAAGCAGAAGCGGGCGTAAACAGAAAACGCAAGAACCGCGTAGCTAGAAGCGTACCTTCAACTTCAGACAGCCTCATGGTGCTGTTCATGACTTCCTTGTCGGCTGCCTCGGCAGCTGCTTTTTCCTTCTCGAGAGCAGCAATACGCCTCTTGGCGACGGCATGGTTCCATAGAAGTTGACGGTGCAAGTTAGTCCGTTTCAGTACGCTATTCTGAGAAGCGAAAGAAAAAAGAGTTAGACAAAGAAGTTGAGATTCAACCCGAGAAGACGATCACTCAAGAGAGTATTCGTCTACTCGGCCAGAATCTCGGGGACTGGGTGATGGCTAAGGAAAAGGAAAACGAGTAAAAAAGAAGAAAAGATGCAACTCGGAAAGGATAAGTTAAGGCTTACCGCGTAAGACTGCTCGAGATCTTCTGCTTTCTTGCGGTGCACGAACATCTTGGCAGCAAGAGTAGCGGTGTTGGAGGAGACGGTCATGGGCTTGTAGCCCAAGTCCACCTTGTTCCAGTCGACCCGCATATGATCGATGTCGCCCAGCGTGGTGCCATTCCAGTTGGTATTGCCGAGAACACTGCTATCCCACTTGGCATCGATGAAACCAACCAAGTCGAGTACCTGCTCAAGGCTCTCGGACGATATCGTCTGAGCCTGGGGTCCACGGGAAGCAATGGAGACAGACCTGTCTTGATTGGGAGCTGGAGGCCTAGTGTTTACCGCCAAGGCTTTCCTTCCTCTTGTGAGAGCAAGCTTCTGGTCCTCGACGGAAAGGCCGATTTGGTGCTGCTGGCTAACCTTCACCATGTAGTCCGGGTAGCAGGGATGCTCAGATGCAGCAGCTGCAGCGGCAGCAGAACCGGCGGCAGCCGCGCCAGGATTGCGAATAGCCACCTGACGGGACGGGCCAGACGATGTGGGCGGCGGCATCAACTCGGTAGCTCGCTTCAGAGCCGTCTCTTTCTGGGCAGTTGGCTTCTCGATCTTCTGCTTCTCGGTTTTCTTCTCGGCTTTCCCTTTCTCGGCTGCCTTCTTCTCGGCCGCCTCCTTCTCGGCAGCATCTAGGGCTTGTTTCCTGGTTACTCGCCCGGCAGGAGGGCTGGCTGCGTCCTTCGTCTGCGGCACCAAGGAGGAATCTGGCGGTGCAGTGCCTGGATCAGTGGGTGGCGCCACGGACCCATCACCTTGTGCAGCATCTGGTTGGGCACTACTTTGTGCAGCATCTGGTTGGGCGCTACTCTCTGCAGCGCCTGGTTGCGCACTGCTCAGGGGATCTTCCTCAGTCATGACCGTATCCTCTACCCGCTGCTCGGCAACGGGATTCTCTTGTCCGGCAGCCCCTGTGGCTGGCTGCTCATGTTCAGCTTCTTGCCGCTCAACGGCGGCGTCATCATCACGCATCTCCTGGTCTTCCTCTTGGTGCTCCTCGGCGGTGCTAGCCGGAGGAGAAGGGGGCCTGTCCTGGTGAGCGGCATCCTGCGCATCTGGATCGGCGCGGGACTGTTGCTCAGGCCCCGCTTGCGTGTTGGTGGTGTCGGCCTCGTCGCCCTCGAGGTTGTCGCACCCTGATTTCTAGGGGATACTCACCGTACGAACTGGATAGCAGATGCTTGGATTATGGGGCATAACTGCTCCCACGTCCCAGCTTCCTGGTAGGCCTGCGCTTATGCGCGACAACACAAGCCCTGCTATTCCATCGTCGATGTAAACTATCCACTAGAGATCAAAGGCACTTCCGTCGACGTACTTCAAACCATACACACATGGTACGTCAACGGCGTTGAACAACTGATATCACAACAGATCTCTACGACACAAAAGATTGAAATAAGTTGCAAATGGCTCTCATTAGAGCAGAGATAGCAAATACAATCATTCAGAGGGCACCTGCCCCAACAATACATCATTACAATACAGCGGAAGCATTCAACATGTCTGAGTACAGACAAGAACCAAATAGGCCTAAGAGGCCGGAAACAAACAGACGGAGCCCATCCACGAAGTCTCGGATCCTGCCCGGGTCCGCTATCTACTCGTCAGCAGTCTCGTCATGATCCACGTAGTAGCCACCATGTAGATCCTCGGAAACGTAGGTCTGCGGAAACCACAGCCCCAAAGGGGTCAGTACATAAACGTACTGGCAAGCAAGACTCACAGTTCACCAAAGTGTAACCCGTCAACACCAAGCACAGATGCCTTGGGTTCAACGGAAGAGAGGGGCTATAAAAGATGCTGCAACTGGCTGCGCTAACCAACTACAGAGATTATACTACTTCCGGCTAACAGAAAGGAGATAAGATCGAGGATTGTAACCACCTGAAGGATAACTTCAAACAAACCCATCCTGGATCTCGCCCCTTATCCAAAGAAGCAATCCGAGGATAACTCACACAGTTGTATTAAAGGTGAATCAAGTTATTTTGTCATCAACCTATTACTAGTCAAGTTATTAATCATTAGGTGTAACAGGTTTGATCATTATGTTTAAGTTGTCCTGAGTACTTGTTAGCCAGTACTTTCACCAAGTAATCCATAACCGCGGAAAACACGGCTTCTCGAGAAGATTATCCCTGCAGGGTTGCACCAATTTGGCCGTACACTCATGAATATCCCGCCAGATGGGATGCCTCCCACCAAGCGGGGCACTCAACACAACCAACCATTCTTCGCATCAAGCCCAAAGCACCTTGGGCGCACGGCTAATCGAGCCCAGAAGAAAATGGACCCTCATAGCACTCTAAGAACGTGTCCCCCTATATGCCGACTACGAAAGTTCCACCCTGGCCTGGGCTCGCAAAAACATGATGCGGCAAATGGAAAACACGAACTAAATGAGGCGATTTGGACGAGATGCGAATCAGGTCAAGTTGAGGGGGGCGCCCATACTCGCTTCCAAAATGCGGGTAGTGCGCTCATCATGGATCAGTAGACAAGACCCTTTTCCTATTAGGGTCGACACTAGCAGGCTTCAAAACCTCTCATGGGCCTCCTGCCGGTGCCTTATCATCAAGTTTATTATTAATAGTAACATTAGCATGATTGATTGATTAAACATCGAGCCCCCAGAACATAATAGAAATAGTAACAGAAAGTAACGGGTAACAGACTCGAGCAAAAGCAACCTAAGCATCCTAGTAAGACACTGGCTCAAACAATGGGTTGTAGGAAGGGAGATGAGGCAATATCAAGGTTAAGGGATTCATGTGATGGGTTCGTAACAGAAACAACTACTACTAAGGCTAGCAGAAAAGAACAACGGAAAGTATCGGTAATCAATGTTGAAAGGAACACAGTGGTTCATGTGAGTGCTAACTTGCCTACAAAACCCAGTAGCCTGGTACTGAGCTAACTCCTTAGAAGGGATGTCGTAAGTATCGTCGGTCTCAACGTCGTCGTGTATCCAGGAAGAAGCAAACAAACATTGCAGAAAGATAAACAATCAATAACATGGCATAGGTGCACAAACATAGGATGATGCATGTCATGTTAATAGATGCATCAAAATAAACTACTTGACAAGATAATACAATTTAATTGGACCCATATGCAATTGGATTGCATATGGAAAAGATCCTTTGAAATAAGTGGAAACAAATGATTTACAATTAATTATTATGTGAAAGTTGTTAGCATGATGCATGCATGAGGAAAACAGCATAATAACAACAATAGAAGCAATTGGAAATAAGGTTGACCAAGTTTGGAAATTCATTCATTAAGTTAGGAAATTTTGGTTACTTAAAGGGTTACACAAGCATTTGTTGTTTTCACCAATTTTAATTGTTCAAAATAGATAACCAAGTTTATATTTGAGAAGAACACAAGATTTTATGTGGATTACATGTTTCACTTGTTGAAAAAGGATTTGGAATAAATTATTTATGAATCAAACAAGTTTAAGCAAGAATTAAATGAATTTAATTTAAACATGAACTTATTTGAGTTTTTATTTGTTCAAAACATTAAGTGAGATTCATATTTGAAAAGTTTATACTTTTATGGTTGGAAAACATATTTTATATGTCCCAAAAGAATTTGATTTGATCAAGTTATCAATTTAGCAATATTAAATGAATTAAACAAGTTTTAAATCATTTAACCAATGTTAATTATTCAAAACATGAAACAAATTCTATATTTGAAAAGGTGGTTTAATTTTGCATGGAAAACATATTTCATTTGTGGAAATTGGATTTAAAATGAGCAAGTTATTATTTTGGCAATTTTAAATGCAATAAACAAGAAACAGTTGTTTTCAGCAATTTAAATTATTCAAAACAGCAAACAAAATTTATATTTGGAAAGTACATGAAAAGTTTATTGGAAAACATATTTGGTTTGTGAAATTTGGAATTTTTATGAACAAGTTATGAATTTTGCAATTTTAAGTGAATTTGACAAGTTTTCAAATATTGCACCAATTTAAAATATTCAAAACAGTAAAAAAAATTTATATTTGGATAGAACATTTAATTTGGTATTGGAAACATATTAAAAATGTTGAAATTGGAGTTAGGATGAATTTCTTATGCAATTTACAATTTTGGGTGCAAATCTGCCATTTTTACTGCACTAGGGACTTAGAAAATATTTTTACAGGGACTAGAAATAAGTGTCAGGGGCCTAGAAGGAAACTAGCAGGGACCTATGTGTGATTAGCGGTTTATTTGAGTTGTGAAAAATTAAAAGAAAAAAATGGGGTGTAAACTGCAGGGGGTGGGATTCGAACCCACCCCCTCTGCTGCGCGCGCAACACCAGTGACCAGATGGGCTGATGGCTTCTTTGTTGAAGGGAAGGGGTTCTAGGGGGGTAAGTGCTGTGATTTTGCGGGAGGTATCTGAATCTCAACTGAACCCGATCGGTTCCTTCGTGCTGCTAGCGTTCGATACAGACAGAAAATAAGCAGCGACGGTAGGTGCTCGCCGGTGGTGGCCGCGATTGCTGCGGTGCGAGGCGGCCTAGGGCGGCGGGTGATGCGGTGCTTGGTGGGCGCGGGGCCCCGAGGGCATAGAGGGAAGGTCGAGGGGCGGTGCTCACCTTGGCTGAAGGCTGGGCACCTCGGGGAGGAGCAGGTGGCCGGCGGCACCTAGAGGAAGACGGCGGCGTCGGTACAGACCCTCCCCGTCGCCGCTGGGATGTCGAGGAGGACGGCGGAGGGGAGGGGAATCCATTCCCATCGTTAGTCCGGCCCGGCGGCGACCATGGCATCGAGGAGCGCCGAAGTTTCAGGAGGTGATGGCTCGGTGGCGGTTTGGGGTTTCAGGTTCAGAAGGAGTTGCAGAGGGGGCGACGGCGGCGATGGGAAGGAGGGAGTCTAGGGTTCTGCGATCGGAGGGAGAGGGGGATAGGTTTTTATCGGGGCAGTGGCATGTACGGCAAGCCATCGGGAGGGCATGGAGCGATCGGGTGGTGGAGGAAGCGTTCGTACCGTGCTGACGTCGCTGGGAGGAAGAAGACAACAGAGATGAAGGGGTATTGGGCTTCTAGGGGAATTGGGCTGGGGAAGAAAAGAGGGAAAGGGTTGGGCCTGCACCTCTCTCCTTTACTTGTTTTTATTTTTTTCTTCTGCTTCCTTTTTTTTTTTGCTGAAAGGAGTTAGGAAGAAAAGACTAGGGTTTTGGCTTAGAAAAATTCTAGAAAATTTTTGGTATGGCTCAAATATGTAACCACAACAATGGCAAGTTTTGTTTTACAAAATCAAATAATTAAATTATGTTGCTATTTGAATTTTGATTGAATTTGAATGAGTTCTTATTATTAAGTGAAAATTAAAGAAAAGAACCATTTCAATTAGTTTGAACCCTCAATTTTAATTGAAACAAATTCCTTAGGATTGTTTGTAGTTTTCATAAATTTCAATTGGTTGCTGTTTTTGCAATTTGCAATTGGATTTGAATAACAATTGAATTAAGTGAATTATTAAAGTCCATAATTTTAAATGGTTTGAACCTTATGGATTAATTGGAAACAATGGAGTGATTTGTTTTGCAATTTTCATAATGTCAACATGGTTGTTGTTTGGAAGAAAAAAATCATAATTGAATTTGAAAAGGGTTTGGTTATTGGATGCATTTTTATAGAAACAAAACAACAGTTTTGAGATCACACTTTAATGGAAACAATTGATTGTTTTGTTTTGAAATATCATTTGTAAATTGTAACATCACAAGGATGAAACAAAAGGTTTGAATTTTGGTTTGAAATTCAAATAGAAAACAAAGGAAAACAAATGAAAACAGTTGGAAAACAAAGCAAAAGAGAGAATAACAAATGGAAAACAAACAAAACAATTGCAATCAACATGATGCCATGATGCAAAACATAACATAACAGAGAGCAAAACATTCTAAAGGCTATTTTTCAGACTTGGGATGTTACAGAGGTCGACAACTTTGTCGACGTCGATGGCAGCTTGTTTCTTGGCCTGGTCAGGCGCGAGAGCAGCGTTCGCATCTAAGGGAGCTCTGGTGAGAAAGGAAAAATCAGAAATTAGAGGGAAGCAGAGGAAGAATAAGAAAAACAGCAAAGTACGAAATTGGGAATTAACCGAGAAGAAAACTTACGCTTTGGTGGAGGGGATCGTTCGTCTCGTTCTCTTCACGACCGCCTTCTTGGTCGTCTTCTCGGCGGGTTTCTTCTTCTTGGCCGGGGGCTCTAGGGCACCGCTGCCGGCCCGTTTGCGGGTAGCAGGTGCAGCAATTGATAGAGGACGGACGACCAAGGTTGCCTCGTCCTCTCCCCCGTCCTCAGGATCGGCATCATCTGCAAGGATCAAGAAGAAAAAGGAAAGATTCAGAAAACAATAGGCAAAGGGTTAGTTTTTCTCGCGGACAGAACAGGAAAAATCCAATTACCTGCATCATCGTCTTCGGACCAGTCGCGGAGGGACGTTCCTGCACGTTGCTTCTCCATTGTGGGAGAATGAGGGAGGTTAATCTGATCCGTGGTCTCGAGGGAGGCCTGGTCGTCTTCTTCTCGGTCATCTGACCAATTTCCCTCGAAGCGCTCGCAGCTTTCAGTGAGCTGGTGGTCAAGGATCTGCAGAAACAGAGAGACATGGCAAGTTAGCCGAGTAGCGTGAATGGCATTTTACTCGGATGGGCGTGCAAACACAAAGCACACTAAGCCTAGGGAAATTTGCTAAATATCCTACTCGGCAAGGCGTGCGAACAACAAGCACATTGAGCCTAAGTATTTGTCCTAAGTATGCTACTCGACAAGGCGTGCAAACATCAAGCATACTAAGCCTAGGCAGTTCGATAGAATAATCTACTCGGTGCAGAAGGCGATTGCTAGTCGCAGCCAAGAGAGAAGATTTTCTAGTCGGATGGCATATGTTGAGAGCAGAATAAGGAGAACGTACCCGGGGAATCGGCTTCGTGCGACTGAAAGGGGTGAAACCATACTCCCAGTCGTCGGGGAGGCTCGTGGTCAGAATAGACCTCGCGTGATCGGCGACCTCCACGTCGCTGAGCTCGAGTGTGGTCGTGCGGGTGCAGTCGCGAGGGCCTCCCATTGGATGGACGCGCCGCTGCAGCGGCAGCACGCGATTCTTGATCCAGCAAGCGACGGGATCGTCGCTCCTGAGCCCTTGGCCGATGAGGTAGGCGAGCTGCTCCTCCATCTGTATCGCGTTGCGGTCGTTGGAGGGCTTCGTCTTCCAATTCTGCCCGGTTGGAGCTCGATTGCTCCACGCGGGCAGATTGATGCGATCCATTATCGGTCCCCCTTCCGTGGCGGGGATGTTCTTGACATAGAGGAAGGATTTCTGCCACATGCGGACGGAATCCAAGCCCTTGATACGAGGGTGGTTGGTTCCCGCCCGCTGCAGCATCATGGCGCTGCCGGTGTCGGTTACCCGACTGCCACCGGCCGCGCCGTCCTTTTTCCCCTTACTCTGATGACGGAGGTGAAAGTATTTCAGCCAAGTCTCCACCGTGGGGCGGACGCCTAGAAAGGCCTCGCACACCACGGTGTGATAGGCTAGGAAGACAATGGCGTTTGGAGGGAGGTGGTGCATCTGGACACCGAAGTGATCCAGGAAGGAGCGCAGGAAGTCCGATGCCGGCAAGCCGAATCCTCGCGCGAAGTGCGCGAGGAAGACGACATGCTCGCCCTCCCGCGGGGCCGGAACGAG
This sequence comes from Alopecurus myosuroides, assembly GCA_028641055.1. Taxonomy (NCBI): domain Eukaryota; kingdom Viridiplantae; phylum Streptophyta; class Magnoliopsida; order Poales; family Poaceae; genus Alopecurus; species Alopecurus myosuroides. The sequence goes on along the minus strand of CM054061.1, from coordinate 209,261,724 downwards.
TTCGCCGTCGGACGGCCGGCACTGAACACCAGGAGGAACCCTCCGGGTGTTCACGAGCCAGGCGCAGTCATCGACGGTGACGTGCGAACCAGCCCAGCCGGCGCGAGCAGCCATGGCAAGGGGTGAGCGGATGGTGGAGAGTTGGAGAGATTGGATGGAGAAAACGTATCCGCAGCGGCGCAAGGAGTTGCGCGGCGGCGGAGAGCTTAGCGGTGGAAAGGAAACAGGGCAGAGAAAAGGGAAAGTGCGGAGGAGGAAGAAGGGGAAGTTACCGGTGGGGGTATTTATACCCTCGCCTCAGGCTACCGTTACCATCGGGGTAGTGGGATCAATCGTGGCCATGATTCCCGTGTGGTGGGGCCTGTGGCCGGATAGAAACGCACGCAAGCGCGGAACGCGAGCGTAACGGCCACAGTTGATCCCACAACCAGATCGTGGGATATTACTGCGCTTGATGGGACATGCAGAGCCTGTGGGCACGCTCCGTGAAAACTGGGCGCGTGGCACGTCGTGTCCTGGGCAACGAGACGTCGGGGTCGCGGATGCTTGGCACGTGTCCAGTTGCGGCACGGAAGGCTGGATTGTGCTCTGCACTGCAGAGACACTAGAGGAGAAATTCTCTAAGTCTTTTTACTCGGTTACATAGTAGAAAGCATGTGCTAATCGGAAGACAGGAAACTCAAGGTACTTTTTAGAGTACTACTCGGAATCTCTTACTCGGCATCTTGAGGTTCAAGGGCAGTGTTGCAAAGATTGGGTTTAAGCTGGCAGAGCCTAGTGAACGAGTTCGCAAGATTCTACCAGCTTCGGGGACTGCTGTCGGGGGGTTACCCCCGAGTAGGGTAAAGGCAAGTGGTAAAGGCGACTGTCAGAAGAGAGGTTTGGTCGAGTAGCCGCCTACCCGGTACTTGCTACCCGGTCGACTGCTACTCGGTCTCACCTCAAGATGACCAGAAGGAAGAATCAATCAAGTTCTGTCCTTTCGAGTAGAAGAGTTGGCCCGAGTAAAATTGGCGGGAAACTACTCGGGCCAGAAAGTCAAAGGAGCCGTTCTGACACAGGATCCCGCGTATCCTGGGTCCGTACTTGGCACTATTCAAACTACTGTTCATCTGGGACCGGCCTGTCTGACAGTGACAGCATGGAAGCAGGCGGTCGCAGGATAAGGGGGGGCCTACTCTGTGCTTGGCACAGTGATACCAGTCTGTCCCCTAGTTTTGCCCAACGACTTTACAGAAGCAGCCAAGATTAGGAACCAAAGCTGTCAGCGGGAACTCGGAAGAAGGACGATGTGCACACTATGTCGACACTTGTCTAGGTTTGGACGTATCCGGCTGGGCACCAGGTATATAAGGTGCCCCGCCGCCTCCTGCGAGGGGCACGTTAAGATTGAACTGAGGAAACCCTAGGTTCTTGACCTAATTCATCACGTAGAGAGAGGAGTGGCTACTCGGTAGCAAGATCCATTGTACTGTGGCTACTCGGTGAGACACCAGAATACACAAAGAAAGGCAGGAGTAGGGGTTTTACCTCCTCACGAGGGCCCTGAACCTGGGTAGATCGTGTTGTTTGCAGTGTTTACTTTGTACCTCACGCGGCTACTCGTCGCGTGATCCCTCCCCGAGCACCTCCAGCGTCCTTCGTCCCCACATCTTTAGCCATCCCATGGCATCTGCCGTGACACCACCACGACATATAGCAGATGCCGTCCCATCTCAGCATAGAAGCAGCGTGGGTTCCACGCACCTGCAGCTAGAAGACGGTCGTGCAGTCGAACCATCGGCGCCTCACTACCCCGTGGATGATATCACGGAGAAGACAAACTGTGAGATCCATATGCCAATGGGGAACATATCCTTCAGGGTGGCGTCAGGCTATGCTTTACCGAATCAACCTGGAGCAACCTACCATGGTGGTCAGATTCCAGCATCCCATGCTCGTGTCGGGTTGTCAACAATTACGCCGGGATGCCATTCAATTGAGCTCCATATTCCTGGAGGTGAAGGAGAGAAGACACTGGGAGAAATGGAGCTTGGTATCATCTTGTGGAATAAGAAACACATCGTGTTTCCTAACTCGGCGCCAAGGCCACCGACTCCTCCAGGTACAAATGCACCATACCTCCATCAATTACTGAATGTTGCACCACATGTAAGCTTATTTTTAATAGTTTTTTCACTTTCGTACAGAGAATACACGACCTCCAAGTCCACCCCCCAACGTACCTCCAAGTCCACCCCACAATGAAGATTGGGAGCCCGAGGCCGAGGGTCCATCGGCGTGCACTCCCGTGAGCCGACGGATGCGCCCACTACGGGTACGGCAAAGCGGAAGCTGCAGTTCAGAAGAAACGGGACTCCTCCCAAGAAGAGACCAAGGAAATCCAAGAAAGTCGAGACTCCCCCGCAGTTACCAGGCCTAATGACTCAGGAGGAACTAACCAATGCCGTGAAAGCCAAAACCAGCGCATGGTTCGCACGGTTTCCCCTGAAGGCCCCTCCAGACGTCTGGAAGGAAACTCTGAAGGACATCCCAAAGTGGAAAATTGAGCGCACCATTGACAACTTATATTATCCTGCACCGCCGCCACCGCCGCCCCTTTCAGACTATGAACGGTACATTGAAAAGAACCACACCGCACAGATGAAGCAGGCGGAGGAGATGAAGCAGGCGGAGCAGACGAAATGCGGGAAACAAGTTCCCCAGCTCGGACAACAAGAAGCACGGTCAATTGCCCCGCTCAAGGTGTTATCTGACCAGACTTCAGTGTCCGGTCCACGCATGGGCGACGTGGGTTACACTATTGCTGATGTGGTATATACATACAAGCCCGGGCACCCTCTGGTCGAAAATCCTACTGCTCTAACAACCCAACTACGGAGTTTACATGATTGGTACTTGGAGGCCGCAAGGCAGAAGAGATACTGTATCATGGCTCAAGTTCAGGATGAACACTACTTCGGAGATTACGGTGTCGAGCTTGGGTTCGATGATTTCTTCCAGATGTACAATCAACGTGCCCTCGACAAGTCTATCCTCGGCTGCTACTGTTTGTAAGTGATTTATTTGTGTAATTTAATTATTTAGTTAAGCTCGCGTTCATTGCCCGTATAATTATCACTCACGACATTCTTTTTGTACGCTACTATGCAGAATGAAGATTCGTGAATGCAGGCTGGCAGGAATCTAGGACTTTGGGTTCATTGACCCGTATTCGTATCATCAAAACACAATAGAAAGGTTCAACAAGGATACACCGGATGATTTGCTAAGGTTTTTGAAGCGACAAAGTACCAAAAAAGAAATACTTTGGCCCTACGGATTCAAGTGAGTGTTACTGTCTTGTAGACATTCCATTTTGCTTACCTGATGTTAAGTGTAATTGATGAGTATGCATGACTGCGTGTGTACACTTGCGCAGTTCCCACTTCATATTGTTCATCATTAGAATCGATAAAGGACAAGTTGAAGTCTGGGACTCGTTAACCTGGGGCGCTGACACATAGAAGAGCGCGCGTCAGATGCTTCAAAAGTATATATATATCGGCCTCTTTCGTTCATCGGCCTCTTTTTCGTTCATTTCCTCATATCAAGTAAGTAATAATTAACTCTTCAATTCATTTTTCTTTTGTCGCCCAGGGTTTGGCAAATGTTCATCAAGGAAGAACCCGGTACATGGGCAGACAAGCTCCACTTTCAGATTAACAAAGTAAGTAGTACTACGTACCCTGATTTCAATACCATTACCATTCTTTTGATTATTATTAATTTGACTGAATTATGTTTCTCGTATATAGAAAGTCCCGCAACAACCACAGGGAACTGATTATTGTGGATACTACGTTTGCGAGTTCATTCACAGGACGATCAATGAGAAATCCCGTACTTCCAGAAATCTAGAGGTACGTAACCGGATCTTCACAACTTTATTTATGTTGCCATTAATTATGTTTAGTTTTGTTCATAACTTAATTGTTTTCATCTACTTCTTTTAAAGATGGCACGAAAGCGGGCGCAGCTAAAACCAATCGACCGTTGCAAGGCTATTGCAGAGGAATTGGCAGGATTTCTTCTCACGCAAGTCATAGCAGAAGACGGAGAATTTTTCCATCCTATGAACCAATAGCCAGCTCCCTTCTCTATGCAAGTATAGAGCTATTGAAAACGAACTTCAGATTATGTAATTCTCGGTCGATTACTTCGTGTTACATGTATATATATATGTACTTTTATTTGGTGCATCACCATTTAACCGCAAACACGGAATCGGAAACACTTAACCGCAGACACGGAATCGGTGTTTCCGGATACGTATTTCCGATTACGTGTTTTCCGATTCCGTGTTCGTAAAAAACGAAACACGGACACACAGAAACGGAAAGACTAAACGGAAACACGTAAACGGAAACCCTGAAAATACGGAACACGCCCTAAACCCTAAACCCTAAATACGGAATCGGAAACCCTGAAAAGAAAAGGAAAAAAAAAGAGAGAAAAAAAAAGCTTTAGGACCGGTTGGTGTTACCAACCGGTTCTAAAGGTCCTCCGCCTGCGCGCGCTCTTCGGCGCCCACGTGGAGGCCTTTAGAACCGGTTGGTGACAGACCAGTTCTAAAGGGGGGGCCTTTAGTCCCGGATACGTAGCACCGGATTTGTATCCGAGTCCAAAGGCCCTTACAAACCGGTGCTACTGCCCTATTCTCCACCAGTGCTTCATCTCTCCTTTATCACTAAGCCACTGTATATGATAAGGATGAGGATGTGGAATATATCTCAATTTCAGCTTTGCACACAACTCCTTGCTTGCTAAATTTCTGCAACTACCTCCATCAATAATCACTTTGCAAGCCAATTGAGGGCCTACAATTGATCTTGTTTAAAGTAAATTGCATCTTTGACTTTCTGGACTAGGGAGAACACTCAATGTTTTCTGTGTGCAAACAAAGGTAGGATAAGTACAAGGATATGCATCAACTATCCCATATCATCATAATCCTCCTCCACAGTAGGATCAGCATCATCACCTGTCTCATACTCATTGTCCTATTGATAAGCATAATCTTTTTATTTGGACAATCCCTCTTGAAGTGCCCTTTTCCTCCACATGTATGACAACTCATGTCTCTATTTCTAGCTGTAGAATTTGTGGATCCACTTGCACTAGTTGCTGGTTGCACTTGCCTCTTAGAATTAGAGGGGGTGCTCTCGGGTTTGGTGGTGGAAACCCCACGGCTAGGGGCTGGCTGTGGTGATGGTGATGAAAAAGATGTTTTAGGAGTAAATGTCCTCCTTGGAGCCATAAGAGCCTCTTCTGCCAATTGCTTTTCTGCCTCCCTGCTTGATGTAATAGCTCATTCATATCATTATACTGCACATGCCTAACAATGCTCTTGATTGTAAATTGTAAGCCTGAGAGAAATCTTTGCATAGTGTGCTCTGAATCTTCCCTCACTCTAGCTCTTTGCAATATCAGCTCCATCTCCCTAAAATAAGCATCCACAGTTTTTGAGCCTTGCCTCAAGTGTTGCAACTTGTCATATAATGATCTCAAATAATTTTTGGGCACAAATATGTCTCTCATAACTTGCTTCATCTCCCTCCATGTAACAATTTCAGGTTCTGTATTTCTTGATCTTGTTCTTGTAATATTATCCCACCATAGCAAAGCATATCCATCAAAACCTGAAGAGGCAAGTTTTATTTTCCTCTCCTCAGTGTACTCATGCATCCTCCACAATTTTCAATTTTCAGCTCCCACATGAGGTATTCTTCTACATCATCAGTATCAAATTGAAGGATGGTAACATGAATTTTGGTTTGCCAAGCCCATCATCCTCTCGGTTTGGTTCTTGCACATGGACCCTTCTTGCCACAAAGCCACGACCACCACCATTGCCTCTACCACCTCCACGGCCTTGAGGGATAAAATTGCCCTCATCATTATCATAATCACCAAGAGCACTACCATTATCCTCCTGAAGATGTAGCCTTTGATTCACCAAATTTGTCAAGGCAACAATTTGAGTAGTCAATGTGGTAAGAGAAGCTTGTATAGTTGTAACTTGCTCTTGTGTGGCAGCAGCTGTCTCAGCAACAGTATCAACTTGCAATCCCAAATTTTGAACATGAGTATCCATGTCCACTCCATGCTTGTGAATGAGAGAATGGAATTCTGAAATTTTTTGCAGCAATGGTTGTGTTCAATTGTTCTTGCATCTCCTCCAAATATGTCCACTTCACATGCTCATCACCATTAGTACTCTTAGCCTGCCCAAAAGCATCACTAGGAGAAGCCATGATTAATAGGTTAGTGAAATAAAAAAATGCTATGGGTTGTGGTGCTCTCTCCCAACTCGCTCAAAACCAGCAAAAGAGGTTATCCTTACTGTTCCAAAGTGAAAAGAAAATCTTACCACAACTAGACTTGGTGTGAAGAATAGAATACCCAGGGGTTCTTCTCTCACAAAGGTAAAACATGTTATATGGTGGGGCTTGGTATGGATACCTAACAATCACCAATTAACAAGTCCTATTGCTGTTCGTGAATGATATAAAAATAGCACCTAGGAAACACACACAAAAATTGGAGACAAATGGGGCAATGCAAATATGTGTATGGAATTTTGAATGCACTAGAAAGACACTAACCAAGCTCAATGATAACAGGCACAAGATTGCTCAAAGTGTAGTGTCAATGATAGCAATGAAAACAGCTCCAAATGATAGCTATAACAATATGTCTCAATGGCCTCGTTTTGCTTTTTCTCAATTCTGTTTTTCTGTTTTTCTCTCTCTTTTTTATACTTTTTACTAGCCGAATAACAACTAAAGGAGCAAAAATAACAAGTGAAAACAAAGCTTTGACCAATGTGACACAATGATATGATGATGAGCATCATGTATAAGAGCAACAAAATAGCTAGTCTTATGGGTAAGGTACCTATTTGTTTGCTGTAGAATGGCTGTGTCTATGGCTCACAATGATTGGAAAATAAAACCTAAATAAATTGGAATCAAAAATTAAACTGAAAAATAACTAGAGGGGAAAAAATGACTCACGGCAGAAAATTTGGTCGTGGCAGAGATTTTCGCGTTTTCTATGTCGCGGCAGCGCGTGGGAGAGCGTGGGTAATGCGCACAAAAGGGCAGAGGCTGCATGTGGTATAGCGCGCGCAGGTGCGGGTACGGCAGTACAACGCACGGCAGCGGCATGGGCGTGCGGCAGCAAACTGCGGAGAAATTGTGTCGCGGCAACGCGCGAGGGCGAGTGGGGTGTGCTGCGCGCGCGGTTTTAAGGGCACTGGTAAGCCCGATTCCGATACGAACCAGGACACGACATGGTGTGATTCCGACAGCGACTAGGAGTTGTACCGCGGCAGCGATTCTGCGAAAACGCGTGCTGCGGCAGGAATTCGAGTTCAACTCGAAATAGGCAAAGCAGCAGCTCGGATTGGAGATTTGATATGAAATTTTCGGTGGACACTTGAAGAACTCGATGAACCCTAACCCTAGGCCAAAAATTAAAAGACACAAAAGAGAAAAGAAACACAAAATCAAAACACAAAACAACACTATAAATTGAAAATTAGAAATTATCTAAGACTATGGCAATGATCTAGAAATATTTTTTGGGGCTTTTCCTGTATAGTTATGAAAAACAACTCTAATCTAAGGGGATAAATACAGCTCACCGGGTAAACCCAGTAATATGATACTAAGATGATAAGGGGATGCCCGATCTTCTCGATGAACTCTCTGATAGATATGACAACAATTGTGATACCTTGCTCTCTCCTTTGGCTGAACCCTGTTACCAATTGCAACATCACTCAAACCCCTTCAGATATTCGAGAATCCACACTCTTGCACAAGTAGCCTCCGACTACAAGTGGTCCTGTTTCTCCTTAGTCCCAATGGAACAGCAGAATACACTCAGATTTGCAAAGGTAGTATGATTCAAGATGAATGCTTCAAACAATACAATCTAGAAGTCTAGGGTTTATGTTTTATCATAGTCTACCTCTCTAACTCGCAGCTATGGTGTTTATATGAGGGGTAGGGGTGCGGACACAATGTCATTGCGCAAGCACACTTCACCCAAACCTATTTGGACTAGATCAACTTGAGTTTGGACTCAAACCTAAGATACAAACCGACCCACTAGGTGATTCGGCCAAAGGGACGCACAGGTCCAAAGGCAAACCGTATGGGACCCCCTAGGACATGTCCTTGGTGCCCCCATACACAATGCGCACCAATTAATAATTATGGGCTGGTGCTTCCAAGGACATGTATTTGCTCCTTCCAACTCCATCTTCTTTAATTCCTAGCTTCTCTTTCTCTCTTGGAAACTTATGGGAAACAATGCCTCCTTCTTCCTCCATGCATATGATCTTGTTTTCCAGCATGTAGCACTTGTTTTCCACCTGGTCATGTTTGTTTTCCAGCCCCTCTTGATGTACTCCTCCATCCATGATTGTGTTAGCATCAACCCCGAGTAAATATAAGTTCATGCCTTTAGGTACTATAAAATTATCATGAAAACTAACATCATATTCTAATAAGAGAGAATTCACCTGTTGTTCAAGAAACTTGGTTCTTGATCTATTCATTGGTCCAATTCTCACTTCATCATTCTTCTCTTGAATAATAACATCATCATCAATGGGACAAATAATAGATGCACTAGGGATGTCCTCATCATCTCGGATGCAATATGATGAGCTAGTTCAAATTTTTGAGTCTCGTTGGTTGCACAGCAAGAGGAGATCCTGGAGAGCCTGTAGATAGCGGTGCGGTGACCAAATGGGTCACCGGTGGCTTGCCGGCGTGCAAGGGCACGACGGCGCTCGCGGACTCTCATGGAGACGAGGCTCCCGGCGACTAGATAGCAAACAGAGGGCACCCAGGGATTCTTGTTAGATGATTATAAAAGTATGTAAGTTTGTTTTACAACATCAAGTTGCCATATGCATATAAGAAGAACTTGTTAACAAGTGGATCGGACTTGCCTCCAAATTACTAATCATATACAATAGGCTGAGATGTACTAGGTTATTCCACCTTCTGTTTGTTTGTGTATGACACTCAATTGTTTGAGTATACAAAAGTGGTCTCTTAACAAGGTAATTATTCTTGTTACCAAACTACTTCTATATAACACTAACATTGGAATATCACACTATTTCAAGAGTGTTAATAAGATCAGATCAAGATATAAGAGTTTCCAAGTACTCTTATGATAGATTTGAATAACACTTCTAGAACAATTTCAAGAATCCTTCTGTTGACCTTCTTGTATAAGTTCGTCCTTTAATGTGGGTTGCTTCTCTTCCAGAATGACTTAGAGAGGATTGGGAAACAAGATATAATGGTATAGCCAAAATAACAAGATCTAGATTCAGAGTTAGTTCATGCTTTTATTATCCTTCCATATACTTCTTATTTTGTGTCCCATAAGATATGTACTTGTCTCATACATGATTGGTTTTCCTTAGCAATCAATTCAATACCTCTAATAGAGGTTATAACTTGTTGATATTCATTAGTTGTATCCAGAGATACTTTAGTTATTGAATGTTGATTTGAATAGTAGTGTGGAATGCTTATGGAATGATGAATTAATAGTAAGTTGATCAAATGGTTCATTCATGTGTTGAACTTTCATATGATCACTTGTATAAGATGATTGAGACAATGAGTATATGAAGGTTATTGGGGTTTAATGACTTATGTCATAATTGATAGTTTTTTTTTCTCAGGTGTCATGTTGTCACTTTATATTCTTCTCTTCATAACATTTGTCATTCATAATGCAGATATAGAGGTTTGGGAATATCATATGTAATGATCAAGGTTTAACGGTAGTTTAAGAAGATTTATTTCTTCTTTTAGGTACTACTTTTATGGTTGATGAGATATGTACATATTTGATAAATATGTTAATACAATTATTATATCATTTCCCACTTGTGTGTTTTGAGTTAAGACTTGGGGTTATCATTTGTGTTCTATTGAACCTTTGTTATATACTTGTGAAGGTGCACTTAATGGTTATGAGATAATTTATAAAGATGTTGTGTGAATGGTTGATAACTTAAAGAGTTCATGATTAGAGAATATAATATCTTTACTGATGTGATGGTTCAATTGTGCATTACTATCTTGTGGAAATGTGATCATCAGCTATGTAATTTGGATACTCACCCCTCTTTGAGTTCTAGATACCTAATGAATTATCCCAAGTCACTTACGGACTAGTGGTTAAGGTTGTTGAGGGTTTGTGTTTGATCATAACCAATTATGGTTTGTCTTATCAAATAATTTGGTTTGTAAGATACATCTTATAAAGATCACTCCAAATGTACTCTTGATCATATGATCTAAACCAATTCATCATGTCAAGTGAAACATTGGTCACTTTGCTTCGTTTAAACATTTGAGCCAAAATTTCCCGTATTTTCAGATGCATGCCTTGCAAATGCACATATAATAATTAGATCCTTATAACTTCCCAAACACTGGGATGTTACAGTATCTCCCCCTTAACAAGAACTTCGTCTCAAAGTTCAACCTCTCTCACGTAAAGTTAGGTAGAGAGAGCTTCTGTAGACCGTTGATTCTTCACAACTGTTTTCTTGTGTTGACCTTGGCATGTGTAGCCTCTTGTCTTGATTGTTCACCTTCCACTGTCTTGCATGATGATCTAATACTATGCGTGTTGTTATGACAACTCTGTTTTGTTACTAGGCCTTCCTAATGGTCTCACAAAGATCACGTGGTATTTCCACCATATAGTGGATACCAAGTTTCATTCTCCGATGAATAGGTATTGTTTCCTACCTCTTACAAATTTCCGAAGAACATTTGGTATATCCACCCGGTGATGAATAACCAATAAGATTCTTCCGGTATACTGGATATTGTCTATGGTTAGGATTCCATTTGGTTCAATCTACTGGTCTCAATAGAAAGACTCCTTAAAGAAACTTGTACAACATAGTGTACATTGACTTAGACTCATCTATTTAGTGTAAATCTCTTCGAGTATTAACTTTTTCCTATAGGTGACTATAACATGTTCCACTGGTGACTTCCTATGGTCCTTCTATATCTTTGGTTGTTCACTTCTACAAGAAGAGTCCATAAGTTGACTTACAGATCTTCTACATATTTCCTTCTTAGATATAACTACTCATGTAATTTTCTATGCATCACTTGTGGTAGATCTCCATGTGTTGATGAATTATATAACCAAATCCAAGCAAGATGTGGAATGTGGTCGATTCCCACTAGTGTCTTGAGTGACTGCTGCCTTCTTGACTCCCTGGTCTTCTAGAGATTTTGTGGTTGCTTCAATAATTCAGACCGCTCTCATACTAATTCTATGCCCTCTAGACCAGTAACATCAAGAAAGAACTAAGTGTTTGCACATGCATTTGAACATAAAGTTCAATCTTCATGTACAGATCTAGTCAATCAAAAATCCAAATAAGATCCAATAAATCCCAAATGCATTTATCACTCATGCATCAAAAGCCTGTAAAATAGAAGTACTTAGAGTATAACATATCAAGTACCAAGGCTCTTAAATGCTATACACTACAAGTAGGTATATAGTACCCTGTAACCTTAGTCTATACAACCACTCTTTGCCTCGGTAATTACTCTAGTTGCATGCCTTACTGAAATGGAATAAACAAAGACAAAATGATCCTATATTAGTTGTGGTCTAACTTGGTTCCATATAGGGCTAAGTACCATGTAGATTCAAGTACTTCATCTTGATTACGATAAACTTCTCATGGCATCTGTTGATCCTTCATGTTGTTGATCACACTTTAGGAGTAGTAATGTAGCTTCCATCGATGCTTATGCCTTCTCCTAATTCTATACTATACTATAATGATTCACCTCTAGCCGTGATAACTAAGGATATGTTATATACCCCATAATTACCAGAACTAAATGACTCTTAATGATTTTCATACATCCCTTCTAGATGCCTACTACACTCACTCTACACCATGTTCTACTCCATTCTATTCATTCATAGAATGGGGTAATCATAACTATGACTTAACCATCTCTGACTATATCAGAACACTCTTCTCAATAAAATTGATGTATGCTAAAGTTCAAATTAATCATACCTAGGTACAAAGAAAATAGATCAGAAGATTTACTCAAGTTGAGTAAGAACATTCTATACAAATATGATTATATCATTCTCAAGTGAATGGTCATCATAGTTGTAGGAAATGTATTTTAGAGAAGATGGCTTCATATAGACTTTACCAACCTACAGATCTCCTAAAAGGTTTTAAATCTAAGGTCGCTTTGCTCTGATACCAGCTGCGGTGACCCAGCACACAATTTCATGTGTAATTCACAAGTCGTTGACATAATACTCACAGAAGGACTTATCCATGAATATTACATCCCTCAGAGTGGTACAACAGAAACATAGCAGGTCCAAGCAAAGCTATAGGATACAACTTCATTACAAAATCCTGAGAACCCCTTTGGTGAATCAAGAGGATCGCATGCAAATGAAACATCATAAGAAGCAATTCGAAGTTCCAAGCTGGAGAATAACTCTAGCTCAGTACCTAATCCACTACGGCTGATGTCAGCCCTAATCTATTGCTTGTAAACAACTAAATCCAAGAATAGTCTCCACATACACCTTGATAGCTTCTCCTCTACCATCGTTGTTGATGACGATGCTTTACTGGCTAAGTAATATTTTACTCCACCTAGCTTCATGAGGTAGCGATGGCTTCACGATGACGACTTCCATAAGGCTTCAACTCTAAGCAGTGGGTCAAACGGAAACGAATGAGTAACGAGCGTTACTCAGCAAGTTCATGATATATAGTGGGTAGTTTGATGCACTAACTACAGCTTTAGACCCGAAAGAGTTATAAGATAATGTAAGGTTTTGTAATTCTTCGAGAGGTTGCATTTAATTCTGAAAACTATGCTCGCTAGACCATCACAAGAGCTAGAACTTCATGGAGTTCCTGTAGCGTTCGCAGTTCCTTACCGGAACACGGGGTAACATGCCAGATCCTTTTACACTCTGTAGAGGTGCCTTACTTTACCCATGGGCGATCAAGAACATGTTGCACAACCAGGCTCGAGATCCTGTCCACGCCCACATAGGTGTAGGGCCCGGTTGTTGATCCAAGCCAAAACATGCTTCTCCGCACAACGCATGCCCACCCATTTCCGCCAGCAGGTTGAACCCCTGATTCCATCCCTCATGATGGAGATCTAGGCGCCCCTGGCACGCACTCCTAGACCCCAGAGTCCATGGGACGTAAGGGCTCCCACCCATGTGCATGTAGTCCCGCAAGACCTACAGTGTACGTCTCTGGCAGTCCGTTCACATGCGAACGAGGAAAGATCACACCTGACTTACTCGCCCCATATAAGACCCATGGTTAACGTGATATTTATGGTGCACCGAGTTCTGACGGCATTTGTGGTTAAGTCCTAGGTGATACTTTCTCATGCAGATGGAACCTTCCTTTGACCTATTTATCTTACCATGGTTCCATCCGCCCACCAAACTAACACTACCACTCGGGTAGTCATTCAATTAGTCATTTTATTATAAAAATAGGATCATGCATTCTTTTGGGAATAGGTGGTAATACGATAGAGGTTTTGCAAAATGGTTCGTTATGAAATACTGCAAAGGATATGAGCAAGTGATGAACTTTCCTGAGATAGAAATAATGACAATAATCCATGTCTTCGGGTTCGAGGGTCGCATAGGAAATCCCAAGATCTGAAAAATGGCAAAGTAGTCCCGGTAAAGACTACAGAAAACACTGGCAAGATGATACATGAAAAGTAATGAGATGCATCTCAAAATACCCTGGAAAATACCCCAGCTTACAAGTGTAAGCTATGATCGATACGATATTAAGATTACATAGGTTTTAGGTGAGTTGTTTCATCACTTGTGGTGATGATGTTGTTACTTCTTTTAAACTTATGTGTGTTTCAGTTTTATTTAACAAGCAGTTGTTCTCATGTGTAAATTATAAGTATTTATCACATGGTTATAACACAAGGTAATATCATATTGAAAACATCTTTAAGGAAATAACAACACAAGTTGTTTTTCATTGTTGAAAAGTGTGGTGCTAAGACCAAAGAATTTAACTCAAGGTGAGTACATACTAGAATCGTCTCTATCAACTTGTAATCCAATAATGTTAGTCAAGAGGATTAGGAAGTAAAAACTTATTTAGGTTCAATATTAAAGAAGATAGTGTGTTGTTGGTTAGCCCTCGTTATATAGGAATTCTATTGACTTCCCTTATACTTCTCAAAATGTAATTCATAAGTTAAAAACAATAATTTGTTATAGACATAATGAGTTTGAAAATGTTGTTATCTTTCATTTGACATATTATTTGAATATTTCTAAAAAGATTAGAATAAGTTATTGATTTATTAATTCTAAATGAATTAGATGATTAGGAAAAACATTGCACACATGAAAACTTGATCAAATGACTATGAAAACATCATAGATGAGTTGCAATAGTCATTTGGAGCATTTTGGTATATAACTTGTATTTTTCTGATTTATTAATTATTTATTAATTTTCTGAGATTTAAATGATTTAGTTTAATTAAACAAAAGATTTAATTTTAAACTTTATTTAACATTTTTGAAAATTCGATAAACATTTAGATTATATTTTTCTAAGCATTTATATATTCTATTTGTATTTTTCTGATAAATGAATTAAAAGTTAATGAATTTATAAGATTAATGATTTTCTGTTTTAAAATTGACATGTGGGACCCACCTGTCATATCCATTTTTAAATCAAAATTAAAAAGAAAAGAAATTTTCTCCATGACGTCATGCTGGTCATGGTGATGTCAGCACGGAGGGGATTTCTCCACCTCGGATGCAATCCGATGAGCGAGTGCAAATTGTTGAGCCTCGTTGGTTCCACTGGCTAGAGGAGCTCCTGGTGAGCCTCTAGATAGCTATGCCATGACCAAATGGTCACCGGGGCTTTACGGCGTGCAAGGGCGCGACGGTGATCACGGACTCTTACGGAGACGAGGCTCCTAGCGACTAGAGAGCAAACGGAGGGCACCCAGGGATTCCCAGCTCACCGTGAGTCTCGTGGTAGAGTTGGAGAAGCAAGGGACGGTTCAACGGGAGATAATCGATGGCGACGACCCTCTGTCGGCCGTGGAAGAGATGGACCCGATTCGTCCACCCACGGGCTTCCCAGCAAGCAAGACTCGCTGGAGAGGTAGAGGACATCAAGGCGGAGCTCGTGGTGGTCTCAGATTCTCCGCGGACGGCTGGAGTCGACGACGACGTTCGGTGGCCGAACGGTTTGGGTTAGGGTTTGGTTTCGGTTCAATGATACAGAGAGAGGGAGAGTGCGCGAGAGAGTGAGAGTGAGCGAGTGGAGCACGACCTCCTCCAGCTCTTATCCACGCACGGGGGGCAAGCAGGAGGTGGCCATGAGGTGGCTGCTATCGACCCCGGGGCATCCTCCTCTGCCTTATGGAGAGAGGTTGAAGAAAAGGAAATAACATTTCCTAGAAAAAACCCTAGAAGTTTTGGATATTCATCGTTAGGTCCTTCTGGTTAAGAAACTGAGAAGAAAACATTGTTTTTAGGGCTTTTCTGTAAAGATAAAAAATATATTAAAAATCTGTTTTGAATTCCTTATAAAAATTCCAACCTCACCAAGTTTTGTTTTGGTGAAATTGAACAATATTTGTATTTTATCTTAGGGTGTTCAATTTTAAGTGGTTTTGTTATTTTCTCCATATTAAAAATTCCAAATGGGCTTAAAATTATTTTGAGCATGTTATGGTATGAACACAACACCCCAAATATGTTATTACAAACAAAATGTGCTTTTCATTGAACAAATTTGAAATATGATTCTTTATAGCATATAATTTGGTAAAACTACATAGTAGTGTTTTTATGTATTATGGAAAAATATCCAACTATGGAACATTCTTCCAAGTCCTACCAAATACTTTGGTTAGTGAATATACTTGTTTTCTTTTGTAATACTTTGTAATTTTCATAATTGAAACTCTTCACAATTTTTATTTACATTTTAGTTATGTGAGTGCAAGTCATGTTTGTTGTTTTTAGTACCTGATTAACTGGAAAACACGAGTGGCTTTGAAATCTCATTTGTTTGTTTTCAAAATAAGTTTCACTAAGGATTTTAGCCCATGTTTATCTTGGAAACATGTGATTATTTGCATGGTTATCTGTACATGAATGTTTATTGTTATATGTTAGACTTGTGTATGAAAAGGATCTGGAAAACAAGGTAGTTAAGCTTATTTTCCCCCTCTTCAACATAGCACCAGACATTTGGATGCAATGACTTATTATTGTTTCTTATTGGATAACTGCTTCCACTTAAAAGATTATTAGGTGTTCCTCATCTCCGATGAGCTTGACAAGGAATAGAGATTATAGGTTCTCTAATTCACCTAATGATTCATTGGATAATTTCTTATAATCCCTTACTGAGGCAGTGTTACTTATCGTGGTCTTCTGTTGCCTGCAATATCTTTGTCTCTAGTTGCCACTAGTCTTCAGATACTGCCTTTGTCATTTGCAAGTAAGATCAACTCTTGGATTCCATCTTCAACTATCTCACCCTTGTGGTGAAAACCACCAGTTGTTCCAAGCAAAGATTTTACTTACATGATTATAAAAGTATGTAAGTTTGTTTTATGACATCAAGTTTCCATATGCGTATAAGAAGAATTTTTTAACAAGTGGATCAGACTTGCCTCCGAATTACAAATCATATATAATAGGCTAAGATGTACTAGGTTATTCCACCTTCTGTTTGTTTGTGTATGACACTCAATTGTTTGAGTATACAAAAGTGATCTGTTAACAAGGTAATTAGTCTTGTTACCAAACTACTTCTATATAACACTAACATTGGAATATCACACTATTTCAAGAGTGTTAATAAGATCAAATCAATATATAAGAGTTTCCAAGTAATCTTATGATAGATTAGAATAACACTTCTAGAACAATCTGAAGAATCCTTCTGCAGACCTTCTTGTCTAAGTTCCTCCTTTCATGTGGGTTGCTTCTCTTGCAGATGACTTAGAGAGGATTGGGAAACAAGATATAATGGTCTAGCCAAAATAACAAGATATAGATTACGAGTTAGTTCATGCTTTTATTATCCTTCCATATACTTCTTATTTTGTTTCCCATAAGATATGTACTTGTCTCATACATGATTGGTTTTCCTTAGCCATAAATTCAATTCCTCTAATAGAGGTTATAACTTGTTGTTATTCATTAGTTGTATCCAGAGATACTTTAGTTATTGAATGTTGATTTAAATAGAAGTGTGGAATGCTTATGGAATGATGAATTCAGAGTAAGTTGATCAAATGGGTCATTGATATGTTGAACTTTCATATGATCACGTGTATAATATGATTGAGACAATGAGCATATGAAGGTTATTGGGGTTTAATGA
The DNA here is from genome assembly GCA_028641055.1 of Alopecurus myosuroides. NCBI lineage: Eukaryota > Viridiplantae > Streptophyta > Magnoliopsida > Poales > Poaceae > Alopecurus > Alopecurus myosuroides. Next base: position 209,244,188 of record CM054061.1, on the reverse strand, counting down.
CATGTCATAATTGATAGTTTTTTTTTCTCATTTGTCATGTTGCCACTTTATATTCTTCTCTTTATAACATTTGTCATTCATAATGCAGATATAGAGGTTTGGGAATATCATATGTAATGATCAAGGTTTAACATTAGTTTAAGAAGATTTATTTCTTCTTTTAGGACTACTTTTATGGTTGATGAGATATGTACATATTCGATAAATATGTTAATACAATTATTATATCACTTCCCACTTGTGGGTTGATACGTCATAATTAAACGTATCCTTAATTTTTGATGTTTCGTGTTGTTTTCTTATTGTTTCCCACATATTTGCTATACACTTTATGTCATTTTTATTGTTTTTCCGGACTAACCTGTTGACAAGATGCCACAGAGCCAATTCCCTGTTTTCTGTTGTTTTTAGTTTCAGAAAAGTTGTTCTGGAAATATTCTCGGAATTGGAAATTGTGAAGCCCGGAAGTCTTAGAAACCCCGGAGGTTCCACGGAATCCCAAAGAGATCCGGAGGGGGCCCTCGGGGGGGGGGCCACACCATAGGGTCGCGCGGCCCCCCTTGGCCGCGCCAGGGGGTGGTGTAAGCCCCCAGGCCTCCACCTCCTCTACCCTTTCGCCTATATAATCCCCCCGAGACATAAACCCTAAAGAGGATCCCAATTTTACCCGAGAAACACCTGAGGCCGCAGTCCCCGTCATCCCGAGATCGGGAGGTTTCTAGAGCTCTCCCCGGCACCCTGTCGGAGGGGGAAATCATAACGGGAGGGGTCTACACCACCATTCCCTCCTCCAAAGTGATGCGTGAGTAGTTCATCCCTGGACTACGTGTCCATAGCAGTAGCTAGATGGTTGTTCTCTCTACTTTGTACCTCATGTTTAGATCTTGTGAGCTCCCTAACATGATCAAGATCATCTTTATGTAATGCTACATGTTGTGTTTGCTGGGATCTGATGAATGTTGAATGCTATGTCTTCTGATTATCAATCTATCATGTTATCTTCATGTTCATGTTATTTATGATCTTGCATGCTCTCCATTGTTAGTAGATGCTCTGACCAAGTAGATGCTAGTAACTCCTAGAGGGAGTATTTATGCTCGATAGTGGTTCATGCCTCCTTTTCATCTGTGCTCGAGTGACGGAAACGTGACGAATAGAGGATGTGTTGTTGCCATTAGGGAGAAAACAACAATGTTTTGTCTAAGGATGATGTTATTGTTTACATTACACACTTTGCTTACTGCGATTATCTGTTGCTTGCAACTTAATACCCAACGTTTGTTCGGATCATATTCGAAGGGTGGATTTTTATTCATAGACGCAGTTGGATAACGGTCTATGTATTTTGTTGTAATGCCCTCATGAATCACATAGTAATCTTTATGAATTGCATATGCACTACGGTGCAGCCTTCATTTCTGTCAATTGCCCAGCTGTAATTTGTTCAACACACATGTTATTTATCTTTCACGGAGAGACACCACTAGTGAACTGTGGACCCAGGTCCGTTTTCCTCATAATGATAAAACACGTACTGCTTTCATACTGCTCTCATATTGTTCCTACTATTTTCCACACCATACGTTTAACCTCTTTGTGTTCAGCAAAAGCGGTAAGATTGACAGCCTCACTGCTTCGTTGGGACAAAGTGATTTGACTGTGGATCACTTGCATATGCACTACTGTGCCACCTCAGTTGCATCAACCTTGAGAGATTTCTTGTCCTCCTACTGGTCGATTCAACATTGGCTTCTTTTCTAAGGGAAAACTTGCTGCTACCGTCTTCACAACATTTCTCTTCGGGTTTACCAACGAGGGCGTCAAGGCTCCATCAAGTTTTCTGGCGCCGTTGCCATGGAGGAAGAGAATTTCTGCAAGGGGGGTCTCTCTCTTCCAATCTCTTTACTTTGTTTTTGTTTTGATTATTTTATTTTATTTTGTCTTGTTTGCTTCTCTTTATCAAAAAACACAAAAAAATAAGTCTTATTCTAGTTTTTTTTGTTTTATCATGTTTTCTATCGATGGTTGATGTATTTGAAGCTAGATCTTATTGGCAAAGTGGGTTCACGGATGAACAACAAAAATATTATAAGGAACACTTACGGGAGTAAATTAATAAATTGCATGACTATGCTAAAAACCTATGCTCTACTTATAATGTTACTTATTGCTTTGATAAATCTTGCTGCTGTAGGAGGTATAAACACCTCCCTTTTCAATGTTATTATAATGATGATGTTACCATATCTTCTTATATGATGTGGAACAAATTGAATAATTTATTGCTTGGAAGGGTGCATTCGAAATTGCCTATTTACTTGAAAGTATTGATGATGCACCTTATAAATACGAGATATATGCTATACTTGAATATTGATTTGATAATTACAAGGATTGTAATTACTACATAATGGAATATCTTAATAAATGATCTCAAACTAAGGAAGAGACTAATTCCTTGCATGAACCTATGGAATAAGAAACTACTGAATCTGGAAGCCCATTGGATGAAAAAACAGTAGGAGAGTGATGATCAAGAGGAGGAAGAATGGAGCTACCCATGTCTACCTCCCAATGATAGTAACTCTTTAACTCATACATTATTTTATTAAATTGATACTTGATATACTTGTAACCTTGATACTACTATGAATGAAACTTGTGCGAATGATATTGCTACTGTTATTTATGATAATCCATGCTACTTGGATAAATCCTATGATAATGCCCTTGATGATGGTCCTATGTTACTTGATGTTATAAATTATAGTGATACTGAAAATAGGATTGCTATAATGTGTCCTATACCTTTTATGAGTGATCAATCATATTGTTTTGCTATTGCTAAAAGTGGGGAAAAAGAGGAGCCGATTTTAAATTTTGATCCCACTGTTTTTGAGCTTGATATGAATCGTGTGCTTTTAGGCCATGACAAACATGCTTTATGTGATAATTATTTTGTTGATTTTGTTCATGATTATACTTAAAATTACTATGAGAGAGTAAAATATGGTTGTAGGAATTTTCATGTTACTAAAACACCTCTCTTTTTGTTCAAAGTTTTGTAGTTGCTCTTGTTCTACCTTTCCATGATTTCTAGTTTGAGATTCTTTAATTTATTTATTTACAAGATTCCTATGCATAGGAAGTGGGTTAGACTTAAATTTGTTTTATATTTGCTTCTTGATTCTCTCTTTTTATTAATTCATAATTCTTATGTGAGCATCTTCTTCACTTGAAAAAACTTGATTCCACTTTTTTGGGCCTAGCTAAAAGGCGTTAAAGCAAAGCACTTCTTGGGAGATAACCCATGGTTTTATTTTGCTTTGTTTTTATCTGTTTTCTTTGAGTCAAGTGGTTGTATACTTTTGTAGAAACTCCTTTGTATCTTTCTTTTCATGTTTTAGTACTGTCAAGTAAGGTTTCTGACGAGAGTTAGAGTTGGTTTTCGGATTTCTGTGCAGGAAACAGATTTCTGCTGTCCACCGTAAACAATCGTATAAAATCCTGAAAGATCAGAATAATCCGAAATTTTTTGTGCTTATTACTCAGCTAATTTATCAACTTTTTAGTTCTTTAAGTTTTTCGATCTAAGCAACGTAAGTGCCTCGAAAAAATTCGTCTTTACATATAGTTCTGGTTTTGACAGATTCTGTCATATTTCTTGCATTTACTCTTTTGTGATGTCAAGTGGATTTCTTTTCTTCACAAAACATCAGTGGCTTTCTAATGTTTTAAAGTATCAATATCAATTGTTCCATACAGAACCAATGGATTTTTCATTGTTGCACTAACCCTCTAATGCGAATTACTGTTTGAGTGTGGTGTGAAGAAAGTTTTCAAGTGTCAAGAGAAGAGGTGATATATGTGATCAAGAAGATTGCAAGGTCAAAGCTTAGGGATGCCCCCGTGGTTATCCCAGAATATTTTTAGAATACTCAAGCATCTAAGCTTGGGTATTCCCAAGGCATCCCCTTCTTCATCAACTATCTAACATGTCACTTCTCGTGAAACTATATTTGTATTCGGTCACATCATATGAAGTTTACTTGGAGCGTCTATTTGTTTTTCTTTTGTTTTCATTTGTTTTTTCTCTCTAAAATAATATCATTTGGCCTATGATCCTTGTTTGTGAGAGAGACACGCTCCGCTTTTTCATTTGAATACTTGCTATGCTAGTATTCTTAGTTTTTCTTATAGTTGCTGCAAAAATTCATGTTTAGCTCTTGTTTTCATTGCATCTCTTATTCAGATATTTTAGTTTTAGTAGTGTTATGTGAGTCCTCTCATGTTTTCTTTCTGTAGAATGTATAGAGTTTTTGTTAAAGCATGATTTGTATGGTGCTTGTTGGTAAAAGAAACTGCTGGTTGAGGTAGAATTTTTAACGGTGCAAGTAAAAGCTGGTATAGACTGTGGCTAGAACTTTTTCATTTCATGCTAGATGTTATTTTAGTTTTAAAGCCTTGTGGTTATTGATTATCATGATTAGCCTCAAATATTTGAGAGTGTTTAATGTGCCATTGAAAGAATCATGAGTTGTTCTTGTCATATTGAAGCATAAATTTGGGGTATTCTCCTTTGGATGTTATACTTGGTTGACTTGGCGCATGCTCACACCATGTTTATGAATATGAAACAGTCACTAATAGCCTCTATGCTCATTTAGTTTATGAATTTGTGGTACCACTTATTCTTTGATTAATGCTTTTTATGTCGCTATGCATGATTATGGCTCTTATGGTCTCTTGATTTGTCGCTCCCAGTCTTTTGCTAGCCTCCACCTGTAGTGAGTATGAGCTCGACTCGTGCATCCAACTCCCTAGAACCAAAGTTTTCCCATTGTGTCCATACCTACCTACATGTGGTAATTAACCTCCAATCCAAAGTAAATTGCTCATGCGTTAACTTTAAAACTTTCAAAATTACTCCTGTTTTGTGCTCCCGTTTTAGCTCATGAGGACATAAATAGAGAATCTTTATCTCACTTGTTGATTGGACTTGCACACCCTGGACTAGTGTCTTCATACTCTTATCCAATGATAGAAGAGCTAGTAGGGGGTGCCCAGCCCCAAATTAATAACACAAAATATCTTCACTATTTTGGCCCCTGATTTATCAGTCAAAGCATAATTGTGTAAACAAAAGAGAAAGCGGGATGACCTTCTACCTAGATGCGTCCTTCTATGGGAGCCTCTCTTGTGAAGTCTAGTTGCCTTGTGACGTATTGTATTTTCTGTTTACCATTCGTTGACATAAGCATACACCTCTCTTAAAAATATCTTTATACCTCTATTTAATAAAATAAAAGCTCTAGCACATGAGTTGATCCCTGCTTCCCTCTATGAAGGGCCTTTATTTTACTTTTATGTTGAGTATCCATCTTCTAACTTTATGCACAGTTGAGAGAGCATTTTTCCATTCTGAGTTTTATGTGCATTTGTCCCAGAAACATTATTGATTGATTCATGATGTGTTATTGCTTGTTCTCTAATTATTTGTTCTAGTCTTCCTCATGAACTTTGAAGGTGTCCTAAATTTTATGTTTTGCTCCACTCTTAAGGACTAGCGAAATATCACTTTGACATGCTTTCTCTATACTTGAAACAAACGTATATCTTTCTTTGCATTGTTATTCATGATCTTTTATTTAAGTTACTTCTCATGATGCAAAGTGATTGCTATGCTTTATTATTAAATTTTTATTTATCATGCTTGCGTTTAAGTTCTATGATCTCAGCTTACTTATGCTTTTACATTATTGATGATCAAGTTCATGTTGGTAGCATGTCACCTCAGAAATTATTGTGTTTTTATCGTTTACCTACTCGAGGACGAGTAGGAACTAAGCTTAGGGATGTTGATACGTCATAAATGTATCCTTAATTTCTGATGTTCCATGTTGTTTTCTTTCCCACATGTTTTCTATAGCAACACTCCCACTTCTGCTATTAAAAATCCAAAACTGCCTAAAACTGCTAAAAATGTTCCTGATAAAAGTGCTAAATTTTTTAGAAACATGGGAGACAATGGTCCCATTACCTTTGATAAAAATTATATTGACTTTGATGATTGAAACATAACTGAAGTGATTAAGTTCCTAAAAATCTTGCTAGTTGTCCTAATGCTAGTGCTATGAATATGGCTTTCACAAAACATATTACAAATGCTCTCATGCAAATTAGAGAGGACGAATTATGACGTGAAGCCTCTATCCCTAGGAAGCTAGACGATGGTTGGGAACCCATTATTAAAATGAAGGTGAATGATTTTGATTGCAATGCTCTATGTGATCTTGGTGCTAGTATCTCTGTTATGCCCAAGAAACTTTATGATATTCTTGCTTTGCCACCTTTGGAGCACTGTTATTTGGATATTCGTCTTATTGATAATGTTAGAAAGAAACCTTTGGGGAGATTTGATGATGTTCTTATCATGGTTAATAATAATATTGTCCCCGTTGATTTTGTTGTTATGAATATTGACTGCAATGCTTCTTGTCCAATTGTTTTGGGGAGACCTTTTCTTAGAACTGCTGGTGCTGTTATTTATATGAAAGAGGGGAATATTATATTTCAGTTCCCACTCAACAAAGTATGGAACACTTTCCTAGAAATATAATTAAGTTGCCTTTTGATTCTATTATTCGAACAAATTACAATTTGGATGTTTCTTATTGATAACACGTGATTCCACTTTTCTGGGCCTAGCTACAAGGGGTTAAAGAAAAGCTCTACTCGTGTATCCAACTCCCAAAAACCAAAATTTTCCAAATGTGTCCACCATACCTACCTACATGTGGTATTTAACTGCCACTCCAAAGTAAATTGATCATGTGTTACCTTTTAAAACGTTCAAAATTACTCCTGTTCTGTGCTCCTGTTTTAGCTCATGGGGACGTAACTAGAGAATCTTGATCTCACTTGTTGATTGGACTTCCACACCCTGGACTAGTGGCTTCATCCGTTTATCCAATTGATAGAAGAGCTGGCAACAGGGTGCCTAGTCCCAAAGTAATACAACAAATTCTCTTCACTATCTTTGCCCCTGATTTATGAGTCAAAGCATAATTGTGTAAACAAAAGAGAAAGAGGCATGACCTTCTACCCAGACGCGTCCTTCTATGGGAGCCTCTCTAGTGAAGTCTAGTTGGCTTATGGCGTACTGTTTTTTATGTTTACCATTCGTTGACGCAAGCATACACCTCTCTCAAAATTAGAGACTCCTCCATGGTATGTGATTGTTGGCACGGACCCGAGGATTCGGTTAGCCATGGTTTGTGTAAGAAAGGTTGGGAGGAGTGTCAGCCATTTTATACCTCTGTTTAATATAGTAAAAGGTCTAGCACATGAGTGATCCCTGCTTCCCTCTACGAAGGACCTTTCTTTTACTTTTATGTTGAGTCTCCATCTTATAACTTTATGCACAGTTGAGAGAGCATGGTTGCCATTCTGAGTTTCATGTGCATTTGTCTCAGAAAAATTATTAATTGATTCATGATGTGTTATTGTTTGTTCTCAAATTATTTGTTCTAGTCTTCCTCATGAACTTTGAAGGTGTCCTGGCATTTGTGTTTTGCCCCACTCTTAAGGACAAGCAAAATATCACTTTGATATGTTATCTCTATGCTTTAAACAAACGTATAGCTTTCGAGTGCATTATTATTCATGATCTTTTGCTTGTGTTACTTCTCATGATGCAAGGTGATTGTTATGCTTTATTGTTACAATTATATTTATCATGCTTGTGTTTAAGTTCTATGATCTCAGCTATACTTATGCTTTTACAATTTAGATGATCAAGTTCATGTTGGTAGCATGTCACCTCAGAAATTATGTGTTTTTATCACTTACCTACTCGACGACGAGTAGGAACTAAGCTTGGGGTGGTTATACGCCATAAACGTATCTATAATTTCTGATGTTCCATGTTGTTTTCATGCCATATGCTACATGTTTTCCTTATACTTTATGTCATTTTTATCGATTTACTGGACTAACCTATTGACAAGATGCCACACAGCCAGTTCCCTGTTTTCTGTTGTTTTTAGTTTCAGAAAAGTTGTTCTAGAAATATTTTCGGAATTGGAAAATTCGAAGCCCGGAAGTCTTAAAATTTCTGAAGGTTCCACAGAGTCCCAAAGAGGCCTGGAGGGGGGCCACACCATAGGGCGGCGCGCCCCAGGCCGCGCATGGGGGTGGTGTGGGCCCCTCGGGCATCCACCGCCACCGCCCTTTCGCCTATTTATTCCCCCGATACATCAACCCTAAAAATATACCACTACGTTCCGAGTAACACCCGAGGCCGCCGTCATTGTCAACCCGAGATCAGGAGGGGAATTCATCGCCGGAGGGGTCTACACCATAATGCCAGCCTCCGGAGTGATGTGTGAGTAGTTCATCCTTGAACTACGGGTCCATAGCAGTAGCTAGATGGTTGTACTCTCCATCTTATGCCTCATGTTTAGATCTCGTGAGCTGCCTCACATGACCGAGATCATCTATTTGTAATGCTACATGTTGTGTTTGCTGGGATCCGATGATTATTGAATGATATGTCTATTGATTATCAATCTATCATGTTATCTTCATGTGATCTTGCATGATCTTCGTTGTTAGTACATGCTCTGGCCAAGTAGATGCTAGTGACTCCAAGAGGGAGTATTTATGCTCGATAGTGGGTCCATGCCTCCTTTGCATCTGTGCTCCAGTGACAGAAACGTGAGAGATGGAGGATGTGTTGTTGCCATCAGGGAGAAAACAACGATGTTTACTTCGTTTATATTGTTTACATTACACACCTTTCTTACTGCGATTATCCGTTGCTTGCAACTTAGTACTCAACGTTTGTTCGGATGATATCCAAAGGGTGCATTGTTAGTCATAGATGCAGTTGGATGACGATCTATGTATTTTGTTGTAATGCCCGCATGAATCTCATAGTAATCTTTACGTCATGTATGTTCTTTATCTGTCAATTGCCCAAATGTAATTTGTTCACCATGCATGTTAGCTATGTTTTATGGAGAGACACCTCTAGTGAACTGTGGACCCCGATCCATTTTCTCATTCTGATAGTACACACACTACTTCCACTGTTTTCACATTGCTTCTACTGTTTTCACACTGATGCTATTGTTTTCATACTGCGCTCATACTGTTTTCCACATCATACATTTAACCTCTTTGTTATCAGCAAAACCGGTGAGATTGACAACCTCACTGCTTCGTTGGGGAAAAGTGAATTGTTTGTGTTGTGTAGGTTCCATATTGCTGCTGAACCGGTAGTGCGGCATGCCATCTTAGCTGCATCAACCTTCTGAAGTTACTCCTTCCTCCTACTGGTCGATTCAACCTTAGTTTCTTTATTGAGGGAAACTTGTTGATGTGCTCATCAAACCTTCCTCTTGGGGTTTCCCAACGAGTGCAAGTCCTGCACCATCATACCACAATTAACGCCAAATGGGACACCACAACGTAACTGACGTAGGGATGACTCCCGGACCTGTCGGATGATCCTACCTAGTCTGACGCCTAGTAATAAAGCCCAGCATGAAGGGCTCCCCCGTGGTTCTATAAGGCTCAACAACGGCCCACCCGCAAGACTTGCGGGTCAAGATGGAAGGTTTTCACCGACTAGAGCTAGGGTTTGTAATCCCCCCCACCCCACCCGCACAGATACGTCTTGAGACCTAGCCATCTATTTAAGGGCTGGGAAAGCGACCCGAGGGAGACATCCAATCTAGGTTTTGACCACCATAGCTGTAACTCGAGATCCAATCTCTCGACTTGCACATCCACCATTATAAGAAAGCTACGAGGGCCCCGAACCTGGGTAAATTGTGCCCCCTGTTAGCCGTCGTATCCGCCAGCGCCTATTTTGTTCTCTACTCGAAACCCTACCAGATCACCTAAGGGTTTTTTCGACATGAGTCATCCAAAATTGGCGCACTCTGTGGTAACGACATGCGCTGGATCCACGACATCGTCGGTCTCATCTTCACCGAGCTTCAACTGGAGCCCGGGATCTTCGGCTCCTTCGGAGCCAATCTGCTTCGGGTCGCCCGGCGTTCAGCGGTCTCCACGAGAGCGTCAACATGATGTTCGGCAACCTCCACTTCTGCACTAGCAAGGAGGGAATCCTACGCTTCCCCGAATCAACCACGCTCGATGGATCAGACACTGAATCTGCCTTGAGCATGTCGACCCAGGAATCGCCGCTCAGCGATACTGATCGCAACTCGGAGTCTAGCAACGGATCTGTTTGTCGCAACAGGCTCGACTTCCACACTATCTAGACTGAAAAGCCTGCCGAACTCGGCGAGGATTATTGGCCTGCGCCAAAGAATTACGAGCATCCAGGCAGAAGAGCGACGAGTTAACCCATGAGTATATCCATAGATGGACTACGCTAATAAACACGGCTTGGAATATATTAGAAGAGATAGTGGTCGAAGCTTTCACCAAGGGCGCGCGACGCGCAGTATTATGAGAGGACTGAGATGATGCGCACCCAAAACTATTGGTGAATTAATGGCGATAGCAAACAAATGGGCGAATGGCGAAGAATCCCTGCGCAATGAGAAAACTTCCTCACCCGGGCACGACGATGATCGCAACAGAGACCGCCGGAGAAGGAAGTGATGGCACTACGATCAAGATGATCAATTGGAGTTGGTAGCGGTTGAATTCACGAGAAACCGCAATAGCCGATCCGCGGAAATCGTGAGTGGACGCCAAAACCAGACGACAAAACACCCGAGGAAGACCTTGATGGGTACTGCTCACTGTATCTGTTCACAGATAAACAAACGGGAAAACTCAAGGCCACTCACCTCCTCAAGGATTGCCGAAAGTTTCAAGACATCCACGAGGCGTACACGAAGAAGCACATGATAGCCATCAACCAAGGATACCCACAACTGCCTGGAGGAGGCGATGTACACCAACCACCGCCCCTACCTCCACCCGTTGGGCACCACAACATGGTGCTAGCCGCACTCCCAGCACCAGCTGACCCAGCCGCAGCAAACCAAGGAGCCAATAGGTACCCAAACCCCCAGGAGCTTATAGGCATGATACAGAAGATCTGCCCTTCCCGAAGAATCCAGAAGACCAACACTTGCCATGAAAGCTCCACCATCCAAAACCGAGTACCTGAAGATGTCCGAGCACCCGATAACCTTCTCCAAAGAGGACCACCCTCCACGGTGTATCGACCAGGGAACGCAACGCTTGTCATCCAAGCGCAAATAGGCAACTATGACCTAGCCAGAGTATTCATGGACAATGGCAGCGGCATAAACATCATATACGCGGACACACTCCGTAAAATAAACAGGAATCTAGAGTGACTCATAGAATCAGAAACATCCTTTCACGGTATTCATGGGCAAGGTATAGGGTGGCCGCCCTACCTTGATTTTTTGATACGCATGTATTTTCTGAACGATTTGAGTGGTTGCACGTTAAAAGCGGACTCCGTATGAGAAAGTTAAGCATGTATTAGTGAAATACTGCGGTTCCGAACTGGAACATTCTTGATCTTTACATCAGTTTTTCAATTTTGCCCTACCTTATTTTTTGTTTGTCCTCCGCTACTGACGCTATAGTACCAGGAAAAGTTGCCCGACCACTTGGAACAATCAACTTGGAGGTGATACTCGGAGTCCCAAGAAACCACACGAGAGAGTTCCTCGACTTCGAGGTAGTAGATTGGCCATCACAGTATCACGCCATTCTCGGCCGAACAGAGTTTGTGAGATTCATGGCAGTACCCCATTACGCCTACCTCAAGCTGAAACTGCGAGGACAATACAGCATAATCACCGTAAATGGCGATTTCCATTAATCAGGCAATTGCGACAACGACTTCCATGAGATTGCAAAATCTTTTGGGACGTAAGAAGAGTTAGAAGAGCTGGCAAAAACCACGGAAAACTCTGTGATGCTGCTAACCAAAAAGAATGCCCCATACCTCGAGTTTATCCCAAGCAGCGACACTCGAAAGCATCAAGTCCACCCGACAGATTCTACGAAGACAGCGATCGTATCGACCACCCTCTCCTCCGCAGAAGAAAGCCCGCTCGTCGAGGTCCTCCGTGAGTACTGGGAGGTTTTTGCCTGACAGCCATCTGATATGCCAGGAATACCCAGGGAGTTCGCCGAGGACTCATTGAAAGTGTTCAAAGATGCAAAACCAGTCAAGCAAACCACTCGATGCTTCTCCAAGCCTAAACAACAGGCACTCGGAGAAGAATTAAACAGACTGCTGGCCGTGAAGTTCATCAGGGAGATCAAGATTTCCACCTGGTTAGCAAACCTGATGCTGCTCCCGACAAAAAACACAGACATCCTTCACGTGTGCATCGACTATACGTCGTTGAACAAACACTGCCCCAAGGATAACTTCCCGCTCCCACGGATTTACCAGATCGTCGACTCCACAGCAGGCTGCAAACGCCTCTCCTTCATGGACGCTTACTCAGGCTATACCCAGATCAGGATGAAACGTGAAGACGAAGAGAAGACAACGTTCATCACACTACACAATGTTTATTGTTACACGACCATGCCTTTCGGGCTAAAAAACACAGGCACGACATATTATCACTGCATGCAAAAATGTCTTGCCAAGCTCATTGGCAAGAACGTACAAGTGTACATTGACGACATCGTCATAAAGACTCGAGCGGAGGACACACTCCTTGAGGACATAAGGGAAAATTCCGACGCTCTCAACAAGTACATAATTAAACTCAACCCGACAAAATGCGTCTTCGGTGTGACCGCAGGCCAGCTGCTAGGCTACATGGTCTCAGCCCGAGGAATAGAAGTAAATCCAGAAAAGATTCAGGTCATCCTGACAATGAAGGAGCCGAAAAATCTCCGCGACGTCTAACAGCTTACAGGGCGACTGGCGGCCCTCAGCAGATTCATCGCAAGATAGTACGAGCAAGCCCTCCCCTTCTACAAACTGCTGAAGAAAACGGATAAATTCGAGTGGACCACAGAAGAAAAAAATAAGGCGTTCGTCTACTTGAATAGAGTAAAACAGAGCAGAAGAGTACTAACCACGCCTTAGGAAGGACAACCCATGTATCTATACCTTCCCGCAACTAACCAGGTGGTCAGTACAGTAATTGTGGTCGAGCGGCCAGAGGATGGAAAGGCGCACGGCGTACAGAGACCAATATACTACCTCGGCGAGGTACTCTCACCGTGCAAGCAACGATATCCCCATTAACAGAAGCTCGCGTATAGGGTGGTCTTCACAGCTCGCAAGCTTAAGCATTACTTCTAGGAGCATATCGTCACGGTGCTAAACGACGCATCACTCGGTACAATCATGAACAATCCTATGGCATCCGGAAGAATCACGAAAGGGAGCATTGAGCTAGGCACCTGGGACATAGTATACACAGGGCACAACACCCTCAAATCACAGGTGGTCGCGGACTTCCTCTCGGAATGGAAGGAGCTACAAACTCCAGGAACTCCAGAATACTCGAGCTTCTGGATCATGTACTTCTACGGGTCGAAAAGAAACGAGGGAGCGGGAGCCGGTGTAATCGTCTTATCACCAAGGGGTGAGAAACTCCAATACGTTATGCGTCTCGACTTCCCCCTCCATGATCCAGCATCCAACAACGACACCGAATACAAGGCACTCCTACATGGCATGAAGATGTCGATCGCCTGCGGCGCCACTCGATTGATGATCTACGGAGACTCCAACCTCATCGTGCAGCAAACGATGAAAGAATGTGATGCAGTCGCAGATAACATGATCTCTTATCACGACATGTATAATCTGCTCAAGGAAGCTTTAAAGGGTGCGAACTGAAACACATCGCACGATCGAATAACAAAGAAGCTGACAGACTGGCGAACATCAGGTCAACAAATTCCCCAGTTCCGCTAGGAATTTACTCCGAGCGAATCAGCAAAAGATCAGTCAATCTCAAAAAACACACAGAGGTACCAGCAACAACAAAGACAGAGGCTAGTCAACAAAGCGCCATCATCGAACTCGTTCACAACATCTCGCGCCAAGTCTTCCTAGTCGAGCCAGCCTGGACAAACAAGTATCTCGACTACTTGATCAGAAAGCAGCTCCCAGGAGACATATCTGAAGCAAGACAGATCGTTCGACGCAACAAATCCTTTCGGGTCATAAAGGGAGAACTTTACAATCAAAGTATATCGGGAGTCCTCTAGAGGTGCATCGTACCCGAAGATAGAAAGGAACTACTCCTAGACATACACCAAGGCGAGTGCGGACACCATGCAAGTTGGAGAGCCATCTTGGGCATAGCTTTTTGAGCAGGATTTTACTAGCTAACGACAGCCAAAGATGCCAAGGACCTGGTTGAGAGATGCGACGCTTGCCAGCGATTCTCGCCCAAGCCGCATGCACCAGCCACAGAGCTCCACATGATCCCTCTGTCTTGGACCTTCGCCAAATGAGGACTAGACATGGTGGGACCACTACGAAAGGCATCACCCAGAGGATATACCATCTGCTGGTTGCAGTCGATAAGTTCACCAAATGGATAGAGGCCGTCCCAGTTACGTCGCAAGAAGCAAAGTGCACCGTCAAGTTCCTCGATTCCATCGTTTGCAGATTCGGTATCCCTCATAATTTAATCACGGACAACGAAACCAACTTCATAACCAAGGAGACTAAATATTTCTGCAAAGAAAAGGGGGTAAGTCTCAGCTTTATCTCAGTGACAAGCACCCAAACCAATGGCCAAGTTGAACGATACAACAGATTTGTTTCGACTGGTCTGAAGAAGCGACTACTCGCCAGACTAGATGCAGCAGCAGGACATTGGGCTGAGAAATTACCATCTGTCCTGTGGAGCCTGAGAACAACTCCAAACAGATCTACAAACTACATGCCATTTTTCATGGTTTACGGCGCCAAGGCAGTCTTATCCGAGGATGTTAGATTCAGTGCTCTACGAGTCGTTGCCTACAGCGAAGAAGCCTCCAACAAAGCACTCGCGGAAGATATGGACACACTGAACGAGACTAGGGATGCAGCACTTGCAAGATCCACCGTTTACCAGCAAGCGCTACGCAATCACCACAGTCGCTGCATCCGCAGCAGATCCTTTGTGGTAGGCTACCAAGTACTACAGCTAGAGAAAGATAGTGGACACAAGCTCAACCCACCATGGGAAGGGCCCTTCATCATACACGAAGTTATCCCTGGAGGCACCTATCACTTGAAGAACCCAAAAACAGGCGGCGTCTACTCCAACCCATGAAACGTGGCGCTCCTCCGAAAATTCTATCCCTAGGAGAGTATTTTACTCACAAATAAGGCTGCTCCAGCCACGTTGTAACTCAAGCAAACACATGGCTTCTCAGCCATTTTAATAAAAACATGGTTTCTCGGCCATCGCAATAAAGACTACTTAGTCGCATATTTTTCCTTTTCACCAATACATGCTAACAAGGGTCACACCCCAACACAGGGGGGCTACACCAAACTAGCATAAAAATTCTTCAAGTGCCTATGCACAAAATATTTACAAGGTTATAAGGTACACACCTTACTACACCTTAACAAATTGAACAATACACAAGATATATACACCTTAAAAGACACAACTACCGTCGAACAACACCCACTCGGAGCAGCCGCTCCGTCTCAGCAACAGTTATCCGAATGCGCTCCGCCGCAGGCCGCAAAACCTCATAATGCGGAAAAAAAATCAATGGTCACTCATCGGGTCGCGCTAAGTTGCGCCACATAATTGAAGTTAACGTCAGGATGCCGCAGTCGCACAAACGCGAGTGCCACCTGAGCTCCGCAAATAAGCTGCTGACGCACACACTCGCGAACATCCTCCACCCGACAGAAGAGCCTCAGCAGACCGCTCAGTCGATCAGGCACAACGTCGAACGGATACAACGCCCGATAAAACGAGGAAAGAGCCTCTCGGCAAGATTCTACAAAAATTTGTGCCTGACTTACTCGATACTGCAGAGTCGCCAAGACAAAGCCCATGTCGTGATCAGACCAGAAGTTACACGCATGGATATTCGAGCTGCTGAACTCGCATGCTAACCTATTATCCACCCAATGACCTTCGGATGATCCATCAGGCTCGAGGGCTTACACGGACAGGAAACACGTCAATCCATAAGCAAGAAAACACCGAACAGACTTGAGGGCTTGCAGGACATACAGAGCAAACTTTTCGCGACACTGGCCAACTCCTCCATGAAAAACTCCTCGCGCTCGGCAGCAAGCTTCTGCTTGGACCTGGCAACATCCGCCACACCTTGCAAATCCTTCAGCTTACGTTCGCCATCCGCAACAAGACCGCGAAGCGAAACAAGCATACTCGCATCTGTCAGCAACTGCGCTGTCGAAGGAGAAGCTATGCTCGATGGTCCCCCGCCAGAATCCACAACCTGCCGAGAGTACATGACACACGACAGTTTCAGTCACATGGATGAACACCACTCAACTCCGTACCAAAAAAACATCTTCGAGTGCTAGGGGGCTACACCCATCGGGAGAACAGAAAGTAAGGCAAAATGACGAATGCTGACACTTTAAACCCTTCATTTAGAAATTAAAACATAGAATATCCCCAAAAGGTTCATTAAATAACCAGGCATACAAAAGAAAAAAAATTATCTATCCTAAGGAGCAACAGACTTCTCAGAAGTAGCCACGCTCGCAGAAAGTTTTGCACTACGACCGCGAGAAAGTATCTCAGAAAGCATCTTTGCTAACTTCTCAACGCGGTCGCCAAAAGGTCAGAACGCTACCTTTTTGCCTAAGGAATCTCGAGGAAGCTCCGAGTACACCTTATCCATGTCACCCGAGACATTGTGCGCCAGGGCAAACTGGATGGATGTCCTGGCTCCGCACATAGTCTGGGCGAGAGTGTACTCCTGAAGAAGTTCGCTTCGCCAAGAAAAACTTGCAGGAGGCCCTCCAGGGTCAACAAAACTGGCACCCCCGTGAGCAGTCGCCGATGCAGCTGTGATAACACTCGAGAAGCATGACGAAGGGAGAAGCTGGCCTTCTTCCCGTGCTCCTGTAGCTGAGTGCACACATCTGCCAGAGCATCAACCCGGACCCCTCCAGGAAGCGTCAAGGCAATGCCAAGGGCATCTTCAACAGAATGGAGCAAGTCACGAAAAGAAGGAGAAAGCAACAGGATAAAATCGCGAATGGAAAAATAACGTACCCGCCAAAGCCCGAGCTATAGGGTAAAGGAGGTCGGTCATATCGTTGTCGTGAGCCACACCCGCGTCCTCCAATTTCTTCAGGGACTCACGAGATGCAGCAAGAAGATCGGCCGCATCCTTGCGAGTAGACTCTAGTTCCCTCTAGGTGGACTCCAAATCCTTCTCGAGAGCTTTGATCCGAGAGTTAGCCTCAGCCTTCTCGCTGTTTGCACGGGCAGCCTCATCTGCAACATGGAGAAATCACAATGATGCAATCTGAAGGAATAAAGCCAAAACACGAAGCGCGTGGTGACTCACCTCTTGAAGAACAAGCATTTTTAAGATACTGATCGCGCTCTTGGCGAAGGGAAATGCACTCCGCCTCGGCCACATCAAGACGACGCCCGAAAGCAACCAGGGAATCAAGGATGGCCTGCAAAAAATTCTGCAAGTCAGAAAAGTATCACTTGAGTCTATACACGACCGCAGATAGTCGAGTTTAGACTTGGGGGATACTCCCATCGGGAGCACTGTCGTGCACCCGATAAAATCAAGACAAAAGAAAAAAAGGGAGAGAAAAAAAGTAACTTGAGTCTGTGACTGACTGCAAACAGTCGATCACAGACTCGGGGCTACTCCCATCGGGAGCACTGCCGTGCACCCGATAAAAGTAAGAACAATAACTAGGAGGAAAGAAAGCCTTACCTTGCCATTCGGGGTTGACAAAGGGTCAGGAGAACTAGTCGAGACCTCTTTGCTCACCGAAGCCCCGACATCCCAACGCCGCTCGCCCGCCAGGCTGGGAATCGCGTACTGGGAAGTGTAGAGCACATTCTCAGGGCTCGGAGGCCGTCGAGGAGGACTTGGAGCTCGAGAAGGACCCGCGGAAACCCCCTTCTGCTTCACAGATTGAGCAGAAGATGTGAATTGATCCCTGCTAATGACCATGAGACTAAGCGAAAGTCAAGAAGAGAGAACAAAAAGACAATTACATCTCGCAAGAGTACGAAACTTACTCGTATTCATCGTCCTCGTCGAGTTTATCCATGTCCCAGGCAGTGGGAATCTTCGACTGCTGGATTCAGGGGGGAAGCACGTTCAGAGGAGTCGCCATAATGGGTTGAGGTTCAATCTCCTCAACAGTGTCCCCACTTAAGGACATGTCTTTAGAGGTCGCCTCATCATCCTCCACTCTGCGGCGCTTGCGGTGCTCGAGCGATTCCTCCTCCTCTTCCAACTCCTCCTGCTCCTCGCTGGATTCTGCATTCGTGACACTAGTGTCGAGAGAAGCTTCGAAGTTGATCGCAAGAAGATCCGAGCCCCCGTCATCCGCGGAAAGTGGCGGGTAGCACTTCGCCACGTTTTGGTTCTACAAAGGAAAAGAAAGGAAGGAAGAAACGAACTCAATCAACAGAAATCCAAAAAGATTGAAATAAGAAACGAGAAGAAGAAGAAGCTTACCTCGCTCGAGGGATGCTTAGCATCAAAAGGCGTGAAAGGACATGGTGAGTAGTCCTCTCCCTTCTTTAGGCTGGTGACGGCAGTAATCTTCTTCTCGAACTCCGCATTCGAGAGAATGTCGTCGCCCGTCCGGCTCGGGTCGTTGATAGCCGAGAAATCCCACAGAGTGGTGGGCCTATCCTGAAGCGGCTGAACCCTCCGGTGCAGGAAGACGCTCGCCAAATACATCCCATTCAGCAGAGGCCCCTAGTCCTTCATTCGGAGTCGCGCGAATTGCGCGAGCAGAGGGGACACCGTCTTGGACTCTTCGGGTGATAGCTTGTGCGCCCAGTTTTTTTTCCGCTTCAAGATCGCGAATGGCTTGAATTCCGAGACTCCACCCGCGTCATTGTCCTGGAAGTAGAACCACTTTCGGCGCCACCCTTGCGCCGACTCGATGAAGTTCATCTCCAGGTACGTGAACTCGTGGGTCGTCTGGATCCCGAAGCCCCCAGTTGCCAACGGCTCCCTGACCTTCTCACCCGCTAGATGCTTCTCCCATAAGATTCTCACCTGGAAGATAGCCTTCCATAATCCCCAAGGTGGGCGAATGCCGAGGAAGCATTCGCACAGCATGATGAAGCACAGAATGTGCCGCACCGCGTTGGGAGGGGGTAGATCGTGCATCTGTATGCCATGGACATACAACAGCCCGAGAAGGAATGGGTGGATGGGGAATGACAAACCTCGTGAGACGTGCTCTGAGAAGGAGACGCGCTCGTTGGCACGTGGGTTGGGCACCTCCTCTCCTTTTGTCGGCATGCGCACACGCCCGGAGTCTTCCGGAGGAAGCTGTCCCTCCCTCTGCATCGCACAGATGCTCTTCCTCTTCACGATTGACGGGCGCCATTCGCTCGTCCTCTTCACCGGAGCGGCCGCGGAAGCGCTGGCCACCTCCTTGCCAGAAGTCGCGGTCGCGGCGCGTTTCTTGCCTGGCGCTATTGGAGCTTGTTTTCTCGCAGAGGAAGTCGAGTGCGCTAAGAGGAAGAAAAAGATGAATAAGGGCCGGGGAAAGTAACTTTTCTCCTAAGGCCCACTATTTATACTGCCACTGGGTCACCATAAGCCGTTGATCTATATACGTGGCGCGCATCCCGGCTGCCAAGCGTCGAACTAAAACGAAGAGACGGAGGGCAATTACCCTGCACAATCTTTAACGAAAGACCGTGCCTAATTAATGCATATCCAGCGGAAAACCCGGTGCACGACGGCACGTCTCCGGTCAAAAGCTGACAAAGTGGGTCCTACGCGCCCTGCCCTACCCCGTCACGTCCCATCAGGGCGGGCAAGTGTGTGGTGACGTCATTGCGCACCTCATGAAACGAAATAATCTAGAAGAAAATCTCGCCTCACTCGAGGACTGTTAGATGGAAACATTGGCACTGGCCATTATCGAGGATAAAAGGGGGTACTCGCCACACAACCAGGAGAAAATCGTAAATACCGCGACTCCACATTGTGATGTATGAACACATCACTCGACATATCCCGGTTCGTTCGGCAGTCAAGGCACATCTGGATGTCGTATTCTTCGAATACGAAGGTAAGACCCAAGGATCTATCATGTGTGTCTGAAATCACACTCAAGCTGCGTCCTCTAGTAAATTTTTCGTGTCAGCGGCACGAAGAAAAATCCTAGCGGACGTTGTGGGTGACCCTTTAAGGTTAAATTCGACTCGATAAGTCCTCCACGGCCCAGTCGCAATGATCACCTCGCCGGACTCGAGTCAAAGGTCTCGAGTTCGTGTAGGCCAGAACTGTTTTTGCCCGAGAAGCAATTAATTGGACCTGATCTATCGGGAGAGCCAAGCGACTGAGTCATACCCTTGTGCGAAAAAAGCCAACGCCCTTTCGACACTTGAGTACATTCCACACAGGGTACACGCCCTTTAGACCAAACGCTTAACTGCTCAGCCGCAAGATCCAGAAACAAGCTTTTTGAGAGTTTACTCGACTATTCTCAGTCGAACAAACACTCGGGGACTACTGACGTAGGGATGACTCCCGGACCTGTCGGATGAGCCTACCTGGTCTGAGGCCCAGTAATAAATCCCAACATGAAGGGCTACCCCGTGGTTCAAGAAGTCCCAACAACGGCCCACCCGCAAGACTTGCGGGTCAAGATGGAAGGTTTCCACCGACTAGAGCTAGGGTTTGTACCCCTCCCCCTCCCCCCCGGTATGGCTTGAGACCTAGCCATCTATTTAAGGGCTGGGACGTGACCACCATAGCTGTAACTCGAGATCCAATCTCTCGACTTGCACATCCACCATTGTAAGCAATCTTCATAATACAAAGAAAGACAAGCAGGAGTAAGGGTATTAACTCTACGAGGGTCCCGAACTTGGGTAAATTGTGCCCCCTGTTAGTCGTCGTATCCGCCAGCGCCTATTTCGTTCCTCTACTCGAAACCCTACCGGAACACCCGAGGGATTTGTCGACATGAGTCATCGACCGTAACGGTGTGTCAAAACAGCGTAACCACACTTTATTTAATAGCGTGCGGTCTATGTTGTCTTGTATCAACTTGCCTATATATTTTTAGAGTTATGAGTTAGAAACATGTGCATTCATTTTAAATAGGGCACCATCTAAGTCTGTGTAAACAACACCATATGAGATATGACATGAGAAGAAGTCCAAGTTGTCGTTTCTAAAAGTTTGGGGATGTGAGGCTTACGTTAAGAAACTTTAGCCTAACAAACTCCAGCCAAAAGCGGATAAATACATTTTTGTAGGATATCCAAAGGAGACTATTCGATACACATTCTACAACAAAACGGAGGGGAAAATGTTTGTCGCTAAGAACGACACCTTTCTCGAGAAAGAGTTTCTTGCTAGAGATGTTGGTGGAAGAAAAATAGAGCTCAACGAGATATTTAATCATGAACTCAAAATACCGAGTGGCGCGATGGAAGTTGTTCCGGAAACGTCATCCACACATGGAGTGGGAGCAAATATTGAGATATCTATTTTACCGCGCAGGTCCGCGAGACCATGTACCACTCCTGAATGGTACGGTGATCTTGTTAACACAGTCACGTTAAATGAACAAGATAAACCTACAAACAAGCAGTGGAAGGACCTAAGTCTGGGAAATGGCTTGAAGGCATGAAATCTAAAAAGGATCCATGTATGATAACAAAGTGTGGACTTTGGAGAATATAAAGCTCGGAAAAGAAAGACGCTAACGGAAATTTGACCGTCTATAAAGCTCGACTTGTCGTAAAAGGTTTTGACAAATTCAAGGAGTTGACTACGATGATTTTTTTTTCACCATTAGCGATGCTTAAGTCTATTCAGATTTTGTTAACAATTGCTACATATTTCGATTATGAAATATGGAAGATGGGTTGTCAACATTCCTAAATGGCAACATTTCGAAAGAATTGTATATGATACAACCGGAAAGTTTTGTCAATCCAAAGGATGCTAATAAGGTATGCAACCTTCAACGTTCCATATATGGACTGAAGCAAGCATCTCGGACCTGGAACTTCCGCTTTGATGAAGTGATCAAAACTTTTGGATTTGTCCAAAATAAGGAAGAGACCTGTATTTACAAGAAAATTAGTGGGAGCGCAGTTACATTCCTAGTATTATGTGTGAACGACATATTATTGATTGGGATGATGTGAATCTTCTAAATAGTGTGATGGAAGGTTTGAATAATAATTTTTCAATGAAGAACTTAGAAGAAGTTGCTTACGTATTAGGCATCAAGATCTATCGAGTTAGGCCAAGGCGCCTATTAGCGTTGAATCAAAATACATACCTTGGTAAGATTTTTGAAAGATTCAAAATACATAATGCAAAAAAGGGTTCCTTGCCTATGTTACAAGGGAAACCGTTGAGTAAGACTCGGTGTCCAACAACGACGGATGAAAGAAAGAGAATGGATGAGATCCGCTACGCTTCAGCCATAGGTTCTATCATGTATACCACGTTGTGTACTAGACCGGATGTGACCCATACTCTCAATTTGACGAGAATTGGAGGAGAGGTAAGCCTCCCCTCCTCATGCGCCCCATGGGACCCAGATAGGCCGACCGAGGTAGGGTTCGGGGCGCCTCCCCTTGTCCTAGCCCCCGCCCCTACCTTCCCTAGACCACCTTCCCCTTGCCTTGGGCAGGAGGGAAAGTAAGGTGGTCGGCTGCCCCTTATGGGCCTTTGTGGCCCATGTGGCTGCCCCCACATGGGTCTAACCCAGTGTGCGGAGCCCATAGACCATCCTAGATATTCTCGAAGTTTCTAGAACATTCTAAAATTATTCTAATGCTTTTAGGGTTTTGTGGGGGCTATCCCAAAATTCCAGAACACTTCCGCTATCCTCTTTGCATTATTATGTAGTCACTAGAACAAATTCTATGAACGTGCGATAATAAATATTTGAATCAAAGAATAGTTTATAATTTTTTCCGAAAAAAAATCCGGACATTAAGAGACCATTACAGTGATTAGGTTTGAGTCCTACTCATATGCACAACTAATAAGTGGACATAATTATAAAAATATTTTCCGATTAACCATCAATAGCGAGAGCATTGACGCACATATTGACTCCCACTGTTATACGAAGTGTGCTTAGTTGAATCCGTCAGATATTAGTACACAGATCCGGTTGCCACGCGACACGTAACTTTACCCGGGATGAGATATTATGATATTTATGTGAAGCAACAACCTCGATCACGGTATATTGTTACTCTCGTTATCTGTAAGTTTCTTTTTACTCGTTATCGTACTTAGCATTCCTATGATGTCTTGTCTACAGATACCTTCTATACCGAGTGGGTCCAGGAAGTATATTTTTCTATGGAGGAGCAATTCCCATCTAAGATCATCAAGATTAATACACACCTTTAGAATTAATCGGATACTAATTTCATAACCACACTAATTGTAGTGTGATGTTTAATAGATTCAGGGTAACCTTTATGTATGTATAATTCTGATATCTTCATGGTCTAGGGACATATTACTACGTTAACCTTTATTGTGACTATACTAATATAATATCTTATGTATAAACTAAACGGGTATTACCATTCATATTTGTTTCCAGCCAACAATGTGGTCTTATTAAGACTTAACATATATTGTCCATGACCAGGAAAACATAGTCATCTTGCAACTAACAAGCTAGTGATTAGATACATCACTATAGTACCTGATGGTGTTCATGTTTCTATGCGCGTATGAGTTTCCTCTAAATATCACAATTAGAAACCATAGAAGCTATAACATAAAAACTTGAACATTACTTAAATCATTGGTCTTGTGGGCATACATCCAACATTGAGACCATCACCAGATCGAAGATCCGGACACCACGCCAACCACATGACGAGGATATTCTTCGCTATCGAAAGACCAGGGCCCCCACCCCTAGTGTCGAACTTCTGCACCCGTCATAGGCTGATGTCACAGCAAGCAGAATGCGACTCGATTGCCACCGATTGACTGACGGCCGGCTACTGCACTGCCACGATAGTCACCATCTCTCTGTCGCAAGCCGCAAGAAAGCCCTCTATATATGCCCTTTTTCCCAAAAAGACGAACTCACAGCCGCCGTCGGGCCATCGCCTGCTGCCCTTGTAGCCAACCAACAGTCCGCCCACCACCGTCGCAAAACTTCTGCCCAATAGTCCATGCTCCGACACGCGTGCACCAGATGTCGAGGACCTTTGCTGCGACCAGTTAGATGTATCCTCGTAGTTGTTCCTATCGGTGGATGACGGCGTAGCGAGGCGGCATTGTTATTGCTAGTACGAATTACAAAATGTAGCTTTCTTGTGGATTTCTCTGGAAAGCACGTATTTATTATTTAATAATAAGCAAACGTGGGTGTTTTTTTTTAGAAACACAGTACAAACGCAAGCACTTAAATACTCGTGCATACACTCACCCCTATGAACGCACACATACGGAGATTATTTTAGGGAAAGTCGTGAAGAGTTTTTCGTGACCTAGCCGCCAAGAGCGGCGACTAGGGGCACGACCGCCTACCACCGATCTTCACCGGCCGGTGCGCTGGTCCCCTCTCCCTCCGACTGCTGCGCCGGCGGCAGAAGGGAGGGGGGCCCGTTCCTCCGCTCTGTAGTTAGGTTTTGGTCATGTAGACCGTGGTGCGCCGTTAGGGTGGTGGGAGCGGCGTCGCGACGAATAAATCTGCCCCAACTCTACTCCCACACCGGCGTCGTCCCTCATGGCGACGTCTCAGAGTTGATGGCATCGTGTGTTTGCCGATTTTTCAGATCGGTGGCTTTAGAGCTCATGAATGGTGTCGGCGAGGCGGTGGCGGCGATCCCATCAGGTGTGTCTCTCCTTCTGCTCTGTCCCCGTTGCTGCGGCGTTGTCTCCGACATCATGGTGGAGCAGGGAGAATTGGTCGTCCAGGAGTACGCGCAGACGGTTGCCTGCGCAGTTGATAGCTGGAAGATGGTGCATCTTGTGCTGGATTTGTGGTTTGAGGCTGACAGTTCTGGTATCCTTCTCCGACGTTGTAGTCATGCGGGGATGCCAGGTCTGGAGTTCGATGGAGTGTCCGGGGACACGTTGCCCTGGTCTGATCCGTTCAACGACAATGGTTTTGCTTTTGGAAAACTACTTTGGAGGTCCGTAAAGCTGCAGATCAGCGATGGAGCCGCGTCGAGCTCATGTGAAAAGGTGATCTGGCTACTCTCTCTTGGCGGTTGCTTCGGTGGTGCCGAAGGAGAAGGACAGACGATGGTTTTTTGCACAGGATTTTCCTATTCTTTCAGTACTGTAATGTCGGTGTTTACGTTTCTTGTAACCGAATTTTTATCTTATGAATGAGATCGTATTACCTTGAAAAAAAAACGCACACATGCGCACAGCCGCACACCCTACCCTATGAGCTGGGCTGGGATTTCTCCACTTCCTCAACTCCCCCGGCCGCACAGTCTAATAGGACTCCAACTCCCTAAAATGAAACCTACTTCCATACGACAAGTTTTCTTTCCAAGTCCTAATTCCATACCGCAAGCTGGGGAGGCGAGCCGGCGTTGTGGGGATTTCGTCGTCGGGTGATCCGAATTTCGTCCATGTAAGCTGCCGTCTATTGTCATCCTCGTCGCTGGCAGCCTATACCTATCCAACCCCATGACCCGCCATGAGACCACTAAGGCACGGCGCGTCCGTCTGGCCGTCCCCGCCGTGCGACCTGATGGTGACCCAACGGCCGAGGCATGGGGCATGCGCGTGCCGGCCAGGTCTACCGATGGCGCTCTGAATTTCGTCCTCTACCTCTGGAGCTACCGTCCTATTGTCATCCTCACTGCTGGCAGCATGTACCTACCAGACTCCATGAGATCTCTAAGCCACGGCGTGTCCGTCTAGCCGTCGGCACCATGCGACCTGATGGCGACCCAACGGCCAGTGCATGTGCGTGCAGGCCAGGTGTATTGATGCCGCATCAAGACCTTCTGGAACCCGCCATACTACTATTTGACCTCCATCCCACCGTGTCGGCCATTTGTGCGCCGCCCTCAATGGTCGGGCACATGTTTGTCCACTCCGGCAGGTCCAACAGCAGTGGCAACGTCTTGGGCGTGAGTGCCGGCCGGCTGGCATGTAATCCGGGATGCGACAAACAACCGTCCGGCCCTGGTAAAGGCGTCAATTTCACACGATCATCCGGTACTGCTGCTCTTCTTATCATTTGATTTTTCTTTTTTGATAATGGGATTTATTACTTAAAAGGTTTAAGAATTACACTCGGCTTCTGCATAACATGATGCACACAGCCGACAAACGAAAACAAAAAAAGTGTAAAAGTAGCAACATGTCGATTACAATCAAAGATGAATCAAACTGTCGTCTATGGAGCAGCAATCCGTAGATCAAGCGGTCACCCATGTGGGATAAAAATATCTCTCGCCACCTTTTCGAGCCGTGTACACGCCTCCGTAAAAAGGTCTCGATACTCCGCCCGCTGTAATATGCATGTGACGCCCCGAGATCGAGCATTATGCAGATTTCAGCATTTCCGCCAAAATCCACATAATAACCGATTCCAGGTTGCCACTTGTGATAACATTACAACAGTTCACGAATATTCCGCAACAACAACAGAAAAGATATATACAAGACGACTCAAACGAGTCAAGGATACAACTGATACAATACAAAGATCCAAATAACAGCGGAAGAAACAACATAGTGTCCGACTACGGACAAGATACAACTTGGACTAAGAGTCCTGAAGATAACCGATGGCGTCCAATCCCTGCCCAGGCCAAGCCGGAGGGATTCCCAAGCTAACGTCGTCAGACTTCAAACCTGTTGACTGCAATGTGGAATATGCAGCCACGAAAAGGATTCGTGGGTCAGTACGGTTAAGTACTGGCAAGTGGATAACCCATACTCACAAGATACCAGCGTATCCAATCATCACAAGATACAAATACTTTGGGTACAACGGAAAGGAAGGGATTATTGCAAAGAAGCGGCAGCGGGCTGCACTAACTAACTACGGAGACTCGCTACAACATCCGGCTAAAAGAAAGGGATAAGATAGCGTATCAGAACCAACTACAACTACTCACCAAACAATACCCATCCAATGTTACCCCCTACTAAGGAAGCAACCCAAGGAAACTCACACTGTTGATTAAGGTGACATTCATTTTATGGTGGAGGTAATCTATATTACTAGTCAAGTTATCATCGTTAAGGGTAAGTTGTCTGAGTACTTGTTAGCCAGCACTTTCACCAAGTCATCCATAACCGCGGACAACACGGCTTCTCGAGAAGATTTAACCCTGCAGGGATGCACCAATTTGGCCGTACACGTAAGAATGACCCGCCAGATGGAAATGCACTTCCACCAAGCGAGGCACTCAACACAACCCAACTCTTCTTCGCATCAAGCCCAAAGAACCCCGTGCAGTTGAGCGCACGGCTAATCAAGCCCCACGAAGAAAAGGGGACCCTCATAGCACTCTAAGAACGTGTCTCCCTAAATGCCGACTACAAAAGTTCCACCCTGGCGCCAAGGGTTCGCACCTGCATATGCATGCGGCAAATGGAAAACCCGAACTAAATGAGGCGATTTGGACGAGATGCGAATCGAATCAGAATTGCGGGGGGCGCCCATACTCGCTTCCCACATGCGGTTAGTGCGTTCATCATGGATCAATGGACAAGACCCTTTTCCTAATTAGGGTCGACACTAGCAGGCCTCAAAACCACGCCGGGCCTCCTGCCGGTGCCTTATCATCAAATTATTATTACCCAAAACAGTAACATGTTGTTGATTAAGTTGAAACCCAACTATCAAACTAAACAGGTGATAAAATAAATGACGACAAGACTCGAGCACAAACAGCACTAAGCATGCAACTACGACACGAGGGCCAACAAGGTAAACAAGTAACAGTTAATAGGAAGTGGAAGGAAAGACTATATCACGGCTGCAAGGTAAACATGTAATAGGATCGGGACACAAGCATCGAATCATAAGGCTAGCATAAGAACAACGGAAAGAATCGGTAACAAGTGATGAAAGGCAGCCATAGGCAGCAAGTGAGTATACTTGCCTGAGATCCAGCAAGTAGAGGTACATCCACAGAACTTGTCGTTGCTCACATCATCTCAACGTCCTATCCGGGAAGAAGCAACGAACTAGAACAAACACCGGATGCAACAATTACTTCTACGGCAAAAAATCCAGCATGATCAAGATATGGATGCATGACAAGTTTAAGGATGCATCAAAGGGAAACTAGTTGACATGGTAAACATATTTAAATCGGCCCATATGCAATTTGGATTGCATATGGAAAAGCCCATGAATTAATGTTGAATTAAATGATCTACAAATAACCATCATGTGAAAGTTGATTAGAATGACGCATGGATGAAGAAAACAATGAGAAAACAACAATAGCTTCAATTTGAAAAGGTGTTTACCAAGTTTAGAAATTTTATTTATTAAGTTATGAAATTTGGCTTCTTAAATGAGTTACACAAGCATTTGTTGTTTTCACCAATTTTAATTGTTCAAAATAGACAACAAAGTTCATATTTGGAAAGAACACAAAATTTTAGGTGGAATACATGTTTCATTTGTTGAAAAATGATTTAAAATGAATTAATTATGAATTAAACAAGTTTAAACAAGATTTAAATGAATTTAATTCAAGTTTGAATTTATTTGAATTTTTATTTTTTCAAAACATTTAGTAAAATTCATATTTGAAAGGATTATACTTTTCTGGTTTTAAAACATATTTTATATGTTCAAAAAGAATTTAATTTGACCAAGTTATGAATTTAGCAATTTTTAAATGATTTAAACAAGGTTTAAATTATTTAACCCATTTTAATTATTCAAAACATGAAACAAAGTTTATATTTGAAATGGTGGTTTAATTTGGCATAGAAAACATATTTTATATGTGGCATTTAAATTAAATTTGAATTAGTTATGAATTTAACCAAATTTGAAATGAGTTGTTTGAATTTGAAATTTGAAAACATTTGAAATGTTCAAAACAGAAAACAAATGACTTAAACATGGTGGAGAATTAAATTTGGTTCAGAATACATATTTTATTTATTTTATTTGGATTTGAAATTCAGAAGTTATTTGTATTTTGAAACCAGGGACTATTCTGCAATTTTAAAACATACAGATTTGGTATAGGGGCCTAGCTGCAAAAAATAAACTACAGAGAGGCCCCTGGGGCTTTTCTCACGCGAGGCAGAACAGCCCTGGGTCACTGGCAGTGGGCCAGTGCCCAGCTGTGCGCCCGCGTGGCGCGCGTGTGTGTGCTGCGTGGCAACCACTGTCACCGACAGGTGGGGCACTCGTGCATGCGTAGCAAAGGCAAAAAAAATTGGGGATTTAATCCCGCGGGCTGGGAATCGAACCCACGCCCTCGCGTGCGTGTGCGTTGTGCTGTTGCCACTGCGGTGGCTGCTGTTTGTTGTCAGATAGGAGGCGCGCGCAGATTTGAGGCAAAGCCTCGAGTTTTAACTGACGAAAACTGAAACCAGTTCAGTTTCTGAACCTGACGGAGCGCGGTGGTAGCCGGCGGCGCCGCTGTGCTGTTGCTGCCGCTTGTGCGCCAGGTGCAGGGAGGTGTGCGTGCTCGTGCAGGTGATGCGCGGGAGCAGAGAGGGAAGGAGGAGGAGGGAGATGATGTGCTCACCGGGAGGGAGGAAGAAGGGCTCGGTGATCGGTGGTGGAAGGTGGACGACGACGGCGACAGAGAGGACGGCGGCGACGATTAGGAGATGCTCGTGCCTCTCCCTGGACACGAGGAGGACGAGGATGGCACGGGGAACTCGTTCCCGTGCTTATCCCGCACGGTGGCGCATTGTGTCGACGGCGACGAGCCGGAGAGGGTTGCGGTGGTGCGGTGGTGGTGGGGTTCAGAACAGAGAGTTGCAGAGGAGGGAGGAAGGAGAGATAGGCGACGGCGGCGCGAGGGAGAGAGGAGGGAGGAGAGCTAGGGCAGAGGGAGAGCTCGGGCTCGAGCTTAAAAGGAGGAGGGGGATGCTCGTGGCCGTTCCTCCTCTGTACCGTCGATGTGGGCTCCCCCGATGGGGTGCCGTACAGAGGTAGGAGGAGAGGGGGGGTACCAGGCCGTGTGGATGGTGGGCTGGCCTGCCCTCTCCCCCTCTGTTTTTATTTTTTTTGTTTTTTCTTTCTCTTTTTTTTTGCTGAAAAGGAAAGGGAAGAAAAAGGATAGGTTTTTGGGGGTTAGAAAAATTTAGGAAAAATTTGTGTAGGTTATTTATTGTAACAGCAACATTGTGCAACTTTTGTTTTTCAAAAAATTTGAAATTAGTTGCTGTTTGTATTTTAATTGAATTTTGAATGAATTTTGAATTAATTAGATTATTTAACTTAAGCAAGTTAATGGTTTGATCTTCCAACTTTAATGGAAACAAATTGATGTTTGGGTTTGAAATTTTCATTTGAAAATTTGTAACAGAACAAGTATGAACAAGAATTTGAAAATTGGTTTGAAATTCAAATGGAAAAACAAGGTAAAACAAATGAAAACAAATGCAATGCTTATGATGACATGATGCAAAACAAAAAAAGAAAAACAACCAACTTTCTAACTTAGGGAAAAACACCCCAGGTGTTACAGACGACACCACTAACAAGGGATTGCGCCCTCGCAATCCACCCAAAGGCAAGGGGAAGAGAGGTTTCAACTACGGAGTCTTCGTGCTGCGGTTGATTTCCCGGGTCAGTGGGTGGATCTCTTTTTCTCGACACCACTAACAAGGGATTCTTGCCCAGATGGATGACGATGTTCTTCCACCAGGAATCTTCCGATGATCGAACCTATTAGGTTAACGGCTCAGAAAACGTCCACCCACGTAGGATCCTAACACTTTGAAAGATAGACAAGGGGGGAAGACTCCAAAACAAATAAGATGGGAGGGGAAATAGAATAGGGATAAGGAGAAAACAAGAATCCTATTGAGATGTTTCCAAAACAGTTTTAGCACAAATACTTTTTGACACTCTAGAAACACGACCGTTAGCGAGGTTATCCTACAGGATTTGCGGGACCCGTTGCTTCGATAACCATTCGTATCGAAGCAATATCGGGAATCGGAAACCAGGCTATGATACCATTTGTGACGCCCCGAGATCGGGCATTATGCAGATTTCAGCATTTCCGCCAAAATCCACATAATAACCGATTCCAGGTTGCCACTTGTGATAACATTACAACAGTTCACGAATATTCCGCAACAACAACAGAAAAGATATATACAAGACGACTCAAACGAGTCAAGGATACAACTGATACAATACAAAGATCCAAATAACAGCGGAAGAAACAACATAGTGTCCGACTACGGACAAGATACAACTTGGACTAAGAGTCCTGAAGATAACCGATGGCGTCCAATCCCTGCCCAGGCCAAGCCGGAGGGATTCCCAAGCTAACATCGTCAGACTTCAAACCTGTTGACTGCAATGTGGAATATGCAGCCACAAAAAGGATTCGTGGGTCAGTACGGTTAAGTACTGGCAAGTGGATAACCCATACTCACAAGATACCAGCGTATCCAATCATCACAAGATACAAATACTTTGGGTACAACGGAAAGGAAGGGATTATTGCAAAGAAGCGGCAGCGGGCTGCACTAACTAACTACGGAGACTCGCTACAACATCCGGCTAAAAGAAAGGGATAAGATAGCGTATCAGAACCAACTACAACTACTCACCAAACAATACCCATCCAATGTTACCCCCTACTAAGGAAGCAACCCAAGGAAACTCACACTATTGATTAAGGTGACATTCATTTTATGGTGGAGGTAATCTATATTACTAGTCAAGTTATCATCGTTAAGGGTAAGTTGTCTGAGTACTTGTTAGCCAGCACTTTCACCAAGTCATCCATAACCGCGGACAACACTGCTTCTCGAGAAGATTTAACCCTGCAGGGATGCACCAATTTGGCCGTACACGTAAGAATGACCCGCCAGATGGAAATGCACTTCCACCAAGCGAGGCACTCAACACAACCCAACTCTTCTTCGCATCAAGCCCAAAGAACCCCGTGCAGTTGAGCGCACGGCTAATCAAGCCCCACGAAGAAAAGGGGACCCTCATAGCACTCTAAGAACGTGTCTCCCTAAATGCCGACTACAAAAGTTCCACCCTGGCGCCAAGGGTTCGCACCTGCATATGCATGCGGAAAATGGAAAACCCGAACTAAATGAGGCGATTTGGACGAGATGCGAATCGAATCAGAATTGCGGGGGGGGGGCGCCCATACTCGCTTCCCACATGCGGTTAGTGTGCTCATCATGGATCAATGGACAAGACCCTTTTCCTAATTAGGGTCGACACTAGCAGGCCTCAAAACCACGCTGGGCCTCCTGTCGGTGCCTTATCATCAAATTATTATTGCCCAAAACAGTAACATGTTGTTGATTAAGTTGAAACCCAACTATCAAACTAAACAGGTGATAAAATAAATGACGACAAGACTCGAGCAGAAACAGCACTAAGCATGCAACTACGACACGAGGGCCAACAAGGTAAACAAGCAACAGTTAATAGGAAGTGGAAGGAAAGGCTATATCACGGCTGCAAGGTAAACATGTAATAGGATCGGGACACAAGCATCGAATCATAAGGCTAGCATAAGAACAACGGAAAGAATCGGTAACAAGTGATGAAAGGCAGCCATAGGCATCAAGTGAGTATACTTGCCTGAGATCCAGCAAGTAGAGGTACATCCGCAGAACTTGTCGTTGCTCACATCATCTCAACGTCCTATCTGGGAAGAAGCAACGAACTAGAACAAACACCGGATGCAACAATTACTTCTACGGCAAAAAATCCAGCATGATCAAGATATGGATGCATGAAAAGTTTAAGGATGCATCAAAGGGAAACTAGTTGACATGGTAAACATATTTAAATGGGCCCATATGCAATTTGGATTGCATATGGAAAAGCCCATGAATTAATGTTGAATTAAATGATCTACAAATAACCATCATGTGAAAGTTAATTAGAATGATTCATGGATGAAGAAAACAATGATAAAACAACAATAGCTTCAATTTGAAAAGGTGTTTACCAAGTTTAGAAATTTTATTTATTAAGTTATGAAATTTGGCTTCTTAAATGAGTTACACAAGCATTTGTTGTTTTCACCAATTTTAATTGTTCAAAATAGACAACAAAGTTCATATTTGGAAAGAACACAAAATTTTAGGTGGAATACATGTTTCATTTGTTGAAAAAGGATTTAAAATGAATTAATTATGAATTAAACAAGTTTAAACAAGATTTAAATGAATTTAATTCAAGTTTGAATTTATTTGAATTTTTATTTGTTCAAAACATTTAGTAAAATTCATATTTGAAAGGATTATACTTTTCTGGTTTGAAAACATATTTTATATGTTCAAAAAGAATTTAATTTGACCAAGTTATGAATTTAGCAATTTTTAATGATTTAAACAAGGTTTAAATTATTTAACCCATTTTAATTATTCAAAACATGAAACAAAGTTTATATTTGAAATGGTGGTTTAATTTGGCATAGAAAACATATTTTATATGTGGCATTTAAATTAAATTTGAATTAGTTATGAATTTAACCAAATTTGAAATGAGTTGTTTGAATTTGAAATTTGAAAACATTTGAAATGTTCAAAACAGAAAACAAATGACTTAAACATGGTGGAGAATTAAATTTGGTTCAGAATACATATTTTATTTATTTTATTTGGATTTGAAATTCAGAAGTTATTTGTATTTTGAAACCAGGGACTATTCTGCAATTTTAAAACATACAAATTTGGTACAGGGGCCTAGCTGCGAAAAATAAACTACAGAGAGGCCCCTGGGGCTTTTCTCACGCGAGGCAGAACAGCCCTGGGTCACTGGCAGTGGGCCAGTGCCCAGCTGTGCGCCCGCGTGGCGCTCGTGTGCGTGCTGCGTGGCAACCACTGTCACCGACAGGTGGGGCACTCGTGCATGCGTGGCAAAGGCAAATAAAAATTGGGGATTTAATCCCGCGGGCTGGGAATCGAACCCACGCCCTCGCGTGCGTGTGCGCTGTGCTGTTGCCACTGCGGTGGCTGCTGTTTTTTGTCAGATAGGAGGCGCGCGCAGATTTGAGGCAAAGCCTCGAGTTTTAACTGACGAAAACTGAAACCAGTTCAGTTTCTAAACCTGACGGAGCGCGGTGGTCGCCGGCGGTGCCGTTGTGCTGTTGCTGCTGCTTGTGCGCCAGGTGCAGGGAGGTGTGCGTGCTCGTGCGGGTGATGCGCGGGAGCAGAGAGGGAAGGAGGAGGAGGGAGATGCTGTGCTCACCGGGAGGAAGGAAGAAGGGCTCGGTGATCGGTGGTGGAAGGTGGACGACGACGGCGACAGAGAGGACGGCGGCAACGATCAGGAGATGCTCATGCCCCTCCCTGGACACGAGGAGGACGAGGATGGCACGGGGAACTCGTTCCCGTGCTTATCCCGCACGGTGGCGCATTGTGTCGATGGCGACGAGCCAGAGAGGGTTGCGGTGGTGCGGTGGTGGTGGGGTTCAGAACAGAGAGTTGCAGAGGAGGGAGGAAGGAGAGATAGGCGACGGCGGCGCGAGGGAGAGAGGAGGGAGGAGAGCTAGGGCAGAGGGAGAGCTCGGGCTCGAGCTTAAAAGGAGGAGGGGGATGCTCGTGGCCGTTCCTCCTCTGTACCGTCGACGTGGGCACCCCCGATGGGGTGCCGTACAGAGGTAGGAGGAGAGGGGGGGTACCAGGCCGTGTGGATGGTGGGCTGGCCCAAATGGGCTGGCCTGCCCTCTCCCCCTCTGTTTTTATTTTTTTTGTTTTTCCTTTCTCTTTTTTTTTGCTGAAAAGGAAAGGGAAGAAAAAGGATAGGTTTTTGGGGGTTAGAAAAATTTAGGAAAATTTTGTGTAGGTTATTTATTGTAACAGCAACATTGTGCAACTTTTGTTTTTCAAAAAATTTGAAATTAGTTGCTGTTTGTATTTTAATTGAATTTTGAATGAATTTTGAATTAATTAGATTATTTAACTTAAGCAAGTTAATGGTTTGATCTTCCAACTTTAATGGAAACAAATTGATGTTTGGGTTTGAAATTTTCATTTGAAAATTTGTAACAGAACAAGTATGAACAAGAATTTGAAAATTGGTTTGAAATTCAAATGGAAAAACAAGGTAAAACAAATGAAAACAAATGCAATGCTTATGATGACATGATGCAAAACAAAAAAAGAAAAACAACCAACTTTCTAACTTAGCGAAAAACACCCCAGGTGTTACAATGCAGCACGAACGGAGAATACCTGTGCAACGGAATAGAACCTGCAAACGAGAAAAAAAATTATCATTAAAAATCTTGTCATTCCTACACTGACAGAGCGACCATATAACGGCAAGCCCTCCTACCATGAGCATAGTTTTAAACCTACTATCAATTCCACCCAGCCAATTGCCAAAAATATTTTCAATGGATGTTGGAGGATATAGGTTCGAAGCCATTTGGATAGCTCACCATATAGAACTCGCAAATACGCGCTCGAAGAATAAGTGTCGTATAGTCTCATCCATAGGACAAGAAACACACTTTGTACTCCCATGACAATTACGCTTGACAAGATTATCTTTAGTTAAAATGACGCCCTTACGAAGATACCATGCAAAGATTTTCATCTTCAGAGGTATCTTTATGCGCCATATTTTCTTATTATTATCGACTGGCACACCTGAGTGTACCAAAGCCTTATACAAGGAGTGCACCGAGAAGCTTCCATTCTTAGTTAGGCTCCATCGAAACTCATCTGTGTCTTGTGATAATTGGATCAAAACCAATCTATCTAACAGAGCATTCCAAGATCGAAGTCTTGGTCCAATGAGATCTCTCCTGAACGTCACATTTGAAGGATATGTTTGGATAACTGTGGCTAATGTATCTCCTTTATGACATACAATATTGTAAGACCAGATACTGTTCTCGGAGGGTGGCATTACCTAACCATTGATCCTCCCAAAACCGTATATGAGATCTGTCCTTAATACTAAATACCCCATAGCGAAAGAAATGCTTCTTAGTCGCCATTAGGCCAGCCCAAAAATGAGAATCACCTGGTTTCCAAATAACCTGTGATATCGCTTTTGTGCCGATGCATTTTCTCTTAAGAATGGTCTGCTAAACACCATTATCTGTAAGTAGCTTGAAAAGCCATTTACCTAGAAGAGATGAATTTTTGACCTGTAGGTCATGAATCCCCAACCCTCCCTGATCTTTGGGTCGACACACCACATCCCATCTTGCCAATCGATATTTTTTCTTTTCACTATCCCCTTGCCAAAAGAATCTCGATCTGAAGTAATCTAACTTCTTCAAGAATCCTTTAGATAACTGAAAAAATTATATCATATACAGTACCATGTTTGAGAGGACTGGGTTTACGAGTACCAATCTTCCACCTAGAGATAATAGTTTTCCTTTCCAACTCGCGAGCCTTTTCTGCAAACGATCTTCAACATATTTCCATTCAGCATTAGTAAATCTCCTATAGTGTATTGGAATACCCAAATACTGTATAGGAAATTGACCTTGCTCACATCCAAATAGATCGGAATACCGAGAAATCGCTTCTTGGGCTTCGCCAAAGCAAAACAATTCACTTTTATGGAAATTAATTTTTAATCCAGATAATTGCTCAAATGCTGATAGAATTAACTTCAGTTTTTTCGCTTTCTCTAGATCATGTTCCATAAAAAGAATTGTATCGTCCGCATATTGAAGTATAGATAGTCCCCCATCCACAAGGTGATGTACCAACCCTTCAATAAGGCCATTCTCTTTAGCTCGTTCAATCATGATCAATAACATATCCGCCACAATATTATATAGTATGGGAGATAACGAATCACCTTGTCTCAATCCCTTTTTAGTCTGAAAGTATTTGTCGATGTCATCATTGACTTCTACAGCAACACTACCACCAGACACAAAGTTATGAATCAAGGCACACCACTCCTCCGAGAAACCTTTCATTCTCAGAGTTTGTTGGAGGAACGACCAATTAACTTTATCGTAGGCCTTTTCAAAGTCAATTTTAAAAAGTACACCATTTAGCTTCTTGGTATGCATTTCATGAACAGTCTCGTGTAAAACTACGACACCGTCTAGGATATTCCTACTATGCATAAAGGCAGTTTGTGTAGGTTTCACCACGTGATCTGCTACCGCATTCATCCTAATGGTTGCTACTTTCGTAAAGATTTTGAAGCTAACATTTAGTAAGCAGATAGGTTTGTATTGTTGTATCCTTTCTGCCTCTAAATATTTTTGGCAACAAAACGATTTCCCAAATTTAGGCGGAACATATCTAGTTGACCCGCATGCAAGCAACCAAACAGTTTCAGTAGGTCATCCTTGATGACCTCCTAGAAGTGTTGGTAAAACTCTGCCGAAAAACCATCCGGACCTGGTGCCTTATTATGTTCCATCAAAAAGACTGCCTTCCTAATTTCCTCTTTAGAGAAGGGAGCATTAAGGAGGTTATTCTGTTTGGTGGATACTTGTGGGAATCCTCTGTTCATGACTCATCCATGGATACATTAGTCTCAATCGGAGTCCCAAACAGATCTTTATAAAACTTTGTTATATAGTCCTTGAGCTGATCATGTCCTTCGATCAAGCCTTCATCCTGAAGGAGAGAATGAATCCGCTTCTTTCTATGTCGCCCATTTGCAACATTATGAAAATATCGGGTATTCGAATCTCCTTCAGGATAAATTTAGCCTTAGATCTCTGGTACCATTTGATCTCTTCCTCACGCAGTAAAGATGCTACTTTCGCATTAGATTGGCTTTTTAGCTCAATTTTCAGCGGAGTCAGTGGCCATATTTCTGTCGTGATATCGAGGTCATCAATAATGGAACACAAGCGCTTTTTTTTTAAATACCAGCGGTGTCAACCACGAAGATATATGCGCGCATTGTGCATCTTAATGTTCCATCTTCCGATTGGATTGTTCCCAGCCACTGGTTTAGCCCATGCATTTTTAACCATTTCATCAAAACCATCTCGCAGCAACCATCCCAATTCAAACTTGAACTGAGATTGAGCAGTTGGTCTCAACGTACCGGTAGAAAGTAGAATGGGTGCATGATCCGATAGAGACTCAATACGTTCAAGAGCTCGTACTGTGACCAATGGGTATTTATTTTCCCAATCAGTGCTCGTAAGTACTCGATCAAGTTCTTCGTATGTAGGTGCCGGGAGACTATTAGCCCAAGTGAACTGTCTCCCTGACATGTGAACCGCTCTCAAATCTAGACTGTCAATGACAACATTAAATAAGAAAGGCCAATGTCTACCGCTTAGCATATTAAAATCCCCACCTGTTAATATAGGATACAGGTTCTCATTAGCCAGATTCACCAACTCACGAAGGAAAGCTGCTTTATGTTCTTCTTGGGCAGCACCATACACGGCAACCAAACTCCATATGAAATTATTAGCACAGTTCCGGATATGTGCCTTAATATTAAAGTCACCATCCGTTACAGCCAATACATCCATAGAATCTGATTTAACGCCTAGTAAAATACCCCCAGATCTTCCACGAGGAGGAATAGAATGCCAAGTGAAATCTACGCCTCCAGTAAGGCGGTCCAACACACTCGTCGTAAAATCCCTTCTACCCGTTTCCGAAATAGCTAAAAACTCCAACCTATGGTCCCTCACGTACTGAGGAATATTCAAATGTTTACCTAAGTCACCAAGACCTCTGCTATTAGGGAAAATGCCGTTCGTTGGGAAACAATTGGAATTTTAGATAATTTCTCGTTTTTGCGAGAAAATTTAATTCTTTTGTCCTTGGCAGATTTGGATTTACGGCCAGAAGCATACCGATCATGAAAAGATCCTAGCCCATCATCATCCATACCCACCTCCGTCACCTCCCCACCAAATGTGATAGAAGCTGTCCATCTACAGTGGCATTCACTTCCTCAACATCTATGGGTGAGGTAATCGGCCTAGAAGAATCACATGGAGATACCCGAAGGCGATCATACTCCATATGTTTCAAAGCATTAGCCAAGACATATATTTCATCCTCATTTCTACCAATATTACCTTCTATGCCAGCTAAACTAGAATGTAACTTAGAAGTTGAAAAGGATAAAACCGAGTTATGAATCGATGACGTACCTGTTGCAGGAGAGGAAAACATCACAGCCTTACGGCGCATCGCTTTGGAAAGTGCATCCTCATCCGTAGTCGACGAGCCATCCGCTGCTACAGGGTGTCGAGCACTACGACGAATCGCCACAGCGTGCGCCCCTGTAGTCCCCGTAGCCCTCGGCACTACGGTGAAGAAGGAGCCCCCTCGACCACAGTGGACATCGGACGCAAGGCGTGCGCCTCCGGCACCGTCGTCGAAGCAGAATCTCTTATCATTTGATTATATATCCTTTCAATACGGACTTCCAATTTTGGCATTCGTGGAGTGCTACATCGTTTCCTTGACTGCATTATTTGACCGTTGCACTTCGTTGTTTGGTAGCCATAGGTCTTTCTCTCAGCGTGGATTCATGTTGTAACTTGTAACTGCTATTTCCTCGATCGGAAGATTGTGAGGAAGTGGTTAAGATCAATGGCATGCACCCATGATTATATTTTTGGGTATTGGGACTCTCAACAGGCTCAGCCAACACATCTTCAGCAACTTCCAAAGAGCTGATATGCCATCTTACTTATTACTCCTATAAAGGATGGACGAGCTAGGAGGCTCCTCGTTCGTTTCAGCTTACATCCCCCGAGCTGCCATGTGTTGGCCTCCTATTGGCCGTGTAGAGGAGGCGGGGACGGAGGCAGGTGGTGGCCACGAGGATGATGTTACTGCCTTTGTCTTCGTGAGTTGATGAGGAGGGTAAAAACCCTAGCCCCAATCCCTCTTGCCTCCTCGAGCCCCGCACCCCGCCGTAGCGGGCTATCGCCTCGGCAGGAGGAGGAGAGCGGTGGAGGGGATGTGCCGGTGGGGGAGCTGACCCACATGCCCGTCCTCGGCGGGAGGAGGGGGCGGAGTTCGGCGGCTGCCGAGGAGCCGCGGCGGGTTGCCTCCTTCGCGGAAGGAGGGGCGGCGCCGTTAGGAGAGGCGGCCTACACAGCCGGCCTTGGCGGGAGGACCTGGACAGCGGCGGCCGCTGCGCTCGCCTCGACGGCGGCGAGGAGGACGATGGGGGTCACGAGCGGTGCAGGTTGGCTGGACCTCTCTCCTAGCCCAGTGCCACGTGAGGCTTTGCAGAGGACAAGTGGGAGCAGCAGTTGCCGGCGCTTGAAGCCGTGTAGAGGAGGCGGGGACGGAGGCAGGTGGTGGCCACGAGGATGATGAGCTGAGAGCGGACGGAGCCGGCCGGGGCGGCCGCGATCCCGAGCGACTGTCCTCAATTGACTTGCGGCGTTTCCCTCCTCGATCGGGCGTGCCGCTTGGCCTCCGAGCTAGGGAGAGGAGGAGCAGCGGACAGAGGGCAATTGTCTTCTCTCTAGGCTGGTTGAGCTCTTGCCACCGGCCAGGAGCTCTGCTTTCCGACCTCTCCAGAGCGTTTGGTCGTGGTTCTTCTCCCCCAGATCTAGGATTCGATGACCGGATGATGCAGAGGCGAGTGGAGGATCCGCACGCTCGCGTTCCCCTGCTCGTCATCTTCATCCCCCTAGCCTGGTCCTCAAAATACATCAACGAGTGGTAAACAAAATTCCCTAGACGAAGACGTCGTCTCTCTCAGGTAACCATCACAGCTTTCCCCCACCCTCCTCCTCCTACTCCCTTGTCTCTCCATTGCCATGCTGGTCTCTGGTTGCGGCCCAGCAGAGCTCACTAATGCACCAACTATGGCTTCATAATGGTTGTGCTTGTCAGGTGCTCGACGAATTGTCCACATGGGCTAATGTGTTTCTCTGGTTGCGGTGCAGTGTGCTGCACGTCAGGCTGAGAGGTCCCACCGAGGCTCTGAGCTTGCTCTGCCTCGAGATGCCGTCCCTGGTATGGCATCAACCAAATTGGTTTTAGACAGTGAACTGAACTTTGTATGTCCATTTGTAGTGGCTTTGTTTCTGTTTACCTGTGCTCTCCTGTTATTCAGAGCTTGCTTAATGCTTACGGTATCTACTTATCTTACTATTTCTTTTTCTTTCGCGCTTTCCCCATGTGTGGTTGCGACGATGCTTTCTACAAGGCCAGTATGTGCCCCGTGTGTTATCAGGGTCATGTCATTCTTGATCTATGCTATGGATTTGTTAGTTCTTTCTATTTATCTATCTGAGCCCAGCAACTATTAACACCTGCTATACTGTGTCATGATAAATTGTTTTTTATTAACATGGTAAAGGAGGTAAACCGGGAAAGACACGGCTTCAGCAATAATTATCCAGATATACTGCTAAAAAAGACTGCCGCAAGTGTCGTATCTAGACATACCGAATTTTACCAGTAGAGTTGTCACACTGAATAGATGTAGGCCTTCTTATTTAGCCAACTGAAGTAATCTCGCCCTATGATACAGATCAAGCCCCTGCGGCTTTAAGTAATTCAGTCTACTTGTCCTATTACTCTGCTATTTGTCCTGACAAAATATGTGCAGTTTTTGTTTCTCGCATGTTTCCTTGCCCCTGGTGAAGAAAAAGAGAAGCTAGGTGTAGAAAAGAAATACTCATAGCATTGTTGTATATATAAACGAGTAGGCAAGTTGTTTGCTACCTATATAGGGCTAATTTACCTAATGCTTAGTTTCTATTTTACATAATCAATGTAAACACCTCCAAGTATATATCATAGAACGTGGCATGGCTAACTGGTACTTGTACTACATAGGGGATGTATGTTCTTTTAGCTTCTGGCGGGTGTGAGAAAGTTTTCATTCTTATCTGCTAATTATATATATGTAATACTATCCTTTAAAGATTTGGATGAATATGTCTATAACTGAATCTTGCTAATTCTACAATGAGCTGAACCCATATTTTGTCGGATGGTAAAATTTTCCAGCAGCAGATGGTGAACAGCAAATGGTCAACCTGACTTGCTCAACAGAACACGCTTGTTGGCTGGAGAGACTTCCGATGACGTGATTCTTCAGCTTTTTCAGGAATCAGCATTCACTTCTACAACAGTTTGTTCTTCAAGTTGTGCCGGAATTTCTTCTATAATGGAGTGAAGCTAATGAGTTTCCTTTATATGATATGGTAGGTACGGTCTGCTTAGTCTTACATAATGTTAATCCTTTTTGTACAGATTTAATTTAATTGATGCTCTAAGAACATAGTGTTGAATTTCGACCAAAGTAACCAGTGGGCTGACTTCCTTATGGTGCTGTATTTTTCAGGTTTTTGAAACAATACTTGAGAAAGCTTCTACATAATTCATAATTCTGCTTTAGTCACATTGAAATCAGGTGCGGTATCCTATTACTACTCCTCCAACAGGCAGTAGGTAGTATTTGCCAAATTCAACGATGGTCCCAGAAACTAAAACTGCACCAATGATTGGAACCTTTTAAACATGTCCAACGAGGGGTATGCTCTAAATTGA
Source organism: Alopecurus myosuroides (assembly GCA_028641055.1). NCBI lineage: Eukaryota > Viridiplantae > Streptophyta > Magnoliopsida > Poales > Poaceae > Alopecurus > Alopecurus myosuroides. Next base: position 209,201,399 of record CM054061.1, on the reverse strand, counting down.
AGTTGATCGGAGCTATTCGAAATCTTTGAAGGAGACTGTTGTCTACTCATTCTCGCCACTCCAATTACCCCGTGATAGCCGCAAATTCTTGGGCGGCGGTGAAGTACTTGGACACTAACCAGAAGAGCTTGAGGTACATAACAATCGCTCCACTTCTTAGATGCCAGTTTACGAAGACTGAACCAAACACCGGTCTTCTTCTCCTATAAGGTACCCCTCCGATCCGTTTTATCTGTCGCAGGAAATCAATAGAGGCAGTACAGCTACGTAGTATAACCGGCGACAATTTTTCCGGATCAGAGGGAGTATAAATCTTTAGGTGGTAATTTATCAATGCTACATGTTAAGTATTTAGTCTCAACTCTAGGGTTTCCTTGTCATGGTTCCTTTTTGCAAATAAAGATAGGAGTCAAGAAACTTCTTTTACTCCTAATAGCAAACGTCATGTTTAAGGATAAGATATTCAGAATAAATACGCATGACTATATCATGGATATATTCTTGAATTGCTTATTATGGATTTTAAAATCGAAATATTCAGAAGTTCTGACATGGTGAAGTCTCAGGTTGAATCTGTATAAATGGGAGGAAGTATTGACGAGGCTAGGTGAGTGATGGCCTGATGGGTCTAAATTTTGTTTATGATCATGTGTTTTTTCGCATGCGACCCCGCTGCGTTGTCGCAGGTAAGATCCTAGCCACCGGCCTTCTCTGTTTTTCTTTTATCCGTGACAAAAATAGATTATGCATATTATGCATAGAATGTAAAGTACAGTTCTATGCCGCAGATGAGAGAGCAACCTTACTTTCAGTTCAGGCCTGAGTGGCCATTTTGTGTCTTCTTTTCTGGTTAAATATGTGTATACTTAATCCTTGAATATATATCATTGTGTGAGTCAATATTTAGATATATTTGCAACAAGTATGTTACGTCCAGTGTGTCTATGCCTATGGTTTTTCCACACTATGATTGTTTGATAGACGGTACTATTAATTCGACTGACGAGTCATTGATTTCTATTGATGTCAAATTCCTATGGAAGCTCCTTTTACTATGAAACTACATTATTTCGTTTTTATGGGGCACATAAGTTTTCTGATCTATTTTTCGCTCAGTTGGATTTGAGCACTAAAATATGATAGCTCCAATGCATAGATGTTCTTTCAAATTCTTTGTCTTATTCAAGAAGCGCACAATAGACTTACTATATGGAATTCATTGTATTTTTGAGCTCACATACATTGTCTTATTTAGGAAGCAGACATTGCTAACTGACATGATAAAGTTACACTGGCATGGATCTTGTACAGTTGCCTGCTTGATTTGTGAATCATTTTTGCTCTAGCCTGTAATAGTTCTTACATATGTTTTTCTTCTGTCTTTGAAGAGTACTATATTGAGCAACATATAGCATGTGAGATAGTCCTCTTTTGTCCTTCTATATTGGCAATTCTATGTTTACTCTCCACACTGCTTTATATGTGATGATTCAACGGGAATCGCCTCTGCCTTCCCATCGTATTTGCTATTTATTGCTTTTATTTCGGCAAGTTTTTCTCTTCACGCTGCTTTATTTACCACACTGTGTATAATGTATTGCATGAAGTATCTTGTGGTGGCAGGAAATCATGCATGAAGTAATCCTTTTTCTTCTGGTATGATCGGAAAATGCACTAAATGAAATTCATACCTTCATAGAAACCGCAACTTCTTCCTCCCTTGCTCTTTGTTGTTCCCCGGGACCTACAGCTATTGTTGCTCATGTAAATCACGGAGAGACAACTTTATATACAGCTAAATTATATTTTTTTAGTAGGCAAAAAATATTGCTATTGGAGATCGAACATTATTTTTGTTTGCATGAAGTAATCCTTTCTCTTTGGCATGATCGAAAAAATGCATTAAACTGAATTGCATACCTTCATTTAAACTGCACCTTCTTCCTCCCTTGATTTTATTGTTCCCTATTGTTTTTCATGTCAATCATGGAAAGACAACTTTATATACCACAATTAAATTGTTGTGTAGTAGGCGAAAAGTATTACCTATTGGAGGTCAAACTTTTTTTTATGTTTGAAACAATAACCTGCCATATTCATCTATGCTCATATTTACTTATTTAGACACAAACGATTCATATATATTCTACAATCCAAATCAAGAGAGAAATGTACATGAATATGAATGCTCTTTCTTGTTGGTTGTTGCTCTTAACCTGTAGGTCTTTCCTTCTCAGTTAACTCTTAGGAGGGCACTAATTTACTCTTCCTCCTTCTTTGTAACTCCAACAAGGATTGTATTTGTTTTGTTTACTGTGAAGAAGGCCGCTCTTTCACATATCCTCCGATTTTTTTGAATATGCTACAATTTGAACATTTTTCAGTACACACAAAATAGGGGTAGATAAGAGAGCAAACTTATTTTCTTCTCCGTCCTGATTAGCCATTATTTCAACCTCTTCTTTGCATTGAAGCTCCTCGTTAAGAGAAGAATCAATGGCATTGCTTGAACATTTTCTAACGATATGTTATGCATGATAAAAAAAATGCACAATAGATAGTGCTCTGCATACTGCAGTGTAAATCAACTATACATTGAAATTTCCAGCATAGTATAAATATTATAAGCATAGATGTATTAATTTGCACAGTGTATTTTCAAGGAATCACGAGTAGAATATGGTTCCTGGAGGCAAAGGGGATCACAGCTTGTCCTCCATCTTAGATAGCCCTAATAATTAATTGTTTTCTTTGTCAAAATTATCAGTACTGCCCAATAGAATTTATTGGTGGCTACAATGTAGTCTATTTACAAGAGTGGATCTATTTGTAAGTTAATCATTGTGAGTTGTTGGGCTGGTGCTGTTAGAAAGAATTTATTTGTTTTGGGGGTCCTTTTTTTTGTCCCAGTACTCATGAACTGGTATTGTCAAAAAAAAACTTCTCATGTACCAGAGGTTGAGATGTTTTAAGAAGATGACTTCTATTCATGTTTATTGGCGCGTAGACATTCCTTTTGTACTTAATATTGGGATGAGTTAATCAATTTTAATGGAAATTTTGAAAATATGACTTGCAAACCTGACATTTTGGTTAAGAGGTTTGATTCTTTATTTGTTCCAGCCATAAGTGGGTCGGTCTGCTTTCTTGTTGAATTTTAAAACCTCATGCTTTATTCTAAAGAATCTGCTGCAACTTTGCATCTTTCACGGACGTGTGTGCTGACCGGAGGTGTAGCTTCACTGGAACCAAAGTTCAGAGGTCGCATCTTTTTCTGACACAATTTTTCGATGTATGCACAACACAGGTGTCGGTGAGGTGGAGCATCAGAGCAGGTGGCAAATAATATGATGGACGGCGCAAATGAAAGAATCACTGGTGGTGCACATAGAAGATGGAGACGGCGCAGATGAAAGAATCATTAGTGGTGCACCTAGAAGATGGAGACTCTTCTTCAGAAGCTGAGACCGAGAAGCCAATGCGGATGTGCAGATTGAACTCCAGCATTATGGCGACGACCGGTCCGCAGTGTTTACTGAATGTCAATCTTAGTTGAGACTGAATGGGGAATTCGGAACTGCATTGTGTGTCCGTCATTCTTGAAAGTTTCCCGTTACCACCTCAATCCATTTGTTGTGCTGGATCCATTTTCAAAATTATCCTTATTTGTGTTCATTTGTGATTTTTTTTATAAGTGTTGTCGTGTTGACTGTGTGATACATAGCATCCATGGATAATGTTTACTAACTATTGGAAAAATCGCTACGAGTGTGCCTATGATGTATAGCATGCTTTTGAATATGTACCGTTCGCAATTTTGGGAGCATGTGCTGAGCATGTATACGCCGCACTGGATACCAAGGTCAAAGCTAGATCAGTTTAAAGGATACGGGCACATGTGCTGAGTTGATGTCCGCTCCAGGTGTTTCCTAGCTACACATGTAGCACGTTTGTTACACCTTTCAGTTATCTTGGCTAAATCGATCCCATGTATAAAATAAAGTTTGACGTGCGATCCGTTTGAATTTGACTGTTGTAGCCACATGGTTTTCACGGAAAATTTGGGTTCCTTCTAACCAGGCGTGGAACCGACAGACCACTCGTTTGGAAGGCGTAATAAAGAACAATTAATGCTGATTATTTTTAATTCCGTAAAAGATGGTTATTTAACATAGCCTCCATTGCATGATTGAACTATGAGTGTTCACACCTTACATTTGATAATAATTACCAACCCTAAGGAAAGGGGATCTCAAACCCGGACATAACCATGCATACAATCTATGGCCCGTCAATTACGCCAGTGGAAAACGTGACTTATAAAAAGGACGTTGTCGCTGAAAAAATACTGTTGGTGTGCGCAACAAGAGGAAGCGGTGAAATCTAACGGGCAACCTCGGACAACAACATACATGCGAGGCATATATGACTAAAATAAAGTCTTGTTTCTGGCGTTTGTGTCGATGGCTTTCCAAATATAGAGATTTGCTTCCTTTGGTCCATACAAAGATTTATGCCATATGTCCACGATATCATGCAGAATATCCAAGCTAAAAATGCAGTCGGCGTGTCAGTGAATATCAATAGTCGTGGATAGCAAAACAAAATAAGACTTATCGGAACAATAAAATCTTGCTTTTGTCTCTGCGCCAGTGGCGCAGCGGGTCATCTAGTCCTCTAATGGTCGTAGGCACTCGGACGCGACGACGAGATGGAGGAGGTCTCGCTTCTCGGGTCATATCTCATATGGAGAAGCAGAGGGGCTGACCTCGAAGGAAGAGGTGGGCAAGCGGAAGGTGCGGGCCGTCGAGGCTGCCGTCTCGCGTGGAATCGCGCCCACGTCGTCTTCGACCCCGGAAGCCCCCACACCAGCACGAGTAACCCGCCGCCGGCAAGTCCTTGCGCCTTCCTCGCCCCAATCCTGCATCCCCAGCGAGAGGGAGCTCGACGAGATCAGGGACTGAGCGTTCTGGAGTGCTAGGACGTCGTTCCCGCAGAAGCGGACATAAAGTGTGTGCTGCTAGGGTTCTAACGCCGCCGTACAACGTGTTCTCTCCGCCGTGTAGGTGCATGGCGATCCCCATGTGTTTGCGGCCTGCTCTCGCCGAGCTCTCTGCCATAACATCCCTCACGGACAGAGGAAGGCAGATTGCCTCAGATATTAGCTATTTTGTTTTCCTGATTGGGTGTGCTTGCCATTACCTGTTCGTTACAATGCTCAGAAGAACTGGAGTGGTGGATTGATTAATGATTATGAAATGTGGAGAGCAGAGTGATGTTTATTAATTTATTTATTGTGTGTGATTTTTTCCTGTCTATATGTTGCAAATGATTATAGATGTTATATCAATCAATTCTCGTAAATTCAACAATCGGTTAATCAACTTATGCAAAGCCTTGTTAGTTGGTACCACATTCTCTTGCAGGATCCCTGGTTGAATTGGCCAGTGGCCACCTAGATAATATACCCTCCCTTTTGTAAGGGGATTTTGCTGCCTAATATCTACATATGTCCAAGTTTTTTTTTGCTTTGGTTATGTGCAGGTACAATCTAAATTGATCCCAGGTTCAGTTGGTCGGTGCCCATCTGCATAAAACCTCCATTTTGCATTGTGATTTTCTGCCTGATGACAATATTGAGTAGTGTTATATTCTGTCAAATGGATTATGAATAATTAACCTATATAGATTTCAAAAAACATTACTTTGATATATTCCGATACCTTTTCTGCGAATTTGAATGGGTATATGCATGGTTGTACCGTGCTAGAAAATACATAGCTGGAGGTTAATAATTTTGGTGGAAAGCATGATGTTTCAGTTCCATTTCCATGTTCCTTATAGAGGTCAGGACTAGCCCTTTCTGTTCTTGTTGGCATGGTGTTCTTATAGGGTAGAGACACCCAGATTTCAGCAGACTGGTCTTACATGAAATAGATACTCAGATTTCAGCACACAAAGTACTGTTCACGATGGACTAGCTGGTAACTTCTGCAGCTGTAGTAGCAGTAGTTAAATTCTTCGTTGTAGTTGTTTGTTCTTTCAAATGCGGAATACTTGTCAAATATTTATTGAATTTTTGGGTAACCATATTCTGCTTTTGAAATCGCATCATGTTCACATTACAGATAGCTCATATATGTATGGAATATAATTTGTTTATTTTGATCATTATGTACAAAGATCCATGAACGGTTCAAGACTGTACATTGCACTGATAATTTTTTTTGTGTTTGACCGCTAGCGATTCTTGGGCTATGGCCTTTCAAAATGAGTGCTTGTTATGTATGTGATTCTGAATGTTGTACATGCTAAAATCGAAATTATAATGAAGTAAACACAATAATTAATACCACACAACTTTTGTTTATCCATTGCAACGCACGGGGATTTTGCTAGTAAAAAATAATCCTCGTGCATTTGCATTCACCTCGGGTGCTCCGGCTGCTCACCCGCCTATAAAGGCTCACACCTCTCCGTTCCGCCTCCACTCCTCCAGCCCCCATCAACCAAAGCAAAGACCGACCAAATCACCCCTTCTTCCATGGCCAGCGTGATACTAAGGAGAGCTGCAGCCGCCCTGGCGCCGGCTCATCTCCGCCGGGTGCTTAACGCCGGTGGTCGAGCTCCTGTCGGCCGTGTCCTGACATCGCCATCTCCGGCTCCGGCAACAACTCGCCGAGCGCTTGGGAGTCGCCCGCTGGCGGATGGTCAGCAGTCGGCTACTGACACGGCACCGCCTCCGTACGTATTCAGTCGACCACTCCTATTTTTTTTTGCATGGTCTCCCTTCTTACGCATGGGACGTGAATGATGGAGGGCCAGTGTCTCTACGGTCTCTAAGGGCATGTACAACGGGGTGACGTCAGTCTTCCCTTAGCGTTGCCACGTCAGATTTTTGCTTAGTTGGAGGAGAGAGAATTAAGAGAAAGAAGGTTGCCTTCTCCTAGCTAAGAGATGATCTCTTAAAAAATAAGAGAAGGCTATTCTCTCTATTGTACAATATGTATTCTCTTAGACACACAATTTCCTACCAAAAATAATTAATTCTCATTAATTGCTAATTAATTGCTAGGGATAACAATAAGAGATAATGCATTGTATAAATTATATGTTTGCCTTCTCTAAATGACATGGATAGTTAAGAGAATGTGTGTCTTCTCTACCATTGTACATGCCCTAACTATCTCCATCTAGCTACCCTTCCCTTGGCAAAAAGATTGTCCCTTTTCTTATTTCCCCTTCAAGATCTCAACTTGTACATAGATCGTTCTTGGAGTGGCCTTTTGCTTTAAAGAAAATCATCTATGCAGCTTGTCTGGGACGTTACATAATGATGGATATTGTGTTCTCTTTTTTTGTTTGTGACATGCTCTTCTCCATGAAAAAGGGTGTTTTTTGTGTGTGGAGATGGAGAGAAACCTTTGACAAAGCATTGGATCTGATATATGTGTCTATTTTTCCTTCTTTAAATGATGTATAATCGTCACGCACTGGTAGAAAATAGGCCTTCGATACGCCCCCATTAGTCCCCAAAATAATGGACCCGCGACCATAGGGGTCTTTAGTCACGGTTCGGGACGAGACCCGCGACCAATAGTCTGGGCCCAGCGCGCTCGGCCCACAGCTGGCGGAGGGGAGGGGCTTTAGTCCCGGTTGGCCAGACCAACGGGGACTAATAGGTCCTCGGGCCGGCCCCACGGCCTTTAGCCGCGGTTGTCCAGGTGAACCGGGACTAAAGGCCCATCCCTATATATAGGACTCAGCTCGCTGCACTTGGCCACATTTGCTCACAATATTCACAAGGGGGTGGTGGGTATGATTTTGGTTCCTACTATGCACACAAGGTGTTCGATGAAATGCCCCATAGCATGAAACACACTTGAGCGTTTTCATTTATTTTACCTCCGTGATCGCGGTTAGCAACTTGAACCTTTCATGATTTGTATTATTTCCAGCTAGCTAGTTAGTTTAACAGATGCATGATGGTTAATTATATACTTTATATAATAATAATGCAGATGAATCGGCAATGGATGTACGGTAACCGACTCTCCGGTGAGTTCACTACGGGTTTGAAAGATTTCCTCGTAGTGGCAAATGCGAACAAGCAGCGAGGTTTTATTATGTGTCCATGTGCTGAATGTAAGAATGAGAAGGGTCACTCCTCCTCAAGAGTCGTTCACATGCACCTGCTTCGGCACGGTTTCATGCCAAGCTATAATTGTTGGACCAAGCATGGAGAAAGAGGGGTTAGAATGGAAGAAGATGAAGAAGAGGATGATATCGATTTCAACTATCATGACCTTTTCGGTGATACTTTCATGGAGGATGATGCTGAAGGTGGGGAAGGGTTTGGTGAAGGTGAAGAAGAGGCACATGATGAGCCCGCTGATGATCTTGGTCGGACCATTGCTGATGCACGGAGACGCTGCGAAACTGACAAGGAGAGGGAAATTTGGATCGCATGTTAGAGGATCACACGAAGTCACTGTACCCAGGATGCGACAATAGTCTGAAAAAGCTGGGCTGCACACTGGATTTGCTGAAATGGAAGGCACGGGAAGGTGTAGCTGACTCATCATTTGAAAATTTGCTGAAAATGTTGAAGAATATGTTTCCGAAGAATAACGAGTTGCCCACCAGTACGTACGAAGCAAAGAAGGTTGTGTGCCCTCTAGGTTTAGAGATTCTGAAGATACATGCATGCATTAACGACTGCGTCCTCTACCGCGGTGCATACGAGGATTTGAATGAATGCCCTGTATGCACTGCATTGCGTTATAAGATCAGAGGCGATGACCCTGGTGACGATGTTGAGGGCGAGAAACCCAGGAAGAGGGTTCCCGCCAAGGTGATGTGGTATGCTCCTATAATACCTCGGTTGAAACGCCTGTTCAGGAACAAAGATCATGCCAAGTTGTTGCGATGGCACAAAGAGGACCGTAAGTCCGACGGGGAGTTGAGACACCCCGCTGATGGAACGCAATGGAGAAAGATCGACAGAGAGTTCAAAGATTTTGCAGCTGACGCAAGGAACATAAGATTTGGTCTAAGTACTGATGGCATGAATCCTTTTGGCGAGCAGAGCTCCAGCCATAGCACCTGGCCCGTGACTCTATGCATCTACAACCTTCCTCCTTGGTTGTGCATGAAGCGGAAGTTCATTATGATGCCAGTGCTCATCCAAGGTCCGAAGGAACCCGGCAATGACGTCGATGTGTACCTAAGGCCATTAGTTGATGAACTTTTACAATTGTGGGGCAAACCTGGTGTACCTGTGTGGGATGAGCACAAAGAAGAGGAATTTAACCTACGAACGTTGCTTTTTGTAACCATCAACGATTGGCCTGCTCTCAGTAACCTTTCTGGACAGTCAAATAAGGGATACAAAGCATGCACGCACTGCTTACATGAGACTGAAAGTGTATTTTTGGATAACTGTAGGAAGAACGTGTACCTGGGTCATCGTCGATTTCTTCCCCGAAATCATAACGTAAGAAAGAAAGGCAAGCATTTCAACGGCAAGGCAGATCACCGGCCGAAGCCTGCAGAACGTACTGGAGCTGAGATATTTGATATGGTCAAGGATTTGAAAGTCATCTTTGGAAAGGGTCTTGGCGGACAATCAGTTCCGCAGGGAGTTGACGGGCACGTACCCATGTGGAAAAAGAAATCGATATTTTGGGAGCTACAGTATTGGAAAGTCCTAGATGTCCGCTCTGCAATCGACGTGATGCATGTTACGAAGAATGTTTGCGTGAACCTGCTAAGCTTCTTGGGCGTGTATGGGAAGACAAATGATACAAAGGAAGCACGGCAGGATCAGCAACTTTTGAAAGACCCAGATGACCGGCATCCGGAATGGTTTCAAGGTCGTGCCAGCTACGCTCTTACGAAAGAAGAGAAGGTCATTTTTTTTTGAATGCCTGAGCAGTATAAAGGTCCCGTCTGGCTTCTCGTCGAATATAAAGGGAATAATAAACATTGCGGACAAAAAGTTCCAAAACCTGAAGTCTCACGACTGCCACGTGATTATGACGCAATTGCTTCCGATTGCTTTGAGGGGCCTCCTACAGGAAAATGTTCGAGTAGCCATTGTGAAGCTATGTGCATTCCTCAATGCAATCTCTCAGAAGGTAATCAGTCCAGAAGATCTACCACGGTTACAGAACGATGTGGTCCAATGTCTTGTCAGTTTTGAGTTGCTGTTTCCACCATCCTTCTTCAATATTATGACGCACCTCCTGGTCCACCTAGTCGAAGAGATTTCCATTCTCGGTCCTGTATTTCTACACAATATGTTCCCCTTCGAGAGGTTTATGGGAGTATTAAAGAAATATGTTCGTAACCGTGCTAGGCCAGAAGGAAGCATCGTAAAGGGCTATGGAAATGAGGAGGTAATTGAGTTCTGTATTGACTATGTTCCTGACCTTAAGCCGATTGGTATTCCTCAATCGCGGCACGAGGGGAGACTAAGTGGAAGAGGCACGATCGGAAGGAAATCAACGATATGTATGGACGGTCATTCTATGACTGAAGCACACTACACAGTTCTACAAAATTCGAGCTTGGTGGCTCCGTATTTCGAGCAACACAAGAATATTTTACGCTCGAACAACCCGGGGAAGACTGAATCATGGATTAGAAAGGCCCACATGGAGACTTTCGGCAGTTGGTTGCGAAAACATTTAATGAATGACAATGATGTTGGAGATCAGCTGTACATGTTGGCCAAGACACCATCTTCGACTATCACGACTTTCCAAGGGTACGAGATTAATGGGAATACATTTTACACGATCTCCCAAGATAAAAAGAGCACCAACCAAAACAGTGGTGTCCGCTTTGATGCAGCAACCGAGATTGGGCAAAAGGTCACATATTATGGTTACATAGAGGAGATATGGGAACTTGACTATGGACCCTATTTTAAGGTCCCTTTGTTCCGGTGCAAATGGTTCAAGCTAACAGGAGGTGGGGTAAAGGTGGACGAGCAATACGGAATGACAATGGTGGATTTCGACAATCTTGGTTACCTTGACGAACCATTCGTCCTAGCCAAAGATGTCGCTCAGGTTTTCTATTTGAAGGACATGAGTAGCAAACCGAGGAAACGGAAAGATAAGAAAACGATCAGTGCATCATGCGATGATCCAAAGCGTCACATTGTTCTTTCAGGGAAAAGAAACATCGTGGGAGTGGAGGACAAGACAGACATGTCAGAAGATTATAATATGTTTGGTGAAATTCCGCCCTTCAAAGTGAACTCTGACCCAAGCATTAAGTTAAATGATGAGGATGCTCCATGGATACGTCCAAATCGTAAGAAAGCGGGGACACAAGGGAAGAATTGATGTGTAATAATTTATTGTACCAAACTTTGTTGAATGGATCATGTTTAATGGATCATTTTGAATTATATTATCTCTAATTAATTTATTGTACCAAACTTTTACTAAAAACAGAAAACAGACGCGCTAGCGCGCCGCAGTGTCGCCGGAATGCAAATTCTTTTATTAAAAAGAGAAAACAGACGAACACTACTCCTCGCCGTCGTCGTCGGGGAATTCGTCGGTGACCTCCTCCGGGTCATCATCGTCGCCGAACTCGTCCGTGACCTCCTCGTCGTCGTCGGAGGTGCATGATGGTATGTCCGAGATAGGCCCCCACCTCGGATCGTCGGAGGCCCAGACTTCGCCGGCGCGGTCGGCCCGACGAAGCTCCTGCAGCGCCCTCGTCCTCGCCTCCCGAGCGGCATCTAACGCGAGGTGGCGTTCGAGGCGGCGCTCCGCCCGCTGAGCCGCGCGGGTCTGCCAGAGCTCCTCGTCGGCGCTCTCCTCCCCCGGGTTGTTCCGGTAATACTCGCGGACGACGCGGTCTTCCCTGGCGTCGACTAGGCCCTGAAACGCGCAGTGGCGGAGGTGGAGGTGGTCGGCGGCAGTGATGATCTGCGGCTTCGGCGCCCTGGCCTCCGCTTCCCAGACGGTGTGGCAGTCGTCGAAGTTCATTAGCGACCGCGGGCGGTTGAGGCGCTAGGCCGCCGCGTCCCAGGCGCGGGCTGCCTCCGCCGCCGTCGCAAAGGTGCCGAGGGGCATGCGGTCGTCCCCCCAGCGGATATCTGCGCTGAACATTCCGTTCTACCGTGCTCGGACGCCGCGGAAGCCGGTGGTGTTGTTCCTCCTCGGAGGCATGGTGGAAGCGCGACGGTGCCCTCCTGGCATGCGTGGAGAGGAGAAGACGCGCTCGAGGCGCGACAGTTTATACCGCGCCCTCCTGGCCACGCGTCACAACTCCCGCGCCACGCGTCGCAAGTCCCGCGCCACGCGTCACAATTCCCGCGCCACGCGCCACCCTAATTAACACAACCAAGCAAATAGTTGCACATTACTACCCGAGCTCAAAGTGAACACTGACCCAAGCATGGATGGATGTGTTAAAGGGGGGGTGTAGAACAAAACAATCGGTATCACCATCATACAGCCCTACCGTGGCTACTCAGTGCAATATGCATACCAAATGCACGGTAGGACGTATGATGGCGAATCCGGATGTTTTGTATTTGCTCGATGAACTGACCGGTATATGAAGGTGGGCTATATATAGGGTCCTCTGGCTCACAAAGTGTTGTGCTAGGGTTTTGATCCAACGGTTAAGAAACCACCTCATCCAACGGCTCACAACAGCTCGAAAGAAACACACCGTAGCCCTGATCGAACGGCTCACAACAGCTCAAAAGAAACACACCCCGGATCCAACGACTCAGAAGAGCTTTAAAGAAACACACGATCCGTGTGATTCTATCTGATTGGTCCAAACGAAACCCTAACCAATTTAGTCCTGGTTGGTGTCCCCAACCGGGACTAAAGGGATGTTTTCTTCTCGCTATATATATGTGCATTGCCACACCATTGGCATAAACACATACAAACTCACCACTCTCTCATGGCTTCTACCGTACCCACTCTAACATTCATCCAGGCGGAGGCACTTTCCGCCTCGAACTACCCCTGCCCGCCCGGCTACAGTGTTCCCTCCGGTTGGATGCTGAGCGCCGGAGGAGTGCCGGTCCCTCCTCTTCCTCAAGGTGTGGCACGTCGGGCGGCCATCACGAACCATTACTACCACGAGCTCACGCCGGAGCAGCGGAGAGATCCCAGTTGGCATCCCGATAACCAACATACTTGGGATGCCTTCTTCATCAATCGGCGTGAGAGGGCGCTCGCCAGGTATGAGGAGGACGGCCTGCCTCCTGGGAACTTTCACGAGGCCGGTCGTCGGCTATGGTGGTCCGGCCGGACTCTACAGAGCGTCATGGACTACATCAGGGCCGGCGATATCCCCCGCCTGCGCTACCCTCAGGCCCAGTCATGCGCTCTGAATTTTCTCGCATGTAGGCCTAGGCAGGAGTATGACTAGCAGCAGATATCAGATCATGCATCTATGCTCTCCGTTTAGGTTTAGATCCACTCTTGCCATTATGTACTGCCTTTTTTATCTATGGGAATTTTTAAGATTGGAAAAAGAATTAGTTTTATTTTTCTGAATTTTCTGATATATTATTTGTATTTTTAAGATTGGAAAAAGAATTAGTTTTATTTTTCTGAATTTTCTGATATATTATTTGTATTTTTAAGATTGGAAAAAAGAATAGTATTCGAATAACCACGTTTAGTCGCGGTTGGTGTCACGAACCGTGACTAAAGGCTCGTTCTGCGCGGGAACGAAAACGCCGCGAAAATTTTCACCTTTAGTCCCGGTTCGTGACACCACCCGGGACTAAAGGCCCGCGGAGGGTACCCAGGGGACCTTTAGTCCCGGTTCGTGACACCAACCGGGACTAAAGGCTTGACCTATATATGTACGATGCCTTCCTGCCCCAAAATTTTCTAAGTCCCCAAACCCTCGTCTTCATTCGCGCCGGCGCCCAGTCGTCTTCTGCCCCGTCGCCGTCCCCCGCGCAGATCGCCGTCGCCGTCGCCGTCGCCGCGCCGTCGCCCTCGTCGCGCCCTTCTCTCCACCGCCTCCACCCTGCTCCGCCCCCGCCCCGTCGCCGTCTCTCCGGCCGATAGGTTCCCCGCGGGCCGTCGCCGTCGCCCTAGAACCAACGCCATCGAACTAGAACCAACGGCGTCGCCCTAGAACCAACGCCGAACCAACGCCGTCGCCGCGCCGTCGCCGTCGCCGTCCCTCGCGCTCGCTCCCGCGGCCAGATTCGCCGCCGGCGAGACCACAGTGGTCGTGGCCTCGTCCCCATCTCCGTCCCCTCCCCCGTGGCGAGCAGCACAGTGGCCTCGTCCCCATCTCCGTTGCATCCCCCGTGGCCGGAATCGTCGATCCGAGATCCTAATCTGCAACCGCCGGCCACGCCAGGGGTGACGTCATGATGACGTCACCTGCCCACTGTTCTAAATTACAGAATATAAATAACCTTCTAAATTAAATAACTTTTAATATATAATTTATTTTTTTTGGAAAAATATGCAAAATGTTCAGAAAAATGTAAGCTATCTGTTTATATCATTTTCAATCATGTTTGACAAAGTTCAAAATGAGACCATATTTGAATTTGTATTAAATTCATTAAAATAATGATGAAAATAAGTTTTAATTCAATAAATTCAGAATATTAAGTGTAATATACCAAAATGACCAGGAAAGCAAATGCAACCTAGCTATGGGGTTCTCCAAGTCATTTGAGAAACTAATCTTGGACACATCTCTAAAGTATGGTTTTCCCCCTCCGGTGGTTATCGTTCTTCCACCCAAAACCCTAGCAATCTGTTTTCCCTCCTTCTACGACAATATTTGCTAAGTCTCCTATATACTTAATTAATTTTTACTACATGCATGTCTGCAGGAGTGACATATGGCAGACAATAGAGACCTGACGGCGGAACAGGTGGCTGAAGGTTATATATTAGATATCATAGCCGGAGGAGGAACAGACATTGTCGATGATGTAATCTCTTCTTATCTGAACCTTGAGGATCAAGAAGGTGAAGGAGGAACAGACATTGTCGATGATCAAGGAGGTGAAGAAGGAACATACATTGTCGATGATCAAGGAGTTGAAGGAATGGACATTGATGACGGAGGTCAACCGTCGACAAACGACGATCTCCAATTGCAAAGAACAACCACCTCCGGCGAGGTATATATTTTAGCCCTCGGTCTTATTTTAGCCCTCGGTCCAATTGCAAAGACTAACGCGCACGACTCTCTTTCTTATTTTAGCCCTCGGTCGGATCTAGTATGACAAAGCGTGGCAAATCCAAGGCGATGAAAGATTCCGAAATATATACCATCGAATCAGTCAGTGAAATCGGCAAGCCCCTACAGCACACCACAAAGTTTATCAACCAATGCGGAGTCATTGTTAGAGACATCGTCCCGATCACCGTCCAGGAATGGAAGGAGCCAAAGAAAGCACGTATTGGTTTCAGTTATGTCGACAAGAGAACGAAAAAGATTATGTTTAGAAAGCTTATTGCACATTTCATTCTACCTCCGGAATACAACAAAAAAGATGAATTCGGTCAGGACGTTCAGGGTGGACGTGAAAGGAGGAGGATAGTCAAAGAGTTCGCTCTTCAGAAGATGGCCGAAGCATTCCGGAACTTCAAGAAAAAATTGTTCCGTGAATATGTCAGCAAGGGCAAGACTCCGATTTTCACTGGACAATATGAGAAACTGAGAGATGATTGGACAGAATTTGTGACGCAACATAAATCGAAGCATTTCAAGGAAATGTCGGCAAAAAATAAGGCTAATGCGGAAAAGAAACAGTACCATCATGTTATGGGGCCAGGAGGATACCGCGTTTCGGCGCCTAAGTGGCAGGCAATGGAGGACGGCCTAAGGGCAAGAGGAATCCGTCTAGGTACAGAGGGATGGGACGAAAGAGCCAAAATGTGGTGGTACGGGCATGGGGGATCGCTAGACCCGGAGACAGGGGAGTGTGTTCACCGGCAGAAAAAGTTTGCTCCCACAAAAGACCTTGTTGACGCAATGACCAAAGCTCAACAGGGCAAGATCACGTTCAACAGAGAGAGAGACCAACTGACAGTTGCCCTCGGAAATCCTGAACACGGAGGACATATACGAGGCAAAGGCAGATTGCCGTGGAAAGTAGGGTTTTCCCAGGAGGGTGACCCGTACTGTTACAGAAGCCGTAGGAGAGGTACGGACCGGGCTGCAGATGAACTGTCGAATCTTGCAATGGAAGTTTCTGAACTGAAGAAGGTCGTGGCGGGAATACTTGAGAAAGAAAAAGCGTCGGCTGCAGGGCCGCATCAAGAACATGCAACGGATCTCGGAAGCCAGCAGCGGAGAAGCAGCGTGGCTTCCACGGAGGCCCCGACTGCAGGTGCTAATGCACCGATGATCGAGAGTCGTGCACCGGAGCCTCACTACCCCGTGGATGACGTAAAGGAGATGAAAGAATGTGATCTGCATTATCCCGTGGGGAACATTTCCATGAAGGTGGCTACCGGCAGTGCTTTACCCTATACACCTGGAGCACTCCATCACAACAACCCCATTCCATATGGCTATGCTCGT
Source organism: Alopecurus myosuroides (assembly GCA_028641055.1). Lineage (NCBI taxonomy): Eukaryota > Viridiplantae > Streptophyta > Magnoliopsida > Poales > Poaceae > Alopecurus > Alopecurus myosuroides. The sequence continues at coordinate 209,184,836 of CM054061.1, read as the reverse complement.
GTCACAGTGGAAGACATAGTCCAAGCGTTTGAGGACCTGGAGATTGACATAGCTACACCCGAAGGGGAGAGAAGACTTGGAGATGTCAAGCGCCAGTTCATTCTATGGAAAAAGAAGTACATAGTGTTTCCAGGCGAGACGCCAAGGCTAACAAGTCCACCCCCCTACGATGGTGCAGGTGCTGGTGGTGGTGGTGGTGCTGGTGCTGGTTCACCTACGCCTCCTTCACGCCATTCGACGCCGTCCCCCGATCTTCCTCCTCCGGCGGTTAAGCAGCCATCGCCCACGATTCCTCCTCCGGCGGTTAAGCAGACGTCGCCCCCCATTCCTCCTCCGGAGGAAAAGCAGACGTCTCCCACTATTCCTCCTCCGGAGGAAAAGCAGACGTCGTCGCCCCCCATTCCTCCTCCGGAGGATAAGCGGACGTCGCCCCCCATTCCTCCTCCGGAGGATAAGCGGACGTCGCCCCCCATTCCTCCTCCGGAGGATAAGCAGACGTCGCCCCCCATTCCTCCTCCAGCGAAGAAACAGAAGCAGGCGGCCAGCAAGAGAACCCGCTCTTGGTCTATTAACCCGGACCCTTATGTACCTAAGACCACACGGGTACCGGAGCCATCACTGAAGCCTCTCCCCCCAAGGCCTTGGGAACTTAGTGATGCTGAAACCAAATTGGTCGTGAAGGCTGACGTTGACAAATGGAAGGGCAAACTGAAGGCGCTAAAGGAGCCTGAGCCCAAGGAAGTATTCCCTCCGATTGTAGACTATTGGGCTACGGATTTTTTGTCGACAGTGTCCCAATCCGTGAAGAATTTGCCTAAAGACTATGATATTGAACTTCGTAAGCAAGCAGGAATATTGGAGGAGGAGAAAGAAAAAGCAAAAATGATAAAAAACGGGAAACAAGTTGCCCAGCTCGGGATGCAGAGTAAACAATCGATCCCCCCCTCATAGTGAAAGCCGCTCCGGAACAGGACCCCGAGGTCATAAATGCTGTGACAGCAATGGGATTGACTGTAGCTACTGCCATGCAAAATGCGTCCGAGGCCGGTATGTCTCTTCGTGCCTTTTTAGACATGGACGATATGCCAATGGCTGATGTAGCATTAAAATATGTGAAGAAAGGGCCTCTCGTCGAGCCTGCGAAGGAAAAGGATCTACCACCACTAATGCAAAGTCTGCTACGTTGGTACAAAGATTTCATAGCATTTACCGACAAAGAATATGTGTATGTGGATTATACAGAGGAGCATCACACCAAAAAGTACTCTGTAACAGTTGAGTTGAGTGAATTGTTCCAGCTGTTCAATATGCGTGAGCTCGACAAATCTATCCTGAGTTGCTACGTTCTGTAAGTGATTTATTTCTACCTCATCTCGTTCTTCATTGCCTACACTATATATATATATATATATATATATATATATATATATATATATATATATATTGTCCTAACTATATTGTTCCGTACGCTATTATGCAGATTGAAGATTTGGGAATGCAAAGTAAGACTCATCCATGATGTTGGGTTCATTGACCCACAAATCATTAATGGAACTATGTTAGAAAATCATCCCAAAGACGTGGAGAAAGACTTGTACAAATTTTTTAAAAAGCATGAATCCAAAAGATATATTCTATTTCCTTACCATTTTGGGTGAGTGTTTCTCTCATGTTCCCATTCTCTTTTGTTTACTCCATGCATGGTATGTCCAATCGATAAATTATGCATGACTCTGCATCTAATGTGTCCGCAGGTACCACTGGATTCTGCTAAAAATTGATCTTCACAAGTCCTTAGTTTTGATCATTGACTCTATGAATTCAAATACAGATCTTTGGGTCAACATGAGAAAAATGATGCAAAAGTAATTATTTTTCAATCATTTGCGCTCTATATCGATCGGTCTCTTTTGTTCATTTTCTAAGCTAATAACTCCCTTGTTCATTTAATTTTATTTGCATTGTAGAGTTTGGAGACGGCTCTCACTTCAACATGTCGGTGAATTCAAAGATGCGCTACAATTTAAAAATGTGGTCAAAGGTGTGGATAAGCAGCCACCGGGGACCGGTCTATGTGGATACTATGTCTGTGAGAACATACGGAAAGAAATATCTGAGAGGAAGAAGGACGAGGAAACGCGGAAGGGTCTCAATAACTTGCGGAGGGCGCTTACTCCAGAAGCTCGCTTCCGACCAATTCAAGAGGAAATAGCAGGATTTTTCCTTAGGCATGTCATCCAGAAGAAAGGAGAGTTCCATGCGTCCACCGACGATGACTATTATCCGCATGTATAAACCCTGAGTACTTTGAAACTTGTGCGAATTTGTGTATGCTCGTCCATCTTAATTGTGTAATATGGAAACTTGTTCGAGGTTGTATATATGGTCACCCGATATTGAATATATATTATATATTCCTATTGAATTCTCCTTGTTTGATATTTCATATATATATATGCATGTATATGTGTACTGAAATTAAAACAAAACAAATTAAAAAGGAAACAGGTTTAGGGGGCCTAAAACCCTAAACCTGCGCAGGTTTTCAGTCCCGGTTAACCACAAGAACCGGGACTAAAGGTCCTCCGCCGCAACGGACCCCTAGCGCCCACGTGGACGGGCTTTTAGTCCCGGTCCGTAAGTGGCGGGACTATAAGGGGGGGGCATTTAGTCGCGCATAGCTAGTCCCGGTTGCCCGGACGGGATTAATGGTCCTGGCGAACCGGGACTGTAGGCCTATTTTCTACCAGTGACGGTGTACGCAATTATGTATATTTCTAGTTGAAATTAAATGTTTTAGGTCATGTGCATATAAAACACTCCTTTTTTTTTTTGCCTTTGGGTAGTTCTTGGCATTTTCCTTACAAGATCTTTTTTAGAGTACCAGCAGGAGATCTGCCCGTCATTATATTAAGCTTGCAAGAGAAGGAGTTTAAAACGTTTTTACAGAAGAAACACAAAGCCTGCGTGTTCAAGATAGCGAACAGCGGCACCACTCGGAAAGAGAGAAAGCTAGTCGATCTCTCTCAAAACCCTACGTCTACAAGCGACCCATGACATCCACTCAGCGTCAATTCTCTCAAGCAGAACATGCGCTAGCGTCGGGGAGCGGTCAAAAATCCTGGCATTCCGCTGCAGCCATAAGGAACGGAGAACGAGCATGATGAAGGAATTGACTTCCTTGCGGAGCGGGCCAGGGATGGACTCGACAGCCGCCGGCCACCAGTCGTTGATCGTGCTGTCCGCATAGCGGCCACCAGTCGTTGATCGTGCTGTCCGCGTAGGGGAGGGGAATGGCCCAGCTTCTGCGGGAGGTAAGCCGGAACCAGATAGCCCGGGAGAAGCGGCATTGCATCGACAGATGACCGAGGGTTTCACTTTCCACCGAACAAAGAGGGCGGTCGACATGGGAGGGGAGTCCATGCCGAATCCGCCGATCAGCAGTCCAGCATCTGTGACGAAGCGAAAGCCAAGCATGAAACCGGAAACGCATAGGGGCAAAGGAGTTCCACACCTGCGCGGCGCCGACCAAGGCGACAGTGCCCTCGAAGAAAGCACGGTAAGTCGTGCGGGCAGAATAGATGCCTTTGGTGCTCAACTTCCAAATGTAACGGTCTTCCCCTTCTACCCTCTCTACCAAGCTGACGGTATGCCAGAGCCGCGGGAATCGGACCACGGCGTCGAAGAATAGCGAGCCGCCAATGTCGGTGGCCCAAGCGTTGCCCAACAGTCCCGTGCGCACGGTACGGGTTCGTAGCGCAGCCGGTTTGACCATTTCAAGAACGGTCGGGGCGATGGCGTGCACGGTTTGCCCGCCGATCCAGGGGCCGCGCAAAAAGGACACCAAGGAGCCTGAGCCAACGACGATATTGATGGACGCGTTGAAGATCGAGCGTGCGGTCTCGGAGACTGGGCATGCGAGCCCTGCCCACGGCTTGGACATGTTCGTCTTCTCCAACCAAAGCCACCGGGCGCGCAGAGCGGCATTGAGCAGGCGCAGGTTGTGGAAACCCAGACCACACAGAGATTTTGGTTGGAACACGAGGTTCCACGCCACCGCGCAGCATCCACTCCGGGCCTCCGCAGCACCGGCCCACAAAAAGTTGCGACGCATCTTGTCAATGCTGCTAAGGACCCACGGGTCCAGATCCAAGGCGAGCAGCTGGTACACGAGAGAGGAAGTCATGGTGACTTGGACGTAGGAAACCCTTCCATCTTTGGACAGGAGCTTGGCCCGCCAGAACGCGAACTTGTTGGCGAGCTTGTCGAGCAGGGGTTGTACGTCACCCCTACGGAGCTTCCGAAGCGAAAGTGGCAGGCCAAAGTATCTGCGAGGGAGCGCGCCCATCGGGCATTGGAGAGCAAGGGCGAGCGAGGCGATCACCTCTTCGTCGCAACGGATGGGGTAAGTCACGCTCTTGGCGAAGTTGACGAGCAGGCCAGAGGCCTCACCGAAGGATGCCAGGATGCCCTTCACAGCCTCCACCTCGGCCAGCCGAGGAAGCACGAAGACCACCGCGTCGTCGGCATACAACGACACACGATGCCTGATTCCGTTGGTGCCCAGGTCTGAAAGGATGCCGCGTTCTACTGCCACCTTGAGCATGCGCGCTAGAATGTCCATAACCAGATTGAAGAGAAGTGGCGAGATTGGGTCGCCTTGTCGAAGGCCCCGGGCATGGCGAAAGGTTTGGCCCGGCAACCCATTGACAAGGACCCTAATGGAAGCCAGAGAAGGAGGTAAACCCCTGAACACGGCCATGGGATCTTGTGTGAATTATATGTGCACATTCTTCTTTGCTTAAATGATGTGTGCTTGTATGCGCTGCCTGAAAAAAGTGTTTTGTTTTGGCCGCTAGGGAATACTTATCTCGAGCGACCTTATGGTAGTGAGGAATAAGTATTCTTTGCTCTGTTTTTCAACATGCTTGGCTGTAGACTTGGAGCCACACATGTACTATTGTTTGAAATTGTGTTTTGAATTCGTTTTGTCAACTGGTGGATACAACATCAAACTCTGGTATTGATTGATGTTACCTAATCATCTTTTTATAGCCATACTTTTGACACTAATTGTTTGTGTTACTGATCTGGAACAAACCATCTTCTCTGTAACCAGGGCCAAAGTTCCTGGTGGATCAAATGATCAGAACTACACACTTTATGCATTGAACCAGATGCGGGCTGAGATCTTGGCGGAACAACACAAGATCATGGAAGCCACCTCAGTGGTCTTGCATGAGGTAAAGGATCTGAGGTAAAGACCCCTTCGCCCTGTTTTCCACATGCATTGGTGGGTTAGCAACGTATTGGAAGCTCCTTCATTATCATGTAAACATTGTTGTGATGTATATTCAGTTTAATGATTTTTGTTTTCATTATAGATGTGCATGACTTTATATGGACAGAGCATAATAGTTACAATCATTTAGTTAAAGAAATTAACAGTGAAAGGGCATTGCAACATTCTATTTGCAAGTTATATTTTGTAAGCTCTCTTTTACTTGCGGCAGGAGTGACCTCATAACCTGAAGAGACTTTCTTGGTGAAAGCCAGAAAGTAATGGAGGCTAGTGTTAAGGTGCATGAGCAAGTTAAGGACTCAAGGGCTGAAATGAAGTAAGTGTATGTTCACTTGGAGATTGATTGGTTGTCACACTTGCCTCTGGTTTGACATGTTCAATTGGCAGGTCGGAGCTGGTTGCTGAAAGCCGCAAAATACTAGAGGGCAGCGTCAAAGTGTCTCAGGAGATTACTGAACTCAGGAATGACATCAAGTAAGAAATTTTCTCGCCGAACTTTCTGAATTCGTATGTTTCCTAATTCCAAACCTGTTTGAGTAACTTACTGGAGATCTTTGTTCATAGGTCGAATGTTGCTGAATTCAAGATTTAGGTTGGGAAGGTCATCTTGCGCAGGGCCGGTCCAAACAAATTCCGGACCCGGGGCAAGTTAAGCCAATATATGTGTATCAAACTTTTATAATTTAATATAACTTATTTTTATTATACTACAATCTTATAGCTGTATCTTCTTAATATAGTTAACACATTTAACTTAATATAATCTTTTTCTAATATTGCATCTATCCTTCTTGTACAGAAAAATGAACATTCAAAATACATTTTACCTTTTTTTTTAATCTAAATATTTTGTGAACAAACACATAGACTAAAGTTGTAAAAAAAATTGCGCACCTCTTTATTTTTTGATGTTGAATTTATACTATTTATAACATTTTGGGAGACATATCTATTGAGTATTTCTAACAAATATCTTAATAGCAGTTTCAAGTGTATCGTTATATCAGAAAATTTATGAAAACTTCTAGAGGATAAATTGAAGTGTTAGATTCTCATGTTATTTCGCTCAAGTGTGTCTTACAAGTTACATTGTTTCTAATAATAATCCCACCATGTGATTATATGTACTTAATATTTAAATATAAGGATTTAAACTAACCACCAGCGGTCATACAAAGTATTAATGATTCTATAAATTTCACATTCATATGGTTTGATCTATTATTCTCGTTGAAATTTGTTTGATATTATCTAGTGTACACAATTTCCCATGTTATTTTCTCAACTATAAATTTGTACATGCTATTAAAATTAGAATCTTAGTTATCATACCTTTTATTCACTCTAACTAAATGACCATCTTGTGTTTTTTATGAGTAAACCATGTTGGTTTATTCGTACCATATACACGATCTATGGTGAAGACTTCCTCCCAACTAACAAATAAACTTATCTTACCGGATTGGTAATTTCTTACCCCGTTGAGCATGCCATGTTAGACCATCCTTTAGGTCTGCTATAGTCCCTTGATGTGGCTTTGTCGGTGCAACAGCCAGTTGGCAACGAGTGCCGACCACAGTTGTAGCCATATGTGCCAATCATTATGTCGCAAAACACCAGGCGCACAACCGAATGTTGGTGTGTTTCATCATTTTTTCCTACATCGTCATTTGGCTAGTCACCATCGGTTGTATTGTCATGCTCATGCTCTTCATGGTGTAGGACACATTGATGGTGCTGAGTGTTCTGAGAGCGTCGATCTTACTCCGGTTGTGAGCTTTGAACTATCTAGACTTTGTGTGTTTCCTTTGTTTTTTCCTTGGACCAAAGTGTACTAACTATATCTTTTCGTACATCGTCATTTGGCTAGTCACCATCAGTTGTATTGTCATGCTCATGCTCTTCATGGTGTAGGACGCATTGATGGTGCTGAGTGTTCTGAGAGCGTTGATCTTACTCCGGTTGTGAGCTTTGAACTATCTAGACTTTGTGTGTTTCCTTTGTTTATTCCTTGGACCAAAGTGTACTAACTATATCTTTACCTAATAATAAAGAGAGTAAGGCTTCTTCCGGTCCAACCTGGTGTTTTACTGTTTTGCCCTTCCACCAAAATATCTATTTTCCTTTCAAAATTTTGTCCGTAACTTCGTAGGTTTTTCGTCCGTCAAAAAATGCATTTTCCGTTTCCTTTCATACATGGTTGATTGCTAATTTGGCGTTGTCGCTTCCTCCGTTTCCTACATAATAACTGCTTGGCTGATTGCTACTTGGGCTTCTCGTGTGCCAGCTGCAAGCGATGGTCCCAATATGAGTAGAGATCGATATCCTATGCTCCAACGAATACTTCCATAACCTCCTTTCACGCAGCCAAACTTGTGAAATCGAACAGATCAAATTTCAAGTCAAACACGACTTCCTCAACCATTTTAGCGCTCCCGTAGGAACATATCGATTCAGGAATATAGATCGATTATCCCGCGATCTATCTTCAGGAAGCGAAGCCAATGAGATTTATCCTCCATCCATCTCCTGATCTCCACTGGCGACCAGCTGACGGCGGCAAAGAACCAACAACCGAGAGTGCTCGAGAAGCTCTATTCCTTGCGGGCTTCATAGTCTCCTCGGCTGATCCTCTGTCCCCGCCCTCAACACATCGGAGACGAGTTCCTATGCCCCAACATCCTGGCGTACTGTCTGTTTAGCCGCAACATGATCGTGATCAGCACATAGGGGGACGAGGCGACGGAGAGGTTCAGCGCTGATGCGTTCCTGCTCGGCGCCGACGCCACCGAGATGAACGCCTCCACGCCGCACCATGCACGACATCATCACCACGGAGTGCGCCGACGCCGCCGTTCCAGTATAGCACGCGATTATCAGATGCCACTGCAAGACGGTCATCCTCCACATCCTCGACAAGCCGAAACTGCAGTCCCTGCCTTCTCTCTCATCGGCGCCGGTGCCCGTGATGGTGACGGCGGATGCTAACGCAGTTGGTCTCGGACTGAGTGTCGCGCTGGATCTTGCAGATGCGCCGCCGACACAACCTGTACTGAAGCCCGTGCATGCGCCTCCAACACAGCCTGCGCTGCACACAGCAGGCCAGCAAGAGACACCCACGGTCAACCACACGAATCGGCAAACTGACAACCGACAGTTTGTATGTTGCGGCCTACACTTGCCTGCTGTCCCGTGCCTCCACTTACCGTCGCCCCCATCTCTCATCGACTCACGCATGTAACTTACCTCCGCCCTGCCGACAGCGGCAAGCAGTTGTGCTACAGTCGCACGCCTCCATGCTCAGCTTGGTGCCAGCGTGCCAGACCGCGCACCACCACACCGTCCATCAGCTGGTTCACCTTCACATGCATCCACGTACAGCAAAAGTCTGCAGCTCATATCAATTTACCTGCTAGCTTCAATGCTTCATACGTGAGATCTCTTCATACTTGTGTACGCGTGTGTCTGGATGCATCTGAGCTCCTGATGCTATGTGACTATGTCCGCCGTATCAGGAGCCATCCGCCCGCGTTGTCCATGCCGTCGCCTTGCCGGCATTGCCCATCGATCAAAAAACGACCAGACAACCCACGTGAAGTGACGGCAATTTCCGCGATGCCAGTCGTCCTGGACGAACTTGCCGCCTCCCGGTGCAATGGAGGCATGGAGCGAAACGGATGTGACGAACTTGCCGCCTCCCGGTGCAACGGAGGCATGGAGCGAAATAGTTGTGAGGCATCTCTTCTCTCCCCATCCCCTTGCGCGATAACGATGACGAGGTGGTCGGTGTAAGGGTAGAAGTGTCCCAGCTGAGCTTGGGTGGAAGGATGACGTGGCCCTTTCGGCAATTTGCTGTCCTCCAATGCCGGTGCCAGTGCATCATCGGTGGCGGCTGCGTTGGTTCTAGCCGGACCGTGCATATATAGGGTGATGATCCGAACATTGGGTAGGACAGGCAGCTACTCTACTATGGAACTCCAGTGCACGAGCAGATGCTTGTGTATGTGGTTTTTGCATGGTCAGGACACTTTCTTTGAGGTTGGTTCGGTCTGAATATTCAGACGTCCGTTTTGGTCACCCGGCACACTCAATGGAAAGCGTGGCATCAGTATCTTCTTGCAGGTAATCCACGAGAGGATAGATAAATGCTTTGTGTGCTGACTAAGTCAACTGAAATGATACTAATGAAAATAGATATTGAATTGTTACTGATTTAATTTTATGTGCCTTTTACCTGTAATTATTATTTTTGGGTGAATGACCTTTTTTTTTGATAAAGGGCTTTATTACTCAAAAAGATTCAAGCATTACACCCGGCCTCTGCATCGTAAAATGCACACAGCCGAAATCCGGAACTGAAAATGAACAGAGCGACAATACTACAAAACAACCGCTGTAGACTGTCTATGCTATGGAGCCGCTATCCGTAGATCAAGTGGCCATCCATGTGGGATAAAAATATCCCTCGCCACCTGCTCCAGTCGTGCACATGCCTCCGTAAAAAGGCCTCGTAACTCCCCTCGCTGTAATGTGGACCACGAACGGAGAATACCTGTGCTCCTGAATAGAACCTGCATACGAGAAAAAAATTTATCATTGAAAATCTTGTCATTTCTACATAGCCAGAGCGACCAAATAACGGCAAGCGCTCCTACCCTAATAATAGTCTTCAAACTTTTATCGACCCCATTTAACCAGTTGCCGAATATGTTCGCAACGGAAGTAGGTTGATAAAGATTCGAAGCCATTTGGATAGCGGACCATATAGAACGCGCAAATGTGCAATCAAAGAGTAAGTGTTTAATTGTCTCATCATGAGTACAAGAAACACACCTAGAGCTCCCATGCCAATTACGTTTGACAAGATTATCTTTTGTAAGTATGACTCCCTTACGAAGATACCACGCAAAGATTTTAATCTTCAGCGGTACCTTCATACGCCATACATTTTTGAAAATATCGACTGGCAAGTCTGATTGGATCATAGCCCTGTACATGGAGTCCACCGAGAACAAGCCGTTCTTTGTTATATACATTAGGTAGTTAAAAGAAAATAAAAAATATAGATCTGTGAAAGATATAGTATGAGAATTAGAAATTCCATCGAAATGTGGGTACGGATTGAAGCAATAATTTTTATGAGAGCTCTTCAAATGGAGAAATATAGAGAGCAAACCCCACTTATGACGTGTAAAAATAAAAATCAGTCCGTACTAATCGCCGTTTTTCCGATGCCGGACACCTTCGCCAATCGAGTGTCGCCAAACTAATCGTCGTCTTGCCAATGCCGAACGCCATCGGGCACACTTTACGCTAGGGGTTGGTCATTCTTCATCAAGCGTATTCTCAGCGAGCTCCACGGTTTTGCACCCAACGGCATAAGCTGACACCTAGCCCTACTCGGCCACCTCGCGCCCAGCATTGAGCATGTTCGGAATGGTGGTTGCGGAAGGCGTTCGGAAGTTAAAAAAAAAAATCATAGACGCAGAAAATCAACCCGTAGCAACGCACGGGCATTTTTGCTAGTAGATGTATTAATTTGGTTAGGGCCCGGGCCTAGGGCGGTCGCACCTCTGGGCCGGCCCTGATCTTGCGGATGCTGCTTGGAATTGGGGCTATGGTACTCACATCAATCTCAGTGGCCTGGCGATACATAAAGGATTTTCTGTCCTTCTTCTTGGCCAAATGGGAGGAGTTGATCAAGTCCAAGGCCGAGTGACCAGAGAGTAGTAATTCAGGAATATTGTAGTAATAAATAAGGGGGTGCGGGCACATATTGCTCAATGACACCACTTTTATTTGCTGAACACGTATATTTTTATCAAGATATTTCGCTTAAATGCTATGGTACTTGATGTTTTAAGTTAATGCCTTGGGCCGCTTTCTTATTCTTACCACATTAGTAGTACTTCCTCCAACGCCGAAGTTGCGTAACTTCCAGTGGAAATAAATACTCCTATAAAATTTTATAGCTTGCGCATTGTTTTGTTAAACTGTAATACCACCCTACTTATACAACTAACTGGGTTGCGCGTAGCGTGTGTGATCTATTGCCATCGACACCACTATTATCTAAAACTAGGCGGATATGCGCGCTTCGCCGCGCTGTCTACATCACGTATTGCCAATATGTGTCACGCGTGGTGGGCTTGTAGGTGGTTTTGCCCATGTATGCATAGAGTCAGTTTGGTTAGTTATTTTAGAGGGGGATGATCGTTGAGCACAGTTCTTTAGTCATTTCACTGTAGGGTCCTTTAGGTAAGGATCTGACAGAAACGATCATAGCATAATCTGCAAACACAATACACACATAGTCCTTGAGCATCGTCTAGCTAGAGTCTAGCTAGAGATTGACCAATTTTTGTAGCAAGCCCTTCCCTTCGTCTAGCCAAAGGGCTGCTCTCCACCATTTCTGTAGCTCTATAGAAAAAGGCAACATGTCTTCATAATCGAAAAAAAATGCATGAGAGTTGTTTCATTACTTACTTGAGTCAAAAGCAATACTCCTCTTTCTCTTGCACAGTCCACCATCAATGTTGCCCCTCCACAAATATGATACAGCTCCGTAAAATGATCGTAAACTACGTCGAACAAACAATAGTCCACCTTGTCTATATTATACCCGGTCTTCTCCATGATCTACCGGATCACCTTTATGCCATGACTTTTCAGGTCATGCACGTCTACCAGACATGGATATTTGTATATCTTTCAGAATGTAAATTAAAACGGATTTTCTATAGTAGGTAAATCGTATCTAATACAAGTTGTCTTCCTGATTCCAGCCTGTGCAAACCTTCAGATATAAATTTAGCACAAGCTTTTCTCTCATGTCCACCCCCATTCAAGATAACCGTATCGCCTACAAAAATACCAAGAATGAAGCATAATTCAACAAAAATGTAACAAATTTCGCGCATTCATATTCCGTCACTAAGCCTATTATTCGACTATATGCAGATAATAGCGTTAAAATACATAGCGTGCAATTTAAATCATGGTAATCTTTTAAAAATAAAGCTCTTTACGCGGACCAAACCGAAACCTAAAGTTCACCTATAATATTTAGGGACAAAGTTGATTTAAATGTACTTTGCATTCTATGGCAGCAACTACTACACCAAAAGCTAGAATGTAACACTCTGGTTTTCTATCAGGTAACCCTAAACGATTTAACACTGAGAGGTCTGGCTGATGCGTCAGTGTGCCCCCGGCTCTTTTGAGGACATCATCTTTTCTATACCATTTAAGAGGGGAAATATGTCCTGGATGGTTTAAGTCATAAAGTTTAGACCGGTCCTGATTCGTTCGGCAAACAATACAGTTTCAAATAAGCCTCTTTTTATCATAGCTCAAGCTCCTTAAGATCCCATTAATCCAAAAGTTAGAAAAAGGAATTTTAGATAACATACGAATTCATGCTACCCTAAAATGCAAAATATGTCAATATCCTGAAAGCCGGGCAAAGGTAAGAGCTCACTTGAGTTTAATTGTTCATTGGAAATTATGAAAATAAGGAATTCAGCAAGCATATCATTCTTAAGAACTTGCGGGTTTGTAATATATGCGATTATTTACACTATTTTTTGTCTGGAAATTTCCTTTTTAAAGTCTAAAGAGAGTTCCTTAGCCACCGGTGTGTGGAAAATGATGCACTTGACCATGTTTATTATTCCAGTGGCAACACGCTGGATTTCAGTTACTTTTCACTAAAGAGGAGAAAATGATCGACAACTCCTTTCTTTCTAACTCTTAGGTAGATCAGTAATTTTAGCCAATAATCAAGAAACTGAAACTGAATAGCTATTATGAAGTGTTTCAGTGTTTGACTATACTTTCAACAAATTCTACATGAACATGAGTGACTTTACAATCTAAATAAATATGAAAAAAATGTTTTCTAAACATAGAGTGTTGCATCTACAGCTCGCTACTCTCACCTTTAAGATCAAGAATAAAAGGTGATAGTTTGCATATATGCAATGAATACTTCATATGCTGAAAGAACCAAAGAGGAAAGGTAATACAGGCAAGTTCTTGTGGTATCGAGGGACAGTATAAAAAAACTTGACAGAAAAAAGATGTATACCTTATCTCAATTGGGTCTTCATCAGGAGGTGCCTCGAGAAGAAGGTCTTGCATGACTGAAAAATAGGAGTGCGAAAGCAAGTATTTCAGATTCCTGATAGTACTCAATGTTCCATACTGCAGTTTTGAAAATGTCTGTGCCATATAAAATATAATGACGAAGCAAGAATGACATAAACACAAAGGAACGATATTTAAATAATACCCAAAAATAAATAAACAAATGGTCTTTCTTTGCCTTCTCCAAGTACATCGAATGTGGCCATTCTTGGTGCTAGAAAGGCACATACTAATCAAACAAAAAAATATGTAAGTGATAGTGGTTGCATTGCCTCCTATTAATGTGCTTGTGAAGAGTGCATATGCAAATACACACACAGTACCTAACAGTGCAGAACACAACTGATTTTATAAATTACTAGGAAATATGCCCGTGCGTTGCAACGGAAAGAAAAATACACGAACACAAAATCATCTTCCTTTAAATCGCACAATGAGTGCATAAAGCTATGTGTGTAGAATATAAATATATTGGCAGACATAAAATAAGTGACCACAGCCTCCGAGCTTTTCTCTGCCCCAGGAACGTCACACGCTATCTTCTTTGCATCTTTTCCAACCTAATGTAAAATTCTTGTATTGAGTGAATATTTTTAGTAGAAGGTTGTTGAACAAGAAATTTGTGAAATATATATATGGAGAAATTGATTGAGCTTATGACGAATATGTATCTGGAGAAAATTATTGAGCTTACTCAATAACTCAATTCGCACGACCAATCATTTTGGATTTTCTTTTATGTAAAATAATTTTTTATAGAAAAATACAATATGTCTCGGACAATATTAATTTCTCTAGAACAATATATTGCACATAAGATCATGCACGGATTGACTATCATAATTTTATGGAAAATTACACATTTCAGTTATGAGCTGAATTTCCAGCATTTATATTCCAAAGAGAATGCAGTTGTAATTTATAAAACCAATCATTATACCATTATTACAGCTAGGAGTAATACCAGTTTACTTTACAATTTACACATCCGCGCACACAAACCAGAATGAAATCTATTTGGAAAAATTAGAGCATCTAATCTGCTGTATGTATGTACTACCAAATAATGGCTAATGGCAACTAAACACAAAAACTAAAATATTTTACACTTGACATGTAAGTCAACCAACTATTCTACTGTAGAATCTGCACGGAACTTTTCATTGTTGTTTGCGAAATTGTCAATCAATATTTCCATTTTTTTCTTATACATTGGTATATAATTGCCATTGATCATGGTATTAGACAGTTGGAACTTGCTGTAAGGACGACTCGGTGTTCTCCTATATTCCAACAGTGCACTCATAGTGATAACATGATCACCCGGACCAGTAATTCATAGTTTCATGGTCACTCAAAAGAGCCTCTTCTTCTTCTGTGTCCTAGTGATCTGACTAAATCTCGCTGCAAGGAGCGATTCCCAGCGATCAGCCAATTCATGTCTATTGCCTTGCGCTGCAAGGAGCGATCAGCCACTTCATGTCTACTGCCTTGCGTCGGGGAGGCTTCACGGGACCAAACCTTGCCCCGTGTCAAGAAGACGTTTGCGTGGTTCTGAAGTTGTGAGATGGCGGCGCTCGGCACGCCGCGGCTGGCCTCGACGGCTCTTGTGGACGCGGAGCACGTCATACCCCTGACCCACAGGTTAACCCTTTCGCATGCTCATCTTCTCCTCCGAGCTCGGGCTCTTTGCATCGCCGCACCAACCTAGCAGCGTGATCTCCTCTGTCTTGTCGTCGCGGCCGCGTCACTCCGGATGTGAGGGAAGCCGACCTTCGACGGCTGCTTCCGAGTTCCGCTGACGCCGTCCGTGTCGCCTCCAATCACGAGTCCACCGCTCCGTGGACTCCAAGGGGGATCATCAGGTTGCCAAGGTTGCGCGCAGATTCTTGGAGAGCGCGGCATGGAGCCCGTGCGTGACTTGGGCACCGCCGTTTGTTGTAGGCGGTGGAGGAGTGCGCGAGGAGGAAGAGCTTAACCAAGCCGAGACCTCCGGTCGCTGTAACATCCAAAGACGGATTGGAAGCATTGGACGACGGTGGTTCGTTCTCCACGTATCTCCCGGCTGCGGCCACGGGCGGACTACAACCACGGTGCAGTCGGGGGGTCAATGGCAAAGTCGCTCGTGCGGGCGGGTTGGAATCGGTTGCGAACGTGCCATGGGTGGCAGCAGAATGGAGGTTTGACACTGCCTAGTCGATTGGATGTCTATGGTCGGGTGCCGACCGCCGAGACCGGAAGTCTTGGGTGCGTCTCGAATATTTCAATCTCGTCTTCTCGATCTGATCTCACTGCTTCGTTATATAGGCAACTTGTCCAATGAAAAGCTAAACCCGATATAGCAGGAGTCGCTTTTATGTACGAGAACTCTATCCGGATAGAGTACACGGCCAGGAGTCTCGAAGGCTCGCGCGGCCGTGTTGGAAAAAAAAAGTTAGATACGAACGATCGATCTGATCTCACCGCTCCTATATAGGCAACCTGCCCAATGAAAAGCAAAACCTGATAGAGCGAGTAGTTTTCACGTACAAGAAGTCTATCCGGATACGTACATGGCCAGGAGTCTCGAAGGCTTGCACAACCGTGTTGGAGAAAAAAAATCAGATACGGACGAACGGGAACATAACTTATTGGTGGTAGAGGTGGGTAATTATTTCGAACTTTAGGGGCGATTGCAACGACGTACCAAGCAACCAACCAGGGAAACCTTAATGCCTTTATTATTAGGTAAAGAAATTGTGCATCCCATATGATTTAATATAATCCGGGATGAACCAAACAAAATAGACAAGCACATCTACTTTTGAGCTCCTGCACAACAAGGGTAAGAAGATACCTAGTTTTTCATCTAGCATATCATCCCGTCCAGAAATAAAGATCCCACACCCTCAAGCCGCGGACCTATGGTGACAATCCATTGCCATCGTATGCCCTCCAGCCCCCCGGCTGCTGCTGCACTATCGCGGGTCGCCGGGACAGAAGAAGCCAAGAACAGACCAGCAGCTAAATAAGAGAACAATATCTAAATGAAATCTCTTAGCGGTACTTCTAATAGCGGTCCATGAACCAGCAAGGTACTCAAACAATTTGCTGCAGAAAGACAAATATTGGTCTAACATGGTATTCACAAAAAGTGGAACTCATAATATTTAGAGAAAATTAACCAGACAATGTATTTATAGGAAGTAAATTGGCACTAACATGAGGAGATAACCTCAAGAAGTAATCGATATTTGGATGTCATTACACAATACTAAATATCGTAGTTGATATCTGGGTATCATTACGCAGTACTAAATATTGTATATGTTCAAGATATCCTATCATTGTCAAGTGCCACATATACACACATTTCAATTAATATCATTAGATGAATAAATAGCCAAAGGAGCACCATCATATTCAATCAGGGAGATGATGGATGAAGAGCACCAGTAAAGGGAGAAGTTCCCAACATGTTGCCATATGGTCAGGATATAACCACGCAACTAAAATCAACAACAGTGTGTTAAGCCTCAAACTGAATCCAAATTTTAGCATGCAACCCAAACACAAGTTGATTACAGCAGTGAATCAAAGTGGATCAATTTCATAAATTGCTGGTCGGGCTACAAGATCCAATTGGAAACTCGGTTGACTCTGAGATAACTGAAAATTACCTGCCTTCCCTCGGAAATTTATTCATAATGCTTAGAAAGAGCTGCTTACCTCCCACGGAACCGCTCATTTAGGTTGTCTGCGACATGGGCAGCGGTTTAGACTGTGCCGATGAAGCATGTCTTAACAATATCCATGCCGGGTAGTACTCTGATCAGCCAAACATGGATAGACTGATCAGACGTGTGTCTGATGACCAGAACTTCAGAAGCAAGCCCAGCTGCCTTAAGCCGAACGAACTGGGGCGGAAGAGATAACATGAACAGAGTAACATGAAAATCAGAATCATCAGTAAGGAAATAGTACAAGCAAACAAAAACAAAGATAAGATTTGACACATCACTAAAAACAGACACTGGTCATATTTTAGCTCATTCCAGCTAGAATGTACACGAAAATACCCATTTCATTATTATCCAAAAATCTACATAACTCTCACTTTCCCCTTCTAAATGGACTACAATCTTGCGGATAAATGCAGTCTGCAGAAACTTTTGTATGCTATAATATCATCTGCTATTTGAGCAGATCACTCACTTATGTTATCCTCCAAATTCAGGAGTTCAGTTCTATTCCTTAATCTCCTACCAGCTACCATTGCATCATTGAACAATTGAAACCGAGCATAGCAAATGAAAGAAGATTGAACCAATTATCACTTACCTAGCTTTTCTAAATAGGCAATTACGCAACTTCCTTTGACAAAGAACAAAGAGAGAATATTTTGGGTAGTTCCTGTTTTAGTAGTTGATGACAACGTTTAACAGAAAATGGATCACCATACGCTTATTCTAAACTGGAGGCATCGCAATCCACAAATGCAAAGAAATCCTAGAATCAAACATAAATACGGAAAGCTATTTCTAGCAAAGCATATACGCCCGAAATTTTCAAAGGAATAACTCATGAAAGTACATTCAATAGTCAACATCTTAAATAGCATAAGGGACACAAAATAAGTCATTTTAGCCAAATCAAAAACTGTCGCAGGTTACAAAATACCCTATAAGAAATAGAAAGACACCAAGAAATCTCTCATTTTAAAATTATATCACTAATTTGCCAGCTGATGGATGATGGTAGCTGAAGTTTGTTTTACCAGGTACTTGTTGTGTGCTTGACTCTTTGTTCACGAATAGGTAGCGAACCAAGCCTTACTTGAATGCTTCAGAAACATTCAAGCATACGTTTTTCAGATTAGGTTAACAATTTTCTGGTACATACAAAGTTGTTAAGAAGATACAATCATGCATGTAATTTTTTGCTTGAAATAGAAAATAAAATAGGAACATACTGGCTGCGCCGCCATTTTATGCCTAGGTGAGCTTCCTTCATCTGAGGGTCAACATCAAGTACAAAAATCCAACAAATACTTCGTATCATAGCATCCTATACTTCGGAACATATACTTCGACCTTTACTACAAACACAACAAATTGAAAACACAGAAACTATACTTCTACTCATGGCATCCTCTAAAAAAGAGAAAAGTTTATGGCCACCAAACTACATCCTTTTAAAAAGAGAACAATTTATATACGCCAAAGAAAATTCAGAGTTGGCCGATAATTCTTAATCATAAAAGCACTCCAAGAGACTGAATAAATGTCTATTTTTTCTATTGTTTGAACACTGTTTTTTCTATCCGCGATACTTCTATCACATGCTAATATATAGCTATCTGTTTTGTCGTTCCATGTTCAAGAACATAACCCTGTTACTCAAAGCAAAACTGCAACGCTGCTGTCCCCAGCGAACCTAGGCTTTCAACTAAACCTAGATGGTTGTGCCTTGTACCTAAAAAAACATATCTATAAAAAAATCAGATAAAAACTGATAGCTACCAGTAGGGGAACTGCTTAAACAACCAAACATGTGAACTTAGTTTTTCTGAAATCATACAAACAGAAAATATGAACACGTTAGTTTCTTTAGATCACGTCATAGGACTTACAATACAAATACGCATTATTCAGAAAGTAAAATCTATCATATAAGGAAAGGATATATGCCCAGCTATCTTCAGATTTGAACCAAGCCATACAGTAGAAAACATAATCGGGGCAGGAGCAAGCACAACATGTGATGCATGGGCAAGAAACGATGTTTTTTTAGTACAGTCTTACAGCCCTAGCAGAACGGTAAACACACGCACACAGACACAAATAATAGCAGATGATCAACTTCATACTTACCCGTCTTCAAATCCAGGATAGCATTTCTCCCTGTAGGTCTCGTAAGCACTCGATGCGTGCATCACCCTCTCTAACCGAAGAGCTTGGAGGCACGATTGCAGCGTCCTGCTGCAAGATATAAACATGAGATACTGACGCTTGTGCGCATAACAAAATGTTAAATTGGCAGAAATGAAGAAACTGGCCAACCGCATGTTGTCGCGTGCTGCCGACACCCTCGCCGGAGAGGTTGTGAGGAATTAGGCGTTGCCATAGCGGAAGAGTGTTTTATAAGAGAGAGAGAGAGTGGAGCCCTTGGAGATGAAGGAAGGTAGGCTCCTTCCGCCCAGCGCTCGCGATTCCCCGCAGCCAGCTGCCTGCTGTTCCACGCCACCAGCGCTCGCCGTTCCCCCCGCCGCTGACAAAAAAATGGTGAGGATAGGGCGACAAAGGAGAGTGAGAGAAGATATCGGGGGAGAGAGAGAGGGGGGAAGGAGTGGCCTTCACCCTCACCTTGGCGTCACTGCTGTCTCCACCGATGCTCCGCCGCCGCGGCCACCTCCAGGGACCAGGGGGAGAGAGAGAAGAGGACGCCCTCGATTTTCCCTCACCTTCGCGTCCCTGACGCCTTCAGCAGATGCTCCGCCGACGGTCCGCCTCCAGGGACCGAGGGGAGAGGAGACGACGCCCTGACTTTTCCCCTCGCCTGCGCGTTGCCGCTGCCTCCTCCCGATGCGCTGCCGCCGCTGCTGCCGCCGACAGTCCGCCTCTAGGGACCGGGAGGAGGTGAGAGACGGAGGAAGAATAGATAAGGCTCGGGGAAGATAGAAATGGCTTGCACATCCCAAAACCGACCAAGAAAATGGGCCCACACAGCAGCCTCCCTCGAACGGCAGAGGGCCACAAACATGCACACAAAACGTCGTGGATGGCCTCAGCGGAGGCGAAGTCCATCGAACATACAGATATAGTTAATAAGACAAAGGTTGTCATATAAAAAGGTCAAGACAAATCTATAAGGGTAGCTGCACGATGTCTCAAATTCAGAAATTGCAAAATAAACAGCCAAACCCGACCGCACACTCTCAGAGTGCACTAACCATATGAATTTATGTTGCATCAACCCATATACAAATGTGCACAATGTCCTAATATTATGATTTCATTCGGCGATAATGATAGCACACCACGGAACAAAGCGCACAAGGACCATATTCTTGGTCTGTAGCCTGAATGTCTTTGAATTGATACACGAATGAGCTGAAGGCAGTGGTAGCTATAAAAGATACATAGTTACAAAGTTTTGAGTGATCACTGATATGTAATGAACTAACGATAGATTATCTAGCTTGATATCCCCGACAAAATGAACACAAAGATGCATGTTGGATCACCGAACAACAAAATATTATAAGAGCAAGAGACCAGTTAGTGGTGAATGTAACTGTGTATGTGAATGGGCTCTATTGCCGGTACAGTTTTTGTGTTAAGAGTTTAGTAATTTTACATATTAAATTAATCCAAGTATAAATCAAGAGCATGACGTAAACATACTGATATTTAACCATGTTCCTGCATACTAGATTGATAGTAGATAAATCTACGCAAACTACTAGTATTGCACGCATGGAAATAATAAGGACAGCGATAAACGTGTTATTGAAGTAGAAAACAAAAAATTTCCTACTCGAGAGACACCCGAAAGGCCAAGATCTAATCTAGGAGATGAAAACAACGGGCATAGAGAGAGTCTTTAGGAAAACATACCCTCGAAGACACAAAGCGTTACGAGATCAAATCTAGTTGGTGATGTAGTCGTACTTACATCGATCTCAAGATCGCGAAGATGAGCGCTGCAATCCGGCAGCGCTTCCGCACTCAGTCACACGTACAACTCGATGACGACATCCGTTCCCTCGATCCAGCGGGGCAGCGGAAGTAGAGGATCCCTCGGAAACCAGCAGCACGACGACGTGGTGTGGTGGAGAAAACTTCGTTCAGGGCTTCGCCAAGCGCATGAACATGAGGTGGATCGGCGGGAGGACGGAGATGACACAAGTGTGCGAGGGAGAGGGATCTCATGCCCTCTATTTGTAGGAGGGGAGGCAGCCACGGAATTTTGGTGCCTCCACCTCTCCCCTCATCATGTGGGTGGAGTCTCCACTCAACCCACTCATTCTCTCATCAATTCCCACTCAAAATTCTAAGAGTTTTCTTTAATAAATAGATAAAATAATTTTATTTCTTTATTTTAATATTTGCTAATCCCTTAACAAACATTAACACTTACCCCCTTGAATTATTTGTTAATCAAACATTAACATATACCACCTTGAACTATTTCAATATTCCCCGAAACAACTCCAGGGACTATTTCAATATTCCCCGAAACAATTCCGGTGTTGTCCAAACTTTTCTCCGATATTCCGTATCCTCTCAAATGCGTCATCGAACCTTAAGTGTGTCACCCTACGGTTCGCGAATAACATAGACATGACCGAGACTCCTCTCCGATCAATAATCAACATCAGGATCTGGAGATCCGTGATGACTCCTATGTATTCAACGATAACTCTCGTGATCGTGTGAACCATCAACGTCGTGACTATTCCCTTTGTCTCGCGATATTTTACTTGTCCGAGATCCGATCATCGGTATCACCCATAACTTGTTTTGATCTCATTACCGACAAGTACTCTTTTCTCGTTTCCATGATATGACATCCTTGTGACCTAGTCACGTGCTTGCAAGCGGTATCGATGTGATATCACCGAGAGGGTCGAGAGTATATCTCTCCGTCATTTGGATGGACAAATCCCACTCTTGATCCATGATCCTCAACTAATACTTTCCGAATACCTAACGACACCTTTATAGTCACCCTGTTACGGTGTGAAGTTTGATGACATCAAAGCACCCTTCCGGTACCAGTGATTGGCATGATCTCATGTTCTAAGGAATAAGTTACTTTGTATGTTTGATATAACAATATAAACTAAATGACTTGATCGTATTGGTATACTTAGTTAGGGTCTATGTTCATCACATCATTCTTCTAATGATA
Organism: Alopecurus myosuroides; assembly: GCA_028641055.1. Classification (NCBI taxonomy): domain Eukaryota; kingdom Viridiplantae; phylum Streptophyta; class Magnoliopsida; order Poales; family Poaceae; genus Alopecurus; species Alopecurus myosuroides. Next base: position 209,162,491 of record CM054061.1, on the reverse strand, counting down.
TGACCCCGTTACTAACAACATCCAATGTTCATGATCAGGAAACCTTGATCATCTATTAATCAACGAGCTAGTTAAAGAGAGGCTTTACTAGGAACCATTGTTTATTTATTAAACAGACATGTATCAACGTTTCCGGTTAATACAATTCTAGCATGAGAAATAAACATTTATCATAAACAAGAAATAAGATAATAACCACTTTATTATTGCCTCTCACGCATATTCCCTTCAGTCTCCCACTTGCACTAGAGTCAATAATCTAGTCTGTAAGCACTTAACACATATGGTGTTCCAGTGTTATTACCATGCTTCGCATGTGGTAAACATCATCAAAAAGATCTGAACTATTCAGGTCCTATTGTATTTGCATGTTCTTTGCGTCTACACGCATCACTCATTCTCTAATGAGATGGATTTGTAAATATTTGGTCAACCGGTGAGACCTTAATTCCTCAGCTTAAACCAATGTTACTAACATTATGAAAATGTAGCTTCATAGTGTCAGCATTGTTGGAAATTCACCAAGTTCAATAAAGAACTCCTTGACACAAAATACTCTTATTATCTGTTGTCAACACAATGATATACTTAGCCTTTGTTGTAGTATCCGTCACAATACTTTAATTTTGAAACTCTTTCGAATCCAGCATGGAACTTTCTTCTAGCCTATTGTGCTACCCTTCGTCACATATTATAATTAAGATAAAATTATTTGAATAGATGACAAGACTATTAGTGTAACATATTACAACAAATAGTTTGTCATTACTACATAGGAAAACACATCCTTAGCATTTCTAAAATGGCATAAGGATCTCTCCCACTGTTGTCTAATCATCATATGAATTATCCTTCTATAACATTTTATAGCATAAGACTTATCTGGTTGTGTACATAGCATGGAACACATGACTTAGAAATCTTAATTTCAATTGTGCTCATCATGTGTCAAAACAGTTGAATCTTGCTCAATTCTTTTCCATGTGACAAGAACTCCTTCTTGTCATTTCGATATTGACTTACTTCAATACTTCATCTATGTAATTTGGCTCAACCATATTAGGCGCTTAAATCCATATCTTATAGATATCAATACCCAATATCTCCTAAGCCTTTTATCAATATGAAAATCTTAACCGTGTTAATTTAAAATACATATTTTCCAATCAACCATATATCATCTACATAAAGCCTTGGAAATATGTATTAGCGCTCCCACTTAATTTCTTGTAATTCTACAAGCATCTTTATCGTTCATGATGGAACCAAACTCTTTTGATAACTTCCTTAAGATAAAGATTCCAACTTTGTTATGCTCAACCATTGAAGTTTGCATACCTTTCCAACAACCCTTTGAATTCTACAAAACTCTCAGACTGTGTCAGGTACACATCCTCGATCAAACTTCCTCGAGAGGAGAGTTGGTTTTGTTATTCAACTTCCATATCATAATATGTAACTTTTGCTATAACTATCCGCAAAGACTAAAGCATCACTACGGAAGATCAAAATCTTGTAGTAGTCAACTTTTTGAACTTCGTCGAAAACAACTTTTCGATAAGTACAACTGCCAAAGGATATAAAAATCCATGTATTTGTCGCTATATAGACCCTTTTGCTATCGTTAGGCATCATGCCTATCGAAAGGACTACCAAGTCACATACTTGATATTCATACAAGGATACTAGGGCGGATATAATGACTCATAGTCAATTTTACGAAGTTAGGGCCCATCATTTGCTTCCTTTATAAGGTACAGGTCCTTTTGTTGTCAAAACAACACTTTACTCTTAAACCATAGATTGGTCTAAGTACAAAGTTTCAGGACTTTTGTGGTTCAGTTCGCAAATTCATTTGAAGTATCTACAACATATGTAGTGTCTTCTACTTAGTCAAAATAGGAAACCCCAGAACAACTTCCAGTGCTGCGCTACTCTTGACATGATAACAAAAATTCTCTAATCTCGTTGAGTTTGTACTGTCCTCCCACTCACTTGTTTTGCAAGAACTACTTTCTCGAGAAATCAACTCTTTCTGACAAACAACATCTGTCTTTTGGCTCGGTGATAGGAGAAATACCCAATGTTTTATTTGGGATAACCTTATAAACATATATTAATCCTATTTTGGTTGTAAACATTTTACACATGCTATGCATACCAAACCTTAAGAAAATGACAATTCGGGTCACTACCCAAACCATATCTTATATGTTGTCAATTTCAAAGGATCATGATGGTGCCCTTTTCAGTGAAAAAGCGGTTGTCACTAATGTATAAACTACAAAATTATAATGCCATTTTTATTAATCTTACCATGTCCAACAAGGTTTGATTTTGTCTCTTGAATACTCTAAACTAATGTGGGATATTCGATAAGTACAAGTTGTAGAACAATTCTGCAAGTCCTCAGATGTTTTGCTAAACTTGTAACTCAAAACATTATCCTTTATGATCTAATCATAAATACTTGGTTATCTTGTTACAATGATTTTTTTTACTTCATACTAACAATAATATGAACCAATTCAAAATTGTCAAACTCGATTCTCTTTAAATTGATATACTCATATATCTACTCAAATCATCAACGGAATTTTATGAAGGAAAAATTAATCCACCACACATGACTATACATAATGGACTATATACATCAACATGTACAATTTCCATTAAATTAGTCGTCCATTCTACTTTGGCCTATGAACGGAATTCTAGTCATCTTTTGGAAGAGGTCTCACAAGCGTTAATTTATTCAAAACAAAATGCCTCCGGAAGTGCATCAATATGGATTTCCTTCATGTTTTCCTTTCCGATATGAAGTAAAATGGTGGTGTTACAATTTAAGTGAAACTCTTTTATGTCTTGCAACGTTTAGCATTTAGTCTTATAGATGTTTACTTTACCAACATGATTTACATTAACATATCCATCAATTATGGAATATGGTCATAGTTTGAACAATCTCATTTGTTCTCACAAAAGACCAGAACAAAATAAAAACTTATTAAGTTCTTAAAATAAATCTTGAATGTTTGGTTTGATACGACAATGAACACAATAACACTTTATTTCTGTTCTTGTCACAATCGATTCCACATCTATTACTAGTTTCTTTTAGGCTCTTGTATTTCTTGCAATGCGTTGCTTTGTATGACAACTCATACCAACCAATGTGGTATCAAAATACCCAAAAAAAATATTTTGTTAACTAGTAATACATCTATAACTTGTATATCAAGCATATACACCTGAGCTAGACCTTTCCAGTTATATTCTTTTCTGCCATATACCTTTTGTAATTCTATTTTCAATATTCCCTTTCTTTAAAGAAGAATCATTCAACATCAAACAATGTTAGTCGTCCTAGCTCATTTTCTTTGGCGTGTTAGTCATATACTATCACCAATTGAGTCATACTTTGAGTTTGATTGTTCTACTAATATCACCATATTAACAGTATTCTTCTAGGTTCCACTCTTAGCAATCTCCAAGTAGGGTAAACGACTTTACCCATACTTTTAATCCATCCCATCATAACAATTTTATGATTAAACTACTATAGCTCGAAGGAAGGAATATAGAGGATAATTTTAGCGCCCAACTTCTTGGAATATTCAAATGCCTAGCGTCTTCAATGATTGCATATATTCAAATAATATAACCATACATTGTCACGCTAAATTATACTCAGTCATGTTGCCACAAATAAGTTTCTAGATATCAATATATCTTTCACTTGGTTATTTCTGAAAATAATTCTTTTCAGTTCCTAAATCACCTTGATCAACAAAACATTCTTTTGAAGATAAAGTAATATGGAAGCAACCATGACTCTGGGTTCTAAGTAGGAATTATTTGCTCTCTAGATCAATCAATCATTAACCATATGGATCTAGGTAGGAAATACCAAACCTCTACAATAGGACTCAATTTTAAATTTCACTAATACGGTACCAATCTTAAATGATTTTTACCAGATCATAACAGTTATATCTCAATTAACAATCTAAGTGTATGGTAGTTTTGTGGATGCCAATGAATACTACAATTTGTGCAAATTCACTTTGATTGGTTGTTCATGATAAATAAGTTCAAGTTAATTCAAAATTATCCCATGAACTCCCACTCAAAAATAACATCCCTCTTAGTCGTCTTTAGTGATTACACAAACCAAATTCACTACACCAGAACCGATCATCACGTGAGATGATGTAGCTGCAAAGGTGAACATCGACATGTTCATCATATCATCCATATGACTCATGCTTTACCTTTCGGTTACGTGTTCCGAGTCCATGTCTGTACATGCTAGACTCGCCAAGTAGAACCGTAGCATTGCGTGTGTTTCAAGGCCATGTCTGTACATGCTAGGCTTGAAAACACCCGTTGTATGCGAATGTTGAGTCTATCACACCCGATCATACCCGATTACTTAGAATCTAGTGTTCATCACATCATTCTTCTAATGACATGACCCCGTTATTAACAACATCCAATGTTCACGATCAGGAAACCTTGATCATCTATTAATCAACGAGCTAGTTAAAAGAGAGGCTTTACTAGGAACCATTGTTTGTTTATTAAACACACATGTATCAACGTTTCCGGTTAATACAATTCTAGCATGAGAAATAAACATTCATCATAAATAAGGAATAAGATAATAACCATTTAATTATTGCCTCTCGGGCATATTCCCTTCAGCTTTCATCTCATCAGCATCAGAGATCCAATTCGTATCACAGTACCCTTCAAGTAACGAAGGATATCCGTTGTAGTGGAGTCCATGGTTCAAGGCACCTTTCAGATAGCGCATAATTCTTTCTACAGCATGCCAATGCACATCACCCGGATTGGAAACAAACCGGCTTAGTTTGCACACAACAAACATGATGTCAGGCCTCGTAGCGCTCGCCAGGTACATAAGTGAACCAATTACTTGAGAGTACGTCAACTGATCCTTAGATGTGCCTTCGAACTTTCGAATCCGCACACTAGGATCATATGGTGTTGGAGAAATTTTGCATTCCGAATATCTAAAACGACTCAAAACCTTCTCAACATAATGGGATTGCAGAAGTGTAATCCCACCCTCATTTTTTCTCAATAGCTTGATGTTCAAAATAACATCAGCCACACCAAGATCTTTCATCTCAAAATTCTGGGATAGAAACGACTTAACCTCATCAATTACTTTGAGGTTGGTCCCAAATATCAGTATATCATCAACATACAAACACAGTATAACTCCTCCGTCCCCACCATGGCGATAGTATACACATTTTTCAGCTTCATTAACAACAAAGCCAACATATGTTAAAGTTTTATTGAACTTCTCATGCCATTGCTTAGGTGCTTGTTTCAGCCCATATAAAGATTTCAGTAACTTGCACACCTTTCCTTCTTGACCATCTATCACAAATCCATCTGGCTGTTGTATATAGATTTCCTCGTCTAACTCTCCATTTAGGAAAGCCGTCTTAACATCCATCTGATGGACGAGAAGACCATGCGAGGCCGCCAACAAGAGTAATACTCGAATGGTAGTATGTCTAGCCACAGGTGAATAAGTATCAAAGAAATCTTCATCTTCTTTCTTGGAATAACCCTTGGCCACAAGTCTAGCATTGTACTTTTCAATCGTACCATCAGGCCTAAGCTTCTTTTTGAGCACACTCTTACATCCTAACGGTTTACAGCCATAAGGACGTTCAGTGATCTCCCATGTTTCATTAGCCATGATGGTATCCATCTCGCTACGGACCGCTTCTCTCCAGTAGTCAGCATCTGGAGATGCATAACCTTCTGAAATAGAAGTGGGAGTATCATCCACAAGGTACACAAGGAAATAATCACCAAAGGACTTTGCAGTCCTCTTTCTCTTCCCCCTACCAAGGGTTTCCTCGTCATTCTTCTCAGGATTCTCATCATATGTTTGTTCATAATATTCCATAAGAATGGCAGGCTCAGGAGTCTGTTCTGATTCCTGTCTAGAAGTGCTTTGCATATCTCTCATAGGAAAAATAACCTCAAAGAATGTAGCATCTTTAGACTCCATAATCGTACCGACCTTTAGGTCAGGTACCTCAGATTTCACTACTAGAAATCTATAGCCAACACTATTCTTAGCGTATCCTAAATTAAAGCAATCCACGGTCTTTGGTCCAAATTTACGCTTTTTGGGGATCGGCACATTGACTTTCGCCAAACAGCCCAAAGTACGTAAGTACGAGAGTGTTGTTTTTATCTTCTCCCATTGCTCATAGGGAGTGACGTCGTTATCTTTCGTCGGAACTTTATTCAGGACATGACATGATGTCAATATAGCCTCCCCCACCATGCCTTGGATAAACCCGATGTATCTAACATGGCGTTAACCAAATCTGTTAGAGTACGGTTTTTCTGTTCAGCAAACCCATTTGACTGAGGTGAATAGGGAGGCGTCCTCTCATTAATAATACCATGTTCCGCACAGAAAGAGTCAAACTCATTAGAGAAATACTCTCCACTACGATCTGACCGGATTTGTTTAATTTTCTTTTCAAGTTGATTCTCAACTTCTGCCTTATAGATTTTAAAGTTGTGTAGAGCCTCATCTTTAGTGTTTAACAGATATACATAGCAAAATCTAGTGGAATCGTCTATTAATGTCATGAAGTATCTCTTTCCACCTTTAGTCAACACACCATTCATCTCACAGAGATCAGAATGTATGAGTTCTAATGACGCCAAGTGTCTCTCCTCCGCAGCCTTATGGGGCTTACAATGTTGCTTTGCTTGCACACACGAATGGCACTTAGAACATTTGGCTAAAGTGAAACTTGGAATTAAATTTAATTTTGCTAACCGCGTCATGCAACTGAAACCAAACTTTTGTTTCATCAACACTCGAATGAATATTGTTCACGACTTTATTACAAAAACCAGCGAGGGAAAAGAGGAATAGACCTCCGCACTCATACCCTTTTCCAACAAACAGTCCATATTTTGTTACAGCTACTTTATTGGACTCAAACACCAACTTAAATCCTTCTCTATATAGAAGGGAGCCACTAACGATATTATTCTTGATGGCGGGGACATACTGCACGTTCTTGAGCTGCACGATCCTTCCCGAAGTAAACTTCAGATTGACCGTGCCAACACCAAGTACAGAAGCACTTGCGCCGTTCCCCATCAATACGGACCCGTTCCTTGTGACATGATAAGAAAAAACAATGAGATGTCAGCACACACATGAATATTTGCACCTGTGTCAATCCACAAATCAGTAGACTGACAAACTAAAAATACAGTAAAAAAAATTACCATACTCAGATGCTCCATTCTCATTGTTGCTCACAATCATGTTGACAGCCTTGGAATCCTGTCCTGACTTCACGTACTTCTTTGGGCACTTCACAGCCCAGTGTTCCAGTGAACCACAGGTGAAACATCCATCTTTCTTCTTATCCTTCTTGAAGGTCTTCTTAGCCTTCTTCTTGAAGTCGGTATTCTGCTGGACACCAGTCTTCACCTTGTTCATGTGGGAGTTGTAGTTCTTTGTACCATATTGGACGCAGAAGTCCCTTCGTTTCCTTTTCCACGCGAGTGCTTTGCCCTGGAATTCTGCTCAACACTCAGATGGACGATGACATCCTCTACTGAGAATTCACGCCTCTGATGTTTCAGAGTAGTGGCAAAGTTCCTCCAGGAATTAGGCAGCTTGGCGATTATGCATCATGCGACATACTTGCCCGGTAGCACGCACTTGAGAATTTCAATCTCCTTAGCTATGCATTGTATCTCATGAGCCTCCTCCAATACAGAGCGGTTTTCGACCATTCTGTAGTCATGCAACTGTTCTATACTGTACATCTCGCTGCCAGCACCGGTTGCACCGAATTTGGATTCGAGCGCCTCCCACAAGTCCTTGGCAACCCGCATATGTAAATATGCGTCAACAAACTTATCTCCGATCACGCTTAGAATGCATCCAACAAATACGACGGTGGCATCCCTAAACGTCTTCTCCTGTTCAGGAGTAATCGTTCCAGTGGGAGTGACACCGGTGACCCAGAACACGTTCATAGCCGTGAGCCATAAGATTGTTTTGGTCTGCCAACGCTTAAAGAACGTCCCCGTAAACGGGTCCGATTTCAGTGCAGTAGCAAAACCATGAATCGAAAATTTCCTACACATATTAGGTTTTTGGATTGTTAAGAGTTTAGGCAATTTACAGATTAAATTAATCCAAGTATATATCACGAGCATGATGTAAACATACTGATATTTAACCATGTTCCTACATACTAGATTGATAGTAGATAAATCTACGCAAACTACTAGTATTGCACACATGAAAATAGTAAGGACAAGGATAAACGTGGTATACCCTGCGATCGGCCAATTGGCAGTAGCCGTAGCAGAGGCGGCAGCCGCGGCGGCAGTTGCAGCAGCGGTGGCGGCAGCAGCAGCAGAGGCGGCCTCGGTGGCAGCAGTGGCGGCCTCGGCGGCAGCAGCAGCGCGTTCGGCTTCGGTGGACATGTTGACAAAGAGGGCGACGCGGTAGTAGACGAAGTAGATGTACAACAGCAGCGAGCAGTCGCGTAGGAGACGCTCCACAAAAACCTAATCGCCACTCTCCCATACAGGATCTGGAGATACGGGGTTTCGGAGGCCTGCTCTCCGGGATGGGATCACCGGCGGCAGCAACATGAGGTGGAAGGATAGTGGGCGCAAAGAGGCAGCGTGTATGACAACAATCAATATGACGTCTCAAATTATTGCCGTGTCTATTGACTCCCCGTTTCCGACTGCCAAAATAAAGTCATTGGCTCGGCTCATTCCCGCAACCCGCGGCGCGGTGCGCCGCGTCGTGGCGAGGCGAGGCGAGGCGGGCGGTGGCGGAGGAGGAGCGCGCGTGTGGAACACCTCCACAACTCCTCTCTCTTCATACCAACTCACACTAGTGGGGAGAGAGCACACCTTATAAACTGGTGCAAAACTCTCCCAACTAGTAATATGGGACTAAACTCCCACCACTAGCTATGACTGCATGAGCCTTCGGGATTAAATAGAAACTGCCTAATGGGCTAAAGGCCCATCCCAAATTTCAGCATTTTGCAATGTAGAATTTGGCTTCATCTTCTGTCAGTGCCCTTGCGCATAAGCAAACTAATCATGTCTCCACAAAAAAGGTACTCCATGGTGAGATACAAGTACTCGTCATCTTGAAAAGAATAGTAAAGATTTACAATATAAGTATTATCAACTTTTCAGATTTGACATGTTCTACTTAAAGTATGTACAACATAAAACCGTGCCAGAAGATAGCATACAACAAGAAATGGAACTACAAAAAAGAACACATGACTTACATGGTTACATTGCCCCTAAGAAGAATTTTAGATTTCTTAAGCTTGTTCCTTGCATATAATTCTAGGCCTAGGCCTTCGCTTTACAAAGTCACACCTTCATAATCACATTTTCGGGTGAAACTAAGCATGATGCACAAGGTGGTTATCTTGAAAGAAATCCTTAGGCAAAGAAAAAGATGTATTTTCTCAATTAGTTCCTAAGATTAGTATTTATGATTCTCCAATAGTTCTAAATTGCATGGATGAACATTTCGAGTTCCAATTGTGCTAAATTGCTAGCACTGAACCAAAAAAAAAATATACATTACACACTATTCTACTCTCCAAGCATGAACGCCCTATTGCAAGCTTCCTTGAAGCAACAGCCGTCTGATCAACTACTTTTCATGTATATCTCTCTTGGAGTATTCCTTGGTGCTGCCACTGTTCCTTTCACTATCTTCTTCAAATGAAAATTCATATTGGGATTATGAAAAAAGTTTGCTCAAACCGATAATTAGAGCAACGGGAAGATAATCTTGAAAGGGTGTCCGTAAAAGTGTATTCGGTCATTTCAGTCTCATATGATTAACCAAACAATTATGCTCACATAGATATAAAGGGAACTATAAGCTAACTTGACTAAGAAAGAAAGGAAGATATCTAGTTTGTAACAATATTAAAGGTTTGAGAACAGAAATTCCTTTCTTAAAAATATTTGACATCAAATAATGAAATCAAGGGTATCAAATTCATCTCACATGCGTTCATTATTAAGTGAGAACATACCAAAAGTCCTACAGAAAGTTAAAATATGGGGTTTTTTATCGAATTTCCCACAGCGGTCCACTAATACTCAGTTTTACCCCTAGCGCCGAATGGTGCTCAGTTTTGCCCCTAGTCCGTGCGCAACTACTATGGAGAGGCCGGAACGGTAAGTTTGGAGTCGAATCCGTTTCGCGAAGTGGGTCCGAGGAGTCAGACTCCGTTTCGCGAAGTGGGTCCGGGTGGGACTGCCAAGTTCGTTGAAACCGTCCGGAGCTTACTGGTGGGACCGCGTAGTTAGTTGACTATGCTGAATAGTCCACACCCAAGCTTCCCGCTGGGTTTGGCTTGGGGGGCGAAAAGGCGGGGCAGCCCACGCGGGCCAGAGCTGTCAGCGACGCGTGGGAAAACCGCGGGCCCCCGCGTCGGTCAAAGGCTGCCGGAGTAACGGCACGCGCGGCGCAGCAAATGCCCAGTCAGGGCTACAAAAGGCCCCTCGCCGCTCGCCACTCTCCCCATCCTCGCCGTTCATCTCCTCGCCCTCACCGCACTCACTCTCATCGCTCTCACCGCACTTAACCTAGACACCCTGAGACGATGCCTCGTCGGCTCCGTGCCTGCCGCAACTCGCCGTTGTACTGCCGACCCGCGGCCGCGACGCGGGGCCACTGTGAAGGCGATAGCGACAACGATTTCCACTACGAGGAGAATGAGCAGCCGACGCAGGAGGAGGCGGCGCCCGAGCAGCAACCGCCGAAGGAGGAGGCGGCGCCCGAACAGCGCAGGGGGAGGCGGCCGCCAATCTGGCCCGAGCAGCACGCGGTGATCCACTCGTTCGAAACATGGCGCAACGAGGAGGCTTTCCACCGGGTCCGCGCTGGCCTAGAGGAGGTGGCGGCAGTGGTCGAGGCTGCCGCTATTCGGGCATCCTTGGAGAGCCACCAGAGGGAGGAGGCGGAGTGCCATGTCTACCGGCAGCTCACCGCAAACGCCGCGGCGGATGAGCAGCAGGCCCTCGTCGCGCGGTACGAGAGCGACCGGCGCAAGGTTGTCCTGTAGAGCGAGAGGCGCAACCGCCATCCCTCCGAGCAGGCGCAGTTGCATCGGCTGCGGACGCAAGGCAGAGCGGAGCGGCGCTGGCTCGCTACGGTGGCGAACCCATCGCCAAGCGACCCATCGCCCTTCACCGAGAACGACCACGAGGCTGGCCCCTCCAACATGCCGGCCTACGACGACTGCGAGGAGGACGACGAGGAAGAGGACGACGTCTAGGAGGAGGGCGACGACCAGGCCGGGTGATCGCGGCGAGCCTCGGCCTGCCGTAGTTTTTTTTTAAGTTTTTTCAATGTTTTTAGTTAAATTATGCCGTCTTTCTGTAAAAATATCGTCGAATATATGAATTTGCGTCTATTTCAACGAGCTCGCCGTTTTTGAATTAATTTTGAGTATTTATGAACAAAATCACGAGCCAGAATGTAGATTAAAAGCGAACGGAGAGAGTAGTTTGGATGATGTTTGAATAATGTTGGATGATGTTGAACCAAGTCATTCCAAAATTTTAGGCAAATGTGCTTCAAATGAGGTCTGAAGCTATTGTCAAAATTATCATGAAAAATTCGAACTTGTCAAAATTATCCGATCCAAGTCAATTTGAGGAGCAACTATATCACATATAACAACATTGTGCGTTGGATTCATGTCATTTTGATTTTTTTTTTCAATTATTTATGCTCATTTGAAACCATCGCTCTATTCTCATGAGAAATGTGCTTCAAATGAGGTCTGAAACTAGGGTAGACACCCCCGTTTGAAATTTCATGAAAAATTCGACTTTGTCAAAATTATCCAAATAAATTTGCGGAGCAACTATATCACATATAACAACATTGTGTGTTGGATTCATGTCATTTTGTTTTTTTTTGAATTATTTATGCTCATTTGAAACCATCGCTCTATTCTCATGAGAAATGTGCTTCAAATGAGGTCTGAAGCTAGAGTAGACACCCCCGTTTGAAATTTCATGAAAAATTTGACCTTGTCAAAATTATCCGATCCAAATCAATTTGAGGAGCAACTATATCACATATAACTTCATTGTGCGTTGGATTCATGTCATTTTGATTTTTTTTTGAATTATTTATGCTCATTTGAAACCATCGCTCTATTCTCATGAGAAATGTTCTTCAAATGAGGTCTGAAGCTAGGGTAGACACCCCCGTTTGTAATTTCATGAAAAATTCGACCTTGCCAAAATTATCCAAATAAATTTGAGGAGCAACTATATCACATATAACAATATTGTGCGTTGGATTCATGTCATTTTGATTTTTTTTGAATTATTTATGCTCATTTGAAACCATCGCTCTATTCTCATGAGAAATGTGCTTCAAATGAGGTCTTAAGCTAGGGTAGATACCCCCGTTTGTAATTTCATGAAAAATTCGACCTTGCGAAAATTATTCAAATAAATTTGAGGAGCAACTATATCACATATAACAACATTGTGCGTTGGATTCATGTCATTTTGATTTTTTTGAATTATTTATGCTGATTTGAAACCATCCCTTTATTCTCATGAGAAATGTGCTTCAAATGAGGTCCGAAGCTAGGGTAAATACCCCCATTTGTGCTTCAACTTTTTTTGGCATCTTGTCTACATCAGACAAATTAATTTCCTAGACCTCTATTCTACATATATAGTGTAAATCTGAAGTTTTATTATGTTTTGAATAATTCTTCTATTTTTTCAATTTTTTATTTAAATAACATGGTTTAATAGAAAAATCATATGTAAAACAGATAAAAATCATCGCTGTAGTAAATCTGAAGTTTCATTGTGTTTTGCATCATTCTTCTATTTTTTATATTTTTTATTTAAATAACATGGTTTAATACTTAATACTCCCTCCTTATCGAAATATCTACAAAATGTTAAAACATCTTATATTTTGATACGAAGGGAGTAGAAAAGAAATCATATGTAGAACAGATAGAAACCATCGATCCCTGTGGCCAACGGACCAACCAATCCTAGCACAGAACGAGCGTCTCGCGGATCGCTGTGGCTGCGAGCGCATCCGTCCGATGCAAGATTCCTTCTAGATGGCGTCGATCCAATAGCCCAGGTCGAATCTCTGGGTGTCCTTCTAGAAGCTTTTCCGCTGGGTCAAACAGAGGGTTGGCCAAGCTTGAAATGAGCATACATAATTCAAAAAAAATCGAAAAAATATAAAGCCGACGCACATAGTAGTGTTATGTCATATAGTAACGAGAAAAAATTATAAACCTGTCTTATAAAGAATGGAACGAAAAAGTCTTGTCTAATATGTGATATCTTGAACAGACTAGTAGAGAGTTCAAGAAAATGAGATGAGTTTCAAACCTTTGGAGATGAAATAAGGTCAAAATCTCACCAAAGCTTCATTTTGGTGTGACTAAGAAAGATCCAAAGTTATTTTTTCATTTTGATGTTTTAAACTTGTTTTATTTACGATTTTTGATTAAAACCATTATTATTCAAAAGAAAATAAATAATACGAATATTCATCCAATAAATTTTCAGGCTTTGGAATTACATTCTATAGGTCGAATACAAGTCTAGGAAAAATATAAATAGGATTTATAAACATTAGAACGAAAGCCTTCACTAAAATGTGATTCCTCGAATATAGTAGTAGAGATTTCAAAGAATATGAGGTGGAAACATTGTGAATCTTCCGAAGAGGTGGGTTCTACCTTTTTGTTTTGTGTTCCTATGGGCTATGCTAACACAACCAAGCAAATAGTTCCACATTGCTACCCCCTTTCGACGCCATTACCGCATGTTTCCTTATAAGTCCGGTATTTCTCCAGCGGGTAGGGTTTCACCGGGAGGGGGGCTACGGAGCGTCTGGATCCCAACACAAGCTAGGGGGTGCCATACCATGTTAGTATAGGTGTGTTGTGTGCTTTGGATGTCAAAGATTGCTCTCCGGGGTGTGACCCGCTTCATCGGCATCCACTTCTCTCTCGCGAGCCCTTATAGGACGAAACTCCTGTATCGGACGAAACATTGTGAATCTTCCAAAGAGGTGGGTTCTATCTTTTTGTTTTGTGTTCCTATGGGCTATCCTAGCACAACCAAGCAAATAGTTCCACATTGCTACCCTCTTTCGACGCCGTTACCGTGTGTTTCCGTGTAAGTCCGGTATTTCTCAGCGGGTCTAGCGTTTCACCGGGAGGGGGGCTACCGAGCGTATGGATACCAACACAAGATAGGGGGTGCCATACTATGTTAGTATAGGTGTGTTGTGTGCTTTGGATGTCAAATATTGCTCTCCGGGGTGTGACCCGCTTCACCGACATCCACTTCTCTCTCGTGAGCGCTTATAGGGTGAAACTCCTGTATCGGACGAAACATCGAGAATCTTCCGAAGAGGTGGGTTATAACTTTTTGTTTTGTGTTCCTATGGGATATACTAGAACAACCAAGCAAATAGTTCCACATTACTACCCTCTTTCCACGCCGTTACCGCGTGTTTCCGTATAAGTCCGGTATTTCTCCGGCAGGTCTAGGGTTTCACCGGGAGGGGGGCTACCGAGCGTATGGATACCAACACAAGCTAGGGGGTGCCATACCATGTTAGTATAGGTGTGTTTTGTGCTTTGGATGTCAAAGATTGATCTCCGGGGTGTGACCTGCTTCACCGGCATCCACTTCTCTCTCGTGAGCGCTTATAGGGGGAAACTCCAGTATAGGACGAAACATCGAGAATCTTCCGAAGAGGTGGGTTCTATTTTTTTGTTTTGTGTCCCTATGGGATATCCTAACACAACCAAGCAAATAGTTCCACATTGCTACCCTCTTTCGACGCTGTTACCGCGTGTTTCCGTATAAGTCCGGTATTTCTCCGGCGGGTCTAGGATTTCACCGGGAGGGGGGCTACGGAGCGTCTGGATCCCAACACAAGCTAGGGGGTTACATACCATGTTAGTATAGGTGTGTTGTGTGCTTTGGATGTCAAAGATTTCTTTCCGGGGTGCGACCCGCTTCACCAGCATCCACTTCTCTCTCGTGAGTTTACATGCGCTTATAGGGTGAAACTCCAGTATCGGACGAAACATCGAGAATCTTCCGAAGAGGTGGGTTCTACCTTTTTTGTGTTCCTATGGGATATCCTAACACAACCAAGCAAATAGTTCCACATTGCTACCCCCTTTCGACGCCGTTACCGCGTGTTTCCGTATAACTCCGGTATTTCTCCAGCGGGTCTAGGGTTTCACCGGGAGGGGGGCTACGGAGCGTCTGGATCCCAACACAAGCTAGGGGGTGACCGCACTGTACCAACTATCTCTAAATCTGTCTAGAAATGACATGGCCGAGTAGTGCAGACATCACCCTCTACACTATTGTACATGCCCTAAAAAACAGAGGGAACCAAATCCTCTTACTTTGCCCACCTTACGTTCTCTGACTTTCTCCCCATGACACGTGGGTCCGGTGTGTGATGGGCTCCATTTGTCGGTGACGTCAGAGGATCCTGTTCCCGACGTCTGCAGGCCGTTGCCGCCGTTGTTTGCATGCATGGACTCGATCTGCACCGTTCCTTACGATCAAACGATTGAAAATGACGCGGTGCATGGACTGGGTGTTTTGTCTCAATGTAACTGCATGCAACAACGGACACTATCTAGTGGGGCCCCGTTCACCAGGCCGGTGCATGCAGCCCTCGACGCAGCCCTGCACGCCTCGTTTTTTCAGAGTAGACAACGTCGCAGAAGAAGAAAAGAGTAAACAACGTCGCGTCGCATTTGCAGCCCTGCACGTCTCGTTTCAGAAACACGACTCGCGTCGCATTTGCAGCGACGCAGCCCTCCACGCCTCGTTTTCAGAAGATACGCATCAATGCATGCAGCCAGGCAGGATTTGGCGTGAGACTTTGGATTTCTTCTCATCGCCTCTTTAATACACGCATGCAACGTCGCATCAACTTTGACTGCCTAATGCACACGCTCGTACTCCGTATCACCGCCTACGCCTAAGCCTGTCCTACGCCTACGCCTGTTCTACACCGCTTTGACCATGCATCGACTGCTCTATACTGCATCCAATGTTTTCACACAGTTTGCTTCATCTACCCCAATTAATTCACGTCTCATCGTGTCTTTAAATAGCCCGTTTCACTCGTCCTCCATCTTCTCATCCCTCTCCAGCCCTTGCCTTCTCTCCCTTCAAGCCCCGAACACCATGTCTTCCTACTCTCTCCCTTCTAGCCCCGAGTCGGTCTCCGACGAGGACAACCACCCCAAAGATCGGCCTTGGTACGAGGCCGATCATACGCCGGAGGACGTCGAATCTCCCAAACGGGAGTGATCGCCGTCGCCGCCTGTCGGGGGGTTACCCCCGAGTAGGGTAAAGACAAGTGGTAAAAGCAACTGTCAGAAGAGAGGTTTGGTCGAGTAGCCGCCTACCCGGTACTTGCTACCCGGTCGACTGCTACTCGGTCTCACCTCAAGATGACCAGAAGGAGATATCAATCAAGTTCTGTCTATTCGAGTAGAAGAGTTGGCCCGAGTAAAATTGGCGGGAACCTACTCGGGCCAGAAGTCAAAGGAGCCGTTCTGACACAAGATCCCGCGTATCCCGGGTCCGTACTTGGCACTATTCGAACTACTGTTCATCTGGGACCGGCCTGCCTGACAGTGACAGCATGGAAGCAGGCGGTCGCAGTATAAGGGGGCCCTACTCTGTGTTTGGCACAGTGATACCAGTCTGTCCCCTTGGTTTTGCCCAACGACTTTCCGGATACAACCAAGATTAGGAACCAAAGCTGTCAGCGGGAACCCGGAAGAAGGACGATGTGCACACTATGTCGACACTTGTCCATGTTTGGACGTATCCGGCTGGGCACCGGGTATATAAGGTGCCCCACCGCCTCCTGCGTGAGGGATCGCGTGCTGGAACACATTGTGACCTAATTCTTGACCTAGTTCATCACGTAGAGAGAAGGGTGGCTACTCGGTAGCAAGAACATTGTACTGTGGCTACTCGGTGAGACACCAGAATACATAGAGAAAGGCAGGAGTAGGGGTTTTACCTCCTCACGAGGGCCCTGAACCTGGGTAGATCGTGTTGTTTGCAGTGTTTACTTCGTACCTCACGCGGCTACTCGTCGCGTGATCCCTCCCCGAGCACCTCCAGCGTCCTTCGTCCCCACATCTTTAGCCATCCCATGGCATCTGCCGTGACACCACCACGACAGTTGGCGCCCACCGTGGGGCAACCAGCGGCGCTGGCTGGAGTTTCTGTTCGGACGGGGTCTTCTTCAGCGGAGCGCGTAGTCTGTGGCCTTGTCCACAGATTTGGCTCCTTCGACTTCGTCACCGACAACGCCGGCGATTTCGGCGGCAAGGCCATGCCGGAGGGCGGCTCGGTGATCTCCTTCGGCTCTCACCTCGTCTACGTCGCCACCGTCGCCAACCGCGCGTACCCCGAGCTGGTGCATGACGCGGAGGATCCTCCCGCGGTGATCGCTGCTCACGGAAGGCCCGCGTGCCGTTCTGCGAACTGCGTTGAGGTGATGGTGACTGGCTTGGCGGCAAACGCCGGCACAGCTGCTGCTGGCGTCGCGGCCGTCGTCGATGACCCTGCTGGCGCGAGCGCTGGTGGCAGAACTCACCGGCCCTACGAGAAGGAGTGCAACTTGCCGCCTTCCACTACTCCGACTATTCCCGCGTCGGCTGGGCGACTTGGCATGCCAACTCCCACCGACATCGAGCTTCTAGCCATGAGGGAGCAGCTTGAGCGGCAGCGCCAGGAGCTGCTTGCCGAGCAGGCGGAGTTGGATAAGGTGAGGCTGGAGTTGAGTCTAGATCAACTCGAGTACAACAAGGCTCACGGCTTCACGCCAGTCACTAGGAGGGCTAGCAGAGTAGGCGCCACTCGGCGCAACCTTGGTGCCGAGATGGCAACAGTTGTAGAGGTTCCTGCTCAGTCCGCCACCGTAAACACCTCAACCCGGCCCAGATATAGCACACCCGCCAAGACACTTAGAGCTGCAGAGGCTGTCGCTGCCGAGTTGCCTCGTCTTGATGGCGACGCGCGTGTTAGACAGCAGGAAAGGCTCAACGAGTTGGTGTTGGAGGCCGCTAGGCAGAATGAGGAGTTCCGAAAAGCCAACCCGGGTGCTGGAGCTTCGCAGGTGGTGCACTCGCACGCGGCTAGATCTAACGATCAGGCCTCGTCTCCGCACCCCAGCCGCGAGAAGAGCCGCAGCGGACGTTCGGCTAGAGATAGGCAAATGCAGGTGTATGACCCGGCTGCTGCCGCGAGACAGCTTGCTGTGCCGCAGCAGCCCGGGCAGGAACACAACGCTGCAAGAGCAGGCTCTCAAGACCATCAAGCTCAAAGCAAGGCCCGAGATGGAGCGCGTCCAGGACCTTCTCGGCAACCCGCAGCTCAGCCTACTCTGCAGAGGCAGCAGCCGCGCGCAGTGGCGCCAGTCGCCAACCCGGTAGAGCAGCCTGCTGCTGTGCAGGTGGACAGATATGATGATGGCTACTCGGCCATGGAGATGGCTGGCTATGATGTTCATGATCGTGTTGGCGAGCGCATGCTGGCGCCTGGAGATGCGAGGCATCAGTTGGACCGGATCAGCTTGTCAGCGCGGCTGGAGAACACGGGTCCTCCTGGCCCCGAGTGCTTTGGCCCGCGCATCATGAACGAGCCGTCCGTGAAGAACTTCCAGCTCGCGAGGGGCACCAAGAGCTACAATGGCAGCACCAAGCCGGAAGATTGGCTCAATGACTATGTCACCGCGGTCCATATCGCGAACGGCAACAGAAGGTGGGCGGTGCGCTATGTCCCACAGATGCTAGAGGGTCCAGCTCGCACTTGGCTCAACAACTTGCCCAAGAACAGCATCAACTGCTGGCTGGATTTCTCGGATGCCTTCATCAGCAACTTCACGAGCACATACAAGAGGCCGAATAGGCCACAACAGCTATCCGCTTGCAGGCAGCGAGAAGACGAGACAGACCGCGAGTACCTTACTCGGTGGAGCACATTGAGGAACACCTGTGAAGGTGTGAATGAAGCACAGGCCATTACTTGGTTTGCGCAGGGATGCAGGCATGGCAGTATGCTATGGCAGAGGTTGCAGAGGGAGATGCCGAACACTTTGGCGGAGACCATCAAGATTGCGGATCAGTACGCACTCGGTGATCCTACTCAGCCCCTGATGGACTCCTCTGAGCCGAGAAGAAACTTCAGCAACAGCAAGCGCAACGAGTTCCGCAACAAGCGCCGAGTAGATACTCGGTATGATCCTGAAGAGGTGAATGCAGTGACTGTTGGAGCTGGTGGCAGCCAGAGGCAGAAACCTGCTGGAGCCTACGGGCAGAACCAGAACCAGGGCCAAGGCAACAAGAAGCCATTTCGCGCTTCTCAGTCGGGTAGCGGAAACTCCGAGCAGCCGAAGAAGTTTGTCTTTGATGACATGAAGGATGGCCCATGCAGTTTTCACACTCACCACCCCTCGAGGCCTGCTAACCACACTACTCGGCAGTGCGAGTGGTGGGATGTGATCAAGAGTGACGGCCTGCCTCCTCCTCCTCCTCTGCCAGCGGCCAATGCCAATGTGCAGCCTACTCGCGCACCCGCAGCTCGGCCGCCAGTGTACCCGAGAAGAGAAAATGTGAACCAAGTGGCTTTAGGAGCCAACCGCAACTTCAACAATGAGAGCTACCGTAACAACAACAACAACTACAACCGCAACAACAACAGAGGCAACAACAACTACCAGAGCAACAACAACAACGGCAACAATGGGGGTGGAGGCTCCAACCAGTACCAAGAGCACCACGAGAGCTACATGATCTTCACCTCTGAGCCAGTCGACAAGCAGTCACAGCACAGGCGGGCCATGGAGGTCAATGCAGTGATTCCTGCTGTCCCTCATTACATGTATTGGTGCGACCAGGAGATCAGGTGGTCCCGAGCAGATCATCCCAAGGTGATGCCCAATCCGGGTAGCTATGCCTTGGTGCTGGATCCTACCTTCCTGGGCCCCGAGAAGAATGTGAGGTTCAGCAAGGTGCTAATCGACAACGGCAGCAGCATCAACATCGTATACAAGGACACACTCGAGAAGCTTGGCCTGGCCGAGAACATGATGCCGCCCAGCAAGACCACTTTCCATGGCATTGTGCCCGGGATCTCGTGCAACCCGATTGGCCGAGTATGGATAGATGTGCTATTCGGCACCAGGGAGAACTGCCGCACAGAGCGCCTGCAGTTCGAGGTGGTTGATCATCAGAGTCCTTACCATGCTCTACTCGGCAGGCCTGCTCTGAGCAAGTTCATGGCCTCTACTCATGTTGCATATCTGAAGATGAAGATCCCTGGTCCCAATGGCATAATTACTATCTCTGGTGATTACAAGAAGTCCATGGAGTGTGCCTCTGCTGGTTCCCAGTTGGCGGAGTCGATGGTGATTGCTGCCGAGAAGAAGAAGATGTACGAGGTGGTGGCTATGGCGCAATCCACGCAAGCTTGCGCGCAAGGCGTGCCGAGTACCCAACACGGGACCGCATTCCAGGCATCCCAGGAGACCAAGAAGGTCCAGGTCGACCCCGAGTTCCCCGACCGCGTAGCCATCATTGGCTCCGGGTTGGCGGAGAAATAGGAAAGCGAGCTCATCCACTTCCTCCGTGAGAATCGGGATGTATTCGCCTGGTCCAATGAAGATCTACCAGGAGTCCCGAGGGAGTTGGTTGAGCACTCATTACATGTGCGTCCTGACGCCAAGCCAGTGAAGCAGGCTATGCGCCGCTTCGGAGATGAGAGAAGGAAGGCCATTGGTGACCAGATCACCAAGCTACTGATAAGCAATTTCATCATGGAGGTGCTGCATCCGGATTGGCTAGCCAACCCGGTCATGGTCGAGAAGAAGAAGGAGGATCCCAAGGCTGCCACTGCATGGCGCATGTGTGTCGACTACACCGACTTGAACAAGGCATGCCCCAAGGATCCCTTCCCGCTACCTCGCATCGATCAGGTGATCGATTCCACTGCTGGTTGTGAACTGTTGTCTTTCATAGATGCCTACTCTGGTTTCCACCAGATTGCACTCAATCCTGCTGATCAAATAAAGACTGCTTTCATTACCCCGTACGGGGCTTATTGCTATCGTGTCATGTGTTTTGGCTTGAGGAATGCGGGTGCAACCTATCAGAGATGCATGCAGAAATGCTTGCACGACCAGCTCGACAAGAATGTGCAGGTGTACGTAGATGACATTGTCATCAAAACGAATAAAACACATACTCTGCTTGCCGACCTGGAGGAAACCTTTGCTAACCTACGCAAGTACAAAATGAAGCTGAATCCGAGTAAATGCACCTTTGGTGTCCCGGCTGGTAAGCTACTCGGCTTCCTGGTATCTAGTCGGGGCATTGAAGCCAATCCTTCTAAGATAAAAGCTATTGAGAGCATGTCTTTGCCGAGATCCCTGAAGGATGTGCAGAAATTCACTGGTTGCTTGGCATCTCTGAGCCGTTTTCTGGGCCGAATGGGCGAGAAGGCCCTGCCTCTGTACCAATTGATGAAGAAAAGTGACAAGTTTGTCTGGACACCGCAAGCAGATGTGGCATTCAACGAGTTGAAAGCAATGCTGGCTAGCGCTCCCATCTTGGCTAGTCCGCTACCCAAGGAGCCTATGCTGCTGTACATTGCTGCGACTAACCGAGTAGTCAGTGTGGTGATTGTGGTGGAACGAGAAGAAGAAGGCAAGAGTGTGCAGCGCCCAGTATTCTATCTCAGTGAAGTGCTGTCTAGCTCCAAGCAAAACTACCCGCACTACCAGAAGATGACCTACGGCGTATACTTGGGCGCCAAGAAGCTAAAGCATTATTTCCAAGAGCATCCTATCACGGTGGTGAGCTCTGCTCCCATCTCGGATATCATGGGCAACAAGGAGGCGAGTGGCAGAGTAGCCAAGTGGGCAATCGAGCTGGCCGCGTATGCGCCCACGTATGTGAGAAGAGAAGCCATCAAGTCTCAGATTCTGGCAGAATTTTTGGTGGATTGGGCCGAGGTGCAGTATGAACCTCCTGCTCCGGTTTCTAATTACTGGAAGATGCACTTTGATGGCTCGAAGGTGAAAGAAGGCCTTGGTGCTGGCGTGGTGCTTACGTCACCCAAGCGAGATCAACTCAAGTATGTGCTGCAGATCCACTTCAAGGCGTCCAACAATGTAGCAGAGTACGAGGCAGTGGTGCATGGCTTGCGAGTAGCCAAGGAGGTTGGCGTGCAGCGCATTATATGCTATGGCGATTCAGATCTGGTGGTGCAGCAAGTCTCTGGTACATGGGATGCTCTGGATGCCAACATGGCATCATATCGTTTCCTGGGGCAGTCTATGACTGGGTTCTTCGAAGGCTGTGAGTTCCAGCACATTCACCGAGCAGAGAACGAAGCAGCAGATGAGCTATCCAAGTTGGGATCTTCTCGGCAATCCATTCCGGCGGGAGTCGCCTTGGAGCACTTGAGGAAGCCATCCATCAAGCCTTCTCCCAACTCAGAGTCCATATTTGTTCCTTCTCTGCCAAGTGAAGAATCTGATCCCATGGAGATTGACTGGGAGAATGCTACAGGAAACTCGGGGACTGCCATTCCTTACTCGGGGACTGCCACTTCTTACTCGGGGACTGCCGTCCTCTACTCGGGGACTCCCACTCCTTACTCGGGGACTGCCACTCCTTACTCGGGGACTGCCACTCCTTACTCGGGGACTGCCATTCCTTACTCGGGGACTGCTGTCCTTAACCCGGGGACTGTCGCATTCATCGAGGAAGTCCTTGCTAATCGGTCTGGGCTTCAGAGAAGTGCTCCCCGTCCCTAAAGAGCAACCAGAGGTACCCGTCCCAATGGAAGTGGACGAACCAGTGTTTCCCATACGGGAGACACCGAGTTGGGCTATGCCCATATTATCCTTTCTAAGGGACGGTACTCTACCAGAAGATGAGGTGGCTGCAAGACAGATTCAGAGAAGATCCAAGGGCTACACTATAGTCCGAGATGTGCTGCACAAGAGAAGTGCCACTGGCGTGCTGCAACATTGTGTGGACCCAGCGGAAGGAGAAGAGATCTTGGTAGAGATACACCAAGGGGAATGCGGGCATCATGCCTCTTCTCGAGCATTGGTCAAGAAAGCTTTTCGGCATGGCTTCTACTGGCTCACAGCACTGCAGCAAGCTAAGGACATCGTGAGAAAGTGCAATGGCTGCCAGATGTTCGCAAGTAAGATTCACATGCCTGCTTCGAGCTGAAGACAATCCCTATCACTTGGCCATTTGCTGTTTGGTGTTTGGACATGGTCGGGCCTTTCCAGCCGGCTAGAGGCAACATGACTCACATTCTGGTCATGGTGGATAAGTTCACCAAGTGGATCGAGGTGAAGCCTATTCGGAGGTGCGATGGGGCCACAGCTGTGAAATTCGTGAAGGATGTGATCGTGAGATATGGCTACCCGCACAACATCATCACCGACAACGGCACAAATTTTGCTGAGGGAGCAATGGTGCGGTTCTGCAGAGATAAGCATATCCGGCTAGATGTTGCGTCTGTTGCGCATCCAGCCTCCAATGGGCAGGTTGAAAGAGCAAATGGCATGGTACTGGCAGGCATAAAGCCAAGGCTGATGGAGCCATTGCTGAAAACACCTGGGTGTTGGTTAGACGAGTTGCCAGCGGTGTTGTGGAGTCTAAGGACTACCCCTAACCGGTCAACCGGCTACACGCCATTCTTCTTGGTATACGGGGCTGAGGCCGTGTTGCCAATAGACTTAGAGCATGACTCCCCCCGAGTAACCCTCTACACTGAGGTGGAGGCGAGAGAAGCTCGAGAAGACGATGTTGACCTGCTTGAAGAAGCAAGAGAGCTGACTCTGTCACGTTCGGCTATCTACCAGCAAAACCTGCGGCGTTATCATAGCCGAAAGGTGAACCCAAGGGTTTTTCGAGAAGGAGACATGGTCCTTAGGCTTGTGCAGCGCACAGCCGGGATGCACAAGTTGTCTCCTCCATGGGAAGGGACTTTCATTGTGAGCAAAGCGCTGCACAACGATGCTTACTATCTTATAGATGCGCGCCCACCACAGGCGAACAGGGCAGATAAGGCTGGAGAGGAAACCAAGCGCCCTTGGAATATAGCTCTACTCCGTCGTTTTCATTCGTGAGAAAAGATGTGTATGTACCCTCTTATCCGAGTTGAAATTCTACTCTGCAATCTGAAATTGATCTCGGGGACTGCCCTCGTCCAAACTTGCTCTAAGTGTTTTTACTCGGTTTTACCTTTTGCCTATTCGGTTGCTCTGCTTCAAAATTCAAAGGTACATTGAGTACTGTGTTTAAACCTACAAGCCAACTCTTCGACTTTGCTGCTGTCCGAAACCCGGCTTCATGGCAAGCAAGAGAACAAGCAAAAGGTCCATGAGCACAAGAAAAATTACTAAGGAAAGGAAGAGTGCAGGAACCGAGTAGGGTGCCTTTATTACTGTTCTGTGTCTTATCTTTTCGGCTAAGTGGTGGGCTGCGTTACTATGTTTGTTTCTAAGCGGCTGAGTATTTGTAGCTCTACTCTTTGACTCTTGTGACTCGAATACCAAAAAAGCAACAAGTTGCGGGTAGAGCTGAGACGAAAAGAGAGAGTGAATAAGAAATGCAACTCGGGGACTCGTATACTAACGCAACCCGGCATCGAGCCAGGGCTGCTCAAATTGACTAAATCAAAAGTAACAAATACCAAGTGGAATAAAATCGAGTAGCAAGCAACGAAATAAAATAGTCTGATACATTTGCTCCCGGCATCCCGGGGATCTGATAAGTGTTTGAGTAAAAAGTTTGCAGGATAAAATCATGTTGAGGAAGCGGTGTTGTCAGTGCTGGCCTTGGCGGCTTCATTTTCTGTGGTGGCCTTGGTCGCCTTCGCCTCCGAGCTGGCATCAGCTGTTTTCGCAGCTTCCTCTTCGGCGCTGGCGTTGGTCGCGTCCGCTTCCAAGTGGACGGTGGTGGACTGCTCCATCTCGACGTCGTGCTCGGTGGCTACCTGGTCTGAGGTGGCCGTGGCCACCGAGACATGTCCTGTTGCCAAGGAAGAACCAGAAGCTTGGCCTTGGGGGCGTACCGTGTCGTCGAGGGAGGCTCCTGATGAGGTGCCGAACTCGAGGGCGGCTGTGTCGATCTACTCGACCTCTTCATCGCTACTCGCGACGACCGCGGCCTTCCCTTTCCTGGCCTTGCCCCTGGGTGAATCGAAGAAGCCCAACTCGGGATCTGATTCTTCGTCCTCCTCCACCTCGGTGTCGGGTTCTGTGAGGCCATCGATGAAGGTTGCCGTGTCAGCATACTCCGCAACCTCATGCGCAATCAGCTTGTGCATGGTCACGCAGCTGGGATCCTTCTCCCACTTGGAATTGGCGCGCTTCCCGCGGATAATCTGCATGTTCAAGTTCTCATACCAGGAGGCGACGCAAAGCAGCATCAAATCAGCACCCGCCCGAGCTCCCGAGGCGCGCCACTTCTTCAATTCGGCCTTCACGTTTCGCAGCTTCAGAGCAAGGCCACAAATAGTTGTTGGCGCAGGATCCTGGGGCCAGAAGAGCTTGTGGAGCTGGAAGGCGGTGCGCACCAGGTCAGTGCCCACGCCGGCTAGGCGTTCGAACTGCCCTCGCATCACCAGCATGCTATCCTCGATCTCGGCTCTGGTGTCTGCAGCCTCGCCCTTCTCAATACGAGCTGCTTGGGCCTTGGCCAAAGCAGGCGCGCAAGAGGACACGATGTCAGGGAAGATTTCTGCAAGAAGCAAGTGAGAAATTCAGTAACAGAACTAGAGAGGAGGTAGGACCGAGAAGAAGAGATGCAGAAAGGAGAAAACTTACGATTCAACTCGTGGCGCAGCCCCTGCAGCTGGCTCTTCCATGCTTCTTCATTGGATACATGCTTCTCCTCGAGCAAGCGGAGCCCCTCCAGCTGAGTAAAGAGCCCAGCATTGGCTTTTGTCAGCACCTCGCACTCCTACTTGAGGGCTTTCACCTTGGCATTGGCTGTTGTCTCGGTCTTTGCCTTCTCGGCGATGACTCTGTCCCTCTCGGCACCAAGGTTGATAGCATCCTGGAGTGCCTTCTGCAGCTGGAGTTGCAATTTCTCCATCTCGGTAGCATGCTCACTCTGCAGAGCTGCAGATTGGCTTGCCAGTTGCACCTGCACCTCAGCCGGTTTGAGGCAATCCTGATGTTCTACAACAAACTTCTTATGATCTTCTGAAAAGAGCAAAGCACGGTTAGCAGAGAAGCGAAAGAAAGAAACAGACACAAGGGCGAACCGAGTAGACAGTGGTTTACCTTCAAGCTTCTTGATGGTGGCCTCGCCATTCTCAACAAAGGCACGGCAGTTCGCATGCTCGTCAACCAGGGCTTTCAGTTTCCCTGCGGAGTAGAAATGGTTAATGCAAAAAAAGCAGAAGCGGACGTAAACAAAAAACGCAAGAACCGCGTAGCAAGAAGCGTACCTTCCACCTCAGACAGCCTCATGGTACTGTTCATAACTTCCTTGTCGGCTTCCTCGGCGCTCACTTTCTCTTTCTCCAAGGCAGCAATGCGTCTCTTGGCAATGGCATGGTTCCAGAGAAGTTGACGGTGCAAGTTGGTCCGTTTCAGTACGCTATTCTGAGAAGCAAAAGAAACAAGAATCAGGCAAAGTAATGGAGATTCAACCCGAGAAGGAGGCTACTCGGGAGAGTGTCCGCCTACTCGGCCAGAATCTCGGGGATTGGGTGATGGATAAGGAAAAGAGGAAGACGAGTAGAAAAGAAGAAAAAATGCAACTCGGAAAGGATGATTAAGAACTTACCGCGAAGGATTGCTCGAGGTCCTCGGCGTTCTTGCGGTGGACAAACATCTTGGCGGCAAGTGTAGAAGAGGTGGTCGAGACGGTCATGGGTTTGCAACCCAAGTCCACCTTGTTCCAATCCTGACGCATATGGTCGATGTCGCCCAGATCGATGCCGTTCCAGTTGGGGTTGCCGAGGACTTTGCTGTCCCACTTGGCGTCGATGAAGCCGATCAGGTCGAGTACTTGCTCGAGGCTCTGGGACCTGATCGCTTGGTCTTGAGCTCCACGAGAAGCAATGGAGACGGACCTGTCTTGGTTTGGGGCCGGGGGCCTGGCGTTCACTGCCACGGCTTTTCTCCCTTTCTGAAGAGCGAGACTCCGATCCTGGGGGGAAAGGCCGATCTGGTGCTGCTGGCTAACCTTCACCATGTAATCAGGGTAGCAGGGCTGATCAGCTACAGTAGCGGCGGCAGGAACCGCGTTGGGATTGCGGATAACCAGCTGCCTGGACTGGCCAGCTGATGTCGGCGGCGGCTTGTCGGCAGCTCTCTTCTTTGCTGTCTCCTTCTGAGCAGTTGGCTTCTCGGAGATTGGCTTCTCGACTTTCTTCTTCTCGGTCTCCTTCTTCTCAGCCTTCTCCTTCTCAGCTCTCTCCTTCTCGGCTGCCTCCTTCTCGGAAGCATCTTGGGCACTCTTCCTAGTAACCGGCTTGGCTGAAGGGCCGGTTGCAGCTTTGGGTTGCGGACCCAGGGAGGAGTCTGGCTGAGCGCCACCTTGGTCAGTTGGTGGCGCCAGGGGCGCGCTGTCTGATGCGCCGTCTGGCTGGGCGCTACTCTGCACGGCGTCTGGTTGCACGTCGCTCAGAGGGTAACGCCCAGTCGCGTCCTCTACCCGCTGTTCAGCAGCAGGATCAGGCTGGGAGATATCCATTGCTTCCACCCGCGCCTGGGACGCAGGATTCTCTTGTTCGGCAGCCCCTGTGGCTGGCTGCTCATGTTCAGCTTCTGGCTGCTCAACGGCGGCGTCGTGGTGCATCTCTGTATCTTGATCTTGGTTCCCCTCGGCGGTGTCGGCCGGAGGGGAAAGTGGCTTCTCTTGGTGAGCAGTGTCCTGCGCCTCCTGCTCGGCGCGGGATTGTTGCTCTGGGTCGGTGCCTTGGGCATCAGTGCCCTGTGGTGGTGCGTTGGCGGTGGTATTCTCATCATCGTCGAGGTTGATTAACTTGTCGACGTCAATGGCAGTTTGCTTCTTGGCCTGGTCAGGCGCGAAAGCAGCATTCGCATCTAAGGGAGCTCTGACGAGGAAGGTAAAATCAGAAATTAGAGGAGGGCAGAGGAAGATTAAGAGAAACAGCGAAGTACAAAATTGGGAATTAACCGAGAAGAAACTTACGCTTTGGTGGAGGGAATCGTCCGTCTTGTTCTCTTCACGACCTTCTTGGTCGCCTTCTCGGTTGCCTTCTTCTTCTTGGCGGGGGGCTCTAAGGCGCCACTGCCTGTCCGCTTGCGGGTAACAGGAGCGGCGACTGATAGAGGATTGGCCTCAAGGGCTCTCTCGTCCTCATCCTCGTCATCATCCTCAGCATCTGCAGCGTCTGTGAAATAGAGAGGAAGAAAAACACTTCAAAAACAGCAGGCAAAGGGCTAGTGTTTCTTGCGGAGAGAAAGCGTGAATTCAGTTACCTTCTAACTCGTCATCAGACCAATCGCGGAGAGACGTCTCGGCATGCTGCTTCTCTGTCGAAGGGGAATGAGGAAGATTGATCTGATCCGCGGTCTCGAGGGAGGCCTGGTCATCTTCTTCTCGGTCATCTGACCAATTGCCCTCGAAGCGTTCGCAGCTTTCAGCTTTCTGGCGGTCAAGAACCTGAAGAACAGGGAAGTGTAGCAAGTTAACCGAGTAGCACGAAGGCACTATACCCGAATAGGCGTGCAAACACAAAGCATACTGAGCCTAGGGAAATTTGCTAGATATCCTACTCGGAAAGGCATGCAAGGATCAAGCATATTAAGCCTAAGAATTTCTTCTAAGTATGCTACCCGGCAAGGCGTGCAAACATCAAGCATACTAAGCCTAAACGGTTCTGATAAGTGCTCTACTCGGTGCGGAATGCAATTGCTAATCGCAGTAGGAAGAGGAGAATATCTACTCGGATTGCATAAACTGGAAGCAGAGAAAGGGGAACATACCCGTGGAATCGGCTTCGTGCGGCTGAAGGGGGTAAACCCATACTCCCAGTCGTCGCGGAGGCCCGTGGTCAGGATGGACCTCGCGTGCTCGGCGACGTCCGCGTTGCTGAGCTCGAACGTGGTCGTTCGAGTGCAATCGCGGGGGCCTCCCAGGTAGCACATTGGATGGGAGCGCTGCTGTAGAGGCAGCACTCGGTTCTTGATCCAGCAGGCGACGGGGTCATCGCTCCTGAGGCCCTCTCCGATTAGCGCAGCAAGCCGCTCCTCCATCTGCACGGCGTTGCGGTCGTTGGAGGGCCTCGTCTTCCAGTTCTGCCCGGACGGAGCTCGGTTTCTCCAGGCGGGCAGGTTGATGCGGTCCGTCACCGGTCCCCCCTTCGTGGCGGGGATGTTCTTCACGTAGAGGAAAGATTTATGCCACATACGGACGGAATCCAAGCCCTTAATGCGAGGGTGGTTGGTTCCCGTCCGCTGCAGTATCATGGCGCTGCCGGTGTCGGTTACCCGACTGCCAGTGGCCGCGCCATCCTTTTTCCCCTTGCTCTGCTGCCGGAGATGGAAGTACTTCAGCCATGTCTGTACCGTGGGGCGGACGCCGAGAAAGGCCTCGCACACCACGGTATGATAGGCGAGGAAGACGACCGCATTCGGAGGGAGGTGATGCATCTAGACACCGAAGTGATCCAGGAAGGAGCGGAGAAAATCAGATGACGGCAGGCCGAATCCTCGCGCAAAGTGCGCGAGGAAAACGACATGCTCGCCCTCCCGCGGGGCCGGAACGAGTTCGCCGTCGGACGGCCTGCACTGAACACCAGGAGGAACCCTCCGGGTGTTCACGAGCCAGGAGCAGTCGTCAACGGTAACATCAGAACCAGCCCAGCCGGCACGAGCAGCCATGGCGGCGAGCGAGAAGGTGGTGGAAGATTGGGAAGAATCTGGTGGAGAAAACGAGTCCGCGGCGGCGCAGAGAGTTGCGCGGCGGCGGAGAGCTCAGCGGCGGAGAAGAAACGGGGAGGCGAAATAGGAAAGTACGAAGGTGGGAGAAGAGGAAGTTACCGGTGGGGGTATTTATACCCTCTCCTCAGATTACCGTTACCATCGGGGTAGTGGGATCGATCGTGGCCATAACACCCGTGTGGTGGGGCCTGTGGCCGGATAGAAACGCACGCAAGCGCGGAACGCGCGCGTAACGGCCACAGCTGATCCCACGACCAGATCGTGGTCTATTACTGCGCTTGATGGGACATGACGAGCCGGTGGGCCCGCTCCGTAAAAACTGGGCGCGTGGCACGTCGTGTCCTGGGCAGCGAGACGTCGGGGTCGCGGATGCTTGGCACGTGTCCAGTTGCGGCACGGAAGGCTGGATTGCGCTCTGCGCTGCAGAGACGCTAGAGGAGAAATTCTCTAAGTCTTTTTACTCGGTTACAGAGTAGAAAGCTGGTGCTACTCGGAAGACAGGAAACTCAAAGTACTTTCTAGAGTACTACTCGGAGGTTCTTACTCGGCATCTTGAGGTTCAAGGGCTATGTTGCAAAGATTGGTTTTAAACTGGCAGAGCCTAGTGAACGAGTTCGCAAGACCCTACCAGCTTCGGGGACTGCTGTCGGGGGGTTACCCCCGAGTAGGGTAAAGACAAGTGGTAAAAGCAACTGTCAGAAGAGAGGTTTGGTCGAGTAGCCGCCTACCCGGTACTTGCTACCCGGTCGACTGCTACTCGGTCTCACCTCAAGATGACCAGAAGGAGATATCAATCAAGTTCTGTCTATTCGAGTAGAAGAGTTGACCCGAGTAAAATTGGCGGGAACCTACTCGGGCCAGAAGTCAAAGGAGCCGTTCTGACACAGGATCCCGCGTATCCCGGGTCCGTACTTGGCACTATTCGAACTACTGTTCATCTGGGACCGGCCTGCCTGACAGTGACAGCATGGAAGCAGGCGGTCGCAGGATAAGGGGGCCCTACTCTGTGTTTGGCACAGTGATACCAGTCTGTCCCCTTGGTTTTGCCCAACGACTTTCCGGATACAGCCAAGATTAGGAACCAAACCTGTCAGCGGGAACCCGGAAGAAGGACGATGTGCACACTATGTCGACACTTGTCCATGTTTGGACGTATCCGGCTGGGCACCGGGTATATAAGGTGCCCCGCCGCCTCCTGCGTGAGGGATCGCATGAGGGATCGCGTGCTGGAACACATTGTGACCTAATTCTTGACCTAGTTCATCACGTAGAGAGAAGGGTGGCTACTCGGTAGCAAGAACATTGTACTGTGACTACTCGGTGAGACACCAGAATACATAGAGAAAGGCAGGAGTAGGGGTTTTACCTCCTCACGAGGGCCCTGAACCTGGGTAGATCGTGTTGTTTGCAGTGTTTACTTCGTACCTCACGCGGCTACTCGTCGCGTGATCCCTCCCCGAGCACCTCCAGCGTCCTTCGTCCCCACATCTTTAGCCATCCCATGGCATCTTCCGTGACACCACCACGACACCGTCCTTCGTCCACCGCCCCGACCCCGTCCCTTCGTCCATCGCCCCCAAGACTTTGGACCTCTCCCCCAAGACGAACCGCCGCCTCAAGAAACTGGAGCGGCTGGAGAAGAAGGAGTCGAAGGCGGAGGAGAAGAAGGAGGCGAAGGCTTTCCGGGCCCACATCAAGCGGGCCCGTGAGAGCGAGGAGGAGAGGATGCGGGCGGAGAACCGCCGCGCCCGCGTCAAGCAGGAGATGGAGGCCAGGGCGGCGGAGTGGAGGAAGTAGGGCGCCGGAGGGCGGCAAGGGCTCCCGCATGCAGAACGGGAGCAGTTAGAGCTAGGCCTTTTTTTTAAAATTAAATGTAATGTCCCTCGGGCCCCACTGAATATATGTAAAGTGGGGCCAGTTATCCTTTCTAAGTATGTTTAATTATATATAAAGTTATGTTTACTTATATTTGTCCAAATGTACCCACTGTTTAGAAGTTTTATCCTTTCTAATTATCGCTTTAAAATCTCCACATTGTAAACAAAATTTATATATAAGAGATGTGATGCATTATGTTTTCTAAGATAATATACAAATTTCAGTTATCACAGTATATATTTTATATTATTAATACGAACAATTTGATGGTTTAATAAATGGATAATGTGTAGTCTGTATGTAGTGATTAATAAATATAAATGGATAATGTGTAGTCTACATGTTGACATTGGGCCTCATTTAACATTGAGCCGCAAGCAACGGTCAACAGCTGGGGCCCACATGCAGCGCCAACCGTCAACAGCTGGGACACACAAGCCGCGCCAACGCTCAACAGTTGGGGCCCATAGGACGCGCCAACGGTTCTATGATGGGTCCCACTGGTCAGCATCCTAACGGGGACAGAAAGTTACGGTGGGAGCAGCGAAACGAGTCCTTGCGCACAAACTAGGGGTAAAACTGTGGTCGATTCGGCGCTAGGGGTAAAACTGAGGTCGTGTTACCAACTGAGGGCACCCTGTTAAATAACCCTAAAATATGTTATCTGCATGAACATTGGATTAAGCCAGGATGAGGGTATTAACATTGCAAATAACGTTAACCATGCTACAATCTGTAAATTATCAACCTTTTTATTTATGAAAAATTAGATTAAACGATCCGATAATATATTATGGCATGCCACTTCTCCGAAAGCGACCATCTTAGACACTACGTGAAAAATGGCCTGAAAGCCAAAAGTAGGTTTTTTTTGCGTGACAAAAAGTAGGTTCCACTATAATCTTGTAAAGATAACCTCTAGAAAAATAAAATTTGAAGACTTTTGGTTTCGTAAATTAACACGTCAAAGCGTTCTACAAAAATCTTGATTTGTGTGAGACGAAAACTGAAACACATTTGATAAGACAACCTAGAAAACAGTGGTCATATTAAGCATAACAGCCGTACAAAGACTTGAGTAGAGAAGTATAAATTGCCAATATCAGTGAGAGACCACAATTGGATCATTCATTACAGTGATGACCTGCAAGAACAAAAAAAAAATCTATTACTTTGAAAGAAATGTGATACAACAATGACACCGCGAAATTCAGTCATCATATATACTCCTCTATGACGAATGACTAAAATAACCAGGAAACCTCACCTCTGAATCATTTAGGCCCATCTCAGCATGAATTTGTGTTGGTGGGTACTATGACATATCTGCACCAAGGAAATACGGAATTACAAGATTGCAACCATCTTCCGCACGAGGAAATATGTTGGTGTTCACAGCAGGGTGCATTATAGGATCCATGACCGAGTATACCATCACACTTCTGATTAATACATATTGTATCAGTATATAAGAATAAATTTGAAAAAGTATATCAATCATGTGATCAACAGCCATAAAAAATGTAAATACGATTTAAACTTGATAAAAAGGAATCAACTAATGCATAGAATGGGGCGCCATCGAGATGGTTTCCCTTTGTTAGACTGGTGGACTATGCAGATATACTGAAGGCATGATTGCACCATAATTTAGCGCAAAATCAATGGCCACCTAGTCCATCTTATCCG
The DNA here is from genome assembly GCA_028641055.1 of Alopecurus myosuroides. Lineage (NCBI taxonomy): Eukaryota > Viridiplantae > Streptophyta > Magnoliopsida > Poales > Poaceae > Alopecurus > Alopecurus myosuroides. Next base: position 209,128,803 of record CM054061.1, on the reverse strand, counting down.
TTACTATAGCATTGTGCCACAAACATAAGTAAGTTCAATTTAAAAAGCAATGACGAGTAGTGCTTTCTAGCCGAGTTACTTCACATTCCAGTAACTCCAAATTGGTTCCATTCTTTTTATTGATTGTAAATACAGTAACTTATTATATTAATGCCACATTTTGAATATACATATCTTGGTATCTCTGATACTAAGATGGCAATATTTTCCAATAATTAAACTTGGGAGGGTAGCTCACACATCTTCTATACCTAAATAGGAATGACCCACTACCTGAATTTCCAGCTCTCTCATGCGTCCACGTAGCCTTTTATTCCCCGCGCGTTGATTCACTGCTTTCGTTCGCCCAGTTACCCGTGCGTTCCTAGGCTGCCACGATGCTGATCTCTTTTTTAACCGGCCTCCCTTGATCGACCGCCCTCGCGTCACATCGCTAGCCTCGCTTCTGGGCTGCACGACAAGCCCAGCCTTGCATCGCTCGGCCTCGCTTCTGGGCTGCACGACAAGCCCAGCCTGGGACGGACACGGGTTTCACTCATCGGTCGTATCTGTTAGTGTGTTCGTCTTCCCTTGGTCGTACCTGTTGGTGTGTTCGTCTTCCGTCGTGGCAGTGTCCGCCGCCGCTGCCATGCGACCTATGCCCTTTTCGCTGCAAATGAAACCGCCCCATCATGACAACCATTTATCTGCCATGATTGCCCTACGTAATTACAGAAGAAACTGCTACGCTGAACAGATCCGGCAGCACCTCTGATGAAGGCACACGAGGAGTCCAGGTAGTCTCTTTTCTGTATAAAATCCGTGCTCCGCCTCCCCAACCCGACTACAGGATCACTTTGCTCGAATCGTCATCAGTTCAGCGTTTGAATCCATGAATTTCTCACGCAAGACTCTTTGGTGAATTCTCTTCCTCTCAACCTGTTTTTCCAGCTGTGCCGGTCCACCATTGGCCTGCTCGCAGTGGTATTGCCAGGTGTGTTCCCCTTTCCCTTTTTACTGTTTTTTTTTGTTATAGATAGGATCTACAATGTTTCTTGCAAATCCACTGACCGCCTCTGTCATTAGGTCTTTACAATTGATGTAGCAATTCATGCATTCCTAAGAATCAAGCTTCCTCGTGATAGATTCATCTTTAAACAGCTTCCTATCCTCAAGTGGAGGATGTTCTGATGCATGGATAACTAAGATCAAATACAATATAATTTGGGGGTATGCACCCTGTCAGCCACCTGATAAATTCAATGAATTAGCTATAATTTAAATCTCAGTTGTTCGCCTCAAACCCAGTATTTTGTTGAATATATTAGCAATTTAGCACATGATTTAATTCGAAATAGCAGTAGATGAATTGCGACAGTAGCAAATACAGTAATCATGCAAACGTCTAGATCTAGTACAGTAGACAGATTGATACAATCTATTGCAAGAACTAGACATATGAATTCCAGTAACATCTCATATAGATGAAAGAGAGGTACGTACGATGGAGCGGTAGCGGCACCGCCGTTGTTGTTGTTCCCGGTGTCGGCCATGTCGTTGATGAAGAGGTTGCCGATGTCGGGGAAGAAATCGTCGTTGGGGAAGTGGTCGCCGTCAGCAGTCGCGCTCATGCGCTCCCCAAAAACCTGATCGCCCCTCTCCCGTACAGGATCACAAAAGGCGGGGTTCCGGAGGCCTGCTGTCCCTTCTCGCGGTGCACGCCGGAAGGAGGGATGGAGAAGACTTGAGTTGGCGGCGCAGTGTTTTTGGAACGGTATGACGAAGTGGTGGCTAGGGTTTACCGTATGCGCGTATTTATATGCGGGCTGGGAGAGACGTGGGCGTAACTCCACGTCTGAGTCGGTTCGGCTCCACGATCCAGAAAGGAAACGGAAACGGTTTTGGAATTAATACCAAATTAAATGACTCATTAAATTTTCCCAATCGACAAAATAAACGCTCTCGGCTCGGCTCATTCCCGCAACCCGCGGCGCGTCGTGACGAGGCGAGGCGTGGCGAGGCGGGCGGCGGAGGAGGAGGAGCGCGCGTGTGGCACACCTCTCCTCTTGCCTTGCCTACTCATACATGAGCTAGAATGGCTCACCTTATAAGGTGCTTCCACTCTCTTCAAACTAGCAATGTGGGACTAAACTTTAGTCCCACTCACTCCACTTATTATTCATGAATGGGCCATGACAATTTCAGGATTTTTAGTGGGCTTAATGGGCTAGCCAAGTGAGCCCATATGATGGAGCCCATGTAAAATTCCAACAATCCCCCACAAAGTGTCATTAGCACATTTCATAAACTCTGTTCCAAAACATTGTTTATATACCGGTGTTAGTGGAGACTGTTAAGTTGAACTTCCACTTAGAACATCATGTTACACTAGTTCACAACTTGAATAGTGGACTACGCCTTGAACTACAAGTTTGCTGTGATACCAGTTTCACACAACGTCTGAACCGATACTAGGCTGCCGCAAGGCTTCCCCGCGGTTTGGAGCGTATGCGTCATACTCCGAAGGCCTTTCATGAGTTTATTAGAGAGCACCCGATTCTCATAGACTGCGACGTTTAACAGTCAGACTCATATAGGTGAGTTCCTCAGGAGATGTTCTGTAGGACACATCTCTGCTTATATAAATAAGCCACTTGGAACACATTAAGACAAATGTCAACCTACCGTACAGATCAGGAGAGTATTGCATCTTTTATGGAGTGGAATAAATATAAGGATACTCCCCTCTCAGCCGACCAACAGCTTGTCTCCCACTTCTAATTCACGGGATCTCCGATCACATAGAGTGGGTTACCACTGTGGGCAACTCATAACGTGGGTCTTAAACCCATCTCCCTCGATGCATTATCTATCACATTCCGTGATAAACCCTTTGTGAAGGGATCTGCCAAGTTCATAGACGTTTGGATATAATCCAACGCAATAACTCCGGAGTTCTTCAATTTCCTGACAGATTTTAATCTCCTCTTCACATGTCTTGATGACTTTGCATTATCCTTAGAACTGTTCACTTTGACGATCACAGTTTGATTATCACAGTTCATTAGGATTGCGGGTATTGGTTTTTCAACCATAGGCAAGTCCATCAAGAGCTCACGAAGCCACTCTGCCTCAACAGTGGCTGTGTCTAATGCTGCGAGTTCTGCTTCCATAGTTGACCTCGTTAAGATGGTCTGCTTGCAAGACTTCCAGGAAACAGCGCCACCACCAAGTGTAAAAACATAACCACTAGTGGCCTTAAGCTCATCAGCATCAGATATCCAATTAGAATCACTATATCCTTCCAGAACCCTCGGGTTTCCGGTATAGTGAATTCCATAGCTCGCAGTGCCTTTTAAATAGCGCATAACTCTCTCAAGCGCACGCCAATGATCATCTCCCGGATTGGAAACAAACCGGCTCAATTTGCTCACAGCAAAAGAGATGTCAGGCCTCGTGGCACTCGCCAAATACATAAGCGAGCCTATAATCTGAGAATATCTCAGTTGATCTCTAGTAATCCGTTGATTCTTTCGAAGCAACAAACTAGCATCATATGGAGTTGAAGAAGGCTTGCAGTCACTATACCCAAAGCGACTCAAGACCTTTTCCACATAGTGAGATTGAAGCAGTGTGATCCCACCATTATCATCTCTCAACAGCTTGATGTTCAAGATAACATCAGCTACTCCTAGATCCTTCATCTCAAAGCAGCGAGATAAGAAATCCTTAACTTCCTTGATTAAATCAAGATTGGTCCCAAAGATCAATATGTCATCAACGTATAGACATAGAATAACTCCCTCGCCCCCACCATGGCGATAGTACACACACTTGTCAGCTTCGTTTACAACAAAGCCTTCAGCAGTCAAAGTCCTTTCGAACTTGTCATGCCATTGCTTAGGTGCTTGCTTGAGGCCGTATAATGACTTCAATAACTTGCACACCTTGCCTTCCTGACCGGGTACTACGAAACCATCTGGCTGATCCATGTAAATTTCCTCGTCCAACTCTCCATTAAGGAAAGCCGTCTTAACGTCCATTTGATGAACGAGAAGACCGTGTGAGGCAGCCAGTGATAGTAGCACACGAATAGTGGTCAGTCTAGCAACAGGTGAGTAAGTATCAAAGAAGTCTTCACCTTCTTTCTGGGTATAACCCTTGGCCACAAGCCTTGCCTTGTACTTTTCAATTGTACCATCAGGCCTAAGCTTTTTCTTGAACACCCACTTACATCCTACAGGTTTACACCCATAAGGACGATCAGTGATTTCCCAGGTTCCGTTAGCCAAGATGGAATCCATCTCGCAACGGACAGCCTCCTTCCAGTAGTCAGCATCAAGAGACGCATAGGCTTCTGAAATAGTCTTGGGTGTGTCATCCACGAGGTACACAATGAAATCATTACCAAAGGACTTTGCAGTCCTCTGTCTCTTGCTCCTTAAAGGAACTTCATTGTCATCCTCCTCGGGATTCTCAACGTGTTCTATCGGAATGGTGGATTCAGGAATCTCAGCTAATTCCTGACTAGATGAAACAGGTTTCTTCTGATTTGATGAGCTAGACATATCCTTCATAGGAAATATGTTCTCAAAGAAAGTCGCATCATTCGACTCCATAATCGTACCAACATGCATGTCGGATACCTCAGATTTTACTACCAAGAATCTATAACCAATGCTATTAAAAGCATAGCCCAGAAGAACACAATCTACGGTTTTAGGTCCAAGCTTGCGCTTCTTGGGAATTGGTATATTGACTTTCGCCAAACAACCCCAAGTACGTAGGTAGGAGAGTTTCAATCTTTTCCTTTCCCATTCCTCAAACGGAGTAATGGTTTTATTCTTTGTGGGAACTCGGTTTAGGACATGACATGCAGTCATTAGTGCCTCCCCCCACCATGCCTTGGAGAGACCCGAAGTGTCTAACATGGCGTTAACCAAATCAGACAACGTTCGGTTCTTTCTTTCAGCCACCCCATTTGACTGGGGTGAGTAGGGAGGCGTCCTCTCATGAATAATACCGTGTTCAGCACAAAAAGAATTAAACTCGTTGGAAAAATACTCTCCACCACGATCAGACCTAAGCCGTTTAATTTTACGATCAAGTTGGTTCTCAGCTTCGGCCTTATAGTTCTTGAAATAAGTTAAAGCTTCATCTTTAGATTTCAGAAGATACACATAACAATATCTAGTGGAGTCATCAATAAGTGTCATGAAATATTTCTTTCCACCTTTTGTCAATACGCCATTCATCTCACAAAGATCAGAATGTATAAGTTCTAGTGGTGCCAAGTCTCTCGCCTCCGCAGTCTTATGAGATTTGCGAGGTTGCTTAGCTTGAACACACACTTGGCATTTGGAACCTTTAACAGTACTGAATTTCGGAATTAAACTCATATTTGCTAACCGCGTCATGCAACCAAAATTAATATGACATAGTCGTGAATGCCAAACATCACAATCATTATCGTGGCAAACATTATTAATAATTTTGGTGCAAATATCTGACAAGGATAAGCGGAACAAGCCTCCGCACTCATAGCCTTTACCAATAAATTGTCCATACTTGGAAATTACAACTTTATTAGACTCGAAAACCAACTTAAAACCATCTCGACATAAACGTGAGCCGCTGACGAGATTTTTATTGATGGAGGGCACATGATGAACGTTCTTCAGCCGCACGATCTTCCCCGAAGTAAACTTCAGATCGACCGTACCAACACCACGAACAGTAGCATGTGACCCGTTCCCCATCAGCACGGGGGAAGTCCCTGTGACCTGATAAGAAGAGAACATGGAAGCATCAGCACAAACATGTACATTGGCACCTGTGTCAACTAACCATTCAGGTGAATGACAAACTGAAAGAATAGTGGGAACTATACCGTACCCAGAATCCTTCATCTCAGTGTCAGCCATGACAACATTAGCGGTCTTGCCGCTGTTCTCCTGCTGCTGCAGCTCATAACGCTTGGGGCACTTAGGAGCCCAATGGGTCAGTTCACCGCAAACGTGACATGACCCCTTTCTCTTCTTGAAGTTGGTAGAGTGCGACGGCTTAAACTTGCCATCGGGCTTGCCTTTACCCTCGGATTTCTTCTTGATATATTTAGGCTTGTTGGGAGGGTAATGTTTCTTCTGTACCACATGAGCAGAAGAACCTACCTCAACAACCCGAGCACGTGTATCCTTTGCTCTCGCCTTCTCTTCCACATCAAGAGATCCGATGAGGTCCATTACGGAAAACTCCTGTCTCTTGTGTTTTAGAGAAGTAGCAAAGGTGCTCCATGAAGATGGAAGCTTGGCAATAATGCCTCCGGCCACAAACTTGTCCGGTAACATACACTTAAAGTGCTCAAGTTCTTTAGCGAGTGACTGTATCTCATGAGCCTGTTGAACAACAGAGCGCTCATCAGTCATCCTGTAGTCATAGAATTGCTCCATGACATACAGCTCGCTTCCAGCATCCGAGGCCCCAAATTTGGCCTCGAGTGCAGCCCACATATCCTTGCCGTTATCAAACGACATATACGGATCCACGATGGAATCATCGATAATACCGAGGAGGGCACTTTTAAACATAGTGTCCATATCCTCAAAGGCCTCCAGCTGTGCTGGATTGAGATCGCCCTCAGGCTTGCCCTTGGTGGCCGCATAGCAGCGCAAGGTTTGAAACCATAGCACTGCTCTCGTGCGCCACCTCTTAAAGTCCACACCCTTGAAAGGGATTGGCCTTGTCGCCGCAATGACAGACGGCGCAGGTGCAAGAAATTGCCTATAATCAGGTTTTTGGATTGTTGAATATATTAGCAATTTAGCACATGATTTAATTCGAAATAGCAGTAGATGAATTGCGACAGTAGCAAATACAGTAATCATGCAAACGTCTAGATCTAGTACAGTAGACAGATTGATACAATCTATTGCAAGAACTAGACATATGAATTCCAGTAACATCTCATATAGATGAAAGAGAGGTACGTACGATGGAGCGGTAGCGGCACCGCCGTTGTTGTTGTTCCCGGTGTCGGCCATGTCGTTGATGAAGAGGTTGCCGATGTCGGGGAAGAAATCGTCGTTGGGGAAGTGGTCGCCGTCAGCAGTCGCGCTCATGCGCTCCCCAAAAACCTGATCGCCCCTCTCCCGTACAGGATCACAAAAGGCGGGGTTCCGGAGGCCTGCTGTCCCTTCTCGCGGTGCACGCCGGAAGGAGGGATGGAGAAGACTTGAGTTGGCGGCGCAGTGTTTTTGGAACGGTATGACGAAGTGGTGGCTAGGGTTTACCGTATGCGCGTATTTATGTGCGGGCTGGGAGAGACGTGGGCGTAACTCCACGTCTGAGTCGGTTCGGCTCCACGATCCAGAAAGGAAACGGAAACGGTTTTGGAATTAATACCAAATTAAATGACTCATTAAATTTTCCCAATCGACAAAATAAACGCTCTCGGCTCATTCCCGCAACCCGCGGCGCGGCGCGGCGCGGCGCGTCGAGGCGAGGCGGGCGGCGGAGGAGGAGGAGCGCGCGTGTGGCACACCTCTCCTCTTGCCTTGCCTACTCATAAATGAGCTAGAATGGCTCACCTTATAAGGTGCTTCCACTCTCTTCAAACTAGCAATGTGGGACTAAACTTTAGTCCCACTCACTCCACTTATTATTCATGAATGGGCCATGACAATTTCAGGATTTTTAGTGGGCTTAATGGGCTAGCCAAGTGAGCCCATATGATGGAGCCCATGTAAAATTCCAACATATTTTACGTCATGGGACATACCTCAGATCACCCCCTGTTCTCCATGATAAAAGGTTATTTCTAACTCCATAATTTCTTTCTTATATTCGGTTTATATTTATCCTTTCAGGGCAGAACTTTTCTTTTATCCCCTTCCATGATTTGGAGAAATAATGTTTGATGTTAGGTGATGTATGTTTATTTTGATATCAGATCTAACAATGTTGAATAAGCAAGCATGGAAAGCTAGGCACCTCTCTTTTCTCGGAATTATCAGCTGCCAGGGTGTGGTGGCTTTTTATAGTTCCTTATTTTTGACCACGCATTTGTGTACTGATTTGTATACAGAAGTCGTCATGGGTGCTATTGGCGTGGAGAAAAGACATTGCTATTATGCCCTTTCCGTAGTGGATGGGAATTTCAAAGGTTGAGCCATCAAGCGCCAGATGGGTTATCTTTCTCACTTCAGCCATCCTATTTACAATTAGGGGAAGCTGTATATACATTCATCGATTTCATGTGAACTTTATGTATTTCATTATTGTAAGGAGAATTTGAGTATCTGCTATCATCTATGTACTTCCAAGTAGCTTTTCCTTTCATTTTGTTTAGTTGGCATCAAAAGCAGACAGGGATCAAGAACAAATTCTACATAAAGGATTATCTATGTAATATATAGATCTTTATTTCTCTTTTTTTTTTCATTCTGGTGTACTTTATTATGCAGAGGAGAAGTCCAAGATTTATAATGTTATTTTCCATGGACATTTGGAAGTAGTAGTAGCTTTCGAAATTTCTATGAAATACCTGCCGTTTCACATTATTGGCATATTAGGCCTCATGGAATATGAAGATATATCAGTAATTTTTTTTTTGAGGATTAGATATATCATTAGTTAGTGACACATTGATACACCATGGCTTCCCGCCGCAACGCGCGGGGTATCATCTAGTATCACAAGTTATGTCAGCCAGTGAGCCAAATAACTGTTTATAACTGGTAACACAAAGATGGTTGATTAAAGTCCAAGACATTTTGTTAAAGGTCATTCATATTCAATTCATAACACTGAAAAGGAAATGAAATGTTCACTCTTGTTTGTCCATCAATGGTTGCTGCGTGGGAGGTGTCACACGTATCTTCCAAAGTACAAAGAGAAAAGATAGCATTCAGCAGGTTACTCAACCATAGCAGGCATATCTCGCCTAACAATTTCTTTTAAATAACCCCATCTGCCATTTCTTCTTGTTGTACAGTTAATTCCCCTTTTTGGGCTCGGGAGCCTTTTATTTACTGAACTGAGTTGTTCTTTTCTCTTTTGTTCCCTAGCTCTTTGGCTATTGTACAGTTGATTCCCTCTTCTTAATGAAAAGGCAGATCACCTGCCAGTTACGTTCAAATTTCTTCTTGTTGTTTTATCCCCAGCTTAGATTTCACTTCAAACTTTGCATGTTAAAAAGAACGGTTTTGCTAAATCTCAGTCGACTGAGATTTTCTTAAGTCTCAGTCACTTTTGAGAAAAGTGCAACCGTAGTTAAAAAAAAAGTGCAATTGCACTTTTCTGAACAGAAATGTACTGCTTAGAAAAGTGCAATTGCACTTTTCTTTGAACTACGGTTGCACTTTTCTGAGTTGACTGAGACTTAAGAAAAAAATCAGTCGACTGAGACGTAGGCAATCCCTAAAAAGAAGCATGGCCCATGTATTGCTATTTACTTCTCCACATAAGAAGTGCTCCTATTGCTTTCAGCGTTATCTTTCCTGTGTCATAGGCTCATGCTCCTTATCAAAGTAAGAATGTGCACAAGAGAGGTGAAATTGTGTTGCAATAAGATGAATTTTATTATGACATCATTTTCTTCATTCCCTTTTTTTCGAACACAGTACACTCTCTACGTAGACACAATGGATATTGTGAAGTACTCCCTCCGTCCCGATTTAAATGTCGCAAGGCCATTTTTGCAAACAGGCCATCCTAATTTTTTCGACAAACAAAGCAATCCTTCCGCACCGCTCCGTTGACAGCGCGTCTTATCCTCTTCCCCTCCATTCTCCACCGACCGGCGACAACACCTTCCGCGCCCGCTCCGTCGCCTTGCCGTCTACTCCGTCGCCTCACCATGCGCCGGTCACATACTCCATCTCGTCTAGACGCGTTATCTTCGTCCGCACAAACCAAATCTCAGTGAGGAGGAAAAATCAAGATGAAAGGATCCCCTTTTCCGCAAAGCGTCCGTCTTGCCGGCTCCGGTGGCGGCGCTCATGTCCTGGAGCCTGCAAAAAGGAGATGAGGTAGCCTCTCGTCTGCCTGCATCCGCACCATGGCCAGGTCGACCGGGTTGCCCACGGCCGCGCCGACGCCGCCCGCGATAAGCCCCGCGGCGATCTTGCGGTGCAGCGGCAGCACGCCGCCGTTCTCCTGCGGAGTAGAGCGTCTGGCGCGGGACGGTCGCGGAGATCCCGGAGAAGAGTCCCGCGGCGCCTCTCCTTGGTGCTGCATCGGTGGGTGGCACATCTCAGTAGGAGATGCGATTGGAGGGCGAAGGCTACGCAGGAGGAGCTTCCCGTGCAGGTCAGGACGCCCTTCTTCCTGTCACTCCTCTTCCAGATTTCCACCTGCCACTAGCTGCGGTTCCGATTTAGGATTTGATCTCCCTGTCTGCTAGTAGTAGAACAGATAGGTAAAAAGGTTAGATTTTTTCTGCACATCAACGTGAGGTGCAGAGTCTGCTTGATAGCTCCATCTGGTCAGGCCATTGAATCCCACTAAAATTCATACTGAGATTAAATATAGGCACCCACCAAAATTCAATCTAGCCATGTATCAAGCCCGCACCTTCAGTTGTACTAGCAGTTGCAAATTACTCATGTGTTTTGGAGTTGCTTAAATAGTTAACTGAAATTTGGAAGAATGACTAATTCTAGTTCTATTTTGATTAGAAATTAGCTTGAATAACAAGAGACTAGGGAGCATTCCTGTAGGCACCTCACTTCAAGTGTAAAGCTTTTTTATGCTTCACAAGTTGGTTATTTCTTGATGTCTATAGCTGCTTCATTTAGTTTTGTTCTTGTTTTTGTTACAAAAATTCACTTCCAGATGTGCTGGTTCATTTCTAGGAGTAGTAGCTGCTTGCAATTACAACCACACCAAAGTAACATAACATGCTCATTCATTTAGTAACAATGTCAGTAAATTTTATCTTGCCAGATTACAGACCAAACCAACACAGCTTGTGAAAGAAAAACCAGCCCCAATATTAGAATTATTACAAGACCTCAAACAACAATATGTAGTGTCTATCTGTTCTATACTCCCAGGCCTGGAGCTTTGTGAAGCCATTTACATACAGTTTGGAGCTAAAATTTCTCATGAATGTATCTGCATCTTCTTCCAGTGGAGTGACATTTAGCATTTCAGCTATTAAATACACTGAATATGAAATGCCGTTAAATACGTGGAGTAATTTAGTTGAATTTGGGGTGCAGATTCAAAATTCATCATCTGTTTTCACCTCTTATCATTTTTTAGGTCTTAATTTCCAACTCTTCATCGCAAATACAACAACTTTTCCCTATGATGAAACTGAACAAATGAAAAGTCTGAAGGATACTGATTTTGTTCTCACCTCTTATCACTGCATGTAATGTGCATATGGAATCTGAATATAAATCTCAGGCAAGTCAAGAAAGATTAGGTCTTACATATAATACATAGTTACAACTTACAGATAATGTGTTCTGTCAACATATCTTCTATATCAACAAAAAGAGAAGGCGATTCAACTGTTCCACATACATTTCCTTCGCTAGTTGACAGGAACACGACACACGACACGACTCTGAAAAATTTGTTTCAGAACATCAGCTAACGGCGAGCAAGAGCTTGAGATGGCCTCCCAAGTGCTTCCAGTATCCTGCCGAACACAACCTTTGTAGGGACGCACGTGACCAACGGAATTTCTCCTTGACGGTCACTGTTGTTGTTGCTTCTTGGAGGGACATGGTGCTCGGAGGGTGCTGTCGTTGCTTCTTGGAGATCGTTGTTTTTCTTCTTTACCTTTCTTAGCTTTGATGTTGCTGGTGCTTTTCCTTTCTTCTCTCTTCTTGGAGGGACATGGTGCTCGGAGGGTGCTGTCGTTGCTTCTTGGAGATCGTTGTTTTTCTTCTTTACCTTTCTTAGCTTTGATGTTGGTGGTGCTTTTCCTTTCTTCTCTCTTCTTGGAGGCTCGGGGGGAGCTGCTTCTATAAGGGCAATGGTTTCAGCTAGTAATTCAGCTGGAATAGGTAGAGCGAGGCTGATGAGGGGATAGTAACCCGGTAGACTAACTCCCGGGTGTGATCCGGCCCAAGCGACGGCTGGGCCCAATCTGGCTGGAGACAAAGAAACTTCTGGCAGGCCCAGGGCTTGTAAGGTTCGTAACCCGGATTGTGGGTTACGGTAAGGAAAGTTAGGATTTGTATGTAGAGTTCGAGTAGGACTCAGAGAGCACTCCGTAGGGCAGGCCAAGGGGGGTATGAGTGCTATATAAACCAACCCCTAAGCTTAGCCTGAGAGATTCAAGTCATAGTTGTAATACTTGTTATCGAGTATCCAGCATTATTGATATCGAGATCCGGCGAGTTATTCTCCGGTTCTTAGATCGCTTCGCCATGTCTTCCTTTGAGCTAAACCCTCTCCCGAATACCTGTGTCGACTTGCCCCAAGATCAGTTACCCCAGGTAACATCTGCCGTGATTATCCCACGACAGTTGGCGCCCACCGTGGGGCCTGCGTCCAAAGGTGTTTACATCACGGGAGAAGCTCGGAAGAACATGAAGAACTTTGTCATCGGCGAGATCTACTCCAATAACGAAGGAGAAAGGATAGTGGACAATTCCGGATGGGAGTTGGAGCCGGATCACTTTGAATCCGGATCCATGGTGTCAATCGGCCAAATCAGTATCTTCATCGGCATGGTACGTACGCTCAATTTGAAAGGACAATATCATGTGCATGTTACAGGGATTTCCAGAAGGGACAAAAGGGCGTTGAAACAAACAGTGAATCCAGCCTTCTCGAGCCCTCCGGGATACTTGAGATGGGCAGAGCAAGAGGTAACGTGGAGCAGGAGAGATCATCCAGAAGGAATAGAGCGCCCCGGGACCTTGGCGTTAGTAGTTTCGCCACAGGTCAATGGTTACGAATTGAAAAAGGTGTTGATGGACGGAGGAAGCAGCATCAATATCCTATATTGGGAAACTTTCTTGCGCATGAACCTCAAGGAGTCCCAGCTACAAAAAAGTTCGACGGTGTTCCACGGGATCGTGCCGGGTCATTCGGCACGCCCCGAAGGAAAAATTGCATTGGAAGTAGCCTTTGGAGAATCGGTAGATAACTATCGGGTGGAGTGGCTCACGTTTGAAGTAGTCAAGCTGCATAGCCCCTACCACGCTCTGTTCGGAAGGCCGGCTTACGCTAAGTTCATGGCTAGGCCGTGCTACGTATATCTGCAACTAAAGATTCCGGGCCCCAAGCAGACCATCACTATCCACGGAAGCCGGGATATAGCAGCCGAATGCGATGAGGGAGATTCAGTAATGGCCGAGCAAGCCTGCAGGAAGGAGGAACTTCAGTATTATCGGTCTCAGGTGGATCCGGATGATGGTACAGCATTGAGAAGACCAGATGCCGAAGACGAAAGAGTAAAGTTTAAGGCGGCTCAAGACACCAAGAAAGTAGATTTTGTGGAAGGAGACCCCACCAAACAGTTCACTATAGGGTCCAATTTAGAGGATGCGCAAGAAAAGGCTCTAGTAGAATTCATCCGTTCAAATGCGGATGTATTTGCCTGGACACCCAGCGACATGCCGGGTATCCCCACCGAGTTGGCGGAGCACAGTTTGCATGTGGATCCCAAGGCCAGGCCTGTGAAGCAAGGTATGAGAAAAATGAATGAAGAAAGGAGAAGAGCTATAGGGGAGGAAATAGCGCGACTGTTAACCGCAGGCTTTATCATGGAAGTATTCCACCCTAACTGGTTAGCAAATCCGGTTCTTGTGATGAAAAAGACAAATGAATGGAGGATGTGCATCGATTTCACGAGCCTCAACAAGCATTGCCCAAAGGATCCGTTCGCGCTGCCAAGGATAGACCAAATCATAGACGCGGTAGCCGGAAGCGACTTGCTATGCTTCTTAGACGCATATTCGGGATACCACCAGATTAAACTCAAGAGGGAAGATTGGGAGAAAACGTCATTCATAACCCCATTTGGGGCCTTCTGCTACAAAACCATGACGTTTGGATTGAAAAACGCGGGTGCAACTTACCAGCGGTGTATCCAGAAGTGCTTCGAGGATCAAATTGGGCGCAACGTGCACGCATATGTAGATGACGTGGTCTGGGGTATCAATACTACGCCTAACCGATCCACCCAGATGACACCTTTCTTCATGGTCTACGGCGCAGAAGCAATATTACCAAGCGACATCATTCATGATTCACCAAGAGTGACAGCCTATGTCGAAGTGGAGAACGAGAAGAACCGGCAAGACGCTGTGGATATGTTAGAAGAGCAAAGAGAGCAAGCCTTGGAAAGGTCAGCCATATACCAGCAGGATTTGCGAAGATATCATAGTCGGCGGGTGAAAAGCCGGGTCTTCCAGGAGGGAGACTTGGTCCTGCGCTTGGTTCAGACAAACGAGGGAAAGCACAAACTATCGCCACCGTGGGAAGGACCTTTCATCGTAAGTCGGAGTCTACACAATGGGTCATATTACTTGATAGATGCAAGAGAAGAATCGGCTACAGTCAACGATACTGCCCACACTACTGCACCTATGCAAGAAAGAGATAGACCATGGAACGTGGCTCAGCTACGTCCGTACTATACTTAGCAGAAAACGATGTAACAGGCAGCAGGTTTCAGACGCACTCTTTTCCTATCCGGGGCACCCTTGGGGACTGGATGGGTTTTTAATGAGGCGGCTTGCTGGCCTAATTTTCTCATATCAAATAAAAAGGGGATTATCAAGAAAAGAGGCAATTGTTATTTATACGGCGTGCATATTCAGGTCTTGAGGGCTGGTTGCTCCTACAAGCACAGCTGCAAACTCAAAAGAGACCCGGCCTTGATGCCAATGAGTTATAGGGGTCGGCTACTCGAAAAAACGAGTGCGGCTACAATCTTATAACCGGACAAAGAAGTCCAAATTTCTCGGCTATTCTTACTTAAGCTCGATGTGACTCGCAACAAAGTGGCATGATTTGTTCGCCTACGATTACCGTCAGTCATGAGACCCAAACGGGACTTGCTTGACCCCGTTTTCGTATTGATGTAACAACATGGTATCCACGCGAAAGCCGGCTTATAGTACAAGATAGTCGAAAGGGTCATCTAAACCACAAGTTATGCAGAGTATAAGGCCGACAGCCGGAAACTCAACGATTATCAAGCATAACTTCAAACCTCATAAAAAGCTGTCCTGAAGTCTTGGGCATTCAGCGACAGGCGATTCGTTTCCTTGAAAGAAAACAATCATGTGTCCTAGACGCGGAAACCCGGACTGGGGACTTATGAGCTCTAAGGAAGAAACAGCATCATCCAGCCGATAAAATTACAACGAGCCACGCATCCGGGTCTCAGGAGCTTAGGGATTCAGGTGTAAAACCGTTCCCTAGACGCCAACGACACCCGGAGGACGGGTCTTGCTAAGGAAAGTATAAAAAAAAAAGTATAAGGTATCGAGAATAAAGCAAGTGGATATCAAGAACAAGCAAATGCAAAGACACATTCATCAAAAGCCCAAAGGGGCGCAAAGTGCATCGGGAGTTTAAATAAAAGTATTACAAAAACCATAAAGTATCAAAAGAGCACAGGCGCTCTGCTTAAACGAATAGTAAAGCTGTTTTAACGATGCTTTGCCGGCTGACGTATGTGGAATGATAGGTATTACTTCAAGCTGCAGGGTCCATCTTGGCCTTGCCCTTGTCGCCACCGGTAGTTGCGGCGCCACTCGGGTCAGCAGCAGTCCCGGGTTGTGCAGCAGAAGTTGCAGGAGCAGAGTCGGCCTCGGTCTTCTTGGCGGCTTCTTCCTTCATCTTGATCGCCTCCTCCCTCCAACGGGCAAGCATATCGAACGGCTGGGGGCGGTTCGCCTTGACAACCTTGTCATTAGCATCATAAGCCGGGAGAATCACATCAATTTCTAGGGCATCAGCGATAATACTAGCCGGATGACGGACTTCTTTCTGAATAGCCTTGAAGTCCTTTGGCAAAAACTTGGACCCATCCAAGTTGAACTCTGGGAATCCGCTCATAAGTTTGGCCAGCTCTAGCTTGGGAGCGTAGGCTTTAGCCAACGCGAGTCCCCGGGTTACCCCAAATCGGCAGGAGGACCGTTTCCAGTGCCAAATCCACTCGGGGATTGTAGAGCAGCATTCCAGTAATCTCTTCATGTTATCTGGCCTGACACCCGGCAGTCGCAACTCGTCAAGTATCCAACTGACTCCGCTGCAAAGTTGGCGAAGAGTATTCTTGATGGTTTTAAGCTTGGCAGCATCATCTTCTTCGGGGGCAGCATCACGTGGGCCTGCTAAAAAAGGCAAAAGGAGCAAAGATAGTAGGCAAGCAAGTGCAGTTGTTCAAATCAAAGCAATCCGAGTCATAAAAAGGTGAAATTTAAAAATCTTACCAGTCGCCGTACGGTGAACATCAGCAATTTGAGCAGAAAGAGTTGTAAGTTTGTCCTTAGCCCTGTGAGCTCTCTTCCTGTACTTTTTCGTCATCTTTTGGCACCTGCGAGCCTCAGTCTCAGCAGCTTCACGAAGGGCCGTTTCTTTTTCAATACGCTTGGTGGACTTGGCCAGCTTCTTCTCCAACTGTGAAACATAGTCCTGTAAAGAAGCATGAAGAAGGATCAGCCAGAAACATTATACAAAGTTCCAAGCAAGTTACCTAGTAATTTACTCGGAACTTGGGGACTATGTATGGAAACAATTGATGATTAGTCGGGATTACCTCGTGCTTGGTTATTAAGGCATCTAGTATGTTTTCTTCGTCGCCCTTCAAGGTATGGAGGGCATCTAGCATTTGAGCAAAGGTCATGTCTTCAGGGCGAAGTTGAGAAGGGCCGGAGGATTGGCCCTCTTGTGGAGGAGTTGTTCCGGGTTTGGGGGTCGAAACCCGGATTGTTTGAACGTCCGGGATAGGAGAGCCCGACTTGGTCTCCAAAATGATGTCTTCGTCCACTTCTTCAGAGGGCTGGGGTGATGCAGTCTTTGGTGGAATTGGGTCCTTAAAAGGATCTTCTCCATTTCCGTCCTCGGCCTCGTCCTCAACCTCAACGTCCATGTCATCACTCGGCTTCTCTTCTCCCTGCTCTTCTGATTCAGGGATATCCGGGTCGCTCAGCGTAACTGTGGCGCTGAAGAAAAGAAGGGAAACATTGATCAATGGAATATACGGAAAAAAGAAAGGTAACCAGTACGAGAAAATGTAAGTAAAGGTAGTTTACCCGGTGTTCACGGCATAATCCGGGGGAAGCTCGCCGCTGGAGGCGGATGACGTTGGTAAGAGCACTGGCTGCGGTACGCGAAATTGCCCGGCAAGTGGATGATTAGGAGACGGATGACGTTGAGGAGATTGGGAAGGTTGAGCTGGAGGGGTACTGGCTCGATGAGTGGGTGAAGTGGAGATACCCGGGTTAAGGGGATCATCCCCCGGAGAATTCCGGGTCACCCTACGTTTAGTCGGGAGAGGGTCCTTCAAGAAGGGTGAATGTGATAATCGCTCGTTAAGTTCATGCATAGCAGCAAAGGAGTAAGGCGCACGAGACATAGAAGAGAAGGGAACCTTTTCGACTACCCCTCTAGCCTTCCTTTTGTTTCCAACTGGGGGCTCCTGGTCAGACTCGGTGGCTTCCGGGTCATTTTCTTCTTCCTCCTCTTCATCCCCCGACCCTGAAAGCCGAGTAAGTATCAGATAAGAGAAATAACACAGATGAAGGGCAGGTGTAAAGGGTATGGGAGAGTACCCTCATCATCATCAACAGACTCGGTTTCCTCTTCGGGGTCTTGAGAAGGAGGAGGGTTTTCGACTTTCCAGAAGGGATCGTCAGCCTGTGAACAAATAAACACAAGTGGTGGTTAGAGACTATAACGGACGAAAGTACTGAAATAAGAAAAAGGAGTCAGGTCTTACCGCTGGGGCGGGATTTTCCCGAGTAAACGGGGGTAACCCGGCAGTGTTCTTTATAACATCTAGTCTCTCCATCAGGAAGCCCTTGATGGTCTTGTTGGTGTTACCGGCAGGGAAGTTCTTGGTGGAGTAGCGGAGGGAATCTGTGACGTGACCCGAATATTCGTGTAACAGCTTCGAGCGAATCGAGTTGGGCTGAACCCGGAAGTCTACCCAAGTCTTTATTAGATTGAGCCCAAGAAGGCCGTGGGCTGAGAGAGCTGCTAGTTTGGCCAGAAGGGGCTGAATCGCTTCCCTATCAAGATCAGATGCAAAAGCACTGAAAGACTCGGAGGGCTCGAGAAGGCTCTCCGAATAACCCGGTAGTTTCCTCTCACCATCCGGAGAAGTGTCGTGGCAATAAAAGAAGGATAATTGCCAGTTTTTGGCGTTGGAGTTCAGGTTGAGAGGTGGCATCAATGAGTGTTTGCGGCGCTGGATGGATACCCCGCCGCAGGTGAGAAGCGTTCCGTCACCGCTCTCATGGCATGGTTCGCATTGGAATAATTCGGTAAAAAGAGCAAGGTTTGGTGGAGTGCATAAGTACGACTCGGACAAAACTATGAAGTGGGTGATGTTCAGCATAGAGTTAGGCCCTATGTCAAACACCCGGAGGCCGTAGTGGCTCAAGACTTCCCGGAAAAAAGGGTGACCCGGAGGACGGAATCCCCGGGTCACATGCTCGGTAAAACAAATTACCTCGTTCCCGATGGGAGTGGGACGGGTCTCATCGCCAGGAGTCCTCCAGTGTATTTCCTTTTGAGAAGGAAGGATTCCTAACTCGGCCATCCCATCTAGCTTGGCCTTTGTCGTTGAAGACCGACCCCAGTTGGCAGAAGTGGTTCGAGAGGCCTTTGCAGAAGCCGGGTGTTTTCCTTGTCTTTTAGGAGCCATGGAGTTGACCTGCAAGGGACAGGAAATGTGTGGAGTAAGATTCGGAACATCAAATCATCCGAGTCCGGAGACGTCAAGGCGTTGAAGGCTAAAATGAAACCCGGATAATGCACTACGATGTTAAATGCGGAAGATTTTCCGGGTGTCAGATGAGGTTGAGTAAATTGTTAATTACTTACGCGTTGAGGTGAATTGGGTGAACATGGATGGTTGCCCATACCTTTATTGTGGAGGGATTAGCTGGAAAAAGAGGATTTTCCGGGTGTTAATGCGACAGGCGGAAAGAACAAGGTGGAATGGATCTAGATCGAAAAGCTTGCAAGCAATCTTATGCAAAGTTGGATGGCCAATAAAGGCGCGGGGATGAGCTGCGACTACGCATCAGGTGATTAAAGGAACTAAGGTCCATCGAAGCGGTTCAATTTGATGATATCAGAAAATTAGTTTACGGGTTGACCCAGATCCAATCTTGGTCAGATTGAAAAGGCTGCGAGTTTCAATTGAATGGTTGAGAAAGGCTTACCAAAGGAGTTGAGGTCCGAAGTGAGGGTGGTGCGTGGCGCGGCTTGAGTGTCACGTCACGGCCCTCGATGAGGAAGCGCGGGTGTGACAGTGACGCTTAATGGTGGTGCTGGATAGCTCGAGGACGAGTGCGGCCGGTGGTGGCCTTATCTTTCTTGGAGCGTGCGAGCCCGGTGGCAGAAATTGCGAGGGAGCGTGGAGAAAAGGGATGATGAAACGAGATGAATGGCTTAGGGTTACCATCGGCTGATATTTATAAGGGAGGTGGTGAGCTCACCTACGGCCCGAAAGCCGGAAATTACGGAACAGTAATTATCCGTGAGGATCTGGCGGCATATGCATTCGGAATTAGGCAAAATATCCCGTTGACGGGGGAAGTGCAGCTTGCCCCGAGATATCAGGGATCTTTATCGAGTAGGGCCCTGACATTTTAGGGTTTAAATTTGGAAAGGCCAGTTAAGCATTCAAGGAAGGATCGAGCTATCACATGACAGACATGGAGCTGTGCCTGGTCATCTGTTAAAGCAACTTAACCCGGTTCCCATAGGCTTGGGCGTTTCACATCTTTTTCAGGGAATAGCGAGCGCTCCGAGGATGAATCCGTGAAGCCCGCGCTATCCTGGGGACTACTGATGAGGGGATAGTAACCCGGTAGACTAACTCCCGGGTGTGATCCGGCCCAAGCGACGGCTGGGCCCAATCTGGCTGGAGACAAAGAAACTTCTGGCAGGCCCAGGGCTTGTAAGGTTCGTAACCCGGATTGTGGGTTACGGTAAGGAAAGTTAGGATTTGTATGTAGAGTTCGAGTAGGACTCAGAGAGCACTCCGTAGGGCAGGCCAAGGGGGGTATGAGTGCTATATAAACCAACCCCTAAGCTTAGCCTGAGAGATTCAAGTCATAGTTGTAATACTTGTTATCGAGTATCCAGCATTATTGATATCGAGATCCGGCGAGTTATTCTCCGGTTCTTAGATCGCTTCGCCATGTCTTCCTTTGAGCTAAACCCTCTCCCGAATACCTGTGTCGACTTGCCCCAAGATCAGTTACCCCAGGTAACATCTGCCGTGATTATCCCACGACAGAGGCCGTGCCTTTCTTCTGGAAGCATTTGATCCTTCTTCATGTGAGGGGGATCGTAGTCAATTCCTCCTTTTCTCTTCATGACCTCAATCATACACGTCTGCAATGTCAGAAAGCTTCGTTCCAGGGTGTCGACGTCATATTCCAGAAATTCTTGCTCCACACCCTCTATCAACTCTCGGATATCTTTCGGTGCTCTTGTGTCTGTGTGTGACTGAAGGGATCGGAATAAGCTAAGATCGAGAACATTCATGTCAGGACTGTTCGGTGGTTGTTGCATCAACCTAATGTCCAGATCAGTCTGCTCTACGGCATGGGCAAAACCCTCGTCATTGGGCAAGACGTGAGGTTTTGCGTTGTCCTGCTGGATGAAGATTGTGCTTCCTTCATCTTCATCGGGCCACACATCCTGTATAGCAGGAATCACTTTTTCGCAGAGATATGTCCTCATGACATCTCGAGTAACTTTTTGTGACTTCAGCTCAAGTGTCCCCTTTTTTCTGCGTCGGCTCTTTCTCTTTGCTGGAGTCTCTATGACAAAGGGCCAAATGCCAATTTTGCCATCGAAAGTTACCTCCCCATCATCATCATATCTGGGCCTCGCCACAGCAGCTAGGAACATCACCTTTCCGATACTTTGTCGGTTTCCTGTGCGCAAGGGTCGAGGCTCTTCGGGTAGGAGGTAGTATGTGTTCTTCACCTTTGTCATATCAAACCACTTCTCGTCGAGGTGGATGATTTTATTCATCTTCTGGAACATAAGACTTTTCATATCGACGAAAGATACACCAAACTTTAGTCTACCAATCTTGTTAGCTTCTGACATCTCCGGCTTCAAGGTGCTAGTGTGACGAACCACCTCACCCAAAAGGAACCTTCGGTGCAAGGTTGAGCGGGAAACACCCAAAGACCTTGATAGAGCTCGGATTGTTTTCCTCTTGTTCAATGGCACTGTTGCTATCCTCTCGAGTTCTAGATCTTTCTTTTTACGACCAACTCGACCTTTCCTCTTGCTTGAGACATCAACTTCCTCACCTTGATCAAGTTGTTTATTTGCCTCTTCCCAAATTCTTTCTACGGTTCGTAAAGTTGTGTTTAACAAGCTTGCAACTATCATCTTGTCCTCAGGCACGATTTGTCCATCTCTGCTCCTGATCACTGCCAAAGCAAAGTAGACACCATATCTTTGCTCATTTGATAGATTTACTTTTTTTTTCGTTGAACGCTCAACATCTGCATGACCTTCTTCTTGATCAATCGCATCTTCCTCTTGATTTTCTTGTTGACCAACTTCCTCTTGATTTTCTTCTTGACCAACTTCCTCTTGAGCATCCAAATCAGCATCTTCTTGAGCAATTTCGAAAACAACATCTTCTTGAGCAATCTCGAAAGCAACATCTTCTTGAGCAATCTTGAAAGCAGCATCTTCTTGAGCAAGCTTGTTCAAATCGAGAGCTTCTTGAGGAAGCTCATTCAAATCGAGAGCTGCAACTTCTTGAGCAATCTTGAGAGCAGCATCCTCTTGAGAAATCTCGACACCAGCAACTTTTTGAGCAATCTCGAAAGCAGCATTTTCTTGAGCAAGCTCGGTCAAATCGAGAGCTTCTCGAGGAAGCTCATTCAAATCGAGAGCTGCAACTACTTGAGCAATCTTGAGAGCAACATCTTCTGCTTCTCGAAGGAACTCCGCCTTGTAGGTGCTCTGTAGTTCATTGCACATTCCTGTAGAAGAGCGAGATTGGGGTCATGACATTGTTTCTTTCGAGAACAAGGAAGCACCAGCTGAATCAAGCATAGCTTACCGTGTAATGAAGGTTTAGAGAAGATGTCCTTTTGATGCATCCTGTTATATCTCCACATATGTAGTGCTTTATAGGGTAGTTTCTTCCTCTTGGAAAGCAGCTTGCAGAGCTTGTTGTCATCAATTTGTCTTCTCATGTAGCTGTGCAAAGGAAAAATTATACTCATTGACATGATATATTTATCTTTGTAGGTAAAAGCCAACTGAAACTTACTTATCGGAGAGCACGATTTGATCATCAAATTTCAGCATTGTACTTCTCATTGGTGTCAAACGGGTTGCTCCAGGAACTGATTCTGCTTCTTGAGGAACTCCAGGAACTGCAGCAAAATATGAGTTACATAAGTGGTCCATATACAGAGATTTATCCCCATTGTTAAGGAGGTACTACTACATTTTACTATAACAGCTTCTTGTGATCAAAATAAATATCGTCCGCCTTTTGTCTTTTATGTCTTGGGTGACAATGTCCAAGAAAAAAATTACTATAACAGGAGCTAGCATTTTTGGCCATAGAACCTGGAAAGCATACCATGGAACAAAGTCCCCAGGATCCATGCTTAAGTGGTTTCCAGAACAAAAGGGGTGTATATGTACCAAACCTGATTGAAACTGGGAGTTGCCCACTCAGTCCGGAAACTCTGAACCTGGTTTACAATGTATAATTTAAACGGTTCTCTTTGAATCTTTTATCTAAAATTATTATAAAAGTTCTCGAGAGTTTGAATGTTTACAGGCTAGTGTATTACCCAAATTCCACTCCAGTTGTGCAGTACTCAGATTCAGACTACACTTGCTTCACCACTTTTCTGAATCAGAAACTTGTCCTTTTCACAGAGAGTTCAGCAGAGTTCCTTTTCAGGGTTCAGCATAGATGTCACTGTAAATTGGTCAAAAACATATTCAGAGTTCAGCATACATGACATTGTAAACTGAATCATCAACAAATTCAGAGTTCAACATACATGGCATTGTAAAATGAATCAATAACTTCACCCCTTTTTTACTTTCTTTTATCTAGAGTCACAGCTTGAAACAGTTCATTGTGGTTCAGAAAAGAAGAGCAAACAAATCAGTTGGGAAGTGTTTAGACAGGTCTTGGTACGTACAGTGAAAGCAGCCACCGTTAAGCAAGCCACGGGTTCTTGCAGGTTCTTGCGAGAGCCGGTCTGAAGCCACAGGTTGTTGCAGGTTCAATGTTCTTGCACGTTCAATGTTGTTGTTAGGTTCAAATCTTCACCATACTGATTTCCTTAAGTTCTTGCAGGTTCAATGTTCAATGTTCAACAGGTTCAGATGAACTCCAATGGAGACAAAGGAGAAGAACGAGGTCGAGCTCCCGCCTATCCTCCTGTGTGCAGATGGCGACGGCGACGTCCTGCGCGAGGACGACACGGCGAGGTCCGGCGCGCACGGACGGGCGACGGCGAGGTCCTGCGCTAGGACGGCGACGGCGAGGTCCAGCCGGCGCGCGCGGACGGGCGGCCCCGAGGTCCTGCGCGAGGACGGCGACAGCTAGGACCGGCGCGCGCGGACGGGCGGCGGCGAGGTCCTGCGCGAGGACGGCGAAGGCGAGGCCCGACACGCGCGGACGGGCGGCGCGAGGCCCTGCGCGAGGACGGCGAAGGCGAGGCCCGACACGCGCGGACGGGCGGCGGCGAGCTCCTGCGCGAGGACGGCGAAGGCGAGGTCCGACACGCGCGGACGGGCGGCGGCGAGGTCCTGCGCGCGTGGACGGCGACGGAGCTCGGCGAGGTGCTGGGATGGCGATCTGATGGGGAGGCGAGGTGCTGGGGCGGCACTGGAGATCAACCAGTCGGGCTAGATCGCGAGCGCTGGATCTGGATCCAGATCACGAGCGCTGGATCGCGAGCGTGCCGATAGCCGGCACCGGATCCGGGGGGGCGCTAATCGCGGGAAGAAGCTAGCTGATTACGGGGCTAGACTTGTGTCGATTAAAAATGTAAAGGGTTTAATTATAAATTGGTGCGCAGTTCAAAATGAATCTCCCCCACGACATTTAATTTGGGACTGAGGGAGTATAAAAAAGCATGGACCCAAAAAAAAAAGAGAGAAGAAGAACAATACCTGATGCAGATGAAAAAACAACAGAGATGGCAAGCATCGCGACCATAGAGCAGAACCGAACGGGATGCGTGCCAATCAGATACGGAGTAGAAAATAGAGAAACGGAGACGCCGAGCGCGGCTGCAGCGGCGTGGCCGAGCCAGCGATCTCAATCACTCCGACGACCGATGCTGGAGTCCCTTAAAGCCGCGCAACAGGACAGGGCAGCGGTCGTTCGGCCCGCGCGCATCGGCGAATCCGGCGCCCACTGCAGAAGTGAGGAGCGGCGGCCGCCGCTCGCATTGTATCCCCACGGCATGACCGAGGAAGATCCGCTCACGGAGCACCACGTCCGAAGGCCGTCGCCACTGGGACCCCTCCGTCCGTGCGCCGCTCCACCTGCCTGTTCTTGATGCGGGTTTTCACTACTGGCATTATCCACCGCCCTCGGCCTATCTGGAATGCAACTGGCCTCGAGGCAACACCGTGCTCCCTCGATCCGACTCCAACCCGGTGTGACACGGTCAGAATATGTGGTTTCCGACTCGGTATAGCCGCTTTCCGGCTCTGTCTATCTACACATATAGAGACGCTCTTATGTGCTCGGCCGTAGTATTCGATTTCAGCAACCAGTCGCAAATCAGGTTCCAAGAAGAAAAACTGGTCGATGGTGGCTTCAGTTTCGACGAGCGATCGGTTGTTCCGAAGAAAGAAAAAAAGCTTCGACGAGCCATGGCAGCGAGCGCTTTCCGACATCTCCTCTCGCGTTGGACGGTCACCGGCGGCATGAGCAAGGCCGCCGCCTACCTCCCCCAGGTCAGTTCAATCCCCACATCGTATCATCGTATTCTTAATCTCCTACTACCTTTTTGCGTTGGCCTTTAAAATTTCTTTACGCCAAGGGAAATTGACACTCACGGCTACGTGCATCTGTGGCAGGCTCTTCGGTCGGGGGCTCGATCGTCCCGTCAACCCTATTTTGACTTCGGCGACGCTGCTAAGGCCGAAGCCGCAAAGCGTCTAGACCACGCCTCCTACACGGCCCTTCCGTAATACATCGTCTCTTAGCGCGGTATCCAAAATAGTATACGATTGTAAGATACAACCATCCTAAGGCATAGTATGTTAAGTGTTGTATCTTTTAATGATTTTAGCCTCATATTAATATATGATTGGTCTAACAAGTTATTTTACCTATGATACCGTGCAAGAGCCGTATCCTAAATAAGATATAGCAACCTCCTCTTTCCTCAATAAATATAGTGCCACGTCAGCATTTTGCCTATGATATTATGCCAAGATATTACCATTACGGAAGGCCTGAAGTAGGTTATTTAACAAACGATTCATTTTGATGTCGCAGATAATAGTAGTAGAACCACATTGACCGCGTGTATATGTTCTTAATCTGCAGGTTACTGGCGCAAGAGGAGGCACGTGTCAGCCGAAACATCCGCCGTATCACTTCTGGAATGGTTGTGGCACTACAACACGGTATGCATTTTGGGGCACTTCGAAGTGCCCCTAAATGTCATTTTTTTGCCCCCAAAAACTACTGGGGCACTTTTCGAAAGCGCCACTAATACCTGTGACTCTAAATGTTTTCGACGCACTTTCTTAAAATGCCCCGAAAAGTGCCCCAATATGTCATTATTTGGAGGCACTTTAAGAATTGCCCCTAAATCATCTAAGGGCACTTTGTCAAAATGCCTCAAGTACATTTAAGGGCACTTTGTCAAAATGCCTCAAGAACATTTAAGGGCATTTAAATAAGTGCCTCAAATACATTTTAGGGTACTTTCTCAAGTGCCTCAAACACATTTAAAGGCACTTTGTACAAATGCCCCCAAAGGTTTTTGTGGCACTGTGAGAAGTGCCAGTAATACAATTAAAGACATCTTCATCCAATGCCTCAAATACATTTAAGGGCACTTTAGAAAACTGCCCCAAAATATATTTGGAGGGACTTTAAGCATGTGCCCCTAATTCAATTAGAGGTATTTCCCTTTGGAGGTATTTTCCAATTCATTGTACTATATCAGTTTACATATACTCATAGCGATAATATAAATTCTGGCACAACAAAAAATCACTGAACATCACAATATCTAACATAATTGTAAACATCTGTTCAGGCAAGATCAAGTTTTGTAGATTCCTGAATCCAGTACACATGACATAATTATGAACATCATTTTTTCAAACAGTACTTTGCAACAACTCCTCAGCTTTGTAGGTTCCTGAATACACTTCACATGAAATTCACTTCCTCAACCACTTTGTGAATCCAGATTTGAAGCTTTGTAGCTTTTCATCTGCAAATGACATGCAAATCATATTTCCAACTGCAGTTCACATGGACATAATTCTGCAAAAGAACTACAGACATCCCTGTGCACATGATGCACCCTTAACTTGATCATCACACCACCAACCAATACTAACAAGATATCTGTTCCAAGTGTGTAATTCCATCCAAGAAATGTATTGTACCCTCTTTATTTATAGTTTGTATGCCTTATAGAAAATGACTGAACTTGAAGAAATCCACAAAAGTGTTCACATGGATATTGACAGTGACCATGAAAATTGCTATTCTGTTGAAAATGCTGTCTTGGCTTGTTTAATATTGCATGCCCTATCCCATTTAGATGCTCTCTTTCAGTTATTTACAGTAGTATTTTTTAGCAATTGTTGGATGCTTTTCTGTTGAAATTGCAGTATACTCTGTCCCTTTTATCATAGAGCTTATTTCCTTCCGTGGCAACTGAGCCACCAGAATAACTTAAATTGCAATCTGTAGATTACAGGTTCTTTATCAGCAACTTGACATTCATGCTATAAGACTGAAAATTTAAGTCACTCCTAGGAGTGCTATAAGACTGAAACTCTAAGACTAGTAGAATGCTCGCTCATGGCATCGCAGCTCAGACGGTAGCGCCGTAGCGGCAGCCGATGGCAGTGCTCTGCTGTGGGCCAGGCGATGAAAAAAGGGAAGACACAACGAATTAAAAAGGACACCGGCCAGGTTGTCACGAGCCCACGGGCGGATCAGGCATACACTATTTCTCATCAGCGAGAACTGAAATGAAAAATAACTTTATGCACATGTTTAGGCATACCATATTGCTCATCTGCAAATTGAATTAAAGAAACCTTATGTAAATTATTACGCTTATCATAAAAATGAATTGACATGGCATTAACTTCATGCCAATTCTCATATCAACCAGAGTTTCTCATATCAACCAAAAAGTACTATGAATGATGTTTTAAAATCAGTGATAAAGGTGCAGTACACTTGCTGTTTGTCCTCCTGGCCATTTGTAGCTAGATGCAGACTTGGCTGTGAGGTTGCGTTTCCAGCTTCCAACCGCAGCAGCAGAATTTTTTATTTCCATTATGAAAACAGGGCCAGGAATATGCACGCTACATAATTTATATTTAGCCATAGAAGCAGCACAGAGAAGAGGCAGGCTGCAGTGACCATAGAAGCTTTTTAAATCTTTCACTGCTGGAGGCGCGAGCAGAGGGACCATCGACACGAGGTGCCTCTTATAGAAGACTACAGATGTACCCACTTTCAAATGTACTTATTTCTAACTATATTTATCTTGAATCTACCAAAAAATAGTTCTTGTACGCTACAGCAAGAATAGTTTCAGGTTTCAGTACGTGTTTGCTTTTTTTCTTAGTTCTTTTACAGATGAGGCTTTCAGTCATTTTCTTTAAGACAAGCTCTTTCATGTATTTTATTTAGTAGCTTGAGCTTTTAAGAGGTTGGTCATGTTTATATACCCCAAGTTGACAACTGGTTTAAGAAGTACCTTCTGACATACTTGTCGTGATATGTCATCTTTTTAGTGACAACTCCAGTCCGTGGATCAGTATGTATGACATCTGCAAGAACCACTGTGTCTGCGTGTGTAACCTGCAAGCCATTGTCATTCACAATCAATAAATCAACAGCACCATGTAAAGAAGAAATCAAAACACTCTAGTTACTTACATTTCTCTTCGGCCATCTGATACAATGTGATTGAGCATGCCTTATCAGAGTCATCCTTCCTTTAGGTTCTGGCAGTGCAGTAGGACTACGTAAAACTATGTTAACAAGAACTTCAACAAAGTCCGCATTGCTGGTTTTCTGCACTGTCCCAATTGCAACCAAATTCACACAATTTGGTGATGTTAACGCCACCTCCATCCCATTTTTAATGTGTTCACTCTGCAAAAAAAGTTGAAAACAGTTGTTTATTCATGACCAACACTTATACATACATGTTATTATGTGTATTTCAGTATGAAGTAAACCAACCTGCAACATTCTCCTTCGGTGATCGTTCACATGATCATTTTGTATGTTAACATCACTTTGCTTCGTAGCTGCCCTCTTCGGTGATCGTTTATTCATTTCTACCTTTTCCTCTTTTATTTTCTGGAACTTAACATTATCTGACAACAGTTGCTTGTAAGATACTTTTGGCTTTACTGCTTGGGGTGCAGTAGTAATGTCTGTTGAGTCATCATCTTTTTCTGTCGGCTTCTTCTTCAATCTCTTGCTCTTACACTGTAGCTGCATAAATGTTTGACTATCATCAGGTTCTGATTCAGCATCTGCAACTGTTGTTGTTTGGCTTCTAACTTGGCTACTTCGTTTTGTTTTTTCTTTTTGACTTGCTTCACCTACTGGTTCAGTTTCTTTCCTAATTTCACTTGCTGACATATCTTCAAATGATGCTTCATTGATCTTCCTCTTTTGTTTCTTTGAAGCTTTTCCTTCAACATGCTGACTTGATGTTGGTACAACTCCTTTACTTGTGATAGGTGTAACTTGGCTTGCTTCAGATGATTCAATGTGTTTGCGTCGTTTTGATTTGATTCTTTCGGTATCTTCTGTTGATGGCAGTACAGGTTGACTGGATATTGATCCCAACCGATCCACTTCTCCTTGTATTTCACTTCCTTTTTCTTTATTGCGCTTACGCTTTCGTTTTTCCAATGGATCCACTACTCCTTCATGGCATTCATTTGCTTCAATGATGCTTGCTGCCCTTCTGTTACACTTACTCTTCTTATCAAACACTTCTGCTGCTCTTTGGCTTCCATCAGACAGCTTCCCTGATGTTTCTTCTTGGCCTGCAGTTGGTGCACTACTGTTACTCATCTTAGCAGCCACTTTTCCTTCTTCTTCTCTTTCACTAGATAGCTTCCCTACTCTAGCTTGTTGGCCTTCAGTTCCTGCACTTACTGTTGAACTGCTGCTAGCATTTTTATTCAGATTTAGTGTTGTTCCTTCTTTTCTGCATAGATGTTGACTGATTGCTGCCAGTGCTTGTTTTGCTGCTTCAAGTGCAGATGCTCCTTGAGATGTGATTGTCTCATTATTATTCTTACCATTTTCATCATAGTTATCTTTTTCATGCCATTCATTGCCTACTTCCTTTCTTTGTGTTGAATCTTCTCCACTTTTTGTAAGCAGATATTCAATCTGCCCTCCCTGGCTCTGGGCTGTTTCTATTAGTGCTCTTTGGGTGGCCACAAGTGTTCCTACTACTCCTTTGAGTTCCAAATTCTCTTCTTTTGCATCCCTTAATGACAACATTGCTTGCTGTAGTACTTGTGATTGCTTGCCACCACCACCACCAACCAACAGACCAAACCCATGCATTCTCGAATGTCTTGCCTCCTTGAATACTGATGAGTACAGATCACCATCTCTGTGTTCTTCTCCAACCAATGCTGGATTTTTTTCAAGACCTTCATTTATTTCTGCCTGTTCATATATGAAACACAAATTATGAGATGGCATCAGGTAGGTGAGTTAATCATGAGCACATGGCATCAGGTAGAATGAATTATGAGATGCATCTAGGCAACATACAATTTTACTTCTCGAGTAAACATCCACTGGATTTCCATCCTTCCTTGTGTGAACAACACGGTACAGCTCAGCCCTGGACACTAGTCTGCCCAAATTCAGTTCCTGCAATTTTGCACATGTACATAATTAGTTTTCACATCCAATGTATTATGTGTCAACAATTTTGTGCAAACATAATTATTTTTCAACATACCAGTTGATCATGGACAACTGCAAAAGGTCTAGAACCAGCTGTGTGTTTTGAATTTAGTTGGACTTTCCTTGAAGCTTTATTTTTGCTTGACATTTCCTGCACACATGTGATGCATTGAATTAATAACCAATTATGGAAACTATATATTTAGTTAACAAGCAAAAAACTAATGTTAGGTTGGTACTAGTTTAGAACTTGCCATGAATTTCTCGGACCTCCAGTATCTAACTAGCCAAGCCCACTGTTTATCTGGAATTCTTTCATCACAACCATTGGCTATATTTTCCAACACAGGCTTCTTTGCATCATAATAAATCTTCCTCAAGTGTGACCTAAAAGCTCTCCACTTTTTACTTGCTGATTTCATCACCCATTCCTTGTGGACATCCTCAATTTCAAAAAAACCATGTTTACAAATTATAGTAAACATGCTGTAGGTTCATAGTAAATATGGTAATTGATAATCTAGATGACAGTTGTAATACCTTCACAGTCATCCACAACTTCTGCTTCTCAGAAAATGGTACTTTTCTCCAACTTTTGGCAGCAAGAGATACATCTTTACCTTTAACTTGACTGCTCACAAAATTAGTCAGCTTTGATGTTTTCACTCCACAAGGCTGCCCTAAGTGGTTGAACTGTAGTTTTACTTTCCTGTTAGGACCATGTTTTTCCCAAAACTTTCTCATCTCAGTTGGTCCTCTGGTTTTCTTTTTTCCAGTGTCAGCATTCACTTGAGCATCCACTTCTTGATTTTGATTTTGTTGCTCCTCTTCCTCTTCTTCTTCTTCTTCTTTTTCGTCTCCTTCTTCTCCTTCTTCCTCCTCTTCTTCTTTCTCTTCTTCTGTTTCCTCTTCTTCTTCTTCTTCTTCACTGGTACCTTCCTCGGTTTCTAGCAGTTTGTAATTTCTTGTATCATCAATAGGGTGAACTTGATGCTGATATCTTGTCTCATCAGATGAATAACCTTGCTCAGTTTCTGGTTGTATGTCACCTGGATCTTCATATTTCCTAGCATCCTGAAACATAAACATATATTAATTGTGAATATCAGTGGAAGCAGTCTCATATTGTTGAGAGTAGTACAAGCCTACAATTTGCAGTTCTTACTTCTAGTTGGGAGTAGTACAAGCCTCTGGCCTTAGCATCTTTCAGTAAATTAAGTCTGAAGTCCTCATTTTGTTTAAGTTCAGCTGCAGGTAAATCCATTTTGTGTAACTTCCTGTTCAGTTCCTCCAACATCTTTCCCTCATTTGCTTTCATTGTTCTTCCTGCAAGCAATACAAGAAAGGTTATGTAAGTCCATTACATAAATTTAAATTCATGAGCTTGCCAGCATATGAAAAAACTCACGTGGTTCACAATTGGCTCCATATCATAATAATCTCGTACTGAAGGTGTAATAACAGCATACCAATCAATATCTACTGGGTCTTGCACATAGTAAACTTGTTTTGCTTGGCTAGCTAGAATAAAGGGTTCAAATTTTGGGTCCTTGGCATTGTGAACATGGTTAAAATTAACCTCTGTGATCCCAAAATTAGCTAACTCCCTTACACCCATTCTTTTTACCCAGTCACATTTGAATACGACTACATGTCCAATATTGGAATAATTTAACTCCAGAATCTGAGCAACTCGGCCATAATACATGACATCTCCTACAGCTGGGTTATCATCTCTAGCCTTAGAATAACTAGAAGTTTGCGCAACAAGAGAGACACCATCACATTGTGTTGCCTTTCCTAATCCATACGAAGTAGTATGATAGTTACTCCCGTTAATACAGTAGCTATTGAAAGATTTGACCATCATATAGGGTTGTTGTGCCAATGCTATAATTTCCTCGGGTAGAACAACTCCTTGATCTCGGAGATGTTGTACCTACAATATAGGATAATATTTGTAAATAATACTTTCTGTACCATAGTACAAAATATTGTTTCTTAGATATTTGTAAACACATAGATTTTGGTGCTTACATGGTCAGCAAACCATGTATGGAAACTAGCATGGTGAGCATTTTCAATCTCCCTCTTGGTCTTCTTTCTTCCAGCTGACAGTAAATCTTTGTGCTGCCTGCACGGTTGAACGTATGTTACATACTAGAACCATTTATGTATGTGATTGTTACTACACTTGTCATCTGTGCTTGCAACTTACTGGGCATATTCTTCAATCCCCGGATAGTTGACGAGAACACATTTGTGAGCTTGTGTCCATGATGTGTTATCCAATTTAATTGTCGAAAAACCAGACGTTGCCCTACCAATTATCCTCAGGTAATTTTGGTTATCAGCTGCTGCAGAACTGTCATCATGTCTTGGTGCTTTATTAATGCTGGTTGTGGTGTTATGCAAATACCTAGAGCAGAAATTAAGACTCTCTTCAAATTGGTAGCTCTCTGCAATAGACCCTTCTGGGTGACTTGTGGTTCTAACAGAGTTCTTCAACTTGCCTACAAACCTCTCAGTAGACCACATATCTCTGTAATGCACTGGCCCAGCTATTCTTAGTTCTGTTGATAGGTGCATAGTTAGGTGCACCATTATGTCAAAAAAAGCTGGAGGGAATATCATTTCCAACTGACATAAAATTACTGGAATTTTAGACTCCCACTCCTCAACTTCCCCAACATCTACCACCTTACTATACATCGCCTTCAAGTAGTTACACAACTTTATTAGTGGTACAGATACACTGTCTGGGAGTGATCGACACAACGCCAATGGCATTAAATCCTGCATTACGATGTGGCAGTCATGCGTCTTCATGCCAACCAATTTTTTCTTCGGTAGGTCTACCTTGTAAAAAAAGTTGGATGCATATCCATCTGGAAATCTTGCAAATTTTATGACCATGCAGAAAATCTTCTTTCCTTCTGTATTCAGTTGATAAATAGCTCTAGGTATTACAGGTTTAGCTCCTCTTGTATCAGCATGCAATTCAAATCTTATTCCCATTTCTTGTAGATCCAGCCTAGAATTCAGTCCATCTTTTGTTTTATGATCTACATCAAGTATTGTACCAACAATATTGTCAAACACATTTTTCTCTATGTGCATGATATCTAGATTGTGTCTGACAAGAAGTGTTTTCCAATATGGGAGGCAGAAAAACACACTTCTTTTTTTGAATGTCACTTCAACACTGTGTTCAAATATGTCGTCTGGACAAGCTTTCTTCCTTTTGTTGTCAGTTCTCGTGGGCTTCTGTAGTTTCCCATAATCTGTGTGTAGACTTGCAGTAATTTCAGATATTTCCTTCCCTGTGAGTTGAGTTGGAGGCCCTCTCATCTCACGTTTTCCATTGAAAGATGCTTCATCAAATCTGTAGACATGGTTGTCATCGAGGAATCTTCTATGACCTAAGAAGCATGTCTTCTTTCCATATGTTAAATGCCTTGTGCAGGTGTTAGTCAGACAATGTGAACAAGTCTGTAGACTCTCTCCACTCAAGCTGCCCCTTCCTAACCAATCAGTGATAGTCCACAACAAAGCTGCTCTCAGGAGGAATTTTTTTCCAATGACAACATCATATGTCCACACTCCAGGTTTCCAAAACTCTTGTAGATCTTCCATGGTTAATTGCATGTATATGTCCATTTCCTTTCCAGGTGATTTCCTTCCAGGGACAAGTACATTTAGGATGAAATTGGATTGCTTCATGCATATCCAGGGTGGAAGGTTATAGGGAATAAGAATAATTGGCCAGATACTGTATGTTGTATTCATGTTCCTAAATGGATTGAACCCATCAGTGGCCAGGCCTAACCTAAGGTTCCTTGGGTCAGCACCAAATGTTTTGTGTACTGAATCAAAGTGTTTCCATGCAGGAGAATCTGCAGGGTGCCTTAGCTTACCATCTCTAGTCCTACTAGCACTGTGCCAGGTCATATGTGGTGCTGTTTTTGTTGACATAAAAAGTCTTCTAACTCTAGGCTTCAGTCTGAAGTGTCTGATCACTTTGTGTGGAACCTTATACTCCCTTTTCCCAGATACTCCTGTCTTCACACTTTTCCATCTGCTACTTTTGCAAACTGGACACTCAGATGCATTTGAGTTGACACCTCTAAACATAATGCAGTCATTTGGACATGCATCAATACTATCGTACCCAATGCCAACATCCTTTATGTACCTTTTTGAGGCATGAAAGTTTTTAGGCAAAGCTTCACCGTAACCTTCTGGTAGTATTTCTCTAAACAATGAAAGATACGCATCGTAGCAGGCATTAGGAATTTTCCAGGTGTTCTTTATGTTCATAATTTTTATTAAGAATTGCAACTTAGACATTGCTTTGCAGCCAGGAAATAAATCTTTGCTTCCATCTTCTACTAAAGTTTTGTACGCTTCAGGATCACAATCAAACTCCTCACTTGAACTACCATCTTCAGTGTTCGCATCAGCATCATCATCATCATCATCACTTTCCCCTAAGTGTGCATTGTCATACATCCCAAAGGTGTCTACCAGCAATTGGTTCATCTCATCACTGTCAGCATATTCTTCGGGCTCACTGTCAGAGCTACTTTCAACATCAGGTTCAGAGTTTTCAATTTTTTCACCATGGAATACCCAGGTTGAATAACCAGGAATGAACCCATTGCATACTAGATGCTCTACAACCAGCTGCTCAGTTTTCCAGAACCTATTCCCACAGCAATTGCAAGGACAGAGTAATCTACTGAACATGCCAGCATTATCTGCGGCATATTGTACAAATTTTCTAACCCCATCTTCATAAACCCTAGTTGACCTCGGTGCTGAAATCCATGTTTTATCCATTTGTACTCAACTACTTTTCAGAGTCAACCTACACTGATAAAAGTAGAGCACACTCAAAGAAGATAAACATGATCAAATTGAACCTATATACAATTACTCCTTAGTTAAATTCCTCATTTAAATTCCTTGCAATCAAGAAACCAAAAAAATTCAGGTTGGAGGATATTGCTATGATTTTTGTGTGTGTGCCCAGATTTGTGATCGAAAGCAAGCAAGGAATAGCAAAGCAAGCAAGGAACTTCCATATTTCTTACTGTTACAAGCTACTTCCTGCATGAGTAAGCTAGTTTGGTGCTACTAGCTAGTCTGCACAAGGTACTTCCATATTTCTTACTGTAGTTATCCTTAAGCAAGCAGGCAAGCAACAGAGAGGCAGTAATAACGATGGTCTATGCACATATGGGAGTGGCTTGGGGCAGTACGTGTACCAACTCGCCTAGGACCTTACTGTTTGCAAATGGAATCTTGGTCTCCCCTTCACTTTTGCATATAGCAGAGAGAGTTCTGAACTTCCAGATGCACTAACTGCAAAAGCAGCAGGGGTTCAACTCTCATTACTCAAGCAGCAGGGGTCCTAAGTACTGATGTTGGTCAAGGCCTCGCTGTTTCGTGGGCCATTGCTCAATGGAGCTGATCAAGTCCACATGAAATTTAATAAAAGTATCAAGTCTGCAGGCAGAGATAAGGCGAGTATTATGTCTGCTCTAGGTGCTTGGAGTAGTGCTACACCAGAGTGGATCACATGTAAGCCTCACATTCTCTCTGAATCATCACCTGATATTTGGTGGATGCATTATGTAACCTAATTTATATCACTCCCTCCGATCAATATTAATTATCGCTCCAGGCAAGCAACAGAGAGGCAGTAATAACAGAGAGGCAACAGAGAGGCAAATTTATATCACTGTCAGATACGCGTGAGGTCTATACACGCTGGTGCTATGATAAACGCTAGTGCTCTCGTCGATAATCCGGCAGCTGCTCTCGTCGCACAACACCGTTGCCATCGCGCACGCACGAGATTGATTGGAGTCATATTTAAACGACTAATATCAGACTAGTACATCTGATGCTCCTAGCAGACTGGATTGATTGTGTCTTCATCATATGAATTATATCTGAATTATATCATATGAATTATATCTGAATTGCTTGGTATGCATCTTGCTAAAACCACACATTACAGTGACTTGCTAGAGTATAAAACACACATGCATTGACATAGAAATGTACTTTCCTTTTGTGCCAAGTTAACAACGGAACATTCTCTCTACTTTTATTCAGAAGATAGTCAACATGCTATTCCAAGTTCTGAATTGTCAGAGATGTTAATGCCAGGAGATGAGCAGTTCAGGATTAACCCCAAACATAAAATATGAACAAATAGAAACAATCAAAATATAAAAACCTGCAAACAAACAAAATTGACAAATAGGAGAGTGAAGAAACAAACATGATATCCTAAAACAAAGCAAATGTGACACAATATTATTTACTATGAGAATTTACTGCCAGGAATCAACTCCCAAACAGAACAAATGTGACAAAAGTACTGATTGCATGATGGTGATTGTGTTGAGCTTAGAAATCATAGCAGAAAAGATTAATTTTACGACTCCAGAGATATTTGATTAAACACAGACTGGGGCACAAGTATAGTACTGTGTTGCTAATAACCTATTAAAAGACAGGCATGACATTACGAAAGGATTTCATAAATACAGGCTAAGACAGGAGTAATGTGTGTTGATTAGTTAAAAGGACATCTTAAACAAAGAGTTTTATAGTCAAATTAATAACCAGAACAACTCAATAAACTACTCCTCGGATTGCTGTCACAAATAATTCAGCTATAAACTTGCATTTGATGGCAAATAAGTGGCATGGCATCTGATGCAGACATCAGAGAAACCACAGAAACCAGCAGGAACAATAAACATCTACCGCAAAATGTTGATTAGCACACTAATAAACGATGATGCAGATTACTTCTGCTCTAACAATAATGCCTTGCTGTCTTAAACAACAAGTTTCTCTAGGCACGATACATCCAAGGGAAATATTTCAACCATGGGTACTGACCTGAATTATGAAAAACTCTAGTAATCTAGCACAATGAAGCTTATCACATGCAGTGGCCTCTAGTGATCGAAAATGATCAAAACGGCCAGATTACAAAATGACATGCACATCACTAGTATGTTTATAGCTTTGAGAAGATTCAACCAAACTAATCCACACCATCATCCTGATCCTAACTCGTATGTGGCAGAATACACACCATCATCCTGAATGGTAACTAAAAATTAGCATGTATCACCAGACAGGAATTCGGATTGTTTGAAACTAAACTTCCCAATGATACTAGTTATACAACCACCAGCACTCTTAACTATATCATAACAAGCAGCTCATTGGAAACAAGGTGGCCGGAAGAGCAAGCTTCCTAATCGGAGTATGCCACTGTGTCCATACAAGGTGGCCGGCAGAGCAAACAAGGTGGCCGGAAGAGCAAGCTAGAGTAGAAACAAGGTGGCCGGCAGAGCAAGCTAGAGTAACAGACGATCAAGCCATCTGACGAATTGGGCACTGACCTGACGAATTTGGACGAGGTGGCCGTGCGAGATACGTGTTCCTCGGATCCATGGCCTCGAGCTCCCTGTTACGCGGTGAGGTAGGGGTCCTCGAGCTCCTCGTTCAGCAAGCGCAAGATGAGTGCGACGGCGCGGCGATGGCGACAGGGCCGTGGCGATGGCGACGGGGCCGTGGCGATGGCGACGGGGTCGTGGCGATTTGGGGATTTCTGGATTTGGGGATTTCTGGATTTGGGGATCGCGATTCTAATTTTACTAGGGGGTTTCTCGCAAAACGTACAAAACGTGGAAGGGTGTACTTTAGCTACTTAAAAAACTAGGGGGTTTCAGAAAAAACTGCGATCGTATAACTGGTCTAGACCCGCGCCGCAAAGCGGTTTCGTTGTGTTTGCTTCCTCGCCACTAGGGTTTCTCCGCCGCCGGTTGTACGAGAGCGGCGCCGCGTCCGCGCCGCTGCAACGCCGCCGCCGCCTTCTGCTTCCTCGCCTCCTTCTGCTTCCTCGCCGCGCCGCTGCTGCGTGGACTTCTGGTAAGCAGCTTCCTCCTCTTAGGGTTATGCTTCCCCTTCCCATAGATCCAAGATCTTGGTTCCTCTTCCACATACGTTTGTGCTAAGCTCGACGGATCCATCCATCATGCCTTCTTCCTCCCCTGTAGCTAATTAATTAGCCAGCGCTAGTACTAGTAATGGATAAACTTCACAGGTTGGTTGGTTACCATTGTAGATGGTAATGGATAAACTTCACACGAATTTCATTTAGTATAAATCTCACAACTAAAAACCAAGAGTAGGAATCCTAGTTTGCATTAGCGTTAATCTCTGCCCTAAATGTGGGCGTTGGAAGAACTTGTGTAGCGTTAATCTCTGTTTGCATATTTGTTTTTTCTGTTTGTTGGTTGGTCTGCTTGTCAAATTAGGCAAGAAGAGCGTTAATCTCTGTCAGTCACTTCCATAATCAAGTTGGTATATGTTAATTGAGTAATTTTATCAGGTTGGTAGCTGTCCTGTGTCGATCATAATGTGCTGTGGATATTTTCCTGGCTTCAACTTGTGTCGATTTGTGCTGAAAACTTGGTGTATCAAATTGTTTGTGTGCTCCCATGTTTGTTTATATTGTGAGAGCGTTCACTGTATATTTATGCATAGGCATTTTATTTACACCAAGTCTGTAGCGGTACCAGGTTCTATCGACTGGTCAGATGTCAGTAGCCTCTTCTAACAACAAAAGAAAAATCAGTAGCTCTAACCAACTGAGCTAGGGGACCAGTTGTTTTATTTTAATTATTTTTACTAACTAATAAACAGCATAGGCATTTTATTCACGCCAAGTCTGCTACTCAACGGGTTCTATCTGCTGGTACCCGTAAATGTCGAGGTCGGCAACATGGAGGACTACAAGTGGTAGCTTATTAATGTACATAAACAGTCGCCTAATGTTTTCCGTAGTCAAGGCTTCCATGTCCACAACATCACGATCACTAGTGTAAACCCACAAACTGCTGGTGGATGACGCATAGCTGACAACTGCTCAGGTGAAAAGCTGGCCATTGAGTGTGTATGAGAGAGAGAGAGAGTCCACTTACTTCACTAGGCCGTTGAAAGTCATGTGGACCAATACAGTGATTTATTTGTTGACAGGCACCATCAGACATTCATACTCAGATTAATGTTCAAAACTCTGAGATGTGAAGTGTATGGTTTGAACTTACATAGATGGAGAATAGTCAGGTTAGAATATTGATCAGGGGCTGTGCTTCAGATCTGTCATGTATTAGGAAAGTTGTTATAAGCAGCTTTAGATGCAGAACAACCTTAGCTAGCTGTAGATGGACTCGAGGTGAGCTACTGCATCTGCATCTGCACCCACCGTTCTGTATCATGGCATTCGGTCCACTGTAGATGGACTCGAGGTGAGCTGTATCTGCACCCATTCGTTGCATATGCAAAAGAAGCCATGATCTTTTCAGTTTGTCAACCATGTGCCATAGCCCAAAAGAAGCAGAAAGACGAGACTGCTTTTGGTGATCAGACTAGCTCTTCTCAAGTATAGTTTTCATCCTTACGTCAGATTTAAGCACCCCCAGATATAGTATCTAACTATCTATACAAGAACACCTGCAACTGAAACCAACTTGGTGACATGGCGTCCTAATTAGCAGATCCCGCACTCGAGCTCCCTCTCCAAATCCACCTGCGGGACATGGGCATCCCTTCTCCTGAACTTGTCAACGCATAGCCTCCTTTGCTTCTTGTCGTCCTAAAGGATTTATCCATATACAGTCATTTCCGAAGTGTTGATGTGTCTGCAATTACATAGGAGCTATTTGTATGCCATCCTAAAGGATTTATCCATATAAAATCAACCATATTTCTTTAAAAAATTGCATATAATGATATAATATTTATGTGTTCTTTAGAATTACTAGTGCACCAAATAAGATAAGTACTATTGTAAACTGCCTGTCCTATCTATATTTCTCTGCACTGTACTATTGTAAGAATGCTTGTCAGTATGTTTGCTTATCACCTTAATTTTGATGTATTTTAAAATGTGTTGCTTTCAAATTGCAGGGGCAAAATGGCAAGTGGAAAGCGGGTCCTAATCGTCATCCATGACGACAGTGATGACGAGGCAAGGGAAGTGGTGCAGAAGAGTCAGAAATCTGCACATGCAAATATAAACACATTCACCTCTGGTCCTAGCACATTCACCTCTGGTCTAGTAAACACCAGCAAGGGAAAAGATGATATCCATCCTGATTTCTGGAAGAGCATTGAGCAGAGGAAGAAGGAAGGCACTATTGATGGTGACCTGTACAACTATTACAAGTCCATGCAAGCAGGATTTACCCATGAAGCTGGAACAAACAAGGATGCTCCTACTTCTGCTGCTCCTCCTTCTTCTGTTCCTAGCACACAAGTGAAACTTCTTTTCAGAGGTATGTTCACATACACAATTCCTAAATTTTATACGCGTACTAATTCTGTTGCACACCTCTTACAAAATGGAGAGTATTGTACTAATTCTAAAACTCAATCTGTTGTAGGACCTAGTGAAGTATGTGCTGCTGAGATGAAATCATTTGATGAGCTATGCATGTTTGGCAATGACATGTATCTGACGAAGGATCAGCAAAATTGGCTTGTAGAGTTCTGTCTGGCTGCCAAAGCTAACAAGTGCAGTAACAAGTTCTACATTCACAGGATGACTAAATCAAATATAATTGAAGGAAAGAGCAAAATGGTAATATAGTATTACATGTTTAAAGTATCTTGCAGTATATGAATCTGAAACTTAACTTGTTTAGTTACAGAGGGCAGTTGTTGTTGTTTAACACAAATTTCTTATTGATAACAGGACATTGGTGCCAAGTTTTCTAAAACTTTCTTGCATGCCCACCTCGAAGTAAATGAAAAGGTACCTGTCGACAAGATGGTGCCTGTAAAGAGCAATGTCAGCAGCAAGACCTTCAAGATGAAGATAAAGAGAGGAAAGGGCAAGAACAGTGTCATGATGACAACAGACTGGGCAAAAGTTGTCAAAGAGTACAAGATTCAGGAAAATGCTATCTGGTTGTTCAACTTCTCGGCGCGTGCAAGAGGAGAACTTGAACTCCTTATGGAACCCCTACCATAGGATTCTAAGCCCTTAGTAGGAAGTGCTTTTGTAAAAATGCTGAAGCGGCAAACCTGTCTTGAACTCTATTAGAACTATGTATGCTGAACTTTACTATATCTACGTATGCTCAAGTGGCACATGTGCCTCACCTTTTGTAAGACTGCTAAGTAACTAGAAGTATGTATAGTTTGTCGACTGTCTTTAAAACTTTCTTACTCTCTAGTGTTTTTTTGTCGACTGCATTTAAATTCTATTGTCATGTGTGGATACCATTCCTTCGATGTCCTGAATTGTGTATTCAGGGCATAGGAACCTATCCAACATATTTTATTTATTTGTTGCTGTCATAGGGTTAGAATGAGAGGGGCAGTTAAAATTTAGCTTATCCACATTATGGAGTTTTTTTTGTTAAACTATTTAGCTTATCCACATTAAAAGTCCTAAGAATCAGTGTGTTATTATACCTGGACAGTTGCGGCTGTCAAGCAAAGTGTTGGAAGTATAGCTGCTTGACTTCAGTGTGTTATTATTCTCTTTGGTTCAAAAAAAAAATCTAGTGTGTTATTGTTCTTTTTGGTTCAAAAAAAGCATGCGAATTCCATCATGCATGCTGAGCAGTAGTGCTTGCTGGAGACAAAAGCGCAGTGGAGTAGAGTAGAGTAGCTTTTTTTAGCTTTTTCCTAGTGTCCAAAGTCACGATTACCGAGACCAAGTCCTACTTGTGCACCAAGTCCTACAGAGACCAAGTCCTATAGTGCCTGCTGCATAAACTTGGCCCAGAAACTTGGCCCAAGAGACATGGCCCAAGAAACTTGCCCTCTATAAATATCTCTTCTGCCCTCCTCATAGATCCAGGGTAGGGTTCCCCTCAGCCGCCGCATCCAGGAAAGGAAAGAAGCACCTGGCCATCTAGAGATCCCTCCCTCGCAGTGACTCCCTCCCTCCTTCACTACCTCCCTGCATCTGGTAATTTAGACTTCCTCCCTCACTACCTCCCTCCCTCACTCCCTCCCTCACTACCTCCCTGGCATCAGATTATTAACTTGGAGTCTTGTTATTCCTGTGATCTTTTTCTGAACCAATCCCAATCTTGTTCTTCTTCTTGGAGTTGTGTTGGGATGAAATGATATATGATTGAAATAACTTGGATTCTTGTTCTTCTTGTGGTTAATTCTTGCTATGACAACTGTACATGTGACTAAATATTTTTCTTATGTGATAAATGTTGAACTGCAAATCTCAATGTTGCTATATCTGTGGCTAAATCTTGATCTAGATAGTTAATATCATGTTGCTGATATTCAAACTTGGTTAGCATGGTTACAATCTTTTGTACTGTTTAATGTCTGAAGATCAACTCTTTAGAGCAAAATCTGTTTAACCTACAACTGTTTAATCTAATAGTTGAACAAAGTGGTAACTAGTTTCCTTGTTATCATGCAGTCTGTACTCAATAGGAAACGATGGCAAGCGACGATGACAACCTTTCTGATGAGTACGTGCCGC
Organism: Alopecurus myosuroides; assembly: GCA_028641055.1. NCBI lineage: Eukaryota > Viridiplantae > Streptophyta > Magnoliopsida > Poales > Poaceae > Alopecurus > Alopecurus myosuroides. The sequence goes on along the minus strand of CM054061.1, from coordinate 209,085,922 downwards.
CAAGCGACGATGACCACTTCACAGAGGAAGATGACTACCTCAGTGAGGAAGACTACTATATGAGTGATGACGACATTTACACAGACATGCACATGATTGTTGTAAGAGGTATGTACTTGTACAAGTTTTAGTTTACTCGTGCACAAGCGATTAAGTAGAGTATGACACCAAATGTTCAAATGTAGGACCTGGACATGGAGGAGAAGAATCATTTGACAAGTACTGCATGTTTGGAAATGAGGTTGAAATGAACTTCCATCAAGCTATGCAATTGAGGAGTATTGTCGAGGATCTACCTAGGCCACCTATCAAAGATTATGTGTGCAGGCTGACAAAATCAAATGTTGATCCTGCAGAAGGAATTATGGTAAGTCCTCCATCTTGCAGTAATAGTTTGGTTGAAGTGATCAATTGCTTGTTGGAATTATCATGAGTCTGTCATCATGTAGTTGTAATAATAATTTCCGTGTACTATTTTCTTTTAGGAATTATCAGCTGAGTACACATCGACTTATCTGTTCAGTTTACTGAGGTCACTATACAACAGTGATCCTCTAGTGAGTTTAGTAGTGAATAGTTCTGAAAGCACTCTGGACAAGTACTGCAGAATGAAGATGGGAAAAGGTATGAAGGCAACAATTGTATGCGGTTGGCCATGAGTCGTTGCAGCTTTCAAGCTTGAAGAGGGACAGATATGCGTGTTCAGTATGAAGGATGAAAGATCTACGCCTTACCGACAGAAAGATGCTTTCGGAGTATGGCTTAGATTGGTTATTACGAAGCTTGATCCGCAACATCTGTAATCATGCTATCACCTGTGCTGTGAAATTTGCTTACGAGTCTGTAGTTGGGTTGAATTTGAACAATGGATCATGTAATAACTAATGGAATCTGTAGTTGGGTTGTGTTTAAGTTTCATATATTGTTATTTTGGGGCACTTTGCTAGACTGCCCCAATTGCTATATGCCTTTGAGGGCACTTTGATAGACTGCCCCAATTGCTACATGCCTTTGGGGGCACTTTGACAAACTGCCTTCATAGGTATATGCCTTTGGAGGCACTTTGTCAAACTGCCTTCATAGGTATATGCCTTTGGAGGCACTTTGACAAAATGCCTTCATAGGTATATATATTTGGAGGCACTTTGTCGAAATGCCCTAGTAGGTATCATATTTCGGGGCATTTTTATGAAGTGCCTCCGATTGCTAGCTTTTGGGGCACTTTTATGAAGTGCCCCCGGCAAAATGCCCTTAAAAGCTTACTGTGGTGTAGTGTGGCCGCCATCGGAGTCTTTTTCGTCGACACCTATCGTTCTGTCCGGCCAACAAGACATGATACTGCAACTAATACTTCTGCTTCACACGAGGATTAGGGAAAGACACTGTTACTCGGTCGTTTGGATATGAATAAGAAGATGTCAATTTTAGATGGTTGTAACTCTAATGCATTCAAGTCAAATTTCATCTTCTTCTTTTCTTGATAAAAAGAATCAAACCAAATTTCAAGTGTTTTCATGTCAACGCATTGTCACCCCATATATACACTAGCACAGTACAGATCGGGCAATTTATAATCCCCAAACAGCACACGTATGTGTGTTATCTCCTATCGCTTACCACAAGAAACTCAACCTGCATGTGACGGCTGGAACGGTGTTCGACGGTCAAATGTTCGAAAGTGAGAACTGTTTGCATTGTTGAGAAGTACTTTGCATTCGGTTGCGATCTCTTCCACCGCCAGCACGCCACTCGTTCTGCTGATGGTGCAAGGGGTGGAGCCCAACTCCACCTCCCTCTCCCTTCCTTTTTGCTTTTCCCCTTTTTTATTTTCTCCTTTTCTCTCCAATAAATCTAGATAAAATACCGGGACGACGAGTACCAACTTGTGAAGCCACCGAGGCCCACTTGGCAGACCCCTAAAATAGGGTTCGTCCATGAGGGGGATATCTGCCCCCTCCAGGTACTCCCCGTTATATGGAAAGTTTCTGAAACTCTTCTGGAACCACTTGACCATATTAGAAACACATTTCTAGCACCCCGATACATCTCACGTTTTCCGTTACCTATCATATAAATTCTGCCTAACACCGGCATAATTTCTCTCTTATAGTAACTTTTTCGAAATCACTTTGATTGACACCGGATTTGTTTTTGTGGCATCATAACGACATCGAACATTCATAAAACCAATAAAAACATATCAATTCTCTCAATTAAAGGTTGGCACGTCTTAAACGTGTGACCCATAAAGACCCGATAACACACAAACATGTTCGGGAACTTACTGAACAATAACCAACAACGGGACCATGGACGTCCTTGATGGCTCCTATGTGCTCCTGAAGAACGAGGAAACCTTATACGTTACTTATTGCACTTATTCCCTTAACTTTACAATATCAACGATATCACGAGGTGAGACTATGTGATCTAGTCTGATAAAACTCTTTGATCATAACACATAAAACTCGTTGCTGATATCGTCCTCTTTTCCCATCCATATCCCCAATGACCTTGTGATAAATCACACTATGTCTGGCCAAATCTAGACCCATGGGCAGTATCCGGATCTGTGTCGTGCGTCTGCCATCTCGTCCAATCGACGCGTGTCCATGGACCCACTCATGCGCTATCCTCGTGGCACCTTATCACTTTCCTCTAACTGTGGCCCCTTGTTTCTGCACGCAAAACCAAATCAACATGTTAGGCTGTCTCCCGCAAGCACCCGTACCACCATTTTGGCCAAGCACACACACCGCCGTTTCGCCGATTTTGGCCGAGATCCCACCTGCCGATTAAGAAGCTGTGTCCCTCCTGCACCCCCATAGCCAACATCATATCCAGGAGACCCCGCTCCATCTTTCAACCTGTTTCAACGCCGGAGCCGTTTTCACACTGTGGCGTATGATGCTGCAAGCCGGCTACATCGGCACATCCACCTCCGTCGGGTTGCATTACTGGCCCCGCCATGAATTCCCTCCTCTCTTTGGCCCATTTTCCTAAGATGTTATAGTGAGCACAACATGTTTCTATGAACGACAACCTGCGCTGCTATAAAAACCGACCGATGTTGTTGCCACATGTTGACGGTGGTACTCTCGGGGTCTGGCATGTGGTGCTGCGAGGGATGACCGTCGATGCTACCAGCGGTGGGTGAAATTGCTACAATATATGACCGGCGGTGCTACAAAATCTGGCGTGTGGTGGTGCTACCAGTGTGGGTGGTCGTGCTAAGAAAGCAGCCCGGTGCTGCTGCCATCGGTTGACAGTGGCGCTGCCAGTCCAGGAGCGAATGTTGCGGCGGCCTATTACAAAGGAAGCACCTCGGAGCTGCGCAGATGGAACGCTGGTCCTGCCAACCCCCGACGCATCTCCGGCGAAGAAGGTTGCATTGCTATGAGGGATCGCATCCGAGCTTGATCCCGATGCATTAATGGCGGGAGAGTCCATGTGGTGAGGAGTGGAGACGCTAGAAATGTAGATTGTCGTTGCTATAGAATAGGGCACCGGTGCTGCATGGTAGGACGATGTTAACTGCTTGCTGCCAATGTCAAGTAGTGATGCTACAAACACGGACTGCCGTTGCTACAAAAGTGGATCATTGATGCTACAAGAGCAGGCCAGATTGCCACAGTTGCCTACAACCATGGTGGAAGCTATGACCGGCATTGGCGGTGCTGCGACTTGTGATGGTGGTGCTGCAAACGGGGTGGTTCCGCTGTGGGGAGCGGTGTCGACAGCCAAAACTTCTCTGTGCGGACGGGAGACGAGTAGAGGTGTACTCTATGACGAGGCCGGTTGTTATCGGGGCGTCACAGTGGTGCAAGCTGGCCGCCGCCGCCGCAGTGTTGTAAGCCACATCTGTGTTGCGTTGGTGCGGGTGAGAGGATAGTGTGTGGTTTCCAGGAACGAGCTTTTTCAAGGTCGTGGATTAAAGAGGAAGGTTGTAGCTAAGTCGGAAATCTGATGGTTAGAGAATCCTAGATCGTGTGGTTGGGAATGCGGAGGACCAGAGCGACATATCCTCTAGAGGATGCTCAATTGTCCCCGTTATGAGTACTATAATAGACCACCTTTGCGCAACATTAATTACGGGAGACATTGGATGACTGCACACGGTCTAAATGGGCCACATGTTTCCTGCACGGTGAGTCCGTGAAGCGCCAACGCCTCTAGAATCTCCCCCCGCCGGCGTGGAGAAGACGAGCTTGGGATCAGTGATATTGGTGACGAAGTCGCGTCGAGGAATACGATGCTCAAAGGAAAGTCTCATAGGAAGGCTGGGCCGCAACGTGTTCCTGGCAAGCTAGCTTGGTAGGGATGTTGACACAGTGGTGTCAGGAGAGGGCAGTGCAACCGCTGATTACTATTTGACGCATGTGCTCCTTTAGCGTGCCGGCGGCGGAGTGCTCTTGCACCATCAGCAGAACGAGCAGCATGCTGGCGGCGGCATGCTCTTACCTGAGTTGGGCAAGGGCAGGGGCTGCGCCATCCTCCTCCTAGCAGAATTAGGACCCCCTCTCCCCTATGGCAAATCTTCTCCTCTCTCCTACTGTATAAAGCACCACAAAACTAAAAAAAAACACAATTGGCTCTCAAGCCCCTCTCTCTAGTAAAATTTGAGTGTCCAATTAGAGCTTCTAATTAGAGCTCCTCTAATTGAATTAGAGCATCTTCTAATTGGGTTTTGAGGTGTCCTCTTCCGATTAGATCTAGCTCTAATTCTAGTTTTCTCTCGCATGTTGAGAACTTTCAGTTTCATAAATAGCTCAAATCACTGTTGATTAGAGCTACCAAATAGCAACACCGGAAGGTTGTCTTTCTTCGTCGGTGAAAACGACGGAGCGCTGACGGGTTGACACGAGCGTACACGTGCAGACTGATACATTGCAAATATATCTATTTTTCCAATCACTTTTCTTATCATTTTCCCTCACATTTGCATGATATGGATCAAACTAACACGGACTAACGTTGTTTTCAGAAGAATTACCCTTGGTGTCTAGTTTTGTGCAGAAAATTCCAAAAAACTCAGAAAATTGTTTTCCCCTGGAAGACTCCTGGAACCCAAAGGACAGCTAGAGCGGAGGCACTAGGGCCCCTCTGGCCATGCCTGGCGGGCCCCTAGGGGTCTGGGACCACCCCGGGTCCTCTTTCTCCATAAGACTCCTTTGTCCCCCCCCCCCCCCAAAAAAACTCCATCCCCCGAAGGATTTTCCCGAAAATGATCCATAGCTCCGCCGACACCCGAAACCCTAGTTCAGGAGAGAGAGAAGTTCCTGTTCTGACACCCTGCCGGGACAGGGATTGGAGGGAGATCGTTGCCATCGTTTTCGCCATAACCTCTCCATCGGCCCTCCATGATAACCCCTTCGATGTGTGAGTAATTCCCTGCTGTAGGCAGAGGTGATGGTAGGGATTGTATGAGATTCATCCTGTAATAGATCACGAGATTTTTAGGTATTGATGCCTAGTGTCCACTATTGTTGTTTATAATCGTTGTTGCAACTTGGAGTGCTTATGCTTGTCACTTAGGGCCTGAGTGCCATGATTTCAGATTTGAACATGTTATGTTCTCATGAGTATAATTGTTGTTTTGGATCATATTTGTTGGTTGTATACACTTATTATTGTCTGGAACCCGAGACCCCAAGGTGACATGGTTGGGATATCGGATGGGATGGAGTCTAGTTCGAGGATTACATGTTACCATCGTATGTTAATGCTTTGCTCTCGTGCTTGGTAGAGCAGGTACTTTAATTACCATTAGTTCCTTTTTGGCCCCGCAACAATCATATGGTAGGACAAAAAAGTCGTGGAAGTTCTTATTGCAAGCACATACGACAATTCTCGAGAAACATGCCTATGATAGTTTGTGACTTGGATACCCCCTTATATATTTGTGCTGCCCTTTATTACTTCTATTACGTGGTTACTCTCATTCATGCAACATCCGTACATCCATCCCTATGACTATGGTGTTTTTAGCAATGTTACTTATTCCGTTTACAGTAGTTGTTTCTATTCCTACTACCGTTTTCCTGCTATGGTTACTATTAAACTATTGCTGATGTTATATCACTGTTACTATTGGTAAATTGTGTGAAGCAAGACACTTTTCAGGTGGAATTTAATTGACAACTCAAATTTTAAGGCTGATAAATACTTTTTGGATTCCCTTGTGTCAAATCAATAAATTGGGCTATATTTACCCTCGAAGACTGTTGCGATCCCCTACACTTGTGGGTCATCAAGACTAATTTTTGGCGCCGTTGCCCGGGAGCATAGCTTTATTTGTAAGCTCACTTGAGAATTATGTTGTTCGCTGGAATTTGTTATCTATCATGGGAAAGACTACTGATCTAAAGGTTCCTATATTACCTTCCACCACAAGGACAGGTACAACTCTGAACACCGTGGTTGCACTTGATTCACCTTCTGTTTTAAGTAAGCTCGTTACCCCATCGCATGCTTCGTGTGCTATTACTGCTGAGTCTGAGACTATGTTTGATGAATTTGATGATGCTTCTACTATGCTTGATAACTCTGTTTCTCTAGGTTCCTTTTTAGACACATAAATTGCTAGAGCTAAATAAATCGAACATGCTAATTTTTTTGATAAACTGTTATCTACTCCTGAACAATCACCTGAATGATCTGATCTTGATAATGATATGAGTGATTATTCGGAGGAAACTTATACGCTTGACGATGTCTTCTTTAAGGAGTATATGAGCTATGAAACTGCTCCTGATCCTGAGACTTTTAATAAACTGCTTGAGAAACATTCCATGACAAATAAGTTTTCTCGTGATCCTGAATTTGCTTAATCTCCTGTGGAATTAGAGATGAGAAGTTTTATCTATCTGTTGATCTTTCACTTCTTCCTATGGTTGAAACTGAACCCTTTTATGGTATAGAAAATAATGATGTCGTAGCCCACTTGACTAAATTGTTTGAGATTGGCATGTTGTTTTCTGATGAGAATTTGATAAGATGCTATTATGCTATTAAGTTGTTCCCTTTCTCATTAAAAGGGGATTCTGAATTGTGGTATGATAATTTACCTTATGGTTGCATTAAGACTCCTCAATGTTAGACTCGTTTCCTTTGCGAGAAATATTTTCCTTCTCATATGCAACATGCTGCTTTGCAAAAAAAAAATTAACTTCAAGCAATTGGAAGATGAGAAACTTCCCAAAGCTTGGGGAAGGTTTTGTGCTACTCTCAAGGGTAGACCTGACCGATAGTATATACCTAAAATGATCATATTGATATATTTTATAATGGACTGACCATTGAATCTAGGACATACCTGGATAGTTGTGTTCGTTGTATTTTTAGGGAAAGAATTATGGAAGAAGCTAAAAAAAATATTGGGTAATATAGCCAAGAACCATGATGATTGGGATATTCCTGAACCTACACCATTGCCTACACCCAGGAAGAGAGGAGTTCTTTTCATTAATCCTAAAGACATGCAAGAAGCTAAGAAATCTATTAAAGAGAAGGGCATTAACTTTGAATATGTGAAGAATTTACCTCCAATTGAAACTCTATGTGAGCCTACCGCTCACCCTCCTATGGTAGAGGTACATTCTCTTTACAAATTTAATGCTAGTGATATTCCTTATGATAAACCTCCTGAATAATGCTTAGATGAATTCGATGATTTCATTGTTAAACAAACCCATTTTAATGCACAAGTGTAAAATCAATTGAATAAAAATTCTCTATGTATCAAAAAATTGCATGCTACTTTAGGAAGAAATGTTAATGATGTTAAAGGTCTTGTTAAACACTTTTAAATGATTTAGAATCAATTAGAGCAAATTAGTAAAGTACAAAAATATTTATTTGCTGAAATGTCTAGTCAAATTAAAAAACAAGCTTGTAGTGTTAAAACTAGAGGTGGTGCTTTCACTCAGGATCCTCTTTATCTCGAGGGACACCCAAAAAGGCTTTAACACGACTCTCAAAAGCTAGATGAAAATGGTGTTAGCTCTCCTAAAAAGAAAAATAAGAATAAACATAAAAGAATTAGAGAGGCTAATGATATTAGTAATGATGCTAATAAAGAACCTGATAAAGATCCTAATAGTGTATTTATTTCTAATGCTGAAACTAGTGGTTATGAACATGATAATGATAATTACAATGATAAAAATGATGCTTCCAATAAGGAAGAAAGTGAAGTACAACCTGAAAATCCTCCTAAGAACAAAAATTATGATGAAGAAGGTTTTACGGTTAGGAAGCATGGTAAAGAAAGAGAACCTTGGGTGCAAAAACCTATGCCTTTTCCTAGTAAGTCTCTCAAAAGTAAAGAAGAATAACGTTATAATAAATTTTGTGAGAGGATGAAACCTCTGTTCTTGCAAATTACTTTGACTAATGCTATTAAGTTGCCTCCTTATTCCAAGTATATTAAAGATATTGTTACTAATAAGAGGAATATTCTGAAGGGAATATGCCCGAGAGACAATAATAGAGTGGTTATTATCTTATTCCTTGTTTATGATAAATGTTTATTTCTCATGCTAGAATTGTATTAAACGGAAACATTGATACATGTGTGTTTAATAAACAAACAAACGTTCCTAGTAAAGCCTCCCTTTTAACTAGCTCGGTGATTAACAGATGATCAAGGTTTCCTGATCATGAACATTGGATGTTGTTAATAATGGGGTCATGTCATTAGGAGAATGATGCGATGAACTTAGACCCTAACTAAGTATAACAATACGATCAGGTTATTTAGTTTTATTTTTATGGCTTACATTCGGAGTAACCTTATTCCTTAGACCATGAGATCATGATAATCACTAATACCGAAAGAGTACTTTGATGACATCAAACGTCACACTGTAACAGGGTGTCTATAAAAGTGGTGTTAGGTATTCGGAAAGTGTTAGTTGAGGCTCATGGATGAATAGTGGGATTTGTCCATCCAAATGACAGAGAGATATACTCTGGGCCCTCTCGGTGATATCACATCGACACCTCTTGCAAGCACGTGACTAGGTCACAAGGATGTCATATCACAGAAACGAGAAAAGAGTACTTGTCGGTAACGAGATTGAACAATGTATGGTTGATACCAATGATCAGAGAGGAGTCTCGATCATGTATGTATTATTCGCGAACCGTAGGGTGACACGCTTAAGGTTCGATGACGCATTTGAGAGGATACGGAATATCGAAGAATGTTTTGGGCAGCACCGAAATTGTTTCGGGGGAAATTGAAATAGTTCAAGGGGTTTTTCGTCGAATGGTTGTTAATAGAATGATCAAATGATTCGAGGTGATATATGAAAATGTTTTTTAATAGAATTAACAAATGCTGAAATAAAGAAATAAAAATTGTTTTATTTATTTATTAAAGAAAAACTCTTGGATTTTCTAAGTGGGAAATAAAGGAAGGATGAGTTGATGTGAGTGGAGTGTCCACTCACATGAAGAGGGAAGAGGTGGGGGCACACCATGGGCTGGCCGCACCACCCCTTTGGGCTGCCTTCCCTTCCCCTATAAAAGGAGGGTGAGAGCTCTCCCTCCTCCACACACTTGCCCACCTCACTTCCTCTACACCCGCTGCTCCATTCCATGGTCTCCGGCTTGGCGAAGCCCTGACCGTGGAATTCATCACCACCACCACCACGTCGCCATGCTGTTGGAGTTCCGAAGGATCCTCTACTTCCGCCTTCCCGCTGGATCGTGGGAATGGAGGTCATCGTCAATCGTACGTGTGACCGATCACGGAGGCACCGCCGGATTGCGGTGCACATCTTCTCGCTCTCAAGATCGGTGTGAGTACGACTACGCCAACAACGATATTTGATCTCGTAACACTTTGTGTCTTCGAGGGTATGTTCTTCTTAGGATTCTCTCTTTGCTCGTTACCTTTCATCTCCTAGATTAGATCTTGGCCCTTCGGGTGTCTATCGCGTAGGAAATTTTTTGTTTTCTATGCAACGAACCCATCAGTGGTATCAGAGCCGGATCTATGCGTAGATGATCTGTAAGGGTAGAACACATAGGGGTATGTGGGTGTTGATGATCATGTTATTTCCTCCTTGAGTATTTTATGATCTTAGTGGCATGGTAGGATGAATCTGCCCCAGACAAACTTTACGTGTACTTTGTACGCGAGACCCGTCTCACTTGTGGCTAAGGGGGTGTATGTTTCTCCTACTATAGTTAAGATCTAATCTACGAAGGGTTTTTAAAAATATGTTTATCAACATTTTGGTTGATGTTCGTAGGTATGAATGGTTTTATCCTCGAAAGCCCCAAGTCACGTAAAATATGCAAAAATAAATTAGAGGCGTCTAACTAGTTTTTGCTGGGCATGTGATGTGATATGGTCAATGCCACAAATTTGATTATGATATGATCTATTTTGTAAATTATTGATATATCGTAAGGTATCCATATGGTTGTCTTATTATTGATGGACAATCAAGATGGAGGTACCATGGAACTTGGTACCACGCCGGTGGAATAATGGAGATAGTACCATGATGCATATGATGGAGATCAAGTGCAAGAAGGACTATATCATATCACATTATCCTTACATGTGATGTTAATCCTTTTTATGCATCTTATTTTGCTTAGATAGTGGCGGTAGCATTATGAGATCATCCCATATCACTTAATATCAAGATAATAATGTGTTCTTCCTTAGTATGCACCGTTAAGAAAGTTTGTCGTTTTGAGACACCACGTGATGATCGGGTGTGACACACTCAACGTTCGCATACAACGGGTGCTAACGAGCCTAGCATGTACAGACATGGCCTCAGAACACACGCAATACTATGGTTCTACTTGGCGAGCCTAGCATGTACAGATATGGCATCGGAACACGTAACCGAAAGGGAAAGCATGAGTCATATGGAAGATATGATGAACATGTCGATGTTCGCCTTTGAAGCTACATCATCTCACGTGATGATCGGTTTTGGTGTAGTGAATTTGGTTTGTGTAATCACTAAAGACGACTAAGAGGGATGTTGTTTTTGAGTGGGAGTTCATGGGATAATTTTGAATTAACTTGAACTTGTTTATCATGAGCAACCAATCAAAGTGAATTTTCACAAATTGTAGTATTCATTGAGATATAACTGTTAATTGAGATATAACTGGTATGATCTGGTAAAAATCATTTAAGATTGGTACCGTATTAGTGAAATTTAAAATTGAGTCCTATTGTAGATTTTCGGAATTTCCTACCTAGCTCCATATGATTAATTGATCTAGAGAGCAAATAATTCCTACTTAGAATCCAGAATCATGATTGCTTCCATATTACTTTGTCTTCAAAAGAATGTTTTGTTGATCAAGGTGATTTAGGAACTGAAAAAGAATTGTTTTCAGAAACAATCAAGTTAAAGATATATTGATATCTAGAAACTTATTTGTGGCAACATGACTGAGTATAATTTAGCGTGAAAATGTATGCTTATATTATTTTAATATATGCAATGATTGAATACGCTAGGCGTTTGAATATTCCAAGAAGTTGGGCGCTAAAAATTATCTTCTAAATTCCTTCCTTCGAGCTATAGTAGCTTAATCATAAAATTGTTATGATGGGATGGATTAAAAGTATGGGTAAAGTCGTTTACCTTACCTGGAGATGGCTAAGAGTGGAATCTGGAAGAATGCTATTAATATGGTGATATTAGTAGAACAATCAAACTCAAAGTATAACTCAATGGGTGATAGTACATGACTAACACGCCAAAGAAAATGAGCTAGTATGACTAGCATTGTTTGATGTTGAATGATTCTTCTGTAAAGAAAAAGGAATATTGAAAATAGAATTACAAAAGGTATATTGTAGAAAAGAATATAACTGGAAAGGTCCAGCTCAGGTGTATATGCTTGATATACAAGTTATAGATGTATTACTACTTAACAAAGTATTTTTTTTGGTATTTTGATACCACATTGGTTGGTATGAGTTGTCATACAAAGCAACGCAATGCAAGAAATACAAGGGGCTAAAAGGAACTAGTAGTAGATGTGGTATCGATTATGACAAGAACAGAAATGAAGTGTTATTGTTTTCATCGTCATATCGAACCAAACATTAAGATTTATTTTAAGAACTTAATAAGTTGTTATTTTGTTTCGGTCTTTTGTGAAAACAAATGAGATTGTTCAAACTATGACCGTATTCCATAATTGATGGATGAGTTAATATAAATCATGTTGGTAAAGCAAATATCTATAAAACTGAATGATAAACGTTGCAAGACGTAAAAATAATTTCACTTAAATTGTGGCACCACCATTTTAGTTCATATCAAAAAGGAAAACATGAAGAAACTCCATATGGATGGACTTCTGGAGTCATTTTGTTTTGAATAAATTGACACTTCTGATACCTCTTCCAAAAGATGACTAGAATTCCGTTCATAGGCCAAAGTAGAATGGACGATTAATTTAATGGAGATTATACATGTTGATGTATATAGTCCATTATGTATAGTCATATGTGGTGGATTATTTTTTCCTTCATAAAATTTTGTTGATGATTTGAGTAGATATATGAGTATATCTATTTAAAGACAACGGAGTTTGACATTTTTTTGAATTGGTTCAAATTATTGTTAGTATGAAGAAAAAATCATCGTAACAAGATAATCAAGTATTTATGATTGGATCATAAAGGATAAATTTTTGAGTTACAAGTTTAGCAAAACATCTGAGGAGTTGCAGAATTGTTCTACAACTTATACTTCTCGAATAACCCACATTAGTTTGGAGTATTCAAGAAAAAAAATCAAACCTTGTTGGACATGGTAAGATAAATAAAATTTCCATTATAATTTTGTAGTTTATACATTAAGGAAAACCTCTTTTACACCGAAAAGAGCACCATCATGATTCATTGAAATTGACAACATATAAGATATGGTTTGGGTAGTGACCCGAATTGTCTTTTTTCTTAAGTTTTGGTATGCATAACATGTGTAAAATGTTTACAACCAAAATAGGATAAATATATGTTTATAGGGTTATCCCAAATAAAAGATTGGGTATTTATCCTATCACCGAATCAGAGACAAATGTTGTTTGTCAGAAGGGTTGATTTATCGAGAAAGTAGTTCTTGCGAAACAAGTGAGTGGGAGGACAGTACAAACTCAACAAAATTAGAGAATCTTCGTTACCATGTCAAGAGTAGCGCAGCACTGGAAGTTGTTCCATGGTTTCCTATTTTGACAAAGTAGAAGACACTACATGTGTTGTAGATACTTCGAATGAGTGTGCAAACTGTACCACAAAAGTCCTAAAACTTTGTAGTTAGACCAACTTGTGGTTTGATAGTGAAGTGTTGTTTTGACAACAAAGGACCTAGACCTTATAAAGGAAGCAAATGATGGGCCCCGACTTCGTAAAATTGGATTTGAGTCATTATATACGCGATAGTATCCATGTATGAATATCAAGTATGTGACTTGATAGTCCTTTCGATAAGCATGATGCCTAGCAATAGCAAATGGGTCTATATAGCAACAAAGACATGGATTTTACATCATTTGAAAGTTGTGCTTGTCGAAAATATGTTTTCGACGAAGTTCAAAGAGTTGACTACTGCAAGATTTTGATCTTCCGTAGTGATGCTTTAGTCTTTGCGGGTAGTTCTAGAAAAATTTACATATTATGATATGGCAGTTGAATAACAAAACCAACTTTCCTCTCAAGGAAGTTTGATCGAGGATGTGTATTTGATACAGTCAGAGGTTTATGAAAAACTCAAAAGGTTGTTGGAAAGGTATGCACAAGTCAATGGTTGAAGTGAGCATAACTAAGTTGGAATCTTTACCTTAATGAAGTTATCAAAAGAGTTTGATTCCATCATGAACGGTAAAGATGCTTGTAGAGTTATAAGAAATTAAGTGGGAGCGCTATGACATATTTGCAATGCTTTATGTCGATGACATATGGTTGATTGGAAAATATGTATTTAAATTAACACAGTTAAGATTTTCATATTGATGAAAGGCTTAGAATATATTGGGCATCGAGATGGATTGAAGCGCCTGATATGATTGAAGCGAAATTACATAGATGAAATATTGAAGTAAGTCAATATCGAAATGAAAAGAAGAAGTTCTTGCCACATGGAAAACAATTGAGCAATATTCAAGTGATGTGACACATGATGAGCATAATGAAATTGAGATTTCTAAGTCACATGTTCCATGCTATGTACACAACCAGATGAGTCCCATGCTATAAAATGTTATAGCAGGATAATTCATATGATGATTAGACAACAGTGGGAGCGATCCTTATGCCATTTTAGAAATGCTAAGGATGTGCTTTCCTATGTTGTAATGACAAACTATTTGTTGTAATGTGTTACAGTAATAGTCTTGTCATCTATTCAAATAACTTTATCTCAATTAAAATATGTGTTGAAGGGTAGCACAATAGGCTAGCAGAAAGTTCCATGTTGTATTTGAAAGAGTTTCAAAATTAAAGTATTGTGAGGGATACTACAAAAAGGTCTGAGTATATCGTTGTGTTGACAACAGATAAGGAGTATTATGTGTCAATGTGTTCTTTATTGAAGTTGGTGAATTTCCAAGAATGCTGACACTATGAAGCTACATTTTCACAATGTTAGTAACATTAGTTTAAGCTGAGGAATTAAGGTCTCGCCGGTTGACCAAATATTTACAAAGCCATCTCATTAGAGAATGAGTGATGCGTGTAGACGCAAAGAACATGCAAATACAATAGGACCTGAACAGTTCAGATCTTTTTGATGATGTTTACCACATGCGAAGCATGGTAATAACACTGGAACACCATATGTGTTAAGTGCTTACATACTATATTACTGACTCTATTGCAAGTGGGAGACTGAAGGGAATATGCCCGAGAGGCAATAATAAAGTGGTTATTATCTTATTACTTGTTTATGATAAATGTTTATTTCTCATGCTAGAATTGTATTAACCGGAAACGTTGATACATGTGTGTTTAATAAACAAACAAACGTTCCTAGTAAAGCCTCTCTTTTAACTAGCTCGTTGATTAACAGATGATCAAGGTTTCCTGATCATGAACATTGGATATTGTTAATAACGGGGTCATGTCATTAGGAGAATGATGTGATGAACTTAGACCCTAACTAAGTATAACAATACGATCAAGTCATTTAGTTTTATTGTTATGGCTTACATTCGGAGTAACCTTATTCCTTAGACCATGAGATCATGTTAATCACTAATACTGAAAGAGTACTTTGATGACATCAAACGTCACACTGTAACAGGGTGACTATAAAGGTGGCGTTAGGTATTCGGAAAGTGTTAGTTGAGGCTCATGGATCAATAGTGGGATTTGTCCATCCAAAATGACAGAGAGATATACTCTGGGCCCTCTCGGTGATATCACATCGACACCTCTTGCAAGCACGTGACTAGGTCACAAGGATGCCATATCACGGAAACGAGAAAAGAGTACTTGTCGGTAACGAGATTGAACAAGGTATGATTGATACCAATGATCGGAACTCGGACAAGTAAAATATCGTGAGACAAAGGGAATTAGTTACGACATTGAAGGTTCACACGATCACGAGATTCATCGTTGAATATATAGGAGTCATCAGGATCTCCAGATCCCGTTGTTGATTATTGATCAGAGAGGAGTCTCGATAATGTCTGTATTATTCGCGAACCGTAGGGTGACACACTTAAGGTTCGATGACGCATTTGAGAGGATACGGAATATCGAAGAATGTTTTGGGCAGCACCAAAATTGTTTCGGGGAAAATTGAAATAGTTCAAGGGGTTTTTCGTCGAATGGTTATTAATAGAATTAGCAAATGCTGGAATGAAGAAATAAAAATGTTTTATTTATTTATTAAAGAAAAAATCTTGGATTTTCTAAGTGGGAAATAAAGCAAGGATGAGTGGATGTGAGTGGAGTGTCCACTCACATGAAGAGGGAAGAGGTGGGGGCACACCATGGGCTGGTCACACCACCCCTTTGGGCTGCCTTCCCTTCCCCTATAAAAGGAGGGTGAGAGCTCTCCCTCCTCCACACACTTGCCCACCTCACTTCCACTCCACCTGCTGCTCCATTCCATGGTCTTCGGGTGCATAAGAGAGGAGGTTGGGGCGGAACCCAGCGGAACCTCCGGTGGGCGAAACCTCCGCCCAATCCACTGGAACCTTCGCCGGTTCCATTGCGCTACAGGTGGGGTTGGGCTCCGGTGTTACCTCCACTAAAAACACCTTCAGGTGCATAGGAGCGGAGGATGTGGCAGAACCAACCGAAACCTCCGGTGGCGGAACATACGCCAATCCCACCGGAACCTCCGCCCCTGAAGATTCCACAGAAGAGGAAAAGGAGTCATGCGAGCGCATGTGAACGAAGACCACCGAAGCCTCCGGTGTTGCGTGGGAGAGGGAAACGGCTCGATTGGGGAAGGGGTATTTAAAGCCCTTCCCATACCTAATAAATGCTAAGCTTTGCCCACTCTCTCTCCTAGCCATTAATGAAAGCTTCAACCTCCTATATCTCCCTCTCCAACCACCCAATCACTCCATAACTTTGTGGACACCTAGAGGAGAACTAGATCCGTGATTCCACTAAAGGAATTGCAAATCCATCCACCACATCCTAGTAGATATAGAATCCTACTTGAGGCCTAGAAACCTTAGTAGATCTTGTGATTGTAGCTTCCACCTTGTTGCAAAGAAGCTTCGGATTGTTTGAGAGACTCCATCCATCTTGTGGAGTGTCCTCAACCTCGTGTAAAGGTTTGGTCAACGCCTTCAAGTCGACCTCATAGTGGAAACGAGAATCTCCCTCACCGGAGAAGCTCAAGGAGAATAAGGTGTGCACAACCGTGCTATTGAGGAGTGCCTAGGTGGCTCCCCACCTCTCCAACGTAGACGTACTTCTCTTGAGAAGGAACTACAGGAAACATATCCTTGTCTCCTTGTTTATACTTGTGGTTTATCTTGTTACCTTTCGTTTTACTTCCGTTGCATACCTTATCTTGTATCACATAGGTTGCTCACCTAGTTGCACATCTAGAGAACCTTGTCTTATCTTGTTTAGCCATAACTAAAAGGAAAAGAATAAAAATTGGTAGTCAACCTATTCACCCCTCCCTCTAGTTGGCCACAGTGCAATTTCAATTGGTATCAGAGCCTCGGCTCTTGCTAAGGGCTTAACCGCCTAAGAGTATAATGGTCAATGAAAATGAGACCGACGGTTCTAATGCGGAAATCGCCAAAATGGCCGACACTATAACTAACCTACAAGAAACGGTTGGTACTCTCCAAACCGAATTGTCCCAGGTTAGTTCTAGTCTTGGTTCGGAGGTTTCTAGCATAAAGAAAATGTTGGAGACCATGATGGGGAAAACCAAGGACCTTGAGGAACCACTCCCCACCACCGAAGATGTTAGCTCGGATGATGAGTCCATTCCGGACCTCGCCGAATGGAAGCTAACATTGCTTCAGCCAAGGCGAAAGCCAAGGCAAAAGCCGATAAAAAGGCTAAGGGGCGGTGGGAGTTCCGAAGGCTCCAAGTCTCAAACGGCTAATGGTTCGGGGTCTAACTCAAGAGTCCCACCACTGTCCAACTACGACTCTATTCATCCCATTGCCACAATGCCAGACATTCTAAATGTCGGACTTCCTCCCATGCTTAACACTAATGAATTCTCTTCTTGGAAGTTCGATATGGAGTCTCATATTTCAGGAGCGTGCACCGCTTTGTGGAGGAGTGTTCTCTATGGATTCCATCCTCATGATGCAAGCAACTTGACTCCAAGGGAGGACATTGAATTTCAACTCAACAAGACCGCTCTTGTCACTATTCAAAAGGCTCTCCCAAGCAAACATCTTTAGCACATCCGTGGTATCAAGACCTCCAAGGAGGCTTGGGATAAACTTAATTCTTTGTTCCAAGGAAATGCTAGCATCCAGTGGCGCTCGACAAATTCGAGAACTTCGTCATGCTTGAGGATGGAAGTACCGAGGAACTATATAGAAGAGTTGTCACCCTTGGCAATCAATTGAGGGATTTTGGAAAAGAGGAAATCTCCGATGAGTGGATCAAGATGAAGTTTGTCAAGGACATAACACCTTTTGAGAAGAACCTATCCACTAGTATCTGAACAAGATCAGATTACAACTCTCTCAACTCCAATGGTGTTCTTAGTGAGTTCATAGCCATATCCCTATCTCGCAAGAGCGCTGATGATGCTCTCGCTCGCTCAAGAGGTATTGGGAAGTCTCCCAACCTCGCCTTCAAGTCTAATGCAATTGCTCGGATAGAAGAAATGGATGAGGATGATGAGGATTATGAAGACACATACAAGGGTGCTCATAAGTGCATCGCTTTTGCCATGCATGGCTATTGGAAGAGATGGGAGGCTCACAAGGCCGGTGCTCCTAGAGCCTCGAGAAACAAGATCTACAAGAAGAAGGGGGAGAGGCCAAGGACGTGCTTCAATTGTGGGAGTGCAAATTACTTCTTCAAGGAATTTCCTTTTGAGCCAAGATAAGAGAATGAAGGGAATCTTGTTCGCAAGGACAAGAACAAAGCACCACAAAACAAGAACCTTTGAAGAAGAGTCCCAAGGGCTCTATATGTTCAAGAAGGTCCCACATTGGAAACATGCTACTCCGGAGATGAAGGAGAAGATGAAGTCGTAGGTGTGGCCCATGTCGCCATAGCTGCGTCTTCCTCTTCATCGGTCTCTCTATTCGAATACCCCAATGAGAAGGCATTGATCCGACCTACATGTCTCATGGCAAAAGCCACCATGGTAATATCTTCCACCTCCAAGCCTATTGCTACGAGTTCTCCCTCATTGTTGGATTGTGTTGAAAACATTGTCGATGAGGATGAGGAGGCCAAGAATCTAGGCTCTTGGTTATCTAGTCTTGAGGGTGAAACCAAAGAAAAGGTAAAGGCCCTTTTGAGGCAACTTGATGATGCTGACTCTCTCATTGATGAGAAGGAAGAGACCATCGTGACCTTGGAAAGTTATGGTGGTGGGAATGAAATAATAACATGGAGCTTGTAGAAGCTCTTGAGAAAGAAAGATCCATGATAGCCTCTCTCGAGGAGAAACTATCTAGTCTAAAGGAGACCTATGCTATTAGTATCTCCAAACTTAGGAAGGATAATGCACAATCTCTTGCTTTGCTAAAAGTATTTGAAGAAGAAGAGTTGAAGCTAGGTATAGCTCATGAGAGTATTGTTGAGTGTCATGAAAAACTAGAAAAGGAGTTCACCTCTCTTAAATAAATTCATGACAAACTCACCACGTCTAGGAATAAGCTCCTAGCTAAACAATATAATAAGCATGTGATACCTTCCACTAGTAGCATTGTTATCATGCCTACCTCTTGTACTACTACTAACATTGTAGGAGGAGATAAAGTCCTCAATGACGCCATGATCACTCAAGGAGCTAAGAAAGGAAAGGAAGGACTTGGCTTTATGGCTAAGTCCAAGAAGAAGAACAAGAAGAAAACCAAGAGTGTCACCTCTTCCTCTCAAAAGGTTGTATTTGTGAAGGAGGGAGAGGTGACCAAGGAGAAGGAGACCAACGCCATTGTGGGTGGTGATGACTCTAGGGGGGAGCATCACTCACAATGATTTCGCCGGAAAATATAACCCCTCTTATGTCCTCATGAAATCTAGAGATGGTCATGTTTATGCTAAATACGTTGGTACTTCTTATGGTGATGATTATCATTGGACTATTTGGGTTCCTAAGACCCTTTTTACTAACAAAAGAGGACCCATTGAAGGATGGATACCTAAATCAAGAAATTGATCTCTTGTAGGGAAGTGCTTCCGGGTCGGGTAGATGGACAGTGTATAGTGGTGCATCCCAACATATGACCGGAAGCAATGACACAATGAGTAATCTTGAACCTCCATTACCTCATCTCAATTGCGTCACTATTGGTGACAATTCCGAACTTAAGGTATTGGGACGAGGCAAGATGTCTATCTCAAATGATTTATCAATAAAGAATGTTCTCCTTGTTGAGTCCCTTGGTTATAACTTGATGTCCGTTCTTCAACTTGCAAATTGTGTCTTTAGTTCTTTTTTTTAATAAAGAGAATGTGATTGTCACTTGGCAAACAACTCTTAAAGTAGGCTTTGTTGGGTTTATAGAGAACTACATGTATGTAGTGCACTTCTCTCAAGGAGACACGTGTGCCGCGACATGCCTATTGGCTAAAGTTGATGCTGGTTGGTTTTGTCATCGACCGTTAGTGATGTCTACGCACTCTTCTATTTTTGTAGATAGTGTTGGGACTCCAAGTGCAGAGGTTTGTAGAACAACAGCAAGGTTCCCTTAAATGGATTACCCAAGGTTTATCAAACTCAGGGAGGTAGAGGTCAAAGATATCCCTCTCAAGCAACCCTGCAATCAAGATACAAGAAGTCTCTTGTGTCCCCAACACACCCAATATACTTGTCGGGTATATAGGTGCACTAGTTCGGAGAACAGAGAGTAAATACAAGTAGTATGGATGATTATAAGTGATGATAACAATCTGAAATAAAAATGGCAGCAAGCAAACATGTAGCAGAACAGGCGGAAAACGGTGTTTCAATGCTTGGAAATAAGGACTAAGGCTCCTACTTTCACTAGAGGACACTCTCAACAATAAAAACATAATTGAATGCATAAATATCATTTCTTCACTATGCTACTTCGAACCACTTTCCGGGCGAATAACGAACACTAATCATTGCGTAGGGCTTTAACAGCACTCCACAAGTCTATGTTCCCTCTCTAGGGCACCCCAATGTCACTACGAGCGCCATCAATTAGTACTAAACAAATGCCACAATTTCATAGATTCATCTTCCAACACAAGATATAAATATCATGCTAAATCACACGGTGCACACACTATCACCTTTACCCTGTGATCAAAGTGTTTACGGAGATAACAAAACCACTTGAGTAGCATAACAGATGAAGATCAATCTACACATTCAACTAGATTACAAAGCTCATCATCACATATAGATCACACCATGGGAGAGAGAGAGATGAACCGCTTAGCTACCGATAGATCCCTCAACCTCGGGGGAGAACAACTCCTTCCTCATCATAGGAGACAGCAACATCGATGAAGATGGCGGTGGAGTCGATGGAGATGGCTTCCGGGGGCACTTCACCGTCCCGGCCGGGTGCCAGTATACATATCTGTCCCCCAAAACTTGTCGGTGGCGGCAGCGGAGCTACGGATGTATTTTGGGAAAAGGTCCATTCCCCTAGGGTTTATGCATCAGGGAGTACATATGGGCGAAAGGGCGATGCCGGGAGGTGGCCAGGGGGCCCACACCACTAGGTGGCGCGGACGGGGGGACCGCGCCACCCCATGATGTGGCCACCCTGTGGCCCCTCCGGGGTTCTTAGGGACTTCTGGAAGCTTCCGGGACTTTTAGGACTTCTGGCTTTCGAATTTTCCAATTCCGTGAATATTTCCAGAACAACTTTTCTGAAACTAAAAACAGCAGAAAACATGGAACTAGCTCTGTGGCATATTGTTAATAGGTTAGTCTCGGAAAACGTGTAAAAATGACATAAAGTGTAAGGAAAACATGTGGGAAACAACATGAATACAACATGGAACATCAGAAATTAGGGATACGTTTATGACATATCAAGCATCCCCAAGCTTAGTTCCTACTCATCCTCGAGTAGGTAAACAATAAAACAAAATAATTTATGAGGTGACATGCTACTATTATAAACTTGATCATTATAATGTAAAAACATATGTACGCTGAGATTATAGAACTTCCAACACAAACATGAAAAATAGAACTTTAATAATAATGCATAGCAATCACTTTGCATCATGAAGAGTATCTTAAATAAAGGATCGTCAATAATAATGCAAAGAAAGATAAACGTTTGTTTTAGGTATAGAGAAAGCATGGCAAAGTGGTATTTCGCTAGTCCTTAAGAATGGGACAAAACATAAATGCCAGGACACTTTCAAAGCTCATGAGGAAGACTAGAACAAATAATTGAAGAACAAATAATTGATGTTTATGGGACAAATGCACATAGAACTCAGAATGGCAAAAATTCTCTCTCAACTGTGCATAAAGTTAGAACATGGAGACTCAACATAAAAGTAAAACAAATTCCCTTCGTAGAGGGGAGCAGGGATCACTCATGTGCTAGAGCTTTTTATTTTATTAAAAAGAGGTATTAAAAGTTTGACACCATGGAGGAGTTTCTATTTTTTAGGAGAGGTGTATGTTAATGTCAACGAATGGTAAACAGACAATACGGTATGTCACAAGCCAATAGGATTCATAAGAGCGGCTCCCATGGTGAAGGACGCAACTGGTGTAGAATGTCATCCCTCTTTCTCTTTTGTTTACACAGTTATGCTTTGACTGATAAATCACGGGCAAAAATAGTGAAGAGAATTTGTTTGTATTAATTTGGGGCTGGGCACCCCGCTGCCAGCTCTTCTATCATTTGGATAAGCAGATGAGGCCACTAGTCCAGGGTGTGAAATCCAATCAACAAGTGAGATAAAGATTCTCTATTGATGTCCTAATGAGCAAAAAACAAGAACACAAAGCAGGAGTAATTTTGAAGGTTTTAAAGGTAACACATGAGCAATTTACTTGGAATGGCAGTTAAATACCACATGTAGGTAGGTATGGTGTACACAATGGGAAAACTTTGGTTTAAGGATTTTGGATGCGCAAGTATAATTCCATACTCAGTACAGGTGGAGGCTAGAAAAAGACTATGGGCGACAAATCAAGAGAGCATAAGAGCCATAATCATGCATAGCGACATAAACATCATTAATTAAAGCATAAGAGGTATCACAATTTCAAAAACTAAGTAGTCATGGAGGCTATTCGTGACTGGTTTGTAGTCATAAACATGGTGTGAGTCCGGATGGCACCCACCGGGTTCGGGGCCGGGTCGGCGCCCCCCATACCCGCCCCATTTAACTTGTCGGGTCTCATTTCTTACCATACCCACGAACCAATCGGGTTCGGGGCCCCAACGGGTACCCATTTAAGGAGCGACACCGACACATATGGGAAATAAAATAATGGAATATTGGGATGAGGTTGGTTAGAATAGACACGTGTGTACATGTGTTGTCTCCGGGATGCCAGATTCCAACGCGTCCATGTGATGTGTGAGGTTCGTGGTCCATACCTCGTGGACGTGTGGTTAGGCATAGGGTTATTAGGGATATGATTATTACTTAGAGAGGATGCGGGTCTACGGGTACGGGTCTGTCACCCCCATACCCGCCCCATTAGACCTGGCGGGTCGAACATTTTACCAAACCCTCCCTATTTAAGGCGGGTACCCGTCGGGTTTGCGGGTTTTGGGGCCCCATTGCCATCCGTAGGTGTGAGCATGCGCCATGTCAACCAAATAAAACATTAGAAAGAGAATACCATATATTGATGCTTTACTATGACAATAACAACTCATGAATCTTTCAAGACATATTAAACACTCTCAGATATTTAAGGCTATTTATGCTACTCAATAACCACGAGGCTTTAAAACTAAAATAACATTTAGCATGGCATGAAAATGTTCTAGCCACAGTCTATACAAGCTTCTACTTGCACGGTTATAAATTCTACATCAAGCAGCAGTTTCTTTTCCAAACAAGCACCATACAAGATATGTTTTAACAAAATTACTCTTTATTCTACAAAAAGAAAACATGAGTACTCACATAACACTACTAAAACTAACATCTCTGAATAATATATGTATGAAAATAAAGGCTAAACGCGGTACTAGAAAAAAGTGAACACTCACAGAACAATAAGAATAAAAACTAGAGTGTTCTAAGCAATGAAAACGGAGCGTGTCTCTCTCCCACACAAGTATGATAGGTTCCAACTATTTATTACAGCAAAGAAAACCAAAAAAACTGAAAAAAAAGAATAAAAGACGCTCCAAGTAAAGCACATAAGATGTGACTGAATAAAAAATATAGTTTCACCAGAAGTGACCTGATAATTTGTCGATGAAGAAGGGGATGCCTTGGGCATCCCCAAGCTTAGACGCTTGAGTCTTCTTGGAATTTTCTATGATGTACCACCGGGGCATCCCCAAGCTTAGGCTTTTCACTCTTCTTGATCACATCATATCATCCCCTTCTCTTGACCCTTGAAACCTTCCTTCACACCAAATTTCTCACAATCTTCTTTAGCAACGTTAGTGCAATCGAAATAATAAATTCACATGGTTCAGTTTCAACACAAGAATAACACTCATAAACACATTATCTACTGTCACAACTTCTTTAAAACTCTTTTTCTCAAAAGAACACCAAAAGAAAGAGATTAAGATGCAAATGCAATAATTGGCAGAAATCTGTCAAAACAGAACAGCAAAAAGAGATCGATTTTTTCGAAAATCTTATGTTGCTAAAATCAAAAAGTGGTAAACTAAGAATAAATGCGTATATAGCCCAGGATTAAGCACAAAAAAGCTTAGGTCATCTTGAATTTTCTGTGATTTTATACGTAATTAACAATGGACAGCAAAAATCTGTTTCCCGCGCAGAAATCCGAAATGTAGTCTCAACTTTCCACTAGAGGCTTTACTTGACTCAACAAAAACACAAAAGAAACGATACAGAAGGGTTTCTAAGGAAATATACAACACCCAGGTGAAAATAAAACTAAAGAAAATGATGGAAAACGGGTTGAAAACGGAGAAATAAAATGGGTTGTCTCCCGATAGCGCTTTTCTGTAACGCCTTTTAGCTAGGGATGATAATTTGAGAAGATGCTCACATGAGACATATTAATTGAAGCAAAATAGAGCATCAAGAACAAAATTTAAAACAAATTTAAGTCTAACCCACTTCCTATGAAAAATAATCTTGTAGAAAAACAAGTCATGAAAGCATAAAGCAACAAGCATAGGAAAGCAAAACAAGTGCAACTTCAGAAATTTCAACATAAAGAGGGGAAACTTGATATTGTTTAGATGCATAAAACTATGTTTCCCTCTCTCGTAATAACTTTCAGTACCATCATGAATAAAATTAACAATATAACTATCAGATATAACATTCTTATCATGAGTCACATGCACAAAAGAATTATTACTCTCCACATAAGCATAGTCATTCTTATTAATAACAACGGGAGCAAATTCAACAAAATATATATCATTATTATTCTAATCACCATAATCATTAAATATAGGAGGGATATTGTAATCATAATTAATATTTTCCTCTATTGTAGGTGGACTGAAAATATCATATTCATCATTGTAAACAGGTGGAACTAGAATACCACAATCATTATAATCATCATATATTGGAGGCAAAGTATCATCAAAGAAAATTTCCTCCTCAAAACTTGGGGGACTAAAAATATCATATTCATCAAAAATAGCTTCCCCAAGCTTAGACTCTTCCATAGCATTAGCAATAATGGTGTTTAAAGAGTTCATACTAATAACATTGCCACTAGCATGCAAATAAAGCTCCATAGGTTTTTAAATTTTCTCTTCAAACACTTCATGTCCTAACTCAAGATAAATATTATAAAGCTCTCTCATATTTTTGTTGTTTTCCATTAAGCCTAACTAGTGAAAATAAAAACAATAAACAAAAATATATAATTGCAGGATCTAAAGGAAATAACTTCGAGCACTCACACCGAGGATGTGAGTACCTTTTACCTTACATCCCCGGCAACGGCGCCAGAAAAGAGCTTGATGCCTACGCACGCTTCTATTCTTGTAGACAGTGTTGGGCCTCCAAGTGCAGAGGTTTGTAGAACAGCAGCAAGTTTCCCTTAAGTGGATTACCCAAGGTTTATCGAACTCAGGGAGGTAGAGGTCAAAGATATCCCTCTCAAGCAACCCTGCAATCAAGATACACGAAGTCTCTTGTGTCCCCAACACACCCAATATACTTGTCAGGTATATAGCTGCACTAGTTCGGCAAAGAGAGAGTAAAATACAAGTAGTATGGATGATTATAAGTGATAATAACAATCTGTAATAAAAATGGCAGCAAGCAAACATGTAGTAGAGCAGGCGGAAAACGGTGTTTCAATGCTTGGAAATAAGGCCTAAGGCTCCTACTTTCACTAGAGGACACTCTCAACAATGAAAACATAATTGAATGCATAAATATCATTTCTTCACTATGCTACTTTGAACCACTCTCCGGTCGAATAATGAACACTAATCATTGCGTAGGGCTTTAACAACACTCCTCAAGTCTATATTCCCTCTCTAGGGCACCCCAATGTCACTACGAGCGCTATAAATTAGTACCAAACAAACGCCACAATTTCATAGGTTCATCTTCCAACACAAGATATAAATATCATGCTAAACCACACGGTGCACACACTATCACCTTTACCCCATGATCAAAGTGTTTACAGAGATAAAAAACCACTTGAGTAGCATAACAGATGAAGATCAATCTACATATTCAACTAGATTACAAAGCTCATCATCACATATAGATCACACCATGGGAGAGAGAGAGAGAGATGAACCACATAGCTACCGATAGAGCCCTCAGCCTCGGGGGAGAACTACTCCCTCCTCATCATAGGAGACAACAACGGCGATGAAGATGGCGGTGGAGTCGATGGCCATGGCTTCCGGGGGCACTTCACCGTCCTGGCAGGGTGCCAGAATAGAGATTTGTCCCCCGAAACTTGTCGGTGGCGGCGGCGGAGCTACAGATGTATTTGCGAAAAAGGTCCATTCCCCTAGGGTTTATGCATCAGGGAGTATATATGGGCGAAAGGGCGATGCCGGGAGGTGGCCGGGGGTCCCACACCACTAGGGGTGGCGCGGCCGGGGGGGCCGCGCCACCCCATGGTGTGGCCACCCTGTGGCCCCCCCTCCGGGGCTCTTCGGGACTTCTGGAACCTTCCGGGACTTTTAGGACTTCTGGCTTTCGAATTTCCCAATTCCGAGAATATTTCCAGAACAACTTTTCTGAAACTAAAAACAGCAGAAACAGGGAACTGGCTCTGTGGCATCTTGTTAATAGGTTAATCCCGGAAAACGTGTAAAAATGACATAAAGTGTAAGGAAAACATGTGGGAGACAACATGAATACAACATGGAACATCATAAAATAGGGATACGTTTATGACGTATCAAGCATCCCGAAGCTTAGTTCCTACTCATCCTCGAGTAGGTAAACGATAAAACAAAATAATTTATGAGGTGACATGCTACTATTATAAACTTGATCATTATAATGTAAAAACATATGTACGCTGAGATCATAGAACTTCCAACACAAACATGATAAATAGAACTTTAATAATAAAGCATAGCAATCACTTTGCATCATGAAGAGTATATTAAATAAAGGATCATCGATAATAATGTATAGAAAAATAACTTCAGGTATAGAAAAAGCATGGCAAAGTGGTATTTCACTAGTCCTTAAGAATGGGACAAAACATAAATGCCAGGACACTTTCAAAGCTCATGAGGAAGACTAGAACAAATAATTAAAGAACAAATAATATCACATCATGAAGTAACTATTGATGTTTATGGGACAAATGCACATAGAACTCAGAATGGCAAAAATGCTCTCTCAACTGTGCATAAAGTTAGAAGATGGAGACTCAACACAAAAGTAAAAGAAAGGCGCTTCGCAGAGGGGAGCAAGGATCACTCATGTGCTAGAGCTTTTTATTTTATTAAACAGAGGTATTAAAAGTTTGACACCGTGGGGGAGTGTCTAGTTTTTAGGAGAGGTGTATGTTAATGTCAACGAATGGTAAACAAACAATACAGTATGTCACAAGCCAACTGGATTCACAAGAGCGGCTCCCATGGTGAAGGACGCAACTGGTGTAGAAGGTCATCCCTCTTTCTCTTTTGTTTACACAGTTATGCTTTGACTGATAAATCACGGGCAAAAATAGTGAAGAGAATTTGTTTGTATTAATTTGGGGATGGGCACCCCGCTGCCAGCTCTTCTATCATTTGGATAAGCAGATGACGCTACTAGTCCAGGGTGTGAAATCAAATCAACAAGTGAGATAAAGATTCTCTATTGACGTCCTCATGAGCAAAAAATAAGAACACAAAGCAGGAGTAATTTTGAAGGTTTTAAAGGTAACACATGAGCAATTTACTTGGAATGGCAGTTAAATACCACATGTAGGTACGTATGGTGTACACAATGCGAAAACTTTGGTTTAAGGATTTTGGATGCACGAGTATAATTCCATACGCAGTACAGGTGGAGGCTAGCAAAAGACTAGGGGCGACAAATCAAGAGAGCATAACAGCCATAATCATGCATAGAGACATAAACATCATTAATTAAATCATAAGAGGTATCACAAGTTCAAAACCTAAGTAGTCATGGAGGCTATTCGTGACTGTTTTGTAGTCATAAACATGGTGTGAGAATGCGCCAAGTCAACCAAATAAAACATTCGAAAGAGAATACCATATATTGATGCTTTACTATGACAAGAACAACTCATCAATCTTTCAAGACATATTAAACACTCTCAGATATTTAAGGCTATTTATTCTACTCAATAACCACAAGGTTTTAAAACTAAAATAAAATTTATCATGGCATGAAAAAATTTTAGCCACAGTCTATACAAGCTTCTAATTGCACTGTTATAAATTCTACATCAAGCAGCAGTTTCATTTCCCTACAAGCACCATACAAGATATGTTTTAACAAAAATACTCTTTATGCTACACCAAGAAAACATGAGTACTCACATAACACTACTAAAATTAACAGCTTTGAATAATATATGTATGAAAATAAAGGCTAAACGCAGTACTAGCAAAAATTGAACACTCACAGAACAATAAGAATGCAAACTAGAGTGTTCTAAGCAATGAAAACGGAGCGTGTCTCTCTCGCACACAAGTATGATAGGTTTCAACTATTTATTATAGCAAAGAAAAGAAAAAAAAACTGAAAACAAGAATAAATGACGCTCCAAGTAAAGCACATAAGATGTGACTGAATAAAAATATAGTTTCTCTAGAAGTGACCTGATAATTTGTCGATGAAGAAGGGGATGCCTTGGGCATCCCCAAGCTTAGACGCTTGAGTCTTCGTGGAATTTTCTGGGATGTATCACCGGGCAGCCCCAATCTTAGGCTTTTCACTCTTCTTGATCACATCATATCGTCCCCTTCTCTTGACCCTTGAAAACTTCCTTCACAGCAAACTTCTCACAATCTTCTTTAGCAACGTTAGTGCAATCGAAATAATAAATTCACATGGTTCAGTTTCAAAACAATACTAACACTCATAAACACATTATCTACTGTCACAACTTCTTTTAAAACTCTTTTTCTCAAAAGAACACCAAAAGAAAGAGATTAAGATGCAAATGCAATAATTGGCAGAAATCTGTAAAAACAGAACAACAGGTAGAGATCGATTTTTTCGAAAATCTTCTGTTGCTCAAATCAAAAAGTGGTAATCTAAGAAAAATTGCGTTATTTCCCAGGATTAAGCACAAAAAGCTCAGGTCATTTTCAATTTTCTGTGATTTTATACGTAATTAACAATGGACAGCAGAAATCTGTTTCCTGCGCAGAAGTCCGAAATATAGTCTCAACTTTCCACTAGAGGATTTACTTGACTCAACAAAAACACAAAAGAAAATATACAGCGGGGTTTATAAGGAAATATACAACACCCAGGTGCAAATAAAACCAATGAAAACGATGGAAAACGGGTTGAAAACGGAGAAATAGAATGGGTTGTCTCCTGGTAGCGCTTTTCTTTAACGCCTTTTAGCTAGGCATGATAATTTGACAAGATGCTCACATGAGAGATATTAATTGAAGCAAAAGAGAGCATCAATAAGAAAATTTAAAACAAATTTAAGTCTAACCCACTTCCTATGAAAAATAATCTTGTAGAAAAAACAAGTCATGAAAGCACAAAGCAACAAGCATAGGAAAGCAAAACAAGTGCAACTTCAGAAATTTCAACATAAAAAGGGGAAACTTGATATTGATTAGATGCATAAAACCATGTTTCCCTCTCTCGTAATAACTTTCAGTACCATCATGAATAAAATTAAGAATATAACTATCAGATATAACATTCTTATCATGAGCCACATGCATAAAAGAATTATTACTCTCCACATAAGCATAGTCATTATTATTAATAACAACGGGAGAAAATTCAACAAAATAGCTATCATTATTATTCCCTTGTGTCAAATCAATAAACTGGGCTATATTTACCCTCGAAGACTGTTGCGATCGCCTACACTTGTGGGTCATCAAGACTAATTTTTTGCGCCTTTGCCCGGGAGCATAGCTTTATTTGTAAGCTCACTTGAGAATTATGTTGTTCGCTGGAATTTTTTATCTATCATGGGAAAGACTACTGATCTAAAGGTTCCTATATTACCTTCCACCACAAGGACATGTACAACTCTGAACACCGTGGTTGCACTTGATTCACCTTCTGTTTTAAGTAAGCTTGTTACCCCATCGCATGCTTCGTGTGCTATTACTGCTGAGTCTGAGACTATGTTTGATGAATTTGATGATGCTTCTACTGTGCTTGATAACTCTGTTTCTCTAGGTTCCTTTTTATACACATAAATTGCTAGAGCTAAATAAATCGAACATGCTAATTTTTTTGATAAACTGTTATCTACTCCTGAACAATCACCTGAATGATCTGATCTTGATAATGATATGAGTGATTATTCGGAGGAAACTTATATGCTTGATGATGTCTTCTTTAAGGAGTATATGAGCTATGAAACTGCTCCTGATCCTGAGACTTTTAATAAACTGCTTGAGAAACATTCCATGACAAATAAGTTTTCTCGTGATCCTGAATTTGCTTAATCTCCTGTGGAATTATAGATGAGAAGTTTTATCTATCTGTTGATCTTTCACTTCTTCCTATGGTTGAAACTGAACCCTTTTATGGTATAGAAAATAATGATGTCGTAGCCCACTTGACTAAATTGTTTGAGATTGGCATGTTGTTTTCTTATGAGAATTTGATAAGAGGCTATTATGCTATTAAGTTGTTCCCTTTCTCATTAAAAGGGGATTCTGAATTGTGGTATGATAATTTACCTTATGGTTGCATTAAGACTCCTCAATGTTAGACTCGTGTACTTTGCGAGAAATATTTTCCTTCTCATATGCAACATGCTGCTTTGCAAAAAGATTTTTAACTTCAAGCAATTGGAAGATGATAAACTTCCCAAAGCTTGGGGAAGGTTTTGTGCTACTCTCAAGGGTAGACCTGACCCATAGTATATACCTAAAATGATCATATTGATATAATTTATAATGGACTGACCATTGAATCTAGGACATACCTGGATAGTTGTGTTCGTTGTATTTTCAGGGAAAGAATTATGGAAGAAGCTAAAAAAAATATTGGGTAATATAGCCAAGAACCATGATGATTGGGATATTCCTGAACCTACACCATTGCCTACACCCAGGAAGAGAGGAGTTCTTTTCATTAATCCTAAAGACATGCAAGAAGCTAAGAAAGCTATTAAAGAGAAGGGCATTAACTTTGAATATGTGAAGAATTTACCTCCAATTGAAACTCTATGTGTGCCTACCGCTCACCCTCCTATGGTAGAGGTACATTCTCTTTACAAATTTAATGCTAGTGATATTCCTTATGATAAACCTCCTGAATAATGCTTAGATGAATTCGATGATTTCATTGTTAAACAAACCCATTTTAATGCACAAGTGTAAAATCAATTGAATAAAAATTCTCTATGTATCAAAAAATTGCATGCTACTTTAAGAAGAAATGTTAATGATGTTAAAGGTCTTGTTAAACACTTTGAAATGATTTAGAATCAATTAGAGCAAATTAGTAAAGTACAAAAATATTTATTTGCTGAAATGTCTAGTTAAATTAAAGAACAAGCTTGTAGTGTTAAAACTAGAGGTGGTGCTTTCACTCAGGATCCTCTTTATCTCGAGGGATACCCAAAAAGGCTTGAACAAGACTCTCAAATGCTAGATGAAAATGGTGTTAGCTCTCCTAAAAAGAAAAAGAAGAATAAACATAAAAGAATTAGAGAGGCTAATGATATTAGTAATGATGCTAATAAAGAACCTGATAAAGATCCTAATAGTGTATTTATTTCTAATGCTGAAACTAGTGGTTATGAACATGATAATGATAATTACAATGATAAAAATGATGCTTCCAATAAGGAAGAAAGTGAAGTAGAACCTGAAAATTCTCCTAAGAACAAAAAATATGATGAAGAAGGTTTTACGGTTAGGAAGCATGGTAAAGAAAGAGAACCTTGGGTGCAAAAACCTATGCCTTTTCCTAGTAAGTCTCTCAAAAGTAAAGAAGAATAACGTTATAATAAATTTTGTGAGAGGATGAAACCTCTGTTCTTGCAAATTAGCAAATGCTGGAATGAAGAAATAAAAATGTTTTATTTATTTATTAAAGAAAAAATCTTGGATTTTCTAAGTGGGAAATAAAGCAAGGATGAGTTGATTTGAGTGGAGTGTCCACTCACATGAAGAGGGAAGAGGTGGGGGCACACCATGGGCTGGCCGCACCACCCCTTTGGGCTGCCTTCCCTTCCCCTATAAAAGGAGGGTGAGAGCTCTCCCTCCTCCACACACTTTCCCACCTCACTTCCTCTACACCCGATGCTCCATTCCATGGTCTCCGGCTTGGCGAAGCCCTGACCGTGGAATTCTGCACCACCACCACCACGTCGTCATGCTGTTGGAGTTCCGAAAGATCCTCTACTTCCGCCTCCCCGCTGGATCGTGGGAATGGAGGTCATCGTCAACCGTACGTGTGACCGATCACGGAGGTACCGCCGGATTGCGGTGCACATCTTCTCGCTCTCAAGATCGGTGTGAGTACGACTACGCCAACAACGATATTTTGTCTCGTAACAATTTGTGTCTTCGAGGGTATGTTCTTCTTAGGATTCTCTCTTTGCTCGTTACCTTTCATCTCCTAAATTAGATCTTGGCCCTTCGGGGTTCTATCGCGTAGGAATTTTTTTGTTTTCTATGCAACGAACCCATCAGTGGTATCAGAGCCGGATCTATGCGTAGATGATTTTTAAGGGTAGAACACATAGGTGTATGTGGGTGTTGATGATCATGTTATTTCCTCCTTGAGTATTTTATGATCTTAGTGGCATGGTAGGATGAATCTGCCCCAGACAAACTTTACGTGTACTTTGTACGCGAGACCCGTCTCACTTGTTGCTAAGGGGGTGTCTGTTTCTCCTACTATAGTTAAGATCTAATCTACGAAGGGTTGTTAAAAATATGTTTATCAACATTTTGGTTGATGTTCGTAGGTATGAACGGTTCTATCCTCGAAAGCCCCAAGTCACATAAAATATGCAAAAATAAATTAGAGGCGTCTGACTAGTTTTTGATGGGCATGTGATGTGATATGGTCAATGCCACAAATTTGATTATGATATGATCTATTTTGTAAATTATTGATATATCGGAAGGTATCCATATGGTTGTCTTATTATTGATGGACAATCAAGATGGAGGTACCATGGAACTTGGTACCACGCCGGTGGAATAATGGAGATCATACCATGATGCATATGATGGAGATCAAGTGCAAGAAGGACTATATCATATCACATTATCCTTACATGTGATGTTAATCCTTTTTATGCATCCTATTTTGCTTAGATAGCGGCGGTAGCATTATGAGATCATCCCATATCACTTAATATCAAGATAATAATGTGTTCTTCCTTAGTATGCACCGTTAAGAAAGTTTGTCATTTTGAGACACCACGTGATGATCGGGTGTGACACACTCAACGTTCGCATACAACGGGTGCTGACGAGCCTAGCATGTACAGACATGGACTCGGAACACACGCAATACTATGGTTCTACTTGGCGAGCCTAGCATGTACAGATATGGCCTCGGAACACGTAACCGAAAGGTAAAGCATGAGTCATATGGAAGATATGATGAACATGTCGATGTTCGCCTTTGAAGCTACATCATCTCACGTGATGATCGGTTTTGGTGTAGTGAATTTGGTTTGTGTAATCACTAAAGACGACTAAGAGGGATGTTGTTTTTGAGTGGGAGTTCATGGGATAATTTTGAATTAACTTGAACTTGTTTATCATGAGCAACCAATCAAAGTGAATTTTCACAAATTGTAGTATTCATTGAGATATAACTGTTAATTGAGATATAACTGGTATGATCTGGTAAAAATCATTTAAGATTGGTACCGTATTAGTGAAATTTAAAATTGAGTCCTATTGTAGATTTTCGGAATTTCCTACCTAGCTCCATATGATTAATTGATCTAGAGAGCAAATAATTCCTACTTAGAATCCAGAATCATGATTGCTTCCATATTACTTTGTCTTCAAAAGAATGTTTTGTTGATCAAGGTGATTTAGGAACTGAAAAAGAATTGTTTTCAGAAACAATCAAGTTAAAGATATATTGATATCTAGAAACTTATTTGTGGCAACATGATTGAGTATAATTTAGCGTGAAAATGTATGCTTATATTATTTTAATATATGCAATGATTGAATACGCTAGGCGTTTGAATATTCCAAGAAGTTGGGCGCTAAAAATTATCCTCTAAATTCCTTCCTTCGAGCTATAGTAGCTTAATCATAAAATTGTTATGATGGGATGGATTAAAAGTATGGGTAAAGTCGTTTACCTTACCTGGAGATGGCTAAGAGTGGAATCTGGAAGAATGCTATTAATATGGTGATATTAGTAGAACAATCAAACTCAAATTATAACTCAATGGGTGATAGTACATGACTAACACGCCAAAGAAAATGAGCTAGTACGACTAGCATTGTTTGATGTTGAATGATTCTTCTGTAAAGAAAAAGGAATATTGAAAATAGAATTACAAAAGGTATATTATAGAAAAGAATATAACTGGAAAGGTCCAGCTCAGGTGTATATGCTTGATATACAAGTTATAGATGTATTACTACTTAACAAAGTATTTTTTTGGTATTTTGATACCACATTGGTTGGTATGAGTTGTCATACAAAGCAACGCAATGCAAGAAATACAAGGGGCTAAAAGGAACTAGTAGTAGATGTGGTATCGATTATGACAAGAACAGAAATGAAGTGTTATTGTGTTCATCGTCATATCGAACCAAACATTAAGATTTATTTTAAGAACTTAATAAGTTGTTATTTTGTTCCGGTCTTTTGTGAAAACAAATGAGATTGTTCAAACTATGACCATATTCCATAATTGATGGATGAGTTAATATAAATCATGTTGGTAAAGCAAATATCTATAAAACTGAATGATAAACGTTGCAAGACGTAAAAATAATTTCACTTAAATTGTGGCACCACCATTTTAGTTCATATCAAAAAGGAAAACATGAAGGAACTCCATATGGATGGACTTTCGAGTCATTTTGTTTTGAATAAATTGACACTTCTGAGACCTCTTCCAAAAGATGACTATAATTCCGTTCATAGGCCAAAGTAGAATGGACGATTAATTTAATGGAGATTGTACATGTTGATGTATATAGTCCATTATGTATAGTCATATGTGGTGGATTATTTTTTCCTTCATAATATTTTGTTGATGATTTGAGTAGATATATGAGTATATCTATTTAAAGAGAATGAAGTTTGACATTTTTTTGAATTGGTTCAAATTATTGTTAGTATGAAGAAAAAATCATCGTAACAAGATAATCAAGTATTTATGATTGGATCATAAAGGATAAAGTTTTGAGTTACAAGTTTAGCAAAACATCTGAGGAGTTGCATAATTGTTCTACAACTTATACTTCTCGAATAACCCACATTAGTTTGGAGTATTCAAGAAACAAAATCAAACCTTGTTGGACATGGTAAGATAAATAAAATTTCCATTATAATTTTGTAGTTTATACATTAAGGAAAACCTCTTTTACACCGAAAAGAGCACCATCATGATTCGTTGAAATTGACAACATATAAGATATGGTTTGGGTAGTGACCCGAATTGTCTTTTTCTTAAGTTTTGGTATGCATAGCATGTGTAAAATGTTTACAACCAAAATAGGATAAATATATGTTTATAAGGTTATCCCAAATAAAAGATTGGGTATTTATCCTATCACCGAATCAAAGACAAATGTTGTTTGTCAGAAGGGTTGATTTCTCGAGAAAGTATTTCTTGCAAAACAAGTGAGTGGGAGGATAGTACAAACTCAACAAAATTAGAGAATCTTCGTTACCATGTCAAGAGTAGCGCAACACTGGAAGTTGTTCCATGGTTTCCTATTTTGACAAAGTAGAAGACACTACATGTGTTGTAGATACTTCGAATGAGTGTGCAAACTGTACCACAAAAGTCCTAAAACTTTGTAGTTAGACCAACTTGTGGTTTGATAGTGAAGTGTTGTTTTGACAACAAAGGACCTAGACCTTATAAAGGAAGCAAATGATGGGCCCCGACTTTGTAAAATTGGATATGAGTCATTATATACGCGATAGTATCCATGTATGAATATCAAGTATGTGACTTGATAGTCCTTTCGATAAGCATGATGCCTAGCAATAGCAAATGGGTCTATATAGCAACAAAGACATGGATTTTACATCATTTGAAAGTTGTGCTTGTCGAAAATATGTTTTCGACGAAGGTCAAAGAGTTGACTACTGCAAGATTTTGATCTTCCGTAGTGATGCTTTAGTCTTTGCGGGTAGTTCTAGAAAAATTTACATATTATGATATGGCAGTTGAATAACAAAACCAACTTTCCTCTCAAGGAAGTTTGATCGAGGATGTGTATTTTACACAGTCAGAGGTTTATGAAAAACTCAAAAGGTTGTTGGAAATGTATGCACAATTCAATGGTTGAAGTGAGCATAACTAAGATGGAATCTTTACCTTAATGAAGTTATCAAAAGAGTGTGATTCCATCATAAACGGTAAAGATGCTTGTAGAGTTATAAGAAATTAAGTGGGAGCGCTATGACATATTTCCAATGCTTTATGTCGATGACATATGGTTGATTGGAAAATATGTATTTAAATTAACGCAGTTAAGATTTTCATATTGATGAAAGGCTTAGAAGATATTGGGCATCGAGATGGATTGAAGCGCCTGATATGATTGAAGCAAAATTACATAGATGAAATATTGAAGTAAGTCAATATCGAAATGAAAAGAAGAAGTTCTTGCCACATGGAAAACAATTGAGCAATATTCAAGTGTTTTGACACATGATGAGCATAATGAAATTGAGATTTCTAAGTCACATGTTCCATGATATGTACACAACCAGATGAGTACCATGCTATAAAATGTATAGCAGGATAATTCATATGATGATTAGACAACAGTGGGAGAGATCCTTATGCCATTTTAGAAATGCTAAGGATGTGCTTTCCTATGTTGTAATGACAAACTATTTGTTGTAATGTGTTACACTAATAGTCTTGTCATCTATTCAAATAACTTTATCTCAATTAAAATATGTGATGAAGGGTAGCACAATAGGCTGGAAGAAAGTTCCATGTTGTATTTGAAAGAGTTTCAAAATTAAAGTATTGTGAGGGATACTACAACAAAGTCTGAGTATATCGTTGTGTTGACAACAGATAATAAGAGTATTATGTGTCAATGAGTTCTTTATTGAACTTGGTGAATTTCCAAGAATGCTGACACTATGAAGCTACATTTTCACAATGTTAGTAACATTAGTTTTAGCTGAGGAATTAAGGTCTCGCCGGTTGACCAAATATTTACAAAGCCATCTCATTAGAGAATGAGTGATGCGTGTAGACGCAAAGAACATGAAAATACAATAGGACCTGACCAGTTCAGATCTTTTTGATGATGTTTACCACATGCGAAGCATGGTAATAACACTGGAACACCATATGTGTTAAGTGCTTACATACTATATTACTGACTCTATTGCAAGTGGGAGACTGAAGGGAATATGCCCGAGAGGCAATAATAAAGTGGTTATTATCTTATTACTTGTTTATGATAAATGTTTATTTCTCATGCTAGAATTGTATTAACCGGAAACGTTGATACATGTGTGTTTAATAAACAAACAAACGTTCCTAGTAAAGCCTCTCTTTTAACTAGCTTGTTGATTAACAGATGATCAAGGTTTCCTGATCATGAACATTGGATATTGTTAATAACGGGGTCATGTCATTAGGAGAATGATGTGATGAAGTTAGACCCTAACTAAGTATAACAATACGATCAAGTCATTTAGTTTTATTGTTATGGCTTACATTCGGAGTAACCTTATTCCTTAGACCATGAGATCATGTTAATCACTAATACTGAAAGAGTACTTTGATGACATCAAACGTCACACTGTAACAGGGTGACTATAAAGGTGGCGTTAGGTATTCGGAAAGTGTTAGTTGAGGCTCATGGATCAATAGTGGGATTTGTCCATCCAAAATGACAGAGAGATATACTCTGGGCCCTCTCGGTGATATCACATCGACACCTCTTGCAAGCACGTGACTACGACACAAGGATGTCATATCACGGAAACGAGAAAAGAGTACTTGTCGGTAACGAGATTGAACAAGGTATGGTTGATACCAATGATCGGATCTCGGACAAGTAAAATATCGCGAGACAAAGGGAATTAGTTACGACATTGAAGGTTCACACGATCACGAGATTCATCGTTGAATATATAGGAGTCATCAGGATCTCCAGATCCCGCTGTTGATTATTGATCAGAGAGGAGTCTCGATCATGTCTGTATTATTCGCGAACCGTAGGGTGACACACTTAAGGTTCGATGACGCATTTGAGAGGATACGGAATATCGAAGAATGTTTTGGGCAGCACCAAAATTGTTTTGAGGAAAATTGAAATAGTTCAAGGGGTTTTTCGTCGAATGGTTATTAATAGAATTAGCAAATGTTGAAATGAAGAAATAAAAAAGTTTTATTTATTTATTAAAGAAAAACTCTTGGATTTTCTAAGTGGGAAATAAAGGAAGGATGAGTGGATGTGAGTGGAGTGTCCACTCACATGAAGAGGGAAGAGGTGGGGGCACACCATGGGCTGGTCACACCACCCCTTTCGGATGCCTTCCCTTCCCCTATAAAAGGAGGGTGAGAACTCTCCCTCCTCCACACACTTGCCCACCTCACTTCCACTCCACCCGCTGCTCCATTCCATGGTCTTCGGGTGCATAAGAGAGGAGGTTGGGGAGAAACCCAGCGGAACCTCTGGTGGGTGAAACCTCCGCCGATCCACTGGAACCTCCACCGGTTCCATTGCGCTACAGGTGGGGTTGGGCTCCGGTGTTACCTCCACTAAAAAAACCTTCAGGTGCATAGGAGCGGAGGCTGTGGCGGAACCCACCGGAACCTCCGGTGGCGGAACATACTCCAATCCCACCGGAACCTCCGCCCCTGAAGATTCCACAGAAGAGGAAAAGGAGTCGTGCGAGCGCATGTGAACGAAGACCACCGAAGCCTCCGGTGCTGCGTGGGAGAGGGAAACGGCTTGATTGGGGAAGGGGTATTTAAAGCCCTTCCCCTACCTAATAAATGCTAAGCTTTGCCCACTCTCTCTCCTAGCCATTAATGAAAGCTTCAACCTCCTAGATCTCCCTCTCCAACCACCCAGTCACTCCATAACTTTGTGGAGACCTAGAGGAGACCTAGATCCGTGATTCCACTAAAGGAATTGCAAATCCATCCACCACATCCTAGTAGATATAGAATCCTACTTGAGGCCTAGAAACCTTAGTAGATCTTGTGATTGTAGCTTCCACCTTGTTGCAAAGAAGATTCATATTGTTTGATAGCCTCCATCCATCTTGTGGAGTGTCCTCAACCTCGTGTAAAGGTTTGGTCAACGCCTTCAAGTCGACCTCATAGTGGAAACGAGAATCTCCCTCACCGGAGAAGCTCAAGGAGAATAAGGTGTGCACAACCGTGCTATTGAGGAGTGCCTAGGTGGCTCCCCACCTCTCCAACGTAGACGTACTGCTCTTGAAAAGGAACTACAGGAAACATATCCTTGTCTCCTTGTTTATACTTGTGGTTTATCTTGTTACCTTTCGTTTTACGCATACCTTATCTTGTATCACATAGGTTTGTCACCTAGTTTCACATCTAGAGAACCTTGTCTTATCTTGTTTAGCCATAACTAAAAGGAAAAGAATAAAAATTGGTAGTCAACCTATTCACCCCCCTCCCTCTAGTTGGCCACAGTGCACTTTCAATTAGTATCAGAGCCTCGGCTCTTGCTAAGGGCTTAACCGCCTAAGAGTATAATGGTCAATGAAAATGAGACCGACGGTTCTAATGCGGAAATCGCCAAAATGGCCGACACTATAACTAACCTACAAGAAACGGTTGGTACTCTCCAAACCGAATTGTCCCAGGTTAGTTCTAGTCTTGGTTCGGAGGTTTCTAGCATAAAGAAAATGTTGGAGACCATGATGGGGAAAACCAAGGAGCTTGAGGAACCACTCCCCACCACCGAAGATGTTAGCTCGGATGATGAGTCCATTCCGGACATCGCCGAATGGAAGCTAACATTGCTTCAGCCAAGGCAAAAGCCAAGGCAAAAGCCGATAAAAAGGCTAAGGGGCGGTGGGAGTTCCGAAGGCTCCAAGTCTCAAACGGCTAATGGTTCGGGGTCTAACTCAAGAGTCCCACCAATGTCCAACTACGACTCTATTCATCCCATTGCCACAATGCCAGACATTCTAAATGTCGGACTTCCTCCCATGCTTAACACTAATGAATTCTCTTCTTGGAAGTTCGATATGGAGTCTCATATTTCAGGGGCGTGCACCGCTTTGTGGAGGAGTGTTCTCTATGGATTCCATCCTCATGATGCAAGCAACTTGACTCCAAGGGAGGACATTGAATTTCAACTCAACAAGACCGCTCTTGTCACTATTCAAAAGGCTCTCCCAAGCGAACATCTTTAGCACATCCGCGGTATCAAGACCGCCAAGGAGGCTTGGGATAAACTTAATTCTTTGTTCCAAGGAAATGATAGCATCCAATGGCGCTCGACAAATTCGAGAACTTCGTCATGCTTGAGGATGGAAGTACCGAGGAACTATATAGAAGAGTTGTCACCCTTGGCAATCAATTGAGGGATTTTGGAAAAGAGGAAATCTCCGATGAGTGGATCAAGATGAAGTTTGTAAAGGACATAACACCTTTTGAGAAGAACCTATCCACTAGTATCCGAACAAGATCGGATTACAACTCTCTCAACTCCAATGGTGTTCTTAGTGAGTTCATAGCCATATCCCTATCTCACAAGAGCGCTGATGATGCTCTCGCTCGCTCAAGAGGTATTGGTAAGTCTCCCAACCTCGCCTTCAAGTATAAGGCAATTGCTCGGATAGAAGAAATGGATGAGGATGATGAGGATTATGAAGACACATACAAGGGTGCTCATAAGTGCATCGCTTTTGCCATGCGTGGCTATTGGAAGAGATGGGAGGCTCACAAGGCCGGTGCTCCTAGAGCCTCGAGAAACAAGATCTACAAGAAGAAGGGGGAGAGGCCAAGGACGTGCTTCAATTGTGGGAGTGCAAATTACTTCTTCAAGGAATTTCCTTTTGAGCCAAGAGAAGAGAATGAAGGGAATCTTGTTCGCAAGGACAAGAACAAAGCACCACAAAACAAGAACCTTTGAAGAAGAGTCCCAAGGGCTCTATATGTTCAAGAAGGTCCCACATTGGAAACATACTACTCCGGAGATGAAGGAGAAGATGAAGTCGTAGGTGTGGCCCATGTCGCCATAGCTACATCTTCCTCTTCATCGGTCTCTCTATTCGAATACCCCAATGAGAAGGCATTGATCCGACCTACATGTCTCATGGAAAAAGCCACCATGGTAATATCTTCCACCTCCAAGCCTATTGCTACGAGTTCTCCCTCATTGTTGGATTGTGTTGAAAACATTGTAGATGAGGATGAGGAGGCCAAGAATCTAGGCTCTTGGTTATCTAGTCTTGAGGGTGAAACCAAAGAAAAGGTAAAGGCCCTTTTGAGGCAACTTGATGATGTTGACTCTCTCATTGATGAGAAGGAAGAGACCATCGTGACCTTGGAAAGTTATGGTGGTGGGAATGAAATAATAACATGGAGCTTGTAGAAGCTCTTGAGAAAGATCCATGATAGCCTCTCTCGAGGAGAAACTATCTAGTCTAGAGGAGACCTATGCTATTAGTATCTCCAAACTTAGGAAGGGTAATGCACAATCTCTTGCTTTGCTAAAAGTATTTGAAGAAGAAGATTTGAAGCTAGGTATAGCTCATGAGAGTATTGTTGAGTGTCATGAAAAACTAGAAAAGGAGTTCACCTCTCTTAAATAAATTCATGACAAACTCACCACGTCTAGGAATAAGCTCCTAGCTAAACAATATAATAAGCATGTGATACCTTCCACTAGTAGCATTGTTATCATGCCTACCTCTTGTACTACTACTAACATTGTAGGAGGAGATAAAGTCCTCAATGACGCCATGAGCACTCAAGGAGCTAAGAAAGGAAAGGAAGGACTTGGCTTTGTGGCTAAGTCCAAGAAGAAGAACAAGAAGAAAACCAAGAGTGTCACCTCTTCCTCTCAAAAGGTTGTATTTGTGAAGGAGGGAGAGGTGACCAAGGAGAAGGAGACCAACGCCATTGTGGGTGGTGATGCCTCTAGGGGGAGCATCACTCACAATGATTTCGCCGGAAAATATAACCCGTCTTATGTCCTCATGAAATCTAGAGATGGTCATGTTTATGCTAAATACGTTGGTACTTCTTATGGTGATGATTATCATTGGACTATTTGGGTTCCTAAGACCCTTTTTACTAACAAAAGAGGACCCATTGAAGGATGGGTACCTAAATCAAGAAATTGGTCTCTTGTAGGGAAGTGCTTCCGGGTCGGGTAGATGGACGGTGTATAGTGGTGCATCCCAACATATGACCGGAAGCAATGACACAATGAGTAATCTTGAACCTCCATTACCTCATCTCAATTGCGTCACTATTGGTGACAATTCCGAACTTAAGGTATTGGGACGAGGCAAGATGTCTATCTCAAATGATTTATCAATAAAGAATGTTCTCCTTGTTGAGTCCCTTGGTTATAACTTGATGTCCGTTCTTCAACTTGCAAATTGTGTCTTTAGTTCTTTTTTTTAATAAAGAGAATGTGATTGTCACTTGGCAAACAACTCTTAAAGTAGGCTTTGTTGGGTTTATAGAGAACGACATGTATGTAGTGCACTTCTCTAAAGGAGACACGTGTGCCGCGACATGCCTATTGGCTAAAGTTGATGTTGGTTGGTTTTGTCATCGCCGGTTAGTGATGTCTACACACTCTTCTATTTTTGTAGATAGTGTTGGGACTCCAAGTGCAGAGGTTTGTAGAACAGCAGCAAGGTTCCCTTAAATGGATTACCCAAGGTTTATCGAACTCAGGGAGGTAGAGGTCAAAGATATCCCTCTCAAGCAACCCTGCAATCAAGATACAAGAAGTCTCTTGTGTCCCCAACACACCCAATATACTTGTCAGGTATATAGATGCACTAGTTCGGCGAACAGAGAGTAAAATACAAGTAGTATGGATGATTATAAGTGATGATAACAATCTGAAATAAAAATGGCAGCAAGCAAACATGTAGCAGAACAGGCGGAAAACGGTGTTTCAATGCTTGGAAATAAGGCCTAAGGCTCCTACTTTCACTAGAGGACACTCTCAACAATAAAAACATAATTGAATGCATAAATATCATTTCTTCACTATGCTACTTCGAACCACTTTCCGGGCGAATAACGAACACTAATCATTGCGTAGGGCTTTAACAGCACTCCTCAAGTCTATGTTCCCTCTCTAGGGCACCC
Source organism: Alopecurus myosuroides (assembly GCA_028641055.1). Taxonomy (NCBI): domain Eukaryota; kingdom Viridiplantae; phylum Streptophyta; class Magnoliopsida; order Poales; family Poaceae; genus Alopecurus; species Alopecurus myosuroides. The sequence goes on along the minus strand of CM054061.1, from coordinate 209,041,976 downwards.
CAATGTCACTACGAGCGCCATAAATTAGTACTAAACAAATGCCACAATTTCATAGGTTCATCTTCCAACACAAGATAAAAATATCATGCTAAACCACACGGTGCACACACTATCACCTTTACCCCGTGATCAAAGTGTTTACGGAGATAACAAAACCACTTGAGTAGCATAACAGATGAAGATCAATCTACACATTCAACTAGATTACAAAGCTCATCATCACATATAGATAACACCATGGGAGAGAGAGATGAACCGCTTAGCTACCGGTAGATCCCTCAGCCTCGGAGGAGAACAACTCCTTCCTCATCATAGGAGACAGCAACATCGATGAAGATGGCGGTGGAGTCGATGGAGATGGCGTCCGGGGGAACTTCACCGTCCCGGCAGGGTGCCAGTATACATACCTGTCCCCCAAAACTTGTCGGTGGCGGCAGCGGAGCTACGGATTTATTTTGGGAAAAGGTCCATTCCCCTAGGGTTTATGCATCAGGGAGTATATATGGGCGAAAGGGCGATGCCGGGAGGTGGCCAGGGGGCCCACACCACTAGGTGGCGCGGACGGGGGGCCGCGCCACCCCATGATGTGGCCACCCTGTGGCCCCCTCCGGGGCTCTTAGGGACTTCTGGAAGCTTCCGGGACTTTTAGGACTTCTGGCTTTCGAATTTTCCAATTCCGAGAATATTTCCAGAACAACTTTTCTGAAACTAAAAACAGCAGAAAACAGGGAACTGGCTCTATGGCATATTGTTAATAGGTTAGTCTCAAAAAACGTGTAAAAATGACATAAAGTGTAAGGAAAACATGTGGGAAACAACATGAATACAACATGGAACATCAGAAATCAGGGATACGTTTATGACATATCAAGCATCCCCAAGCTTAGTTCCTACTCATCCTCGAGTAGGTAAACAATAAAACAAAATAATTTATGAGGTGACATGCTACTATTATAAACTTGATCATTATAATGTAAAAACATATGTACGCTGAGATGATAGAACTTCCAACACAAACATGACAAATAGAACTTTAATAATAATGCATAGCAATCACTTTGCATCATGAAGAGTATCTTAAATAAAGGATCATCGATAATGATGCAAAGAAAGATAAACGTTTGTTTCAGGTATAGAGAAAGCATGGCAAAGTGGTATTTCGCTAGTCCTTAAGAGTGGGACAAAACATAAATGCCAGGACACTTTCAAAGCTCATGAGTAAGACTAGAAAAAATAATTTAAGAACAAATAATATCACATCATGAAGTAACTATTGATGTTTATGGGACAAATGCACATAGAACTCAGAATGGCAAAAATGCTCTCTCAACTGTGCATGAAGTTAGAACATGGAGACTCAACATAAAAGTAAAAGAAATGCCCTTCGCAGAGGGGAGCAGGGATCACTCATGTGCTAGAGCTTTTTATTTTATTTTATTAAAAAGAGGTATTAAAAGTTTGACACCGTGGAGGAGTGTCTATTTTTTAGGAGAGGTGCATGTTAATGTCAACGAATGGTAAACAGACAATACGGTATGTCACAAGCCAACTGGATTCATAAGAGCGGCTCCCATGGTGAAGGACGCAACTGGTGTAGAATGTCATCCATCTTTCTCTTTTGTTTACACAATTATGCTTTGACTGATAAATCACGGGCAAAAATAGTGAAGAGAATTTGTTTGTATTAATTTGGGGCTGGGCACCCCGCTGCCAGCTCTTCTATCATTTCGATAAGAAGATGAGACCACTAGTCCAGGGTGTGAAATCCAATCAACAAGTGAGATAAAGATTCTCTATTGATGTCCTCATGAGCAAAAAACAAGAACACAAAGCAGGAGTAATTTTGAAGGTTTTAAAGGTAACACATGAGCAATTTACTTGGAATGTCAGTTAAATACCACATGTAGGTAGGTATGGTGTACACAATGGGAAAACTTTGGTTTAAGGATTTTGGATGCGCAAGTATAATTCCATACTCAGTACAGGTGGAGGCTAGCAAAAGACTATGGGCGACAAATCAAGAGAGCATAAGAGCCATAATCATGCATAGCGACATAAACATCATTAATTAAAGCATAAGAGGTATCACAAGTTCAAAAACTAAGTAGTCATGGAGGCTATTCGTGACTGGTTTGTAGTCATAAACATGGTGTGAGCATGCGCCATGTCAACCAAATAAAACATTAGAAAGAGAATACCATATATTGATGCTTTACTCTGACAATAACAACTCATGAATCTTTCAAGACATATTAAACACTCTCAGATATTTAAGGCTATTTATGCTACTCAATAACCACGAGGCTTTAAAACTAAAATAACATTTAGCATGGCATGAAAAAGTTCTAGCCACAGTCTATACAACCTTCTACTTGCACTGTTATAAATTCTACATCAAGCAGCAGTTTCTTTTCCCAACAAGCACCATACAAGATATGTTTTAACAAAAATACTCTTTATTCTACAGCAAGAAAACATGAGTACTCACATAACACTACTAAAACTAACAGCTCTGAATAATATATGTATGAAAATAAAGGCTAAACGCGGTACTAGCAAAAAGTGAACACTCACAGAACAATAAGAATGAAAACTAGAGTGTTCTAAGCAATGAAAACGGAATGTGTCTCTCTCCCACACAAGTATGATAGGTTCCAAATATTTATTACAGCAAAGAAAACCAAAAAAACTGAAGAAAAAAAAAGAATAAAAGACGCTCCAAGTAAAGCACATAAGATGTGACTGAATAAAAAATATAGTTTCACCAGAAGTGACCTGATAATTTGTCGATGAAGAAGGGGATGCCTTGGGCATCCCCAAGCTTAGACGCTTGAGTCTTCTTGGAATTTTCTAGGATGTACCACCGGGGCATCCCCAAGCTTAGGCTTTTCACTCTTCTTGATCACATCATATCATCCCCTTCTCTTGACCCTTGAAACCTTCCTTCACACCAAATTTCTCACAATCTTCTTTAGCAACGTTAGTGCAATCGAAATAATAAATTCACATGGTTCAGTTTCAACACAAGAATAACACTCATAAACACATTATCTACTGTCACAACTTCTTTAAAACTCTTTTTCTCAAAAGAACACCAAAAGAAAGAGATTAAGATGCAAATGCAATAATTGGCAGAAATCGGTCAAAACAGAACAGCAAGAAGAGATCGATTTTTTCGAAAATCTTATGTTGCTAAAATAAAAAAAAGTGGTAAACTAAGAAAAAATGCGTATATAGCCCAGGATTAAGCACAAAAAAGCTTAGGTCATCTTGAATTTTCTGTGATTTTATACGTAATTAACAATGGACAGCAAAAATCTGTTTCCCGCGCAGAAATCCGAAATGTAGTCTCAACTTTCCACTAGAGGCTTTACTTGACTCAACAAAAACACAAAATAAACGATACAGAAGGGTTTCTAAGGAAATATACAACACCCAGGTGAAAATAAAACTAATGAAAACGACGGAAAACGGGTTGAAAACGGAGAAATAAAATGGGTTGTCTCCCGATAGCGCTTTTCTGTAACGCCTTTTAGCTAGGGATGATAATTTGAGAAGATGCTCACATGAGAGATATTAATTTAAGCAAAATAGAGCATAAATAACAAAATTTAAAACAAATTTAAGTCTAACCCACTTCCTATGAAAAATAATCTTGTAGAAAAACAAGTCATGAAAGCATAAAGCAACAAGCATAGGAAAGCAAAACAAGTGCAACTTCAGAAATTTCAACATAAAGAGGGGAAACTTGATATTGTTTAGATGCATAAAACTATGTTTCCCTCTCTTGTAATAAATTTCAGTACCATCATGAATAAAATTAACAATATAACTATCAGATATAACAGTCTTATCATGAGTCACATGCACAAAAGAATTATTACTCTCCACATAAGTATAGTCATTCTTATTAATAACAACGGGAGAAAATGCAAAAAAAAATATATCATTATTATTATAATCGCCATAATCATTAAATATAGGAGGCATATTGTAATCATAATTAATATTTTCCTCTATTGTAGGTGGACTGAAAATATCATATTCATCATTCTAAACAGGTGGAACTAGAATACCACAATCATTATAATCATCATATATTGGAGGCAAAGTATCATCAAAGAAAATTTCCTCCTCAAAACTTGGGGGACTAAAAATATCATATTCATCAAAAATAGCTTCCCCAAGCTTAGACTCTTCCATCGCATTAGCAATAGTGGTGTTTAAAGAGTTCATACTAATAACATTGCCACTAGTATGCAAATAAAGCTCCATAGGTTTTTAAATTTTCTCTTCAAACACTTCATGTCCTAACTCAAGATAAATATTATAAAGCTCTCTCATATTTTTGTTGTTTTCCATTAAGCCTAACTAGTGAAAATAAAAACAATAAACAAAAATATATAATTGCGGGATCTAAAGGAAATAACTTCGAGCACTCACACTGAGGATGTGAGTACCTTTTACCTTACATCCCCGGCAATGGCGCCTGAAAAGAGCTTGATGTCTACGCACGCTTCTATTCTTGTAGACAGTGTTGGGCCTCCAAGTGCAGAGGTTTGTAGAACAGCAGCAAGTTTCCCTTAAGTGGATTACCCAAGGTTTATCGAACTCAGGGAGGTAGACGTCAAAGATATCCCTCTCAAGCAACCCTGCAATCAAGATACAAGAAGTCTCTTGTGTCCCCAACACACCCAATATACTTGTCAGGTATATAGGTGCACTAGTTCGGCAAAGAGAGAGTAAAATACAAGTAGTATGGATGATTATAAGTGATAATAACAATCTGAAATAAAAATGGCAGCAAGCAAACATGTAGTAGAACAGGCGAAAAACGGTGTTTCAATGCTTGGAAATAAGGCCTAAGGCTCCTACTTTCACTAGAGGACACTCTCAACAATGAAAACATAATTGAATGCATAAATATCATTTCTTCACTATGCTACTCCGAACCACTCTCCGGTCGAATAATGAACACTAATCATTGCGTAGGGCTTTAACAACACTCCTCAAGTCTATATTCCCTCTCTAGGGCACCCCAATGTCACTACGAGCGCTATAAATTAGTACTAAACAAACGCCACAATTTCATAGGTTCATCTTCCAACACAAGATATAAATATCATGCTAAACCACACGGTGCACACACTATCACCTTTACCCCATGATCAAAGTGTTTACAGAGATAACAAAACCACTTGAGTAGCATAACAGATGAAGATCAATCTACATATTCAACTAGATTACAAAGCTCATCATCACATATAGATCACACCATGGGAGAGAGAGAGAGAGATGAACCACATAGCTACCGGTAGAGCCCTCAGCCTCGGGGGAGAACTACTCCCTCCTCATCATAGGAGACAACAACGGCGATGAAGATGGCGGTGGAGTCAATGGCCATGGCTTCCGGGGGCACTTCACCGTCCCGGCAGGGTGCCAGAATAGAGATCTGTCCCCCGAAACATGTCGGTGGCGGCGGCGGAGCTACAGATGTATTTTGTGAAAAAGGTCCATTCCCCTAGGGTTTATGCATCAGGGAGTATATATGGGCGAAAGGGCGATGCCGGGAGGTGGCCAGGGGCCCCACACCACTAGAGGTGGCCACCCTGTGGCCCCCCTCCGGGGCTCTTCGGTACTTCTAGAACCTTCCGGGACTTTTAGGACTTCTGGCTTTCGAATTTTCCAATTCCGAGAATATTTCCAGAACAACTTTTCTGAAACTAAAAACAGCAGAAATAGGGAACTGGCTCTGTGGCATCTTGTTAATAGGTTAGTCCCGGAAAACGTGTAAAAATGACATAAAGTGCAAGGAAAACATGTGGGAAACAACATGAATACAACATGGAACATCAGAAATTAGGGATACGTTTATGACGTATCAAGCATCCCGAAGCTTAGTTCCTACTCATCCTCGAGTAGGTAAACGATAAAACAAAATAATTTATGAGGTGACATGCTACTATTATAAACTTGATCATTATAATGTAAAAACATATGTACGCTGAGATCATAGAACTTCCAACACAAACATGATAAATAGAACTTTAATAGTAAAGCATAGCAATCACTTTGCAACATGAAGAGTATAATAAATAAAGGATCATCGATAATAATGTAAAGAAAGATAAACGTTTGTTTCAGGTATAGAAAAAGCATGGCAAAGTGGTATTTCACTAGTCCTTAAGAATGGGAAAAAACATAAATGCCATGACACTTTCAAAGTTCATGAGGAAGACTAGAACAAATAATTAAAGAACAAATAATATCACATCATGAAGTAACTATTGATGTTTATGGGACAAATGCACATAGAACTCAGAATGGCAAAAATGCTCTCTCAACTGTACATAAAGTTATTAGATGGAGACTCAACATAAAAGTAAAAGAAAGGCGCTTCGCGGAGGGGAGCAGGGATCACTCATGTGCTAGAGCTTTTTATTTTATTAAACAGAGGTATTAAAACTTTGACACCGTGGAGGAGTGTCTAGTTTTTAGGAGAGGTGTATGTTAATGTCAACGAATGGTAAACAAACAATACAGTATGTCACAAGCCAACTGGATTCACAAGAGCGGCTCCCATGGTGAAGGATGCAACTGGTGTAGAAGGTCATCCCTCTTTCTCTTTTGTTTACACAGTTATGCTTTGACTGATAAATCACGGGCAAAAATAGTGAAGAGAATTTGTTTGTATTAATTTGGGGCTGGGCACCCCGCTGCCAGCTCTTCTATCATTTGGATAAGCAGATGACGCTACTAGTCCAGGGTGTGAAATCAAATCAACAAGTGAGATAAAGATTCTCTATTGACGTCCTCATGAGCAAAAAACAAGAACAGAAAGCAGGAGTAATTTTGAAGGTTTTAAAGGTAACACATGAGCAATTTACTTGGAATGGCAGTTAAATACCACATGTAGGTACGTATGGTGTACACAATGCGAAAACTTTGGTTTAAGGATTTTGGATGCACGAGTATAATTCCATACGCAGTACAGGTGGAGGCTAGCAAAAGACTAGGGGCGACAAATCAAGAGAGCATAAGAGCCATAATCATGCATAGAGACATAAACATCATTAATTAAAGCATAAGAGGTATCACAAGTTCAAAAACTAAGTAGTCATGGAGGCTATTCGTGACTGGTTTGTAGTCATAAACATGGTGTGAGAATGCGCCAAGTCAACCAAATAAAACATTCGAAAGAGAATACCATATATTTATGCTTTAGTATGACAAGAACAACTCATCAATCTTTCAAGACATATTAAACACTCTCAGATATTTAAGGCTATTTATTCTACTCAATAACCACGAGGTTTTAAAACTAACATAACATTTATCATGGCATGAAAAAGTTTTAGCCACAGTCTATACAAGCTTCTACTTGCACTGTTATAAATTCTACATCAAGCAGCAGTTTCTTTTCCCTACAAGCACCATACAAGATATGTTTTAACAAAAAAAATCTTTATGCTACACCAAGAAAACATGAGTACTCACATAACACTACTAAAATTAACAGCTCTGAATAATATATGTATGAAAATAAAGGCTAAACGCAGTACTAGCAAAAATTGAACACTCACAGAACAATAAGAATGAAAACTAGAGTGTTCTAAGCAATGAAAACGGAGCGTGTCTCTCTCCAACACAAGTATGATAGGTTCCAACTATTTATTACAGCAAATAAAACAAAAAAACTGAAAACAAGAATAAAAGATGCTCCAAGTAAAGCACATAAGATGTGACTGAATAAAAATATAGTTTCTCTAGAAGTGACCTGATAATTTGTCGATGAAGAAGGGGATGCCTTGGGCATCCCCAAGCTTAGACGCTTGAGTCTTCGTGGAATTTTCTGTGATGTACCACCGGGCAGCCCCAAGCTTAGACTTTTCACTCTTCTTGATCATATCATATCGTCCCCTTCTCTTGACCCTTGAAAACTTCCTTCACAGCAAACTTCCCACGATCTTCTTTAGCAACGTTAGTGCAATCAAAATAATAAATTCAAATGGTTCAGTTTCAACACAAGACTAACACTCATAAACACATTATCTACTGTCACAACTTCTTTTAAAACTCTTTTTCTCAAAAGAACACCAAAAGAAAGAGATTAAGATGCAAATGCAATAATTGGCAGAAATCTGTAAAAACAGAACAACAGGTAGAGATCGATTTTTTCAAAAATCTTCTGTTCCTCAAATCAAAAAGTGGTAAACTAAGAAAAATTGCGTTATTTCCCAGGATTAAGCACAAAAAAGCTCAGGTAATTTTGAATTTTCTATGATTTTATACGTAATTAACAGTGGACAGCAGAAATCTGTTTCCTGCACAGAAGTCCGAAATATAGTCTCAACTTTCCACTAGAGGCTTTACTTGACTCAACAAAAACACAAAAGAAAAGATACATCGGGGTTTATAAGGAAATATACGACACCCAGGTGCAAATAAAACTAAAGAAAACGACGGAAAACAGGTTGAAAACGGAGAAATAAAATGGGTTGTCTCCCGGTAGCGCTTTTCTTTAACGCCTTTTAGCTAGGCATGATAATTTGACAAGATACTCACATGAGAGATATTAATTGAAGCAAAAGAGAGCATCAATAAGAAAATTTAAAACAAATTTAAGTCTGACCCACTTCAGAAATTTCAACATAAAGAGGGGAAACTTGATATTGTTTAGATGCATAAAACCATGTTTCCCTCTCTCGTAATAACTTTCAGTACCATCATGAATAAAATTAAGAATATAACTATCAGATATAACATTCTTATCATGAGCCACATGCATAAAAGAATTATTACTCTCCACATAAGCATAGTCATTCTTATTAATAACAACGGGAGAAAATTCAACAAAATAGCTATCATTATTATTCCCTTGTGTCAAATCAATAAATTGGGCTATATTTACCCTCGAAGACTGTTGCGATCCCCTACACTTGTGGGTCATCAAGACTAATTTTTGGCGCCGTTGCCCGGGAGCATAGCTTTATTTGTAAGCTCACTTGAGAATTATGTTGTTCGCTGGAATTTGTTATCTATCATGGGAAAGACTACTGATCTAAAGGTTCCTATATTACCTTCCACCAAAAGGACAGGTACAACTCTAAACACCGTGGTTGCACTTGATTCACCTTCTGTTTTAAGTAAGCTCGTTACCCCATCGCATGCTTCGTGTGCTATTACTGCTGAGTCTGAGACTATGTTTGATGAATTTGATGATGCTTCTACTGTGCTTGATAACTCTGTTTCTCTAGGTTCCTTTTTATACACATAAATTGCTAGAGCTAAATAAATCGAACATGCTAATTTTTTTGATAAACTGTTATCTACTCCTGAACAATCACCTGAATGATCTGATCTTGATAATGATATGAGTGATTATTCGGAGGAAACTTATATGCTTGATGATGTCTTCTTTAAGGAGTATATGAGCTATGAAACTGCTCCTGATCCTGAGACTTTTAATAAACTGCTTGAGAAACATTCCATGACAAATAAGTTTTCTCGTGATCCTGAATTTGCTTAATCTCCTGTGGAATTAGAGATGAGAAGTTTTATCTATCTGTTGATCTTTCACTTCTTCCTATGGTTGAAACTGAACCCTTTTATGGTATAGAAAATAATGATGTCGTAGCCCACTTGAATAAATTGTTTGAGATTGGCATGTTGTTTTCTTATGAGAATTTGATAAGAGGCTATTATGCTATTAAGTTGTTCCCTTTCTCATTAAAAGGGGATTCTGAATTGTGGTATGATAATTTACCTTATGGTTGCATTAAGACTCCTCAATGTTAGACTCGTGTCCTTTGCGAGAAATATTTTCCTTCTCATATGCAACATGCTGCTTTGCAAAAAGATTTTTAACTTGAAGCAATTGGAAGATGATAAACTTCCCAAAGCTTGGGGAAGGTTTTGTGCTACTCTCAAGGGTAGACCTGACCCATAGTATATACCTAAAATGATCATATTGATATATTTTATAATGGACTGACCATTGAATCTAGGACATACCTGGATAGTTGTGTTCGTTGTATTTTCAGGGAAAGAATTATGGAAGAAGCTAAAAAAATATTGGGTAATATAGCCAAGAACCATGATGATTGGGATATTCCTGAACCTACACCATTGCCTACACCCAGGAAGAGAGGAGTTCTTTTCATTAATCCTAAAGACATGCAAGAAGCTAAGAAATCTGTTAAAGAGAAGGGCATTAACTTTGAATATGTGAAGAATTTACCTCCAACTGAAACTCTATGTGAGCCTACCGCTCACCCTCCTATGGTAGAGGTACATTCTCTTTACAAATTTAATGCTAGTGATATTCCTTATGATAAACCTCCTGAATAATGCTCAGATGAATTTGATGATTTCATTGTTAAACAAACCCATTTTAATGCACAAGTGTAAAATCAATTGAATAAAAATTCTCTATGTATCAAAAAATTGCATGCTACTTTAAGAAGAAATGTTAATGATGTTAAAGGTCTTGTTAAACACTTTGAAATGATTTAGAATCAATTAGAGAAAATTAGTAAAGTACAAAAATATTTATTTGCTGAAATGTCTAGTCAAATTAAAGAACAAGCTTGTGGTGTTAAAACTAGAGGTGGTGCTTTCACTCAGGATCCTCTTTATCTCGAGGGATACCTAAAAAGGCTTGAACAAGACTCTCAAATGCTAGATGAAAATGGTGTTAGCTCTCCTAAAAAGAAAAAGAAGAATAAACATAAAAGAATTAGAGAGGCTAATGATATTAGTAATGATGCTAATAAAGAACCTGATAAAGATCCTAATAGTGTATTTATTTCTAATGCTGAAACTAGTGGTTATGAACATGATAATGATAATTACAATGATAAAAATGATGCTTCCAATAAGGAAGAAAGTGAAGTAGAACCTGAAAATTCTCCTAAGAAGAAAAATTATGATGAAGAAGGCTTTACGGTTAGGAAGCATGGTAAAGAAAGAGAACCTTGGGTGCAAAAACCTATGCCTTTTCCTAGTAAGTCTCTCAAAAGTAAAGAAGAATAACGTTATAATAAATTTTGTGAGAGGATGAAACCTCTGTTCTTGCAAATTACTTTGACTAATGCTATTAAGTTGCCTCCTTATTCCAAGTATATTAAAGATATTGTTACTAATAAGAGGAAAATTCTGAAGGGAATATGCCCGAGAGGCAATAATAGAGTGGTTATTATCTTATTCCTTGTTTATGATAAATGTTTATTTCTCATGCTAGAATTGTATTAAACGGAAACATTGATACATGTGTGTTTAATAAACAAACAAACGTTCCTAGTAAAGCCTCCCTTTTAACTAGCTCGGTGATTAACAGATGATCAAGGTTTCCTGATCATGAACATTGGATGTTGTTAATAATGGGGTCATGTCATTAGGAGAATGATGTGATGAACTTAGACCCTAACTAAGTATAACAATACGATCAGGTTATTTAGTTTTATTTTTATGGCTTCCATTCGGAGTAACCTTATTCCTTAGACCATGAGATCATGATAATCACTAATACCGAAAGAGTACTTTGATGACATCAAACGTCACACTGTAACAGGGTGTCTATAAAAGTGGCGTTAGGTATTCGGAAAGTGTTAGTTGAGGCTCATGGATGAATAGTGGGATTTGTCCATCCAAAATGATAGAGAGATATACTCTGGTCCCTCTCGGTGATATCACATCGACACCTCTTGCAAGCACGTGACTAGGTCACAAGGATGTCATATCACGGAAACGAGAAAAGAGTACTTGTCGGTAACGAGATTGAACAAGGTATGGTTGATACCAATGATCAGAGAGGAGTCTCGATCATGTATGTATTATTTGCGAACCGTAGGGTGACACGCTTAAGGTTCGATGACGCATTTGAGAGGATACAGAATATCGAAGAATGTTTTGGGCAGCACCGAAATTGTTTCGGGGGAAATTGAAATAGTTCAAGGGGTTTTTCGTCGAATGGTTGTTAATAGAATGATCAAATGATTCGAGGTGATATATGAAAATGTTTGTTAATAGAATTAACAAATGCTGAAATAAAGAAATAAAATTTGTTTTATTTATTTATTAAAGAAAAACTTTTGGATTTTCTAAGTGGGAAACAAAGGAAGGATGAGTTGATGTGAGTGGAGTGTCCACTCACATGAAGAGGGAAGAGGTGGGGGCACACCATGGGCTGGCCGCACCACCCCTTTGGGCTGCCTTCCCTTCCCCTATAAAAGGAGGGTGAGAGATCTCCCTCCTCCACACACTTGCCCACCTCACTTCCTCTACACCCGCTGCTCCATTCCATGGTCTCCGGCTTGGCGAAGCCCTAACCGTGGAATTCTTCACCACCACCACCACGTCGTCATGCTGTTGGAGTTCCGAAGGATCCTCTACTTCCGCCTCCCCGCTGGATCGTGGGAATGGAGGTCATCGTCTGTAACATCCCTGATTTTTTGGAAAATGCAAAAATCACAAAAATTTGAAACTTTTTGTTTTCAAGTTTAGTAAGTCACCAAAAACCAAATGAGATGCAAGAAACAAAAGAAAACAATGCATATTCTCAATGAAATTGAAATTACTAATCCATTATACCTCTATTCCATAAACCCTAAAGTCATTTCAAAATAAATATTTCTACCTAAAGAAAATATTTCTTCTTAAGCAAACCCTTACACCCAACATGTTTTCAACCCAATTATGATCTTGAAAATATTTTTGATATATAAAAAATAGAGAATTGTCATCTCTAATATTTTCTTCTTGTCTCTAAAAAGGGTTTCACTATTATTGATAACCCCAAAATAGATATAAGTTGGATCCTTGTTTTCCAAGTTTTATGTCAATCAACAAAATAATATAGTGTTATAGAAATAAATTGTTTATGAAAACAAGTAAGATACTTTGAGAAAACAATGTTTTCATTTGGGAAAACCTTTCTGCTTTTACTAAACCCCATTTCCAAATTTATTAAATATTTCTCTATGTGTGAAATATAACAAAAGGATACTAATTGTGGTTTCACTAATATGTTGAAAATATACAATATGAAAGTTCCTAAAAGGGCCTTAGAAAACAATAGTTGAACCATAGAAAATATTTCTAAAAATTGTTTTAATCATATAAAAATTAATGTTTTCTATTAAGTGACTATCATTGTTTCTTCATATTTTAAAAAAATCATAAAATATGAAAACCATTAAAAATGATTTTGGAAAATTTCATTTGATCACATTTTTGTCTCTGATATTTTATTCAACCAATAATTTTCATTTATATAATTGATATGGCATAAAGTTGCTAATAAGTGATTTAGTAATATGCTAAAATTATAAAATATACTAATGGCTTGAAATTGTTTTGAGAAATAATATTTGACCTAAATAATGTATCTGAAATATTACAAGACCCAATTTCCATTTATTTATATTTTGTATTTTAAAATTTGTATTAAGTGACTATTAATGCTCTCATCATATTTTAAAAATTAAAAAAAAATGAAAACACTCTGTTTTGGTTTTGGAAAATAGTATTTGATCATTATAAAGCTACTGAAATTTAATTTGACGAATATTTTTACTTTATAAATTTCTAAATTAAAAATCACATTAATCACTATTAAGGAATCATTTCAATTTTCAGAAATTCAAAAATAAAATATGCTGAAATGTTTACAAAAATGATATTGTTGGAAAGGTATTAACATTCCAAGATTTTAGAAATTTAAATGAGGTTAATTGGAGTTATAAAACAGAAGATATAAAATAAACAAGAAAACATGAATAAAAAAAAAGTGATGACGTCATGCTGGCGTCATCATCGTCTTCTTCCTCTTCCGTTTCCAAACCGAATTGAAGAAGAAATCAATCTCCTTAATTCTTCCGTTTCTGCCTCCGATTGAATGCCCCAACCCTACCCCTTTATACACCTCCTCCTCCTCTTCATTTCCCCTCGAGAGCCCGCTCGATTCATGCCCCCGGGCATCAGATTTTGCTCGTCGGAATAGGTTCTGTCCGCCGCCGTCCTTCGCGAATTCCGGCCGTCTAGGTGAGCCTCCACCCCTGGTTCCTCGTCCTTTACCTTCCCCGTGTCTTCGCGCACCTCCCTCACCTCTGTGTTCTCCTTTCTATGTATCGATGCCACCGCGCCGTCCACGACCGAGGCGCGCCGGAGCTCCACCGTCTCTGTCCGTGCGCTGCCGCCACAGGAGGTCGTCTCCGAGCACGTCGTGTCCTCCACCGAGTTCGCCGTGCCGCGCCGCGCCTCCTCGTTCCTTCATCGACCCCGTATATCCTCTGTAACGCCGCCGTGGTCAAGCATCTGCAACTCCGGCAGCCGTCGCGCCATTTTCCGGCGGAAAACACTCGGTGAGCTTCCCCTCCCGTGTATGTTTTAATCTCGACCGTCGAGGAGATCGTGCGGCCCACGTTAGCCACTTACCGTTTTGTGCGCGTTTAGATCTGAGCCATCCCACTCCACTTAAATCCAACGGCTGGCAACATCGATCCACGCCGAAGCGGTACGGACCAATCAGGAGGTTCCATTCTTTTTCCCCCGGATCGCCTATTTTCTTTTAAAACAGAACAATCCCTGTAACTTTACAGAAAGGCCCCCCAACTTAGAACTGGAATAACTTTTTAACCAGAAATCCAAATTAGATGATTTTGTACTTTTTGAAATCAGCACAATGTGTAGAACACAGTAGATTCAAATAAATTAAAATTTGATACGTGCACACACTTGTTATTTGTAGATCCTTGTAAATATTGTTTTGTAAATAACTTTAGATCTATAATTGCAAATTTAGCAATCTTGGACTTTTTGAAAAGCCCTTGACATCTAGAAACTTTTGGCACTGGCCAAATTCAAATTTGACAAACTTAAAATTGTTCAATTTCAAATATGCTTGTTTGAGGAAATTTGGCATAATTCAAATTCTACAAATCCAAAAATTGTAAATAAAATATATTTGGAAACCTTAGGATGTGTACTTTCATATCCCCTGTCCCAAAATAATTGTTGATCAAATTAAAATTGAATTTAGAATTAATTGGAATATTTGAGTAATTTTGACATAGATTTAATTCTGTAAATAATTTCAATATAGTTCCTTTTGCAAAATTGCTCCATTTGATAACCTTGGACCAGAAACAACCTTGCCCAACCATGTTGGACACCCTTGGACCATGACCATGTAATTTTAGCCAAAAATCCATCATAGTAGTCCATCTAGTTATTATGTCTTAGATTTTGTTTCTATTTCTTTCTACCATTGATTGTTGTGGCCATTTTCGAATCCAAGACCAAATACCTAGTATGTAAACCATATAAGAGACCAAGTAGTGAACCTCAAACACTAGCACCCTAGTATTCTATCTACTTCTCCTTTCCCCCATTCCTGCTTCAAGAATTCACCAAGTCAGCAAAATGGAGATCAAGACTCAAGCACAAGAAGGAGGGACTTCATTTTCAACCTGGTGGCAACATGAAGAGCTACAAGGAAGATCAATGAAGAAGTTTTGAAGAGAATACTTAGACTCCACAACAACTAGAAGCAACTCAAGAAGTACAAGTGTGAAGAAATGCAGTAGGAAACATGTCCCTCTGTCTTTCTATCTTTCTTCTTATATTCTTCCCAATTGACTTAGTGATATTTTCTCATTTGTTACATAAAAAACTTAGTTGTGACCACACCACTTGGGAAACAACTAGAGAGAAAGCCATGAAGAATTTATCAAGACCAAGAGAAGAATCCATCCAAGGAACAAGAATACAATAAGAGCATGAAGATGATCTTCAAGAAGACAAGCATGTGAAGACTTGGAGCAATCCACACAAGTTGAACAATAACAAGTTATTTTTGTCCAACCATTGACCCAAATGGAAAACCAAAGACTTAGTAATATTTTCCCTTTGATGATGAAGTTAGTAGACCTACCCTAACCACAATGGAAAATACTAACATAGTCACTCAAATATTTTTGAAGGTGAATATGACCAAGTGTTTGCATGTATTACTTTAGTTGAAGAAGTAATATGTTTATTCTTAGTGAACTCTTGGAACTTCCTCGACAAGTATGGTTATAATAAAGTTAGATCACATCAAACTCAACCTAGCCCTTCCCAAGGAAACCATTGGATTTTCCTTAACAAATATGAGACCATTAGAGAATGAATCTTTCAACTCAAATCTTGACCTTGTCCTAACCCAATTTGGTTAAGCCCCTTTTGATATGTTAGTTGCTATGTATGTTTTCTACACTTGTATGTTTGTTTGTTAGGATGCTTGTTTATTTGGTTTTGTGTTGTCAATGAATAGATTGTACGGAGAGCAACGATCTGTTGTGAAGAGAGTGTGATATCTTCACCAACTTCAACAAGGCAAGTAACACATCATCAACTACCCATTATTTTCCATATGCATTAGTTGATTTTGAGTAGTATGCATTGATAGGAAATTTTACTAAGTTATATTATGCTATGATATTATCCTAGTAGTGTGTAGCCATCTCTTTTATCCTTGTTATTTATAGCCTTAGAACTTGATAGATGCTATGCAATGATTTCTACTTGATGTTGTGGAAAAATTCTAAGTAACAACTTCAATGAACCACCTGGGTGGATTTGGTTGTTTGGCTGATGAGAGTTGAGTGTCTCCCCGAGGGGTTGTTCACTTGAGGAATGCCACCCAGGAACAAAGTGATTATGATGTTCCCCAAGTTTAGATTGCTTCCAGTGCAGCCTTTAGTCATATGGGCTCTGTCTTGATCAACTAAGTTGTGAGGGTTCAGCCCGGGCTTGACAAGCAGATGTAGCATAATTATAGGTGGAACGGGTCTTGCCATTGGGTTGGATTCTTGCTTCTGAAAGATCTCGTCTTGATTCTTCTCCTTTCCTTAATGCACTCAGGGTGTATAGGATGTTTGGGTTGAGTTGAGTCTGAAGGTGAAAGTGCACAAGCTCTGCAGAGTCAACAAACTAAGATCTTATCCGTGTCCCCGGTTATGGACAACTATGAGCAGCTGGACAAGGAAGGACGGAAGAATCACATCACCATTTTCAATAAGTAAAATTTTGACCAAGTGAACAGTAGTTGTGGTGCTTGGATCTTAATCCAATGTTGCCACCTTTTGAAAAGAAAAGTTTGTTTTACAAAAGTGATAGGAGAAAAATGGCTTTATGCAAACTTAGCCAAAACTCCACTCAGCCAAATGAGCATGTAGTATTAGTCTTGCCATCTATATCCACCATAGTGTTACTTGCCAATACATTAAATTGTATTGACTCCCTTGTGGCTGCATATTCCATATTGCAGATGTTTCTGAAGACGAGTGAGGATTTCGTTTAGGATCTCGAGACTATCGCCAACATGTTTTGCCTGTGGCACATGAAGAAGATGGGCTCAATGTTGTACTATGTTTTCCGCTGTAATTCTTTGTTTTGTGCTAGTCTTCTAAGACTATGCAAGTTGTAATCCTATTTTGTAAAGACTGGATCATGCGATGTAATAGAATTTGATGCATTTGCATGATATTTCATTTTGTACTGTGGTGCTAGCAATTGATCCAGGGACTAGCACAATAACACAGGTATTCCATCTTTATTAAAAGTTGAGATGCTACAAAATGGTATCAGAGCATTGTGTTGCCTGTAGAATTCGAGACCCTTAGGTTTGGAAGCTATTTTTGATCAAGTTATTATCTCCTTAGAGTATTTTGGATCCTAGCGGCATAGTGAGATGAAGCGGCCCGGACAACTTTACGTGTCCACGGACACGAGACCGTTCCTTGATTGGCTAGCGGGTGCCTGTATCTCTCACTATAGTGAATATCCAATTTGCAACAAGTTGTTAATAACCCATTGATCACCCTAGGATTGAAAACTTTCTATGTTCAAACTTTCTAGAAACAAAACAATCATCTTAATCTTTCTCATATCCTCTCATCTACTATTCACCTTCAAAATTTTCTAGATGACCTACTTCTTGAATACTATCAAGGCAAGATTGTTGATGACCATACCAAGAAGTGCAAGAAGTATTTTCACCACATGAAGACCTACACTCAAGATTTTTGAAGAATTTGAAGAAAAACATAGACTTCCCAACAATCAAGAACACACATGGAGAGAAGAATATGAAGAAAAGCTCAAGAAGATATAGATGAGACCACCATGAGATGTAACAAAGTTGTGAGACACGAAACACGATTAGAGTATTGATCATGCTAATGAGTGTGGTATGACAATACTAGATGTTTTCCTAAAACCTATGTTGTTTGGTGTGATGAATGTGTTGCTATATGTTTGTTATGTGTTGTTTGTAAGATGAGTTTCCTTGATCTGCTATTTTGGATAAGAACCTTCCTTAGCCATCTTTCTAAATCTCTACTCATCCCTACTAGACCAAACCCAACACCATACCCATTCACCAACCATAGTGAGAACCATTGGAATCATGCAACCTTTACCCTATTGAGACACAAGCCATCCCATTTGAGGAATGCTAGTATCAAATTTCCTTCTTCTGTGTGAAGGAACAATCACATCCATGATCAATGCCAACTGCCTAATAAGGATCAAGCTAACCTTGGAGCTATCAAGCAATGGAAGTTTTTCCTACCATGAGAGTTTGTTTATAAATAGCATGATGTTTGCCTTCAAGGATGACAACCAACAAGATGGAAGATTGCCAAGGACATCAAAAGACCAAGTTGAGAGTGAACCAAGGACTTTTGATTGACCCAAAGAGTGACCCCTCAGTGTCAAAGGTAGTACAACATACCTATGTTGGTCTACACCTCTACCACAAAGGAAAGATCTACTCAAGCCAATCTCAAATCAATCTACACTCCAATCTAATAAAAATAGACTACCCACAAAAGTTTCTTTTAAGGGTGGTAGCCCATCCAGTTGTTTTGGAATCCAGTTACCCAAATATTTCTTTCTAACCTTCCCAAATCTCGGGACGAGATTTCTTTTAAGGGTGGTAGTCTGTAACATCCCTGATTTTTTGGAAAATGCAAAAATCACAAAAATTTGAAACTTTTTGTTTTCAAGTTTAGTAAGTCACCAAAAACCAAATGAGATGCAAGAAACAAAAGAAAACAATGCATATTCTCAATGAAATTGAAATTACTAATCCATTATACCTCTATTCCATAAACCCTAAAGTCATTTCAAAATAAATATTTCTACCTAAAGAAAATATTTCTTCTTAAGCAAACCCTTACACCCAACATGTTTTCAACCCAATTATGATCTTGAAAATATTTTTGATATATAAAAACTAGAGAATTGTTATCTCTAATATTTTCTTCTTGTCTCTAAAAAGGGTTTCACTATTATTGATAACCCCAAAATAGATATAAGTTGGATCCTTGTTTTCCAAGTTTTATGTCAATCAAGAAAATAATATAGTGTTATAGAAATAAATTGTTTATGAAAACAAGTAAGATACTTTGAGAAAACAATGTTTTCATTTGGGAAAACCTTTCTGCTTTTACTAAACCCCATTTCCAAATTTATTAAATATTTCTCTATGTGTGAAATATAACAAAAGGATACTAATTGTGGTTTCACTAATATGTTGAAAATATACAATATGAAAGTTCCTAAAAGGGCCTTAGAAAACAATAGTTGAACCATAGAAAATATTTGTAAAAATTGTTTTAATCATATAAAAATTAATGTTTTCTATTAAGTGACTATCATTGTTTCTTCATATTTTAAAAAAATCATAAAATATCAAAACCATTAAAAATGATTTTGGAAAATTTCATTTGATCACATTTTTGTCTCTGATATTTTATTCAACCAATAATTTTCATTTATATAATTGATATGGCATAAAGTTGCTAATAAGTGATTTAGTAATATGCTAAAATTATAAAATATACTAATGGCTTGAAATTGTTTTGAGAAATAATATTTGACCTAAATAATGTATCTGAAATATTACAAGACCCAATTTCCATTTCTTTACATTTTGTATTTTAAAATTTGTATTAAGTGACTATTAATGCTCTCATCATATTTTAAAAATTAAAAAAAATTAAAACACTCTGTTTTGGTTTTGGAAAATAGTATTTGATCATTATAAAGCTACTGAAATTTAATTTGACAAATATTTTTACTTTATAAATTTCTAAATTAAAAATCACATTAATCACTATTAAGGAATCATTTCAATTTTCAGAAATTCAAAATAAAATATGCTGAAATGTTTACAAAAATGATATTGTTGGAAAGGTATTAACATTCCAAGATTTTAGAAATTTAAATGAGGTTAATTGGAGTTATAAAACAGAAGATATAAAATAAACAAGAAAACAGGAATAAAAAAAAAGAGTGATGACGTCATGCTGGCGTCATCATCGTCTTCTTCCTCTTCCGTTTCCAAACCGAATTGAAGAAGAAATCAATCTCCTTAATTCTTCCGTTTCTGCCTCCGATTGAATGCCCCAACCCTACCCCTTTATACACCTCCTCCTCCTCTTCATTTCCCCCTCGAGAGCCCGCTCGATTCATGCCCCCGGGCCTCAGATTTTGCTCGCCGGAATAGGTTCTGCCCGCCGCCGTCCTTCGCGAATTCCGGCCGTCTAGGTGAGCCTCCGCCCCTGGTTCCTCGTCCTTTACCTTCCCCGTGTCTTCGCGCACCCCCCTCACCTCTGTGTTCTCCTTTCTATGCATCGATGCCACCGCGCCGTCCACGACCGAGGCGCGCCGGAGCTCCACCGTCTCTGTCCGTGCGCTGCCGCCACAGGAGGTCGTCTCCGAGCACGTCGTGTCCTCCACCGAGTTCGCCGTGCCACGCCGCGCCTCCTCGTTCCTTCATCGACCCCGTATATCCTCTGTAACGCCGCCGTGGTCAAGCATCTGCAACTCCGGCAGCCGTCGCGCCATTTTCCGACGGAAAACACTCGGTGAGCTTCCCCTCCCGTGTATGTTTTAATCTCGACCGTCGAGGAGATCGTGCGGCCCACGTTAGCCACTTACCGTTTTGTGCGCGTTTAGATCTGAGCCGTCCCACTCCACTTAAATCCAACGGCTGGCAACATCGATCCACGCCGAAGCGGTACGGACCAATCAGGAGGCTCCATTCTTTTTCCCCCGGATCGCCTATTTTCTTTTAAAACAGAACAGTCCCTGTAATTTTACAGAAAGGCCCCCCAACTTAGAACTGGAATAACTTTTTAACCAGAAATCCAAATTAGATGATTTTGTACTTTTTGAAATCAGCACAATGTGTAGAACACAGTAGATTCAAATAAATTAAAATTTGATACGTGCACACACTTGTTATTTGTAGATCCTTGTAAATATTGTTTTGTAAATAACTTTAGATCTATAATTGCAAATTTAGCAATCTTGGACTTTTTGAAAAGCCCTTGACATCTAGAAACTTTTGGCACTGGCCAAATTCAAATTTGACAAACTTAAAATTGTTCAATTTCAAATATGCTTGTTTGAGGAAATTTGGCATAATTCAAATTCTACAAATCCAAAAATTGTAAATAAAATATATTTGGAAACCTTAGGATGTGTACTTTCATATCCCCTGTCCCAAAATAATTGTTGATCAAATTAAAATTTAATTTAGAATTAATTGGAATATTTGAGTAATTTTGACATAGATTTAATTCTGTAAATAATTTCAATATAGTTCCTTTTGCAAAATTGCTCCATTTGATAACCTTGGACCAGAAACAACCTTGCCCAACCATGTTGGACACCCTTGGACCATGACCATGTAATTTTAGCCAAAAATCCATCATAGTAGTCCATCTAGTTATTATGTCTTAGATTTTGTTTCTATTTCTTTCTACCATTGATTGTTGTGGCCATTTTTGACTCCAAGACCAAATACCTAGTATGTAAACCATATAAGAGACCAAGTAGTGAACCTCAAACACTAGCACCCTAGTATTCTATCTACTTCTCCTTTCCCCCATTCCTGCTTCAAGAATTCACCAAGTCAGCAAAATGGAGATCAAGACTCAAGCACAAGAAGGAGGGACTTCATTTTCAACCTGGTGGCAACATGAAGAGCTACAAGGAAGATCAATGAAGAAGTTTTGAAGAGAAGACTTAGACTCCACAACAACTAGAAGCAACTCAAGAAGTACAAGTGTGAAGAAATGCAGTAGGAAACATGTCCCTCTGTCTTTCTATCTTTCTTCTTATATTCTTCCCAATTGACTTAGTGATATTTTCTCATTTGTTACATAAAACACTTAGTTGTGACCACACCACTTGGGAAACAACTAGAGAGAAAGCCATGAAGAATTTATCAAGACCAAGAGAAGAATCCATCCAAGGAACAAGAATACAATAAGAGCATGAAGATGATCTTCAAGAAGACAAGCATGTGAAGACTTGGAGCAATCCACACAAGTTGAACAATAACAAGTTATTTTTGTCCAACCATTGACCCAAATGGAAAACCAAAGACTTAGTAATATTTTCCCTTTGATGATGAAGTTAGTTGACCTACCCTAACCACAATGGAAATATACTAACATAGTCACTCAAATATTTTTGAAGGTGAATATGACCAAGTGTTTGCATGTATTACTTTAGTTGAAGAAGTAATATGTTTATTCTTAGTGAACTCTTGGAACTTCCTCGACAAGTATGGTTATAATAAAGTTAGATCACATCAAACTCAACCTAGCCCTTCCCAAGGAAACCATTGGATTTTCCTTAACAAATATGAGACCATTAGAGAATGAATCTTTCAACTCAAATCTTGACCTTGTCCTAACCCAATTTGGTTAAGCCCCTTTTGATATGTTAGTTGCTATGTATGTTTTCTACACTTGTATGTTTGTTTGTTAGGATGCTTGTTTATTTGGTTTTGTGTTGTCAATGAATAGATTGTACGGAGAGCAACGATCTGTTGTGAAGAGAGTGTGATATCTTCACCAACTTCAACAAGGCAAGTAACACATCATCAACTACCTATTATTTTCCATATGCATTAGTTGATTTTGAGTAGTATGCATTGATAGGAAATTTTACTAAGTTATATTATGCTATGATATTATCCTAGTAGTGTGTAGCCATCTCTTTTATCCTTGTTATTTATAGCCTTAGAACTTGATAGATGCTATGCAATGATTTCTACTTGATGTTGTGGAAAAATTCTAAGTAACAACTTCAATGAACCACCTGGGTGGATTTGGTTGTTTGGCTGATGAGAGTTGAGTGTCTCCCCGAGGGGTTGTTCACTTGAGGAATGCCACCCAGGAACAAAGTGATTATGATGTTCCCCAAGTTTAGATTGCTTCCAGTGCAGCCTTTAGTCATATGGGCTCTGTCTTGATCAACTAAGTTGTGAGGGTTCAGCCCGGGCTTGACAAGCAGATGTAGCATAATTATAGGTGGAACGGGTCTTGCCATTGGGTTGGATTCTTGCTTCTGAAAGATCTCGTCTTGATTCTTCTCCTTTCCTTAATGCACTCAGGGTGTATAGGATGTTTGGGTTGAGTTGAGTCTGAAGGTGAAAGTGCACAAGCTCTGCAGAGTCAACAAACTAAGATCTTAGCCGTGTCCCCGGTTATGGACAACTATGAGCAGCTGGACAAGGAAGGACGGAAGAATCACATCACCATTTTCAATAAGTAAAATTTTGACCAAGTGAACAGTAGTTGTGGTGCTTGGATCTTAATCCAATGTTGCCACCTTTTGAAAAGAAAAGTTTGTTTTACAAAAGTGATAGGAGAAAAATGGCTTTATGCAAACTTAGCCAAAACTCCACTCAGCCAAATGAGCATGTAGTATTAGTCTTGCCATCTATATCCACCATAGTGTTACTTGCCAATACATTAAATTGTATTGACTCCCTTGTGGCTGCATATTCCATATTGCAGATGTTTCTGAAGACGAGTGAGGATTTCGTTTAGGATCTCGAGACTATCGCCAACATGTTTTGCCTGTGGCACATGAAGAAGATGGGCTCAATGTTGTACTATGTTTTCCGCTGTAATTCTTTGTTTTCTGCTAGTCTTCTAAGACTATGCAAGTTGTAATCCTATTTTGTAAAGACTGGATCATGCGATGTAATAGAATTTGATGCATTTGCATGATATTTCATTTTGTACTGTGGTGCTAGCAATTGATCCAGGGACTAGCACAATAACACAGGTATTCCATCTTTATTAAAAGTTGAGATGCTACATCGTCAACCGTACGTGTGACCGATCACGGAGGCACCGCCGGATTGCGGTGCACATCTTCTCGCTCTCAAGATCGGTGTGAGTACGACTACGCCAACAACAATATTTGATCTCGTAACACTTTGTGTCTTCGAGGGTATGTTCTTCTTAGGATTCTCTCTTTGCTCGTTACCTTTCATCTCCTAGATTAGATCTTGGCCCTTCGGGTGTCTATCGCGTAGGAAAATTTTTGTTTTCTATGCAACGAACCCATCAGTGGTATCAGAGCCGGATCTCTGCGTAGATGATTTGTAAGGGTAGAACACATAGGTGTATGTGGGTGTTGATGATCATGTTATTTCCTCCTTGAGTATTTTATGATCTTAGTGGCATGGTAGGATGAATCTGCCCTAGACAAACTTTACGTGTACTTTGTACGCGAGACCCGTCTCACTTGTGGCTAAGGGGGTGTCTGTTTCTCCTACTATAGTTAAGATCTAATCTATGAAGGGTTGTTAAAAATATGTTTATCAACATTTTGGTTGATGTTCGTAGGTATGAACGGTTCTATCCTCGAAAGCCCCAAGTCACGTAAAATATGCAAAAATAAATTAGAGGCGTCTAACTAGTTTTTGTTGGGCATGTGATATGATATGGTCAATGCCACAAATTTGATTATGATATGATCTATTTTGTAAATTATTGATATATCAGAAGGTATCCATATGGTTGTCTTATTATTGATGGACAATCAAGATGGAGGTACCATGGAACTTGGTACCACGCCGGTGGAATAATGGAGATCATACCATGATGCATATGATGGAGATCAAGTGCAAGAAGGACTATATCATATCACATTATCCTTACATGCGATGTTAATCCTTTTTATGCATCTTATTTTGCTTAGATAGCGGCGGTAGCATTATGAGATCATCCCTATCACTTAATATCAATATAATAATGTGTTCTTACTTAGTATGCACCGTTAAGAAAGTTTGTCGTTTTAAGACACCATGTGATGATCGGGTGTGACACACTCAACGTTCGCATACAACGGGTGCTGACGAGCCTAGCATGTACAGACATGGCCTCGGAACACACGCAATACTATGGTTCTACTTGGCGAGCCTAGCATGTACAGATATAGCCTCGGAACACGTAACCGAAAGGTAAAGCATGAGTCATATGGATGATATGATGAACATGTCGATGTTCGCCTTTGAAGCTACATCATGTCACGTGATGATCGGTTTTGGTGTAGTAAATTTGGTTTGTGTAATCACTAAAGACGACTAAGAGGGATGTTGTTTTTGAGTGGGAATTCATGGGATAATTTTGAATTAACTTGAACTTGTTTATCATGAGCAACCAATCAAAGTTAATTTTCACAAATTGTAGTATTCATTGAGATATAACTGTTAATTGAGATATAACTGGTATGATCTGGTAAAAATCATTTAAGATTGGTACCGTATTAGTGAAATTTAAATTGAGTCCTATTGTAGATTTTCGGAATTTCCTACCTAGCTCCATATGATTAATTGATCTAGAGAGCAAATAATTCCTACTTAGAATCCAGAATCATGATTGCTTCCATATTACTTTATCTTCAAAATAATTTTTTGTTGATCAAGGTGATTTAGGAACTGAAAAAGAATTGTTTTCAGAAACAATCAAGTTAAAGATATATTGATATCTAGAAACTTATTTGTGGCAACATGACTGAGTATAATTTAGCGTGAAAATGTAAGCTTATATTATTTTAATATATGCAATGATTGAATACGCTAGGCGTTTGAATATTCCAAGAAGTTGGGCGCTAAAAATTATCCTCTAAATTCCTTCCTTCGAGCTATAGTAGCTTAATCATAAAATTATTATGATGGGATGGATTAAAAGTATGGGTAAAGTCGTTTACCTTACCTGGAGATGGCTAAGAGTAGAATCTGGAAGAATGCTATTAATATGGTGATATTAGTAGAACAATCAAACTCAAAGTATAACTCAATGGGTGATAGTATATGACTAACACTCCAAAGAAAATGAGCTAGTACGACTAGCATTGTTTGATGTTGAATGATTCTTCTGTAAAGAAAAAGGAATATTGAAAATAGAATTACAAAAGGTATATTGTAGAAAAGAATATAACTGGAAAGGTCCAGCTCAGGTGTATATGCTTGATATACAAGTTATAGATGTATTACTACTTAACAAAGTATTTTTTGGGTATTTTGATACCACATTGGTTGGTATGAGTTTTCATGCAAAGCAACGCAATGCAAGAAATACATGGGGCTAAAAGGAACTAGTAGTAGATGTGGTATCGATTATGACAAGAACAGAAATAAAGTGTTATTGTGTTCATCGTCATATTGAACCAAACATTAAGATTTATTTTAAGAACTTAATAAGTTGTTATTTTGTTCCGCTCTTTTGTGAAAACAAATGAGATTGTTCAAACTATGACCGTATTCCATAATTGATGGATGAGTTAATATAAATCATGTTGGTAAAGCAAACATCTATAAAACTGAATGATAAACGTTGCAAGACGTAAAATGAATTTCACTTAAATTGTGGCACCACCATTTTAGTTCATATCGAAAAGGAAAACATGAAGGAACTCCATATGGATGGACTTCTGGAGTCATTTTGTTTTGAATAAATTGACACTTCTGAGACCTCTTCCAAAAGATGACTAGAATTCCGTTCATAGGCCAAAGTAGAATGGACGATTAATTTAATGGAGATTGTACATGTTGATGTATATAGTCCATTATGTATAGTCATATGTGGTGGATTATTTTTTACTTCATAAAATTTTGTTGATGATTTGAGTAGATATATGAGTATATCTATTTAAAGAGAATGGAGTTTGACATTTTTTTGAATTGGTTCAAATTATTGTTAGTATGAAGAAAAAATCATCGTAAAAAGACAATCAAGTATTTATGATTGGATCATAAAGGATAAAGTTTTGAGTTACAAGTTTAGCAAAACATCTGAGGAGTTGCAGAATTGTTCTACAACTTATACTTCTCGAATAACCCACATTAGTTTGGAGTATTCAAGAAACAAAATCAAACCTTGTTGGACATGGTAAGATAAATAAAATTGCCATTATAATTTTGTAGTTTATACATTAAGGAAAATCTCTTTTACACCGAAAAGAGCACCATCATGATTCGTTGAAATTGACAACATATAAGATATGGTTTGGGTAGTGACCCGAATTGTCTTTTTCTTAAGTTTTGGTATGCAGAGCATGTGTAAAATGTTTACAACCAAAATAGGATAAATATATGTTTATAAGGTTATCCCAAATAAAAGATTGGGTATTTATCCTATCACCGAATCAAAGACAAATGTTGTTTGTCAGAAGGGTTGATTTCTCGAGAAAGTAGTTCTTGTGAAACAAGTGAGTGGGAGGACAGTACAAACTCAACAAAATTAGAGAATCTTCGTTACCATGTCAAGAGTAGCGCAGCACTGGAAGTTGTTCCATAGTTTCCTATTTTGACAAGGTAGAAGACACTACATGTGTTGTAGATACTTCAATGAGTGTGCAAACTGTACCACAAAAGTCCTAAAACTTTGTAGTTAGACCAACTTGTGGTTTGATAGTGAAGTGTTGTTTTGACAACAAAGGACCTGAACCTTATAAAGGAAGCAAATGATGGGCCCCGACTTTGTAAAATTGGATTTGAGTCATTATATACGCGATAGTATCCTTGTATGAATATCAAGTATGTGACTTGATAGTCCTTTCGATAAGCATGATGCCTAGCAATAGCAAATGGGTCTATATAGCAACAAAGACATGGATTTTACATCATTTGAAAGTTGTGCTTGTCGAAAATATGTTTTCGACGAAGTTCAAAGAGTTGACTACTGCAAGATTTTGATCTTCCGTAGTGATGCTTTAGTCTTTGCGGGTAGTTCTAGAAAAATTTACATATTATGATATGGCAGTTGAATAACAAAACCAACTTTCCTCTCAAGGAAGTTTGATCGAGGATGTGTATTTGACACAGTCAGAGGTTTATGAAAAATTCAAAAGGTTGTTGGAAAGGTATGCACAATTCAATGGTTGAAGTGAGCATAACTAAGTTGGAATCTTTACCTTAATGAAGTTATCAAAAGAGTTTGATTCCATCATGAACGGTAAAGATGCTTGTAGAGTTATAAGAAATTAAGTGGGAGCGCTATGACATATTTCCAATGCTTTATGTCGATGACATATGGTTGATTGGAAAATATGTATTTAAATTAACACAGTTAAGATTTTCATATTGATGAAAGGCTTAGAAGATATTGGGCATCGAGATGGATTGAAGCGCCTGATATGATTGAAGCAAAATTACATAGATGAAATATTGAAGTAAGTCAATATCGAAATGAAAAGAAGAAGTTCTTGCCACATGGAAAACAATTGAGCAATATTCAAGTGTTTTGACACATGATGAGCATAATGAAATTGAGATTTATAAGTCACATGTTCCATGCTATGTACACAACCAGATGAGTCCCATGCTATAAAATGTTATAGCAGGATAATTCATATGATGATTAGACAACAGTGGGAGAGATCCTTATGCCATTTTAGAAATGCTAAGGATGTGTTTTCCTATGTTGTAATGACAAACTATTTGTTGTAATGTGTTACACTAATAGTCTTGTCATCTATTCAAATAACTTTATCTCAATTAAAATATGTGATGAAGGTTAGCACAATAGGCTGGAAGAAAGTTCCATGCTGTATTTGAAAGATTTTCAAAATTAAAGTATTGTGAGGGATACTACAACAAAGTCTGAGTATATCGTTGTGTTGACAACATATAATAAGAGTATTATGTGTCAATGAGTTCTTTATTGAACTTGGTGAATTTACAAGAATGCTGACACTATGAAGCTACATTTTCACAATGTTAGTAACATTAGTTTAAGATGAGGAATTAAGGTCTCGCCGGTTGACCAAATATTTACAAAGCCATCTCATTAGAGAATGAGTGATGTGTGTAGACGCAAAGAACATGCAAATACAATAGGACTTGAACAGTTCAGATCTTTTTGATCATGTTTACCACATGCGAAGCATGGTAATAACACTGGAACACCATATGTGTTAAGTGCTTACATACTATATTACTGACTCTATTGCAAGTGGGAGACTGAAGGGAATATGCCCGAGAGGCAATAATAAAGTGGTTATTATCTTATTACTTGTTTATAATAAATGTTTATTTCTCATGCTAGAATTTTATTAACCGGAAACGTTGATACATGTGTGTTTAATAAACAAACAAACGTTCCTAGTAAAGCCTCTCTTTTAACTAGCTCGTTGATTAACAGATGATCAAGGTTTCCTGATCATGAACATTGATATTGTTAATAACGGGGTCATGTCATTAGGAGAATGATGTGATGAACTTAGACCCTAACTAAGTATAACAATACGATCAAGTCATTTAGTTTTATTGTTATGGCTTACATTCGGAGTAACCTTATTCCTTAGACCATGAGATCATGTTAATCCCTAGAGTACTTTGATGACATCAAACGTCACACTGTAACAGGGTGACTATAAAGTGGCGTTAGGTATTCGGAAAGTGTTAGTTGAGGCTCATGGATCAATAGTGGGATTTGTCCATCCAAAATGACAGAGAGATATACTCTGGGCCCTCTCGGTGATATCACATCGACACCTCTTGCAAGCACGTGACTAGGTCACAAGGATGTCATATCACGGAAACGAGAAAAGAGTACTTGTCGGTAACGAGATTGAACAAGGTATGGTTGATACCAATGATCGGATCTCGGACAAGTAAAATATCGCGAGACAAAGGGAATTAGTTACGACATCGAAGGTTCACACGATCACGAGATTCATCGTTGAATATATAGGAGTCATCAGGATCTCCAAATCCCGCTGTTGATTATTGATCAGAGAGGAGTCTCGATCATGTCTGTATTATTCGCGAACCGTAGGGTGACACACTTAAGGTTCGATGACGCATTTGAGAGGATACGGAATATCGAAGGATGTTTTGGGAAGCACCAAAATTGTTTCGGGGAAATTTGAAATAGTTCAAGGGGTTTTTCGTCGAATGGTTATTAATAGAATTAGCAAATGCTGAAATGAAGAAATAAAAATGTTTTATTTATTTATTAAAGAAATACTCTTGGATTTTCTAAGTGGGAAATAAAGGAAGGATGAGTGGATGTGAGTGGAGTGTCCACTCACATGAAGAGGGAAGAGGTGGGGGCACACCATGGGCTGGTCACACCACCCCTTTGGGCTGCCTTCCCTTCCCCTATAAAAGGAGGGTGAGAGCTCTCCCTCCTCCACACACTTGCCCACCTCACTTCCACTCCACCCGCTGCTCCATTCCATGGTCTTCGGGTGCATAAGAGAGGAGGTTGGGGCGGAACCCACCGGAACCTCCGGTGGGCAAAACCTCCGCCCAATCCACTGGAACCTCCGACAGTTCCATTGCGCTACAGTTGGGGTTGGGCTCCGGTGTTACCTCCACTAAAAACACCTTCAGGTGCATAGGAGCGGAGGTTGTGGCGGAACCCACCGGAACCTCCGGTGGCGGAACATACGCCAATCCCACCGGAACCTCCGCCCCTGAAGATTCCACAGAAGAGGAAAAGGAGTCGTACGAGCGCGTATGAACGAAGACCACCGAAGCCTCCGGTGCTGCGTGGGAGAGGGAAACGGCTCGATTGGGGAAGGGGTATTTAAAGCCCTTCCCCTACCTAATAAATGCTAAGCTTTGCCCACTCTCTCTCCTAGCCATTAATGAAAGCTTCAACCTCCTAGATCTCCCTCTCCAACCACCCAATCACTCCATAACTTTGTGGAGACCTAGAGGAGACCTAGATCCGTGATTCCACTAAAGGAATTGCAAATCCATCCACCACATCCTAGTAGATATAGAATCCTACTTGAGGCCTAGAAACCTTAGTAGATCTTGTGATTGTAGCTTCCACCTTGTTGCAAAGAAGCTTCGGATTGTTTGAGAGCCTCCGTCCATCTTGTGGAGTGTCCTCAACCTCGTGTAAAGGTTTGGTCAACGCCTTCAAGTCGACCTCATAGTGGAAACGAGAATCTCCCTCACCGGAGAAGCTCAAGGAGAATAAGGTGTGCACAACCGTGCTATTGAGGAGTGCCTAGGTGGCTCCCCACCTCTCCAACGTAGACGTACTTCTCTTGAGAAGGAACTACAGGAATCATATCCTTGTCTCCTTGTTTATACTTGTGGTTTATCTTGTTACCTTTCGTTTTACTTCCGTTGCATACCTTATCTTGTATCACATAACTAACCTACAAGAAACGGTTCTAATGCGCAAATCGCCAAAATGGCCGACACTATAACTAACCTACAAGAAACGGTTGGTACTCTCCAAACTGAATCGTCCCAGGTTAGTTCTAGTCTTGGTTCGGAGGTTTCTAGCATAAAGAAAATGTTGGAGACCATGATGGGGAAAACCAAGGAGCTTGAGGAACCACTCCCCACCACCGAAGATGTTAGCTCGGATGATGAGTCCATTCCGGACATCGCCGAATGGAAGCTAACATTGCTTCAGCCAAGGCGAAAGCCAAGGCAAAAGCCGATAAAAAGGCTAAGGGGCGGTGGGAGTTCCGAAGGCTCCAAGTCTCAAACGGCTAATGGTTCGGGGTCTAACTCAAGAGTCCCACCACTGTCCAACTACGACTATATTCATCCCATTGCCACAATGCCAGACATTCTAAATGTCGGACTTCCTCCCATGCTTAACACTAATGAATTGTCTTCTTGGAAGTTAGATATGGAGTCTCATATTTCAGGGGCGTGCACCGCTTTGTGGAGGAGTGTTCTCTATGGATTCCATCCTCATGATGCAAGAAACTTGACTCCAAGGGAGGACATTGAATTTCAACTCAACAAGACCGCTCTTGTCACTATTCAAAAGGCTCTCCCAAGCGAACATCTTTAGCACATCTGCGGTATCAAGACCGCCAAGGAGGCTTGGGATAAACTTAATTCTTTGTTCCAAGGAAATGATAGCATCCAGTGGCGCTCGACAAATTCGAGAACTTCGTCATGATTGAGGATGGAAGTACCGAGGAACTATATAGAAGAGTTGTCACCCTTGGCAATCAATTGAGGGATTTTGGAAAAGAGGAAATCTCCGATGAGTGGATCAAGATGAAGTTTGTCAAGGACATAACACCTTTTGAGAAGAACCTATCCACTAGTATCCGAACAAGATCGGATTACAACTCTCTCAACTCCATTGGTGTTCTTAGTGAGTTCATAGCCATATCCCTATCTCACAAGAGCGTTGATGATGCTCTCGCTCGCTCAAGAGGTATTGGGAAGTCTCCCAACCTCGCCTTCAAGTATAAGGCAATTGCTCGGATAGAAGAAATGGATGAGGATGATGAGGATTATGAAGACACATACAAGGGTGCTCATAAGTGCATCGCTTTTGCCATGCATGGCTATTGGAAGAGATGGGAGGCTCACAAGGCCGGTGCTCCTAGAGCCTCGAGAAACAAGATCTACAAGAAGAAGGAGGAGAGGCCAAGGACGTGCTTCAATTGTGGGAGTGCAAATTACTTCTTCAAGGAATTTCCTTTTGAGCCAAGAGAAGAGAATGAAGGGAATCTTGTTCGCAACGACAAGAACAAAGCACCACAAAACAAGATCCTTTGAAGAAGAGTCCCAAGGGCTCTATATGTTCAAGAAGGTCCCACATTGGAAACATACTACTCCGGAGATGAAGGAGAAGATGAAGTCGTAGGTGTGGCCCATGTCGCCATAGCTACGTCTTCCTCTTCATCGGTCTCTCTATTCGAATACCCCAATGAGAAGGCATTGATCCGACCTACATGTCTCATGGCAAAAGCCACCATGGTAATATCTTCCACCTCCAAGCCTATTGCTACGAGTTCTCCCTCATTGTTGGATTGTGTTGAAACCATTGTCGATGAGGATGAGGAGGCTAAGAATCTAGGCTCTTGGTTATCTAATCTTGAGGGTGAAACCAAAGAAAAGGTAAAGGCCCTTTTGAGGCAACTTGATGATGCTGACTCTTTGATTGATGAGAAGGAAGAGACCATCGTGACCTTGGAAAGTTATGGTGGTGGGAATGAAATAATAACATGGAGCTTGTAGAAGCTCTTGAGAAAGAAAGATCCATGATAGCCTCTCTCGAGGAGAAACTATCTAGTCTAGAGGAGACCTATGCTATTAGTATCTCCAAACTTAGGAAGGATAATGCACAATCTCTTGCTTTGCTAAAAGTATTTGAAGAATAAGAGTTGAAGCTAGGTATATCTCATGAGAGTATTGTTGAGTGTCATGAAAAACTAGAAAAGGAGTTCACCTCTCTTAAATAAATTCATGACAAACTCACCACGTCTAGGAATAAGCTCCTAGCTAAACAATATAATAAGCATGTGATACCTTCCACTAGTAGCATTGTTATCATGCCTACCTCTTGTACTACTACTAACATTGTAGGAGGAGATAAAGTCCTCAATGACGCCATGAGCACTCAAGGAGCTAAGAAAGGAAAGGAAGGACTTGGCTTTGTGGCTAAGTCCAAGAAGAAGAACAAGAATAAAACCAAGAGTGTCACCTCTTCCTCTCAAAAGGTTGTATTTGTGAAGGAGGGAGAGGTGACCAAGGAGAAGGAGACCAACGCCATTGTGGGTGGTGATGCCTCTAGGGGGAGCATCACTCACAATGATTTCGCCGGAAAATATAACCCCTCTTATGTCCTCATGAAATCTAGAGATGGTCATGTTTATGCTAAATACGTTGGTACTTCTTATGGTGATGATTATCATTGGACTATTTGGGTTCCTAAGACCCTTTTTACTAACAAAAGAGGACCCATTGAAGGATGGGTACCTAAATCAAGAAATTGATCTCTTGTAGGAAAGTGCTTCCGGGTCGGGTAGATGGACGGTGTATAGTGGTGCATCCCAACATATGACCGGAAGCAATGACACAATGAGTAATCTTGAACCTCCATTTCCTCATCTCAATTGCGTCATTATTGGTGACAATTCTGAACTTAAGGTATTGGGACAAGGCAAGATGTCTATCTCAAATGATTTATCAATAAAGAATGTTCTCCTTGTTGAGTCCCTTGGTTATAACTTGATGTCCGTTCTTCAACTTGCAAATTGTGTCTTTAGTTATTTTTTTAATAAAGAGAATGTGATTGTCACTTGGCAAACAACTCTTAAAGTAGGCTTTGTTGGGTTTATAGAGAACGACATGTATGTAGTGCACTTCTCTAAAGGAGACACGTGTGCCGCGACATGCCTATTGGCTAAAGTTGATGTTGGTTGGTTTTGTCATCGCCGGTTAGTGATGTCTACGCACTCTTCTATTTTTGTAGATAGTGTTGGGACTCCAAGTGCAGAGGTTTGTAGAACAGCAGCAAGGTTCCCTTAAATGGATTACCCAAGGTTTATCGAACTCAGGGAGGTAGAGGTCAAAGATATCCCTCTCAAGCAACCCTGCAATCAAGATACAAGAAGTCTCTTGTGTCCCCAACACACCCAATATACTTGTCAGGTATATACGTGCACTAGTTCGGCGAACAGAGAGTAAAATACAAGTAGTATGGATGATTATAAGTGATGATAACAATCTGAAATAAAAATGGCAGCAAGCAAACATGTAGCAGAACAAGCGGAAATGGTGTTTCAATGCTTGGAAATAAGGCCTAAGGCTCCTACTTTCACTAGAGGACACTCTCAACAATAAAAACATAATTGAATGCATAAATATCATTTCTTCACTATGCTACTTCGAACCACTTTCCGGGCGAATAACGAACACTAATCATTGCGTAGGGCTTTAACCGCACTCCTCAAGTCTATGTTCCCTCTCTAGGGCACCCCAATGTCACTACGAGCGCCATAAATTAGTACTAAACAAATGCCACAATTTCATAGGTTCATCTTCCAACACAAGATATAAATATCATGCTAAACCACACGGTGCACACACTA
Source organism: Alopecurus myosuroides (assembly GCA_028641055.1). NCBI lineage: Eukaryota > Viridiplantae > Streptophyta > Magnoliopsida > Poales > Poaceae > Alopecurus > Alopecurus myosuroides. The sequence continues at coordinate 209,006,798 of CM054061.1, read as the reverse complement.
TCACCTTTACCCCGTGATCAAAGTGTTTACAGAGATAACAAAACCTGAGTAGCATAACAGATGAAGATCAATATACATATTCACCTAGATTACAAAGCTCATCATCACATATAGATCACACCATGGGAGAGAGAGAGATGAACCACATAGCTACCGGTAGATCCCTCGGCCTCGGGGGAGAACAACTCCTTCCTCATCATAGGAGACATCAATAGCGATGAAGATGGCGGTGGAGTCAATGGAGATGGGTTTCGGGGGCACTTCACCGTCCCGGCAGGGTGCCAGTATACATATCTGTCCCCCGAAACTTGTCGGTGGCAGCAGCGGAGCTACGGATGTATTTTGGGAAAAGGTCCATTCCCCTAGGGTTTATGCATCAGGGAGTATATATGGGCGAAAGGGCGATGCCGGGAGGTGGCCAGGGGGCCCACACCACTAAGTGGCGCGGACGGGTGGACCGCGCCACCCCATGATGTGGCCACCCTATGGCCCCCTCCGGGGCTCTTTGGGACTTCTGGAAGCTTCCGTGACTTTTAGGACTTCTGGCTTTCGAATTTTCCAATTCCGAGAATATTTCCAGAACAACTTTTCTGAAACTAAAAACAGCAGAAAACAGGGAACTGGCTCTATGGCATATTGTTAATAGGTTAGTCTCGGAAAACGTGTAAAAATGACATAAAGTGTAAGGAAAACATGTGGGAAACAACATGAATACAACATGGAACATCAGAAATTAGGGATACGTTTATGACATATCAAGCATTCCCAGGCTTAGTTCCTACTCATCCTCGAGTAGGTAAACGATAAAACAAAATAATTTATGAGGTGACATGCTACTATTATAAACTTGATCATTATAATGTAAAAACATATGTACGCTGAGATCATAGAACTTCCAACACAAACATGACAAATAGAACTTTAATAATAATTCATAGCAATCACTTTGCATCATGAAGAGTATCTTAAACAAAGGATCATCGATAATAATGCAAAGAAAGATAAAAGTTTGTTTCAGGTATAGAGAAAGCATGGCAAAGTGGTATTTCGCTAGTCCTTAAGAATGGGACAAAACATAAATGCCAGGACACTTTCAAAGCTCATGAGGAAGACTAGAACAAATAATTTAAGAACAAATAATATCACATCATGAAGTAACTATTGATGTTTATGGGAGAAATGCACATAGAACTCAGAATGGCAAAAATGCTCTCTCAACTGTGCATAAAGTTAGAACATGGAGACTCAACATAAAAGTAAAAGAAAGGCCCTTCGCAGAAGGGAGCAGGGATCACTCATGTGCTAGAGCTTTTTATTTTATTAAAAAGAGGTATTAAAAGTTTGACACCGTGGAGGAGTGTCTATTTTTTAGGAGAGGTGTATGTTAATGTTAACGAATGGTAAACAGACAACACGGTATGTCACAAGCCAACTGGATTCATAAGAGCGGCTCCCATGGTGAAGGACGCAACTGGTGTAGAATGTCATCCCTCTTTCTCTTTTGTTTACACAGTTATGCTTTGACTGATAAATCACGGGCAAAATAGTGAAGAGATTTTTTTTGTATTAATTTGGGGCTGGGCACCCCGCTGCCAACTCTTCTATCATTTGGATAAGCAGATGAGGCCACTAGTCCAGGGTGTGAAATCCAATCAAAAAGTGAGATAAAGCTTCTCTATTGATGTCCTCATGAGCAAAAAACAAGAACACAAAGCAGAAGTAATTTTGAAGGTTTTAAAGGTAACACATGAGCAATTTACTTGGAATGGCAGTTAAATACCACATGTAGGTAGGTATGGTGTACACAATGGGAAAACTTAGGTTTAAGGATTTTGGATGCACGAGTATAATTCCATACTCAGTACAGGTGGAGGCTAGCAAAAGACTATGGGCGACAAATCAAGAGAGCATAAGAGCCATAATCATGCATAGCGACATAAACATCATTAACTAAAGCATAAGAGGTATCACAAGTTGAAAAACTAAGTAGTCATGGAGGCTATTCGTGACTGGTTTGTAGTCATAAACATGGTGGGAGCATGCGCCATGTCAACCAAATAAAACATTCGAAAGAGAATACCATATATTGATGCTTTACTATGACAAGAACAACTCATGAATCTTTCAAGACATATTAAACACTCTCAGATATTTAAGGCTATTTATGCTACTCAATAACCACGAGGCTTTAAAACTAAAATAACATTTAGCATGGCATGAAAAAGTTCTAGCCACAGTCTATACAAGCTTCTACTTGCAGTGTTATAAATTCTACATCAAGCAGCAGTTTCTTTTCCCAACAAGCACCATACAAGATATGTTTTAACAAAAATACTCTTTATCCTACAGCAAGAAAACATGAATACTCACATAACACTACTAAAACTAACAGCTCTGAATAATATATGTATGAAAATAAAGGCTAAACGCGGTACTAGCAAAAAGTGAACACTCACAGAACAATAAGAATGAAAACTAGAGTGTTCTAAGCAATGAAAACGGAGCGTGTCTCTCTCCCACACAAGTATGATAGGTTCCAACTATTTATTACAGCAAAGAAAACCAAAAAAACTGAAGAAAAAAAAGAATAAAAGACGCTCCAAGTAAAGCACATAAGATGTGACTGAATAAAAAATATAGTTTCACCAGAAGTGACCTGATAATTTGTCGATGAAGAAGGGGATGCCTTGGGCATCCCCAATCTTAGACGTTTGAGTCTTCTTCGAATTTTGTAGGATGTACCACCGGGGCATCCCCAAGCTTAGGCTTTTCACTCTTGTTGGTCACATCATATCATCCCCTTCTCTTGACCCTTGAAAACTTCCTTCACACCAAACTTCTCACAATCTTCTTTAGCAACGTTAGTGCAATCGAAATAATAAATTCACATGGTTCAGTTTCAACACAAGACTAACAGTCATAAACACATTATCTACTGTCACAACTTCTTTTAAAACTCTTTTTCTCAAAAGAACACCAAAAGAAAGAGATTAAGATGCAAATGCAATAATTGGCAGAAATCTGTCAAAACAGAATAGCAGGCAGAGATCGATTTTTTCGAAAATCTTCTGTTGCTCAAATCAAAAAGTGGTAAACTAAGAAAAATTTCATTATTTCCCAGGATTAAGCACAAAAAAGCTCAGGTCATTTTGAATTTTCTGTGATTTTATACGTAATTAACAGTGGACAGCAGAAATCTGTTTCCTACGCAGAAGTCCGAAATATAGTCTCAACTTTCCACTAGAGGCTTTACTTGACTCAACAAAAACACAAAAGAAAAGATACATCGGGGTTTATAAGGAAATATACAACACCCAGGTGTAAATAAAACGAAAGAAAACGACGGAAAACGGGTTGAAAACGGAGAAATAAAATGGGTTGTCTCCCGGTAGCGCTTTTGTTTAACGCCTTTTAGCTAGGCATGATAATTTGACAAGACGCTCACATGAGAGATATTAATTGAAGCAAAAGAGAGCATCAATTAGAAAATTTAAAACAAATTTAAGTCTAACCCACTTCCTATAAAAAATAATCTTGTAGAAAAACAAGTCATGAAAGCACAAAGCAACAAGCATAGGAAAGCAAAACAAGTGCAACTTCAGAAATTTCAACATAAAGAGGGGAAACTTGATATTGTTTAGATGCATAAAACCATGTTTCCCTCTCTCGTAATAACTTTCAGTACCATCATGAATAAAATTAAGAATATAACTATCAGATATAACATTCTTATCATGAGCCACATGCATAAAAGAATTATTACTCTCCACATAAGCATAGTCATTCTTATTAATAACAACGGGAGAAAATTCAAAAAAATAGCTATCATATTATTCTAAACACCATAATCATTAAATATAGGAGGCATATTGTAATCATAATTAATATTTTCCTCTATTGTAGGTGGACTAAAAATATCATATTCATCATTGTAAACAGGTGGAACTAGAATACCACAATCATTATAATTATCATATATTGGAGGCAAAGTATCATCAAAGAAAATTTCCTCCTCAAAATATGGGGGACTAAAAATATCATATTCTTCAAAAATACCTTCCCCAAGCTTAAACTCTTCCATAGCATTAGCAATAATGGTGTTTAAAGAGTTCATACTAATAACATTGCCACTACCATGCAAATAAAGCTCCATAGGTTTTTAAATTTTCTCTTCAAACACTTCATGTCCTAACTCAAGATAAATATTATAAAGCTCTCTCATATTTTTGTTGTTTTCCATTAAGCCTAACTAGTGAAAATAAAAACAATAAACAAAAATATATAATTGCAGGATCTAAAGGAAATAACTTCGAGCACTCACACCCGAGGATGTGAGTACCTTTTACCTTACCTCCACGGCAACGGCGCCAGAAAAGAGCTTGATGTCTACGCACACTTCTATTCTTGTAGACAGTGTTGGGCCTCCAAGTGCAGAGGTTTGTAGAACAGCAGCAAGTTTCCCTTAAGTGGATTACCCAAGGTTTATCGAACTCAGGGAGGTAGAGGTCAAAGATATCCCTCTCAAGCAACCCTGCAATCAAGATACAAGAAATCTCTTGTGTCCCGAACACACCCAATATACGTGTCAGGTATATAGGTGCACTAGTTCGGCGAAGAGAGAGTAAAATACAAGTAGTATGGATGATTATAAGTGATAATAACAATCTGACATAAAAATGGCAGCAAGCAAACATGTAGCAGAACAGGCAGAAAACGGTGTTTCAATGCTTGGAAATAAGTCCTAAGTCTCCTACTTTCATTAGAGGACACTCTCAACAATGAAAACATAATTGAATGCATAAATATCATTTCTTCACTATGATACTCCGAACCACTCTCCGGTCGAATAACGAACACTAATCATTGCGTAGGGCTTTAGCAACACTCCTCAAGTCTATATTCCCTCTCTAGGGCACCCCAATGTCACTACGAGCGCCATAAATTAGTACTAAACAAACGCCACAATTTCATAGGTTCATCTTCCAACACAAGATATAAATATCATGCTAAACCACACGGTGCACACACTATCACCTTTACCCCGTGATCAAAGTGTTTACAGAGATAACAAAACCACTTGAGTAGCATAACAGATGAAGATCAATCTACATATTTACCTAGATTACAAAGCTCATCATCACATATAGATCACACCATGGGAGAGAGAGAGATGAACCACTTAGCTACCGGTAGAGCCCTCAGCCTTGGAGGAGAACTACTCCCTCCTCATCACAGGAGACAGCAACGACGATGAAGATGGCGGTGGAGTCTGTCGTGCGATAATCACGGCAGACGTTACCGGGGGTAACTGATCTTGGGGCAAGACGACACAGGCGTTTGGGAGAGGGTTTAGCTTAGAGGAAAACATGATGGTACTCGATCTGGTAGCCGGCAATCAAGTCGCCGAGTCTCCGATCTCGATACATTAACTCAACTCTCGTGTTACACTGGATGCTCGATATCAAGCGATATTGCTAGAACTCTTGGATCTCTAAACTAGACCGAGGGGCCGGTTTATAAAGCACCCGGACCCCCCTGGCTTGCCCTCCAAGGCGCACCCTGAACCCTACCTGGACACCGCATACAAGAAACCCTAACTTTCCTTACCGTAACCCACAATCCGGGTTACGAGACCTGCGAACTTGGGCCTTCCAGAAGCTCCTTTATCCTTAGCCGGATCTTGCGCAGCGTCCATTGGGCCGAGTTACACCTTGGTGTTGGCCTACCGGGTTATCATTCCTCCATCAGTAGTCCCCAGAATAGCTTGGGCTTCACGAGGTTCTCTTTTGAAGCGCACGCTATTCCCTACAAAATTATCAAACTTACAAACTCAATGGAGGCCGGGTTAAATCGCTTTGATAAACAGCTAGGCCTAACTCGACGGTGGCCATATAATAACCCGGCTTGCTCCAAGTCCTTTATTTAGCTTTCCGGGTCAACGCCCTAATAAGAATGTTAAAGATCCGATTTTCTTTACTCGATAATTGCCCCTAATGTTGTTGAGAAAATCTCCTTCTTATCTCCGTCCGGATATCTCGTCCAGCACTTAAAGCATATCTCGCAAAATCCGTGCAGATGGCCGTTACTCCGAAATTTTTGGTTCCCGCTCGTTGAGCCAGGTTTTATCCACCCGCACCCTTATATATAAGTGCTTGGGGGGAAACCTAACCCCGACGGCTCATTCCACCCCTTTCCTCTTTCTCTTCGCTCCCGCACTCAAGTTCACAGAGCACCATCACGGAGACCTCACGCGCGTCACCGGAGCCCATCCGTCGCCGGCTGCGCTCCGCCACGGCGTGCCCCGCGCCGCCACCAAGATCTGCCGTCGCGCCCCCGACTTGCCCGCCGGGAGTCACAAAGGGCACCAAGACTATGCTATTTGCCTCCGCCGGGCTTTACTCCAATCCCCTCCAGTAAGCTTCCTGTATCCATTAACTTGACCTCGCAATTTCTAGATTTATTTCAGATTGGATCTAAGTCAACCCGCCGGTCATTTTTCTCGCCACGCCAAATTAGGTCGCTCAAATTCGCTTTAGCTCATCCAATGGATTGAATATAGATTCCATTTCATTCCCCTACTGCCTATAGTCATTAATTTCACCATGAATCTGGAAATGAAATCTCCAATCTAGGCTCGGGCCGCCCAAAATTTCCGCGCTTGCCATTGACACCCGGCAAATTCTCTTCTTCCGACTCTTTTGTTTGCAGTAGATACATGGGTAACCATCCATCTTCCCCAAACACCTCTCAACACATAAGCACTTCATAGTTTTTGTAACGATGTTTGATACCCGGATAACTTGTAACCTTGCTCCACAGAACGATACTCGGATAATTCTTTGCTTCCATGTTTTCTCGATATCACTCGCAAATATTCGGATGACTCATGGTTTCCGAGTCTTATTTCTTGTACCCTTCTATATTGTGCTTTGCAGGTTAATCCCATGGCTCCCAAGAGGCAGGGGAAAACGCCGGCCAAGGCCAAGACCACCAACTCCATATCCGCCAACTGGGCGTGATCCACTGTTACGAAGGCCAAGTTAGAAGAACTGGCCGAATTAGGAGTCCTCCCCTCTCAAAAGGATATCCATTGGAGGGTGCCGGGTGACGAGACCTGGCCCACGCCTGCCAATTATGAGGTAATGTGTTTTGTAGAGCACGTGACCCGGGGGTTCCGTCCTCCAGGTCACCCTTTCTTTCGAGATGTTCTGAGCCACTATGGCCCCCGGGTATTTGACATAGGGCCTAACTCTGTGTTAAATATTTCCCACTTCATTGTTCTTTCCGAGTCATACTTGTGCATTCCGCCAAGTTTGGCTCTCTTCATCGAACTTTTCCAGTGCAAACCATGCCGTGAAAGCGGTGACGGAGCACTTCTTGCTTGCGGCGGGGTCTCTATCCAGCGCCGCAAGAATTCTCTAATGCCACCTCTTACTCTTAACTCCCACGTCAAACACTGGCAACTCTCATACTTTTATTGCCGGGACACCTCCCCACCCGGCGAAAAGAGGTTGCCGGGTTACTCAGAGGGCCTCCTCGATATCTCCGAGACCTTCAACGCCTTTGCCCCTGACTCGGACAGGGAGGCAATTCAACCTTTATTGGCCAAAATAACTGTTCTCTCGGCCCAAGGCCTCATTGGGATCAACCTGGTAAAGACTTGGGTCGATTTCCGGATCCAACCCAACTCCATCCGCACCAAGTTAATGTGCGAGTATTCGGGGCATACCACGGACTCGCTCCGATACTCCACCAATAGCTTTGCAGCTGGAGACACCAACAAGACTATCAAGAGCTTCTTGACAGAAAAGTTGGAGGTAATCCGGAATATAGCCGGGTTAGAACCCTTCACTCGTGAGAACCCGGCGCCTGAGGTAAATATCCGACTTTCATACTCTTACCTTCACACTTTCCACTCGATACTATTGTTAACCTTCATTCTTACGTCTTCATCTCAGGCCGATGATGCTTTTTGGAAGATTGATACTCCCCCTAACTCTGAGCGCCCAGAGGAGAAAGAGGACGCCGTTAACTCGGATGAAGGTATATTCCGAGTTTTACTTAGTTACTTTAAGCTCGTCGTTGCTCTTTCGTCATTTTCCAACTATAAACCTTGGTAATTTTCAGAACAAGAGGACAAAGACGAAGAAGAAGAAGCTGAAGGCAAGGTAGAATCCGCCAGCGACGAGGAAGAAGCTGAGCCGACGGTCAAGGCCGGAACAAAGAGGAAACCCCAAGGGGTCGTCTTCAAGGTTACATACCTTTTCCTTGCCTCTAAACCATATTTCTTTGATAACATGCACGAGCTAAACCGGAAATTATCCACTTGGTCGTATTTGAAGGAACCGCTCGTGACCAAGCGCCGAATAACTCGGAACTTTCCAGGTGATGGCACTCTTAATCTGGGTATTCCGTCGTCTCCGGCTCGACGCGCTGGTATTCTCTTAATCCTTTCTTAAGTATCAAAGTCTTCCCGAACCATCCCCTTACGGGACAACTCCACATCTCGCTCGATGTTTTTCAGTTTCGTCCGGGTCCAGCAGCGAGTTACCCTCGGACTACATGGTGAATCCCGGGTAAAATTCCTTTCCTGATGCTTTATCGTTTTTTCATCACTTTTTCCCAATTGTACGCTAACTGCTTTACTTATACTGCCCGTAGGGCCACGATCACTGTCAGCGACCAAGATGATATGGAAACTGACGACCCGGGTAAGGAGAACCTGACTGATGATATGCATGCCGCAGCTGGCGGAGAAGAACAACAAGTGCCACCAATAAACCCGGCCGACCGAGAGGCCGAGTATCCCATAGCCTCGCACGTACTCGAGGAGGAAGAAACTGCAGGCTTGGGCACGGGAGGAGGGGCACCAGACTCCGATACTCGGACGACCCGGATACCCTCTTTCAAGAAGAGAGCCCCTTCTCCAAGTCCCCAAGATCCCGGGTCTTCTAATTTGGGCAATGATACTTTTGACCAGATGATGAGCGCTCTTCTTGCTATGAAGGCCTCGGAGAGAGATGTGCTAGAGCGCATGGCAGCGGAGCACCAGGTACTGTAACCTAATATCTCTTCTTATCCATCTAGTCCCCAAGTGCCGAGTATAATTTGTTGAAATTGTGCTCGGTATTCTGCGCGATACTCGGCTTGCCATGATACCCGACTAATTCTCATACTTTGGTTTCTCACAGGCACAGGCCACCCGGTCTGATGAACTTTTGCTCAAGACCGAACAACTGCTGCTTGCCGAGGTAAAGCGGAGAGAGGCCCTTGAGGATGAAGTGGAAACTTTGAAGAAAAATGTTTCCAAATATAAGAAAAGGTGCACCACTGCTCGAACCGCCCTGAAAAAGCTGTCGGATCAAATTACCGATACTTATCGTATCTTGCTTAGTAAGTTTCTTGCTGCTGACTGCTTTCATGCCTCTATTTTGTTACATGATACTCGGAATTACTGATATGGCCTTTCTTTCTTTCAACTGTAGGTGCTAACCTTGCAACCCCAGAAGAAGATGCTGTTGCCAAAGCTAAAACTTTAAAGACTGTGCTCCGGACTTTCTTTGTCGGCACCAAGTGGATATTGGATGCCGTGCAGTGGCCAACTGAGGTATATCCGGGTGAAGAAAATCTTATCCAAGCCTGCTCCACCGTGCCTGCATGGATCGAGATCTGGAAGCGCTCGGCATGTCGGATTGGTATGACCCGGGCCTTTGCGCTAGCTAAGGCTTACTTCCCTAAGCTTGAGCCGGCAAAGGTTATATCCGGGTTTCCAGAATTCAAAGCGGATGGCTCCAAGTTTGGGTCCAAGGACTTCAAGGCCGTACAATCCGCGGTGCGTCACTCGGCAACCACTTTGGCCGATAGTATGGATCTTCGTACGCTTATGAGTTCGTACGATGCTGAAGACAAAATCGTGAAGGAGGAAGCACCCCCACCCTTCGACATTTTGGAGAAATGGGCTGCCGATTCAGCCAGGAAGAGGGAAGAAACCGCGAAGAGGGAGGCCGAGTTAGGATCAGAGCCAACCACCTCTACACCGGCTGTCCCCCCGCCTGTCCGTCCTGATGCGAAGAATCCGGGTGACGATGCCGGGAGAGCTGCAGAGCAAACCCAGGACCAAGACCCGGAGTGCAAGGGCAAGGGTGTGCGCCCTATTCAACAAGCCGAGTAAACAAATGCCATTACGATACCTTGGCCGTTTCGATGCTCTTGTTTGAAACAGATATTATTTTGTTGGTGCACCTATGCACCTTTGATACTAGTACCAAAATTTGTGACATACTTTAATTCCTTGATATACCTCGTGCCTCTTCTGGCCTCTGGATGAACTTGATATTTATCTGGTTTTTGAGCTTATTCTCGATATCCGACTTTCTTTATGGTTCCTTTTGTGAGACTCGGTTTCCGAGCATCGTGGGTTCTGACAGGCGGACTTTTCGCTAAGTCCCCAAGTCCCCCAGACTCGGATGTTAGGGTTTTTCGAGCTTAGTAACAACTTGTTTCTGTTTCAAAATCCCCAGTCCCCAAGGCCCGAATTTCCGAGTCTGGGATATGTGGTTTTTTCAAAGAGAACAAAATTTGTTGTTGCTAAGCCCAAACCTGGAGCCGTTTCACATAGGTAATGAAGTTATGCTTGATAAACGTTGAGTTTCCGGCTATTAGCCTTGTACTCTGCATAACTTGTGGTTTAGATGACCCTTTTGACTAGCTTGTATTGTAAGCCGGCTTTCGCGTGGATACCATGTTGTTACATCTATACGAAAACAGGGTCAGGCAAGTCCCATTGGGCTTCATGGCTGATTGTAATCGTAAGCGAGCAAATCATGCCACTTTAGTGCGAGTCACATCGAGCTTAAGTAAGAAAAGTCAAGAAAATTTGGCTCCTTTGTCCGGTTATAAGATTGCAGCCGTACTCGTTTGCGAGTAATCGGCCCTTATAACTCATAGGCATCAAGGCCGGGTCTTTGAGTTTGTAACTGTGCTATTCAAGCAATCAGCCCTCAAGACCTATATATATGCAACATACTTGATGATACTGATGTACTGGTAGCAATAAATAATACTTATCTGTAACCGGAGTGAAGATCGTAACAAAATAAGACTTGATAACCATCTCTTTATTGATACGAGAAAGTTTTGGGTCAGCAGGCCGCCTCATTAAAAACCTTCCAGTCCCCTTAGGTACCCTGGATAGGAAAAGAGTGCGTCTGAAACCTGCTGCCCGTTACATTGTTTTAGTTCTTCTTGGGATTCTGTCCGGAACTGACGTAATCGATGCCCATTCTCCACTTGTTGATCTTTTTTACTATGAGTACCGGGTTTGCCAGCCAATCAGGATAAGGCGTTTCCATGACGCGGCTGGTTGTGAACGGCTGCGCAATTTCTTCTCTTGTGGTGGATTGTTTGAGTGAATCACCCTTGATGAAAGCCACCATCTTGGTATCGCGTGCTGCCTTGAGTTTTGCCCTTTCGCCTTCAGTGCTCGGCTTTTTCAAGGTTGTTCTGTCATCCGAGTCTGCTTGAGCCCTGTAATATTTGAGTTCCTCTTTTCTACAAGCTTGTTCAGCCATTGGTGCATCTCCTTCATCGCACTCAGCCGCTATGTCCCGGCTTCCATGTATGGTTATGGTCTGTTTAGGACCCGGGATTTTTAGCTGTAAATACACGTAACATGGCCTAGCCATGAATTTAGCATAAGCCGGCCTTCCGAATAGCGCGTGATAAGGACTGCGCAATTTGACCACCTCGAAAGTGAGCCACTCAACTCGATAATTATCCTTTGATTCCCCAAAAGCTACCTCCAATGCGATTTTTCCCTCGGGGCACGCTGAGTGACCCGGCACTATCCCATGAAAAATTGTTGAACTTTTTTGTAGCTGAGACTCCTTGAGACCCATGCGTAGAAAGGTTTCCCAATATAGTATATTGATGCTACTTCCACCGTCCATCAGGACCTTTTTCAGTTCGTACCCATTGACCTGCGGCGCAACTACCAATGCTAAAACTCCCGGGTGTTCTATTCTTTCCGGGTGATCCCTTCTGCTCCATGTTACGTCCTGTTCTGACCACCTCAGGTATCTTGGAACAGCCGAGGACACCGAGTTTACCGCTTGTTTCAGTATCTTCTTGTCTTTGTTGGAACTTCCTGTAGTATGCACGTGATATTGACCCAACTGCTTGGGGTTGGCCTGGAAACCTCCAGCTCCCCCTTGGTTGTTACCTTGATTTCCGGCTGCCGGGTTACCAGCTGGGGTGGGCCGTTGCCCGGGTTTCTACCTGGATCCGGTCCTCCTCCCCGACCTGCACCTCGCATGGCTCTGTTCACTTCCTCATTCTTCCACCTCTGTAGGTCGGCGCACTGCTCCAAGGAGTGGTTAGCTGGTCTACCGTTTCTGCTGTGCTTCGGGCATGCCATTCTGAAGATGTCCCAATTATTACTCGGCCTTGGTGGCCCTTGATAGTTTCCTCCATTGTGATTTCCAGTATTGAAATTTCCTTCTGCCCTGGGTCTTGAAGATCCGGCTTCAGTGTTGGCGACAAACTCGGAGCCTCCCTCAAACGGGCGCTTGTTCTGGCTGTTTCCGTTGTTAACCGGCGCTGATCCATTGCCGGTTCTTCCATTATTACTTGTGTTTACTTTTGCTTTTTTATCGTCAGTTTCCTCTTCCGTAGTGTCTGTTGCGGCGTGTTTGTTGCATGCATCCATCAGTTCTCCCATCGTAACCTCTGAAGCATTCCGACTAGATTTCATGCGAGTTAGCTTTTGTACTAAAGGTGTGTACTTGCAGGTCTTTGCCATAGCTTGCAGCGCATCCTTGGGCTGAATATCTGTAGATGAATGAAGTATTTCCATAACCCGGCGCACCCAGCTGCGCGCCGATTCTCCCTTCTTCCGAACACACCGCTCTAGGTCATCAATAGTGAATAACTTTCTGCACGTCCCGTGAAAGTGCTTGATAAACGAAGTTTTCAATTCTCCCCATGACTTGATAGATCCTTCCGGTAGATTGGTGAACCATAACTTTGCTGCTCCCTCTGACATCATTAGATACATGAATTTGGCTTTAAGATTCTCGGACGCATTGCGAATCGACATGGCCATCTCATAACTGCTCAACCATGTTTCCGGATCCATAGTCGGCTCATAATTCACTACTTTACCCGGTTCTTTGAACTTTTCCGGGTAAGGTTCAGCCCTGATGCTATCCGAAAGACACTTAGGTCCTGCAAGAATGGTCGAAGCTGGTCTTACTCGGGAAACGTGTGATCCTGCAGGGGGTACAGCTGGACGCGGTACTGCTGGTGGCCCATGTGCCGCAGACCCGGCCACGGCTCTCCTGGCTCTGGAACTGTCCACGATGGTCTGTGCTGCTGATGCTGCTGGTACTGCCTGAATGTGTTGAGGAGGCGGCATTTGCTGCTGCTCTTCCCTCCGCCGTGCCGAACTTGTCTGGATATTGCCGGCATTACCTCGCTGTTGGCTGACATATGGTGTCCCGTGCATTCCACTTCTGTGATCCGGGTAATTAACTTGTTGTGCCACCGCAGTGCGCAGCATATCTATCGCCCGCCGGGTCTCCTCTGCGTGGGGTGACTCTCTCACGGGGATTTGATTCAGTGCAAGCGTTGCCGCGTATACGTTGTCCATGGGATTGTTGTAATGACCCGCTGGTGTGCGAAAACGTGATGGTGGTGGTGGTGGTGGTGGTACAGTATTGCCGGTAGTAACTCCAGTCTGTGGTACGGGTAACCCGGCCTGCGTGTCTACCGGTTGTACTCCTCCGGTTGTCGGCTAAGGGGCGGTTCCTTGATTTGCCGCTGGGATCGGCTGATCCTGAGGCGTGATAAATAGCGCAGCCGGGTTTATGACTCCTCCCAATGCTGGCAATCTGGTTTGGTGCCTTTGATGTATTCTAGTTGTTTCCTCTCGGAGCCGGGTTTCCAGTGCATCCAGCTCGCGTTGTCGCGTGGCCATCCCTTGTCTTTCTGCCTCTACTTGCCTTCTCTGCTGCTCCAATGCGCGACGGGCTACGTCCAGATCCCAAACACGTTCCGCCGCGTTTTCTGGAGTAATAACGGTGGCGAGAACTGTGGGGTCTAGAATCAGATTGTTGTCGAACAGGGCCGGGTGTTGAGGGTTGGAAGGACCCGCTCCTGGTGTCCGGTTTGCTAGGAATCCAAACGTGTTCGCGTGTAACTCGTTTTCTGGCGCTTGACTGGTAACCGATGCCGACTCTCCGTCAACCTGGGCCAAAACCGTGTTTCCGTTAGCCGGTCCTTGCTGCCGGGTCAATGCTTGTGCTGCCCCGGCTGCGGCCGCGGTTGTGTTCTCTTGGTTGAGATTGGTCGCGGGAGCCGTGTAAACCGCAACCCGGCGCACCATGCTTGGCGCGAATCCATACTGTTCCTCTTCGCTGCTGTTTTCCTCGTACCGGTTCTCTAGTAGATGCAGGATAGATTCGGTATCATCTTCTTTCTCGACCCGGCCACGCGGGGTCCATGCCGGCTCCTCCGGCTGTTCCCACTTCATGGTGGGCTCTTCTGTCGGGTTTGTTGTCCCAACTGATTCTTCTCCATCTGATTGGATATAGGTTGTTTTCCCTGACACAGAATCAAACCCAAAGTCGTCAGGGATCGAACCGGAAGTACGTACCATACTGATGAAGACGCTGATCTGGCCGATTGTCATGATAGATCCGGATTCGAGGTGATCCGACTCTGGCCCCCAGCCGGAATCGTCCACCATCTTCTCTCCTTCGTGGTCGATGTAGATCTCGCCGATGACTAGATTCTCCATGTTCTTCCGAGCTTCTCCCGTGATGTAAACACCTTTGGACGCAGGCCCCACGGTGGGCGCCAACTGTCGTGGGATAATCACGGCAGACGTTACCGGGGGTAACTGATCTTGGGGCAAGACGACACAGGCGTTTGGGAGAGGGTTTAGCTCAGAGGAAAACATGATGGTACTCGATCTGGTAGCCGGCAATCAAGTCGCCGAGTCTCCGATCTCGATATATTAACTCAACTCTCGTGTTACACTGGATGCTCGATATCAAGCGATATTGCTAGAACTCTTGGATCTCTAAACTAGACCGAGGGGCCGGTTTATAAAGCACCCGGACCCCCTGGCTTGCCCTCCAAGGCGTACCCTGAACCCTACCTGGACACCGCATACAAGAAACTCTAACTTTCCTTACCGTAACCCACAATCCGGGTTACGAGGCCTGCGAACTTGGGCCTTCCAGAAGCTCCTTTATCCTTAGCCGGATCTTGCGCAGCGTCCATTGGGCCG
This sequence comes from Alopecurus myosuroides, assembly GCA_028641055.1. NCBI lineage: Eukaryota > Viridiplantae > Streptophyta > Magnoliopsida > Poales > Poaceae > Alopecurus > Alopecurus myosuroides. The sequence continues at coordinate 208,991,506 of CM054061.1, read as the reverse complement.
AGTTACACCTTGGTGTTGGCCTACCGGGTTATCATTCCTCCATCAGAGTCGATGGAGATGGCTTCCGCGGGCACTTCACCGTCCCGGCAGGGTGCCAGAATAGAGATATGTCCCCCGAAACTTGTCGGTGGCGGCGGCGGAGCTACGGATGTATTTTGCGAAAAAGGTCCATCCCCCTAGGGTTTATGCATCAGGGATTATATATGGGCGAAAGGGCGATGCCGGGAAGTGGCCAGGGGGCCCACACCACTAGGTGGCGCGGCCGGGGGGACCGCGCCACCCCATGGTGTGGCCACCCTGTGGCCCTCCTCCGGGGACTTCGGGACTTCTGGAAGCTTCTGGGACTTTTAGGACTTCTGGCTTTCGAATTTTCCAATTCTGAGAATATTTCCAGAACAACTTTCTGAAACTAAAAACAGCAGAAAACAGGGATCTGGTTCTGTGGCATCTTGTTAATAGGTTAGTCCCGGAAAACGTGTAAAATGACATAAAGTGTAAGGAAAACATGTGGGAAACCACATGAATAAAACATGTAACATCAGAAATTAGGGATACGTTTATGACGTATCAATCATCCCCAAGCTTAGTTCCTACTCATCCTCGAGTAGGTAAACGATAAAACAAAATAATTTACGAGGTGACATGCTAGTATTATAAAATTGATCATTATAATGTAAAAACATATGTACGCTGAGATCATAGAACTTCCAACACAAACATGATAAATAGAACTTTAATAATAAAGCATAGCAATCAGTTTTCATCATGAAGAGTATCTTAAATAAAGGATCATCGATAATAATGCAATTAACGATAAACGTTTGTTTCAGGTATAGAGAAAGCATGGAAAAGTGGTATTTTGCTAGTCCTTAAGAATGGGACAAACATAAATGCCAGGACACTTTCAAAGTTCATGAGGAAGACTAGAACAAATAATTTAAGAACAAATAATATCACATCATGAAGTAACTATTGATGTTTATGGGACAAATGCACATAGAACTCGGAATGGCGAAAATGCTCTCTCAACTGTGCATAAAGTTAGAAGATGGAGACTCAACATAAAAGTAAAAGAAAGGCCCTTGGCAGAGGGGAGCAGGGATCACTCATGTGTTAGAGATTTTTATTTTATTAAACAGAGGTATTAAAAGTTTGACATCGTGGAGGAGTGTCTATTTTTTAGGAGAGGTGTATGTTAATGTCAATGAATGGTAAACAGACAATACAATATGTCACAAGCCAACTGGATTCACAAGAGTGGCTCCCATGGTGAAGGACGCAACTGGTGTAGAAGGTCATCCCTCTTTCTCTTTTGTTTACACACTTATGCTTTGACTGGTAAATCACGGGCAAAAATAGTGATGAGAATTTGTTTGTATTAATTTGAGGCTGGGCACCCCGCTGCCAGCTCTTCTATCATTTGGATAAGCATATGAGGCCACTAGTCCTGGGTGTGAAATCCAATCAACAAGTGAGATAAAGATTCTCTATTGACGTCCTCATGAGCAAAAAAAAAGAACACAAAGCAGGAGTAATTTTGAAGGTTTTAAAGGTAACACATGAGAAATTTACTTGGAATGGCGGTTAAATACCACATGTAGGTAGGTATGGTGTACACAACGGGAAAACTTTGGTTTAAGGATTTTGGATGCACGAGTATAATTCCATACCCAGTACAGGTGGAGGCTAGCAAAAGACTAGGGGCGACAAATCAAGAGAGCATAAGAGCCATAATCATGCATAGCGACATAAACATCATTAATTAAAGCATAAGCGGTATCACAAGTTAAAAAACTAAGTAGTCATAGAGGCTATTAGTGACTGGTTTGTAGTCATAAACATGGTGTGAGCATGCGCCAAGTCAACCAAATAAAACATTCGAAAGAGAATACCATATATTGATGCTTTACTATGACAATAACAACTCATGAATCTTTCAAGACATATTAAACACTCTCAGATATTTAAGGCTATTTATGCTACTCAATAACCACAAGGCTTTAAAACTAAAATAACATTTAGCATGGCATGAAAAAGTTCTAGCCACAATCTATACAAGCTTCTACTTGCACTATTATAAATTCTACATCAAGCAGCAGTTTCTTTTCCCAACAAGCACCATACAAGATATGTTTTAACAAAAATACTCTTTATGCTACAGCAAGAAAACAAGAGTAATCACATAACACTACTAAAACTAACAGCTCTGAATAATATATGTATGAAAATAAAGGCTAAACGCGGTACTAGCAAAAAGTGAACACTCACAGAACAATAAGAATGCAAACTAGAGTGTTCTAAGCAATGATAGGTTCCAACTATTTATTACAGCAAAGAAAACAAAAAAAAACTGAAAACAAGAATAAATGACGCTCCAAGTAAAGCACATAAGATGTGACTGAATAAAAAATATAGTTTCACTAGAAGTGACCTTATAATTTGTCGATGAAGAAGGGGATGCCTTGGGCATCCCCAAGCTTAGACGCTTGAGTCTTCTTGGAATTTTCTGGGATGTACCACCGGGGCATCCCGAAGATTAGGCTTTTCACTCTTCTTGATCACATCATATCATCCCCTTCTCTTGATCCTTGAAAACTTCCTTCACACCAAACTTCTCACAATCTTCTGTAGCAACGTTAGTGCAATCGAAATAATAAATTCACATTGTTCAGTTTCAACACAAGCCTAACACTCATAAAAACATTATATACTGTCGCAACTTCTTTTAAAACTATTTTTCTCAAAAGAACACCAAAAGAAAGAGATTAAGATGCAAATAAAGCTCCAAATAGCATTAGCAATAATGGTGTTTAAAGAGTTCATACTAATAACATTGCCACTAGCATGCAAATAAAGATCCATAGGTTTTTAAATTTTCTCTTCAAACACTTCATGTCCTAACTCAAGATAAATATTATAAAGCTCTCTCATATTTTTGTTGTTTTCCATTAAGCCTAACTAGTGAAAATAAAAACAATAAACAAAAATATATAATTGCAGGATCTAAGGAAAATAACTTCGAGCACTCACACCCGAGGATGTGAGTACCTTTTACCTTACCTCCCCGGCAACGGCGCCAGAAAAGAGCTTGATGTCTACGCACGCTTCTATTCTTGTAGACAGTGTTGGGCCTCCAAGTGCAGAGGTTTGTAGAACAGCAGCAAGTTTCCCTTAAGTGGATTACCCAAGGTTTATCAAACTCAGGGAGGTAGAGGTCAAAGATATCCCTCTCAAGCAACCCTGCAATCAAGATACAAGAAGTCTCTTGTGTCCCCAACACACCCAATATATTTGTCAGGTATATAGGTGCACTAGTTCGGCGAAGAGAGAGTAAAATACAAGTAGTATGGATGATTATAAGTGATAATAACAATCTGACATAAATATGGCAGCAAGCAAACATGTAGCAGAACAGGCGGAAAACGGTGTTTCAATGCTTGGAAATAAGGCCTAAGGCTCCTACTTTCACTAGAGGACACTCTCAAAAATGAAAACATAATTGAATGCATAAATATCATTTCTTCACTATGCTACTCCGAACCACTCTCCGGTCGAATAACGAACACTAATCATTGCGTAGGGCTTTAACAGCACTCCTCAAGTCTATATTCCCTCTCTAGGGCACCCCAATGTCACTACGAGCGCCATAAATTAGTACTAAACAAACGCCACAATTTCATAGGTTCATCTTCTAACACAAGATATAAATATCATGCTAAACCATACGGTGCACACACTATCACCTTTACCCCGTGATCAAAGTGTTCACAGAGATAACAAACCACTTGAGTAGCATAACAGATGAAGATCAATCTACATATTCAACTAGATTACAAAGCTCATCATTACATATAGATCACACCATGGGAGACAGAGATGAACCACATAGCTACCGGTAGAGCCCTCAGCCTCTGGGGAGAACTACTCCCTCCTCATCATAGGAGACAACAACAGCGATGGAGATGGCGGTGGAGTCAATGGAGATGGCTTACGGGGGCACTTCCCCGTCCCGACAGGGTGCCAGACTAGAGATTTGTCCCCCGAAATTTGTCGGTGGTGGCGGCGGAGCTACGGATGTATTTTGCAGAAAAGGTCTATTCTCCTAGGGTTTATGCATCGGGGAGTATATATGGGCGAAAGGGCGATGCCAGGAGGTGCCCAGGAGGCCCACACCACTGGGTGGCGCGGCGAGGGGTACCCGCGCCCCCCCATGGTGTGGCCACCCTGTGGCCCCCCTCCAGGGCTCTTCGTTACTTCTGGAAGCTTCCGGGACTTTTAGGACTTCTCGCTTTCGAATTTTCCAATTCCGAGAATATTTCCAGAACAACTTTTCTGAAACTAAAAACAGCAGAAAACAGTGAACTGGCTCTGTGGCATCTTGTTAATAGGTTAGTCCTGGAAAACGTGTAAAATGACAGAAAGTGTAAGGAAAACATGTGGGAAACAACATGGAACTTGAGAAATTAGGGATACGTTTATGACATATGAGTTAGCCCACACCAATATGAGAATGTTGCATGACCTCCAAAGTGGAAATCATGTTCTAGGAGTAACCAAGGCTAAGTTTGCTAAAGATCGTGTGTGTAGCTCTTGCTCCTTTGGGAAGCAACATGGAGAACTTCACCCAACCAAGACCAATATCTCCACCACAAGAATTCTCGAGATCATTCACTTAGATCTCCTTGGTCCACTATCTTATGATAGTCTTGGAGGAAATAAGTATTGCTTGTTGATAGTGGATGATTATTCAAGATATTGTTGGGTGTATTTCTTCAAGAGGAAGAGTGAGACTCAAAAGAGAGTCATCGAGTTCATCACTCTAGTATAGCGCCAACACAATGCTTCCATATTGGCCATCGGGAGTGATAATGGCTCGGAGTTCAAGAACTATACCGTTGAGGGTTTTATTAGTGAAGAGGTCATTGCTCATCAATATTCCACTCCATATACCCCTCAAAAAAATGATGTTGCGGAAAGAAAGAACCGGACTTTGATGGATGCGGCTAGCACAATCATTGTAGAGTTCTCTTTTCCTTATAATTTTTGGGCCGAAGCCGTCTCCACCGCGTGTCATGCTACTAACCGATTATGAACAAGACTCCCTATGAGATTCTCACAGGCAAGAAACCAGACGTATCTTACTTCAAGGTCTTCGGTTGCAAGTGCTTCATTCGCAAGAAAGGCAGACGTTTGTCACTATTTGAGACCAAATCTTATGAGGGTATCTTTGTTGGCTATGCCACAAATGCTCGCGCCTATAGAGTCTACAACAAGTCCACCGGACAAGTTGAAGAAGTTATAGACGTGGTGTTTGATGAGGATAACAGCTCCCAAGGGGGCGTATAGATCATGGTGTTGTAGGATATGCAATTCCTCCCATCATCATTAGAAGAATGGGGATTGGTGAAATAATTCCCATTGAGGGTTACCGGATGACGAAGGGAGAAGGACTATGCCCCACTCAAGTGGAGCCATTGACTACACCCATTGATACACAAGCTACCAAACAAGATGCACCAAGCCCTCAAGCTAATGATCAAGGTCAAGCAAGCAATCAATGCCAAGCTAATGATCAAGGTCAAACAAGTGATCAAGGCCAAGCTACTCATCAAAGTCATGATCAAAGTCCCATCATTGTTGAGAGAGCTCAACCTAGTGGTGATCCTTCATCCATTGATGATCAAGGCCAAGATGAAGATGGACATGTCTCCGATGAAGAAGGTGATTCTCAAGCAATATCCAAAGAATCTTTGGAGGAGATGCTAGCTTGTAGAGCAAAGAGAAGGCTATAGAATCTTTAACGAGCGGGTCACACGGAGGACAAGATACTTGGGAAAGTTCGTGGAAGGGTTGTCACTAGGAAGCAATTGGCACATTTTAGCGAGGCTCATGATTTTGTCTCTTTCATTGAACCCCAGAAGGTCTATGAAGCTCTCAAAGATCAAGATTGGGTTGAAGCCATGCATGATGACTCAACAACTTAGAGCGCAACAAAGTGTGGAAGTTAGTGCCAAGACCCAAGGATTGCAAGAATGTTATTGGCACCAAATGGGTGTTCAAGAACAAGCAAGAAAAGTTTGGTATCGTCGTCCGCAACACGGCAAGATTGGTGGCCCAAGGGTTTTCTCAAGTCTAAGGTGTTGATTTCGGTGAAACCTTTGGCCCCGTAGCTCGTCTTGAATCCTTTCGCATCTTACTTGCTTATGCATCTCATCATAATTTCAATCTACAACAAATGGATGTTAAAAGTGCTTTCCTAAATGGTCCCACTAATGAGTTAGTATATGTCAAGCAACCTCCGGTTTTCGAGGATCCCAACCACCCCGATTATGTCTACAAACTTGATAAGGCACTCTATGGACTTAAGAAAGCTCCACGTGCATGGTAGGAGCACCTTAAAGAGTTTCTAGTGGATTGTGGGATTAATGTTGGTTTAATCGATCCCACCCTCTTTACCAAGACGTTTGGAGGTGACTTGTTCATATGCCAACTCTATGTGGATGACATCATTTTTTGGTATACTAACACTTTGTTCAATGAAGAGTTTTGCAAGCTTATGACCGATAGGTTTGAGATGTCTATGATGGGAGAATTGGAGTATTTCCTTGGCTTTGAAGTGAATCAATATCATGAAGGAACTTTCATCAAACAAGACAAATACACTCAATACATGCTCAAGATATTCAATATGCATGACGCCAAGCCTATGAAGACTCTGATGTCCACAACCCTTGACTTGAAACCCGACCCCAGCGGTAAACAGGTAGATCAAAAGGTATACCGCTCCATGATTGGCTCTTTGCTTTACCTTTGTGCATCTAGACCGGATATCATGTATAGCGTAGGTAAATGTGCAAGGTTTCAAGCCTCTCCGAGGCAAAGTCATTTGGAAGCGTTCAAACGAATCTTTAAATATTTAGTTCATACCCCATTTTGGTCTTTGTTATCCCATGGGTTCAAGATTTCAGCTCATCGGGTATTCGGATGTGGACTATGCAGGAGCGAAGACGGATAGTAAGTCCACATCGGGGGGTTTCTAGTTCCCAGGTCGCTCCTTAGTATGTTGGTCTTCAAAGAAGCAAAACTGCATTGCTGTCTCCACCACCGAGGCCGAGTACATCTCTGCGGCAAGTTGTTTTTCCCAATTTCTTTGGATGAGGCAAACCTTGAAGGATTATGGTATTCATTTTGACAAGGTGCCTCTTCTTTGTGACAATGAGAGTGTTATCAAGATCGCCTACAACACTGTTCTTCACTCCAAGACGAAGCACATTGAGATCCGTCATCATTTTATTCGGGATCATGTTGAGAAGGGTGATATTGATCTCTCATATGTGTCAACCAAGGATCAACTTGCCAATATCTTCACGAAGGCGCTTGATGAACCAAGATTTCGAGCTTTGAGGAATGAACTAAATGTCATAGATTCATCCAACTTCACTTGAAACCTTTCATACGTACCTTCATTATATGTGTTATTAGGTTTGGATGTAGGCATGGACATAGGGGGAGTATCACTCAACTCATGAGTGTACCCTCCTCTTATTATGGGGAAATCAATTCTTCATTGCATATCTAGTCATTTTGTGACTCATTGTGCTTAATTGTGAGTAGTACTCTTGGACCCAAGATACATCTTTGCGGTGCCAAACTACACACTCAAATATGGTGGTCACGTCCACCAACCTCCTACTCAAGGAGTTGATTTTAGTTTGGCTCTTTCACGCACATACTATTCCCCCTTGACAACTTGTGCGAGTTTGGCTTTTTCTCTTTTGCATCTTGCGAACTCACATCAAGTAATGTCTCTCGTATGACAGTTACAACTATCCAACCCAAACCCCCTTTTCCCAAAAGCCCACTCACATCACGATGCTCTCATTTTTCTGTCCTTGGCGCGCTCATACTGGGTTTGGCGGAACCTCCGGTGAAACCACCGGAGCCCACCGGTACCTCCGCTGGTGCGAAAATCTCGCCTAGCGCATCTGTACCGAACCGCACCGCGTGGGCAGCGGGCGGAACCTCCGGTGAAAGCACCAGAGCCTCCGCCCACTGCGTTTCTGCGAGGATAAGGCTAGGGCGAGCGGGGCAAAGAGATCTTAGATCTCATTTTCCCCCACTCACCCCCACTCCTCCTCCTCCAAACCTCCACCGCCCCTTCCTCTCCGCCGCCGAGAAGAGCCCTCCACCGCGGGAGGCCTTCTCCTTGCCTTGGACGGCTCCGGGATCTTCTTCCTCCTTCACCTTTCACCATGAATGCGGGTATGTAGCTCTCTCTCTCCCATCTCGTTGAAGGATGGAGAAGTACTAGGAGCAACATTTTCTTCACATCTAGATGTATGGAGTTGGGTTTTGGAGTAGGAAATCGCGAGTACAAACCTAGAAACCTAGATTGTGAGTATTACGCATGAATTACCTTGGATCCTAGGGTGGGTTGTGTTCATATGCCCCACCTCGTTGTTATTCATCTCTAATATTCCCCAAATCTTGGTTTCTATGATTTGTGCGTTGATTAAACTTAAGCATTATCTCTTCATCGTGCTTTTCTCTCTATATTTCTTTCATAGATGCATCCGGTGCCAAGGGCATGGGCCCTCGCACCAAGAAGATGAGCGGTCGCAAGGTACCACGAGTGGATGAGATTGAAGAGACGTTGGATCCCTCTCAAACCATGCGCAAGCCAAGGTTCCCGGCCCCGGAGAAGACATTGCCCCGGAAGGATAAATCCGCCTCTCAAGTTCCAAGAGTGTGTTCTTGGAAACTCGTCGCGAGAACCCGTACATCATTGATCGAGAGCGCTTGATGCCACAGTTTCGGGGTCGGGACACAAGATTCCACACCGTGTTTCAATCTTAGATCTACCATGAGATTCTTATGAGGAAGACCAAGGAAAATGTTGCTCCTCAACATGCTATGAATTTTGGTCATATGAAGAGGAAGCCCGACTACTTTGGAGAAGCCCTGGAAATTGTTGATGCCTTCGGTCTTCGTCCCATTATGCAAGTGCAACAAGACTATGATGAGGGACTTGTATGTGAGTTCTTGGGCACAATGCATCTTGCCAATGAAACTGAGTGGATGACAAAGGGACATGAGTTCACTATCAAGTGGTCCGAGGTTGGTGTTCTTCTTGGTGGTTATACGGATCATGGACATTTTGGTGGTGGCCCCGAATATGACAGTGAGTGGTTCTGTGTTCACGAGCATAATACCTCCTCCATCTCCAAGGATCAACTTACTCCTCTCTATCACTAGAAGAAGTTTGCAGTTGGTTTTGTCAAGGGCCTCTACGCCACCTATGACATTATGCTTCAGATCTATTGAGAGACTATCAACCCCAAGGAGGGCAACCATTATGAGATACAAGGCTTCCACAAGTACCTCATGCTCCTTACTCATGAGAATCGTCTCTCTGGTATGAATCAAAAACTTGATGTGCTTGACTATCTCTGGAATGAACCGTGACACGTCATAGTGCAAATGAAGAGTGCTTGCTTTGGGCCATTCATTATGAAGATTATCTTGCATGTGTGGGAGGACAAGTTCCCAGAGGATCCCCTTGATGACACCCATTGGATTTCACACACAGAGAAACACCTTCTTATCAAGGACCATACTGAGCCTGTTGTGCATCTCACTCCCGCTGCTCGCAAGGGCAAGTCCAAGCCACGGATCATTGTTGATGAAGAATACAAAGAAGAATTCGGTCCATCTCGTCCTCCTCCTTCTGAAAATGCCTTTAAATGGATGTCTAGGGCTCTCAAGAGAGTGTTCCGAGTGAACAAGAAGATCGAGCAACATCAGTGGGAACTTAACTATGACAAGGAACTCAAGCACCGCAAGGTATCACAGGCAGCCAGGCAGCTCCGTCGTGATGATTGGGAGACCTTGGAGTCTCCGGTTCAAGACAACAACAAAAACTGGGACAAGTGGAAGGCCAAGGACTCCAAGGGCAATATCATTGAGTGGTCTGATGAGGAACCCAGAGAAGAAGTGACTAGCTCTCGCCGTCGTGCCCGTCCTCCTAGCATGGACAACTCCTCCGAGTAAACCTTGGGGCGTTAGCATCGGTCTTTTCCCTCTTTTGGTATCTTGATGCCAAATAGGGAGACATATCTACTTAGGAGCGTTGGTCATTTTCATGGGTTCTCTATCAAGCCGTGTTTTCTCTTTGCTTATTTCGTCTTGCTTGAGAGAGTTAGTTATTTGAAGACTTCGTATGTTGAATTATTTGTTCGATATGAACTTCATTATGCATGGTGTGAGCATATGAACCTAGTGCTTTAATTCTATCGATTTTATGTTCTCCTTAATATGTGGGTTTAGCTATCTCTCTTGTTTACTCCTCTCAACATGAAGGTATCATATCTCTAGGGGGAGCTCCGTCCATGTTGTTTGTGATCTAGCTATGCAAATGGTTGTGTTGTCATCAATTACCAAAAAGTGGGAGAATGAAAGATCATCTTCCGTTTTGATAATTGGTGACAACATAACTATCAGACTAATCTCTATTTAGAGCATTTGCAGGATTTATTTGATATCTATGAAAATGCCAAAGTGCTTCAAAGAGACATTCTCAAAGGGTTACAAGGTTTATCCCAAAGGAAAGGGCTCAAAGAGACAAAGCTGAGGAGCAGTTTTTACAGGTAGCGGAGGCTCCGGTGAAACCACCAGAACCTCCGCCCCGTGCTAATTCCCAGCGTATCCCATGCGCCGGCCTCCGGTGGTGCCTCCGGTGTTACCTCCGCTAAAAACACCTTCGGGTGCATAAGAGCGGAGGTTGGGGCGGAACCGGTCGGAACCTACGGTAGGCGGAACCTCGGCCCAATCCACCAGAACCCCCACCGGTTCCATTGCTCTACATGTGGGGTTGGGCTCCGGTGCAACCTCCGCTAAAAGCACCTTCGGGTGCATAAGACCGAAGGTTGTGGCGGAACCCACCGGAACCTCCAGTGGGCGGAACATCCACCAATCCCACTGGAACCTCCACCCCTGAAGATTCCACAGAAGAGGAAAAGGAGCCGTGCGAGCGCGTGTAAACGAAGACCACCGGAACCTCCGGTGGAAACACTGGAGCCTCCGGTGCTGCGTGGGAGAGGGCAACGGATCGATTGGGGAAGGGGTATTTAAATCCCTTCCCCTACCTCATGAATGCTAAGCTTTGTGTCGAATAGTCATCTCGACAAGTCCCTCGGATGATCTGGTAAGGTTTCGGTTAAGAGAACGAATAGGCGCTGGTGACAATCGTCGGCTAACACGGGCATGATTTACCCAGGTTCGGGGCCCTCGTAGAGGTAAAACCCTTACTCCTGCTCTTGTGATCTGTATTATGAGTAGATCGGTTACAATGGTGGGTTCTCAAGTCGAGAGATTGATCTCGAGATCAAGGCTATGGTGGTGAAAATTAGATTGGATCCCCTCCCTCGGTGGTTCTCCTAGCCTTTTATAGGTGGCTAGGTCTCAAACCGTGTCCGAGGGGGTTACAAACCCTAGTTCTAGGTCGGTAGGAGCTTTCCTTCTTGGCCCGCATGTCTTGCGGGTGGGCTTCTGTTGGGCCTTCTAGAACACCGGGATAGTACCTCTCTTTGGGCCTAGGTCTTGGGCTTTGGACCGGGTAGGCTCACCCGATAGGTCCAGGAATCATCCCTACGTCAGTAGCCCCCGAGTGTTTATTCGACTGAGAACAGTCGGGTAAGCACTCAAAGTTCATTCTTGGATTCTTCGACTGTTCATTCAATCGCCTAGTTTTGAGGGTGTATACCCTGTGCCTGACGCGCTCATGTACTCGAGCATCGAGTGGTAAATGTGCCTTGTGTTGGCTGTTTTCGCAAAAGGATGTGGCTCAGTCGCTTGGCTCTCCCGAAAGATCAGGGCCAGTTAATTGCATCTAGGGCAAAGACAGTTCTGGCCTACACGAATTCGAGACCTTCGACTCGAATCCGGCGAGGTGATCGTTGTGACTAAGCCATGGAGGTCTTATCGAGTCGAACTTAACCCTTAAAAGGGGTACTCGGCGCGTCCGCTAGGATTTTTGTTCGTGTTGTTGACACGGAAAGTTTACTAGAGGACGTAGCTCGAGTGCATTTCCAGGCCCACATGAGAGATCTCTAAGTGTTACCTTCGTACACGAAAGAATACATCATCCAGATGTGCCTAGTCGGCCGAACGATCCAGGATGAAAAGATGTGTAAGTATATCGTGAGGTAGAGTTGTGGGAGCCGCATACTCGCGATTTTACCATGGTTGCACTATAAGTGTTGTCTTCTGCATTTCTTCGAGTGAGGACATATCTCTTTTTCCTTTTCTTGTGCGAAAGATATTTTGTGTTATAAAATTTATACAAAAAGAAGTTTTTTTTGTGTCAATGTCTTTATACGAAAGAGATTTCGTGTTAGAATGCCCATACGAAAGTGAATTTGTGTTAGGGTGTCCATGCGAAAGAAATTTCGCGTCTTGACGCTCATACGAAAGAGTTTTCGTGTCGTGAGGTATCCAATGACGTCACCGCGCACTTGCCTGCACTCGCCTGCTCCCGATGGGACATGACGAAGTGGGGCAGAGCTCGCGGGGTCCACTTTGGCAGCCTTTTGACCGGAAACGAGCGGTCGTGCTCCGGTTAATCCGCTGGCCGCGCTATAGATACGCACGATCTTTTCGTCAAAGATCGTGCGGGGGTAACTGCTCCCGTCTCTTTGTTTCCTCTTTGCACATGGCGGTCGCAATGAATACCACGTTTGTGGATCTACGGCTCAGATTGGCCTGGCACGGGTATAAGTAATGTGCCTTAGGGGAAAGGTAAATTTCCTGCCTCTTATTCGTCTTCCTCCTTCCTCGCGCACACCTTCTTCTCCATGAGCACCAAGCACTCTCTAATAGTGGGAGAGAAGAAACGCGGCGCCGCTGCGGCGTCTTCCAAGGACGTGGCGAGTGCTTCCGCGGCGGCCTCCGCGAAGAATACGGGCGACTGGCGCTCAGCGAACACCACGAAGAAAAGCATCGTAGAGATGCAGAGGGAGGGGTTGCTTCTGTAAGGACCCCATACCGGCAGTCTGAAACCCTACGTATGCATACATTCACGATCCCAGAAAGATCAGTCGTGAACAACATACACAGTTGGCATACAGAAATACATCATCCATTACACGAATACATAAAGGTATTACACAAATGATCACATGATCAAGTTTAAAGCAACTGCCAAAAGGGCAGGCAACATAACAAACACAACGGAAGACAAATAAAACACAACGTAGTTGAGCCCAAGTCACGCCTTAACCTACAGGCTGCTGACCCGGAGACGATCCTAGTTCGCAAGGCCCGTCAACTCCGTACTTCTCTTCATAGATCTCCTTTGGAGGCTCCTTCTCCAAATCTGATAAGTAGATACCAGGGGCGAAACCATAATGAGTACATTTGAATGTACTCAGCAAGACATCCATCATGTCACTTACCAACATGCAACTATGCTTATATGGTGGAATAGGTAGGCTATAAATAGGGTTCACTACCAATGGTGTTCATATATGATGACACCACAGTTGCAGTCAGGTTAATCTGTATCTTCGTTGAAGAAGATACTTCAGAAGAAAATAATATAGTTTTATTTCTCTTGTAGATCTCACATGTACAAGAGTTTTTGTAAAACTTTGTTAAAGAATATTTTCTCTTTGCAAAACTTCTTGGAATCAGTTTCCAGAATTCTTGCTTAAAGTAGAAAAGGTTTTCTTTGCAAAACATTTTTGTTTTCGTATAACAGCATCTGGCTTTTCATCATCGACGATACCTCCACGGTATAAGTTTCCATTTCCTTTCCGAACTTCACAAGTTCAACACTTCCTTTCCAAAAATCTTTTTGAAAACATTGACACAATGCTAGCTACATGGCCATTCAACTGTCCATATCCGAGGACGCGGCTATCTCGAAATAGTTTTACTCTGCAGAGGTGTACACATCCACTAGATCCAAAACTCTGCCATGGACCACCCATGGATCGTCACAGCGATATGCAAGCACCAGAGAAGTTGATCCTAACTGTCCACTCTGACACAAGCTAGTATATGCTCATTCCTTCAGATGGGTTGTTCTCCCCGGCACCAGGTCCCACCCTGCCTAGCCGGGAGGCCCAGCTGTCGCATCCGGAGGGAAAATTAATCCCACACTGTGTATGTCCCGTTTCCCCTCTCCTGGCGACACTTCGGTTCAGAGAATCCGCTTCTCTATAGCACTTTGGAATAAAGCATACACTAACAAGTTCAAGCATCTAGATAGGCCCCATACCCATATAGGGGTAGAGTGGCAGTACGGTAAAGGTTGTCCGGCGAAGACTAGGTTATGTGTCATTTTTGAAAACACCAATTTCTCAAAAATGACCACTTCCACATTCCTCCGGAGAATAAGGATCCGCCTTTTCTCCGGGTTTTTCCGTAAAGCCTTTGTTTTGTAGAATCACAATTTTAGGGTGTCCACTTAGGGACTAGTATATTTGATGGTAATAAATACCATATGGTGGCTTATGGGCTTGGTATTACCAAGTTTTAACTACTGGCATAATAGTAACCTATATACTAGTATAGTAGTAATAGCCACATCAAAAATAGTTTTGATAATAAAGTTTTGGTAAAACTTCATAGGTAAAACATGCATGATAGATAATGATAAGTATTGTATCAGCAAGCATCAGGATGGCTTGCCTCAAGTCTCTTAATGTCCCTGGCCTTGAAGCAACTTGAACTTGACGCACAGCTCCACAACTGCTTCTTCTTCTTCTTCGCGTTCTAGCGTCGTAAAGGAAATAAAAGACACACACTCAGGTCTAAAGTACAAACAACTAAGCTAAGAAACACATACAGCAACAAATGTTCACTCTCGAGTTCTCTCGAAACGATAACGCGAAAACTATCTCACATAACTCTCACGGTCCAAAACTATCGTCATGCACTATGTATGGTTTAGAAAACCATATCCCACATCATACATACCATATATGGAGTGGTGTACCACTCTCATAATAAGATATACAAGAAGCTAAAAATATAGCGTGTGGGTGAAAAAGTTTAGGTTGCTAAGGTAAAACAAACAGACAGAATAATACCCATGGCAGTGGGTATTACTCACCACAAGCAACTATCACTTTATGTGTTCATGATTTTAGTTGGATGTTTTAGTTTCACAAGATACTCTTAAACACAAGCACAACACAAGTATAAACTCATGCTAAGGTAAAACACTCCAACAAAATCCAAACAACAAGCAAACACACCACAATTGAATAGACTATTTATTCACTATGTTTTTGTTTATTAGAGGTTTTGGAATCCATCAATTATGAAAAATTAGCAAACAACCAGTACCTAAAAACAAGGATAACAAGTCATAAAAATAATCTAAAACACAATCATCACTCAAGGTAATATCCCTATCAAAAGCATAGAAACAGGACTGCACTGATAACACACTAGTGTGGAAAATCTACACAAGCATGTTATAAGAAAAACTTATATTCTACAACTATAGCACAAGAAACTAAATGATTCATGGCATCATAACAGAAGTAATAACTTCATAAATATGCTATAATAAACTCATACACTTATGAAATAAAAGATGAAAATACTATAGCAAAAATCACCATTTTCTAGTGGTGACACTAGTTCATCACTAGAGAAGCAAACAAGGTTACTATGATGCTTAATTCTAAACAAGCAAGTCATTATCATAAAATGTACCTAATAACAGTACACAAAACTTACACATGCTAGTAAGCACAAACATCAAAACAATCCCATGAAACAACTATTAAACATGCATAAATTAATTCTAGCAATTTATGTTTTTCTTAAACAATTACTAGCAAGCAAGCAAGGTATACTTACACAACCAGTAGCTATGAAATCAAAGAAAATTTATCTAAACCTTTTCAAAAATCCAAACACTCAATTTAAAATCATTCACAAACAATCTATCAATCAAAAGGAATTTAGTTTATTTGCAAACAATTTAATTTAGCACTCAATAGTGAATCATTTCTTAACAAGATACTCCTAAGGAATATTATGCTAACAAATGGATCACACCTAAAATACTAGTAGATCCTTATAAGAAATAAACTTCTCACTTGCATAAGTGAAAACAAACCATTATATTTTCCATGGTGGAAAATATCCTATCAACCACATAATTAAAAACATGTTATTTTCTCACATGTGCATGGTTGGGAATTTTCATCCACAACCAAGATGCAATGGGACCAGTGGGTTATGGGCCCATTAATACCAAGGTAAATGAGGTACTAAGCCTCTGGTTACTCATGACAAAAATTAATATAACAAAATAAATAAACCAAGGCTATTTATTCTAGTGCATACATGACTAGTGCATAAGAATAACAAAACCTACACATGCTTCACCATAAAAATACATGCAAGCTATCAGAGACAAAAGCATCAAAATAACAGTACCAAAATGGTACTGGATCTATAGCAAACATAGCACAAAAATTATCAAGGCATTCACACAAAGATCTAGCTCTCACAATAATTCCAAAGAATAAACACTAGAAAAATAACAAATTCTACTCATGCTTTGCTATAAGATCACATGCAAGTTAATGAATATAATAGCATATAAATCACAGTACCAAAATGGTACTGGACTCACCACAATCATAGCAAAAACTTAGGTAACAAGCACACAAAGATTTGCTCACACAACTAGTAAAATAAGTACTAGAAAACAAACAACAAATGTTACACATGCTTTGCTATAAAATAAAGTGTAAGCTAATAGAGATAATAACAGAGAAATAACAGTACCAAAGTGGTACTTGATCTATCATAACCACAACAAAAATCTAGGTACAACAAAGCTACAAGGATTTGCCCACACAACAATCCAAATAATAAAACTAGGAAAATAACAAATGGTATTCCTATTTCTATTTGACTTTCCAAACATGCACACACTTTCTAAGGTAGATGTACTGCAAGAAAACAACTTAATAACAAGTCCTAGCAACTCTATACAAGTTAGGAAGCAAGATTAAAACAACCAAACATTTCATTTCAAACAAAAACAAACAAAGAAAACAAAACAGAAAAGCTGCTGTTTCTAGACTGTCCACCAAAAATAATATTTAGCCTCAAAAATTAATCTAATCTATGATAAGATATATCTAGTCAATACCAAACTCATCCAATTGGATTTGCTTCAAAAAAAAAATTAAAACTCCTTATAAAAGGTCTAGAAAAGCCTACTGGTCTTTTACCAAAATGGATGTCATTTCCATTTGGTAACTGGCGTTGATGTAAGGCCAAGTCCTATGGATAGATATACTCATAGGCTACTCAAAACAATTTGATTTGACCAAAACGGATACAGATCCAAAAAGTTATGCCAAAAATGGCTAAACAGACAGTTTGTGGCAAAACAGGTATTGTGACAAAAATAAAAGTGCAAACTTGGATCTTCCAACGGGAAATGGTTAGAAAACATAAGCCTAGTTCTGTGAATTTTTGTAGAAAATAATCTGCACGAAAACTATTTTTCACAAGCTCAAAACGACAGGCAAACTTCTGCAGGGATTTGAGGTTCCTCACATCGGTTTAAGAAAAATGGCCGGCGGCGATTTTGGAGCTCATGGAGCTCACATGGATGGCTCAAGGCTCCTCTAAGCTTGGGGATGAAGTGTGGTAGTGGGGGGTTGTGGAGGAGGGGCAAAGTTGGCCTTTGGAGGCAAGGGGAGGCAAGGGGCAAGTCATTTTGGTCAAGGGTATGGGCATGCCCATACTTGCTTACCTCACCACTTCTCTCTACCATAACTTCCTACCTAATGCTTCTAGAAGTAGTACAATGGATCCAATGTGGAGTCTAAGTTATGGTCAACACACTAGACATGGTCTCACTTCGAATTTTGCAAGGGAAGGCAATGAAATCTTATGCCCAAAATCGTATCTGTGACTGTTTCGAATAATTCAGAAAATTCTCTAAGTGTTGGAAAACAGATCAAAGGTTCAAAAAGTTGAGTTTGTTTTCAGGGTTCAATTGCTTTCCATAATTAGTTTTCAAAGTATGGATGTGTTAACCATGTTATACACTTTCAGAAACAACTTTTGAAAACAATTTTGAACTAGTTTAAGGCCATGAAAATAATGTGGAAAAAGACCTACTTTCTGTTTTTATCTGTTTCTCAAAACTGCCTTATTCTGCCTTAATTTTATACCACAAAAAAAACAAGCAAAAGATAGTTTTTATTTCTCCAAAAATAAAAGTGAGCTTATGGGTTTGTAGTACATATATCAAGGATGAATTAAAAGTCAAGAAACCATAATATAACCATTTATAGATTGGTGAAAACAATGGTAGAAAACAGGTACTTGGATTTATTTTCAGGAATTGTTTTCTATAGGAAAGTTAAAAGAAAACTTTCATAGATCATTTTGGAAACTTGTTTTCTTGGATCAAACAAGGTTAAAAGTTTGTTTTAAGATGAAAACAAGAATGATCCAAGTCTTGGAATAAAAATGCACTCAAGTAATAATAAGAAAACATTAGGGAAAAAATTATCAGGAATATTTTTCAGAAACATATGGTGTTGGTTTTATAATGAAACAAAACTTATGTTGCAAATATGATTAAGGTCATAACACAAGTTAGTTAAAACAATCATGTTGTTATAAAAATAATTTGTTGGCCCTAATAGTTGTCTTCTTGAGCACAGTACAAGAATCCAAAAACTGGGGTGTGACAGACCTTCCCCCCTTAAAAGAATCTCGTCCCGAGATTCGCAGGCAAGCGAAAAGAGGGTATGGTCAAAACAACAATGTTAGATGATTTGTTTACAAAACATGTGTTGGTGTTTTGTAACATTATTTACAGGGGCTTCCCCCCTTTGATTTATCTTACCAGAATTCACCGGTAAATTTGTTTTCTTTTCAAGGGTTTGGGTGCCATGGTCTAAACCTCGAAAATATTGCTCCTTAAATTGATATCCATCAACATTTATTTAGTATGAGCTTTCTATTGCTCACTGTCCAAAATCCAGGAAAATCCACTATCTTCCTCTTACTAATATAGTTAAAAACTCAAAACATTTGTTTTCCTCAAAGGTAGTTTATCAAGATCATAAAGCTATAGCAACTCTGAGTACTATCAACTCAATAAGGTTCCTATCAAAAACTCCAAGCTCATATTGGTTTTTCCTAAAATCCATCATCATCATTTTATATCCACCAATCTTTGTAAACCTCAATGAGTTTTCCTCCATCTCATAAATCTAAAATCTGGTTCCTCCAATACATATATACGGGAGATATTGTCGCCTAGTAATGATCATAGTTTTATCTATCTAATATTTTTTTCCAACCTTTCACTACTTCAAAACAGCTATAGAATCATCCTAAGGCACCTTTCTCTTTGTTTTTGGAAAAAGTTGATTACACGTTTTCTTTTTAAATGGGTCATAACAAACTCTGTAACACATCAACTCTATAAGTTACTTTGTAAGGTATTTGGTCTTAGACAGCAGCATAAAAAGAAAATTGGTGAGCCAACTCTGTAGGGTTTTATGCTCAAGAGATGAGGTTATATTACCTAGTTTGTAAGGTCTCCAACTAGAATTAGATGAAACCATTTTACTAACTCTGTAGGGTGGCACCAATTTTATGTGGCAAAAAAATTTTAATTTACTCTGTAGGGTGTTATACTAACATTAGATGAGATTTTTGTTAGTATCGTTAACTATTTAAGATTTTATTTAGCCCGACGTGACACTTCTAGTGTTCCATTTACGTCGGGTTTTTCAGGGTGCGATCACAAACAAAACAAGGGGGTTCACAGGTGTGGTTTGAAACGTACCATTGGCTATGGCATGAGTCGCAGATGCTCCTGCAACATCATCTCGGTCTCGAGGTCCACTCATCAGATTCTTGCGTTTCTTCTTGGCTGGACCTTGGGTTTCTTGGGGTTCTTCAGGATGAGCTAGAATACGGTTCTTCTTGGGACATTCGCGAACAAAGTGTCCTTCCTGTCTACAGGCAAAGCAAACCATGGTTTTAGGCTTGACTTTCACCCGTCTCCTCGAAGATTGTGGCCTCGCAGGCAAAACGCTGCGAGTCACCCATAGACTAGTTTCTCCTGGCGTCACCATCTTCCGTTTGCGGCTCTCTCCAGCAAGCAGTTGCTGGTATCCTCTCATAAGGAACATAGTATTCTCAGCGTTGGTGATGGCAAGTTGAGTTAACTGTTCCAGGATAGCATGGGTGGCGATGTGCTCAGCACGGGCGGCTTTACTTTTTTCCCTCAACAGAGCAAACAGTTGAGCAACTGTCGGCTCAGGTGACGGAGGTAGATCGCTGGTCATGCTGAAGAAAAAGAACGGTGTAAGACGATAGCAACTAAAGGTGGTTTTGGTTTTAAAGGCTCGTGACATGTATCGGCTCATAGCGGATATGAGAACGGTAGATAACACGACAACAAGCAAACATCGATGAAACTAAAGCCAACTCAAACCAAGATTAACTTGCATGTGAAAAATGAGTCTTAACGAGCATAACTTATCTTAATGGTTCACAAGGCTACAACACAACTAGCACACACAACGCTCTAACAGAGGAGCTCACACGACACGAACACAAACACAAACAAGCGTCTGAGGTGGAAAAACAACATAAGTCCTAACAACTCCATATAAGTTAGGAAGCAAGATTGAATAAAACGCAAATTTATTTCAATCAGGAGCACACAAAGAAACAAAAGCAGGAAAACTGCTGTTTCTTAGATCTATCACAACCATTCCATCGTTCACTTAATTTCTAAACCCCGAATTTCATGGTACCTACAACGCCTACTAAGATTTGGTTTCCAAAGTAGATACACCCGGTATCCTATTGACTAGTAAACGAATAGGTCATTATCTCATTTTCTCGTGACTTCTCTTTTTTACCAACTAGATTAAAAGGTGTCCTAAGTCACTTAATTCCTTGGTTTAGAAAGAGTGGTCAGTAGTTCGCATGCTTTGGTTAGGTGTCAACCTAATATTAGGCAAAGCATGTTAGTCTTGTTAGCTTTCTATTTAATCATGTTTGTCCGACAAGGTACGACTAGCGTCATCGTACGTCGAATATTGAATTGTGCTCTTTTGATTGACTTTTGAGGGGGTTGCGCATCATGGCATGTGAAGACTTCTCTTGCACCTTTCTCCAGAGGAGGGAGGTATATAACTTCTAAAAGGGGGTCTCTCTAGTTTGGTCTTTTAAAAGGGAACATATAAAAGGTGCGACATTTAGCCAACAGGGTAAAAAGAGTCTTTTACTAGCATGCAAAACTAGAGGTTTTGGTCAGTAGTGGTTGATTTCTTCACGCCTTTTCATCCTTGAGGGTTGTCGTTGTTGGAGCTTTATCTGTTGGAGTGCATCACTGGTAGCAACACTATCAGCTCGTGTGGCTTGATGGTCCTCTATTATTAGGCCCAATGGTGCTTTTATTGATGGTGGGGGAGATGGTGGTGGTTCACGACGAGTCGCATTATGAAGCGAAAACAAGTATAAGTCTAAGCAACAAATTCTTGTTTTTGAACGCTATACAAACAGTTTTGCTTGCAAAAATTTAATAGGCGGTGATTCAAAAACAAGAGCGGGGCAATCACAAATTTGCAAAATTTGAGCACCCCACAAACATATAGAAGCCTAGATGAACCAAATTCTACACCACACAACAGCACAAAGTCCTACGGACACACCTAAGCAAGCCAAAACACACAAACAAGGCTCCATTGGAGCTACGTAGGGGGAGGCGACTCATGGGTAATCGCTAAATTACTCCAAACTAGACTGATCCAAAAGTCCTAGAAGTGGCTGAAGAACTATATCTACTTCTGACCATCATCACTGTAGAGCTAGGAAATTATTTTGGTCTTCTCGGGACATCGGCAAGTATATAATTTTTTGGATAAAAACAAAATACTAGAAGTAAAGTTTTGATAAAACTTTTAACTGAGAGAGGTAATAATATGCAACAATCTGTTTTTGAAACTCCAACTATTTTCTGGACAGAAAACTTCAAAGACGAGAGAAGTTTCAAAAACAGAGCGGAGCAGTTGCAAACAAGTAAGAAATAAACTCTTAACCGAGAGAGATACCAATTCTGTAAGGCCCGCCCTTCGAACCACTGTTCAAGGACGCCCTTGATATGCATTTAGAATCTTTTGAAAAGATCAGAAGGAGGGAAAATATACTAAAATTCCCTTAGATAACAATAATGTAGATTGTAAATAGGTTTTTACTCAAAAATACTTTTCTTTCCTATCCGACGTCCATGCTAACTAAGGTCTCCTAAGGTCAGGATGGCTCTGATACCAACTCTGTAAGGACCCCAGACCGGCAGTCTGAAACCCTCCGTATGCATACATTCACGATCCCAGAAAGATCAGTCGTGAACAACATACACAGTTGGCATACAGAAATAAATCATCCATTACACGAATACATAAAGGTATTACACAAATGATCACATGATCAAGTTGAACACAACTGCCACAAAGGGCAGGCAACTTAACAAACACAGCGGAAGACAATTAAAACACAACGTAGTTGAGCCCAAGTCACGCCTTAACCTACAGGCTGCTGACCCGGAGACGATCCTAGTTCGCAAAAGCCGTCAGCTCCGTACTTCTCTTCATAGATATCCTTCGGAGGCTCCTTCTCAAAGTCTGGCAAGTAGATACCAGGGGCGAAACCATAATGAGTACATTTGAATGTACTCAGCAAGACATCCATCATATCACTTACCAACATGCAAGTATGCTTATACCGTGGAGGTATCGTCGATGATGAAAAGCCAGATGTTGTTATACAAAACAAAATGTTTTGCAAATAAAACCTTTTCTACTCTAAGCAAGAATTCTGGAAACTGATTCCAAGAAGTTTTGCAAAGAGAAAATATTCTTTAACAAAGCTTTACAAAACCTCTTGTACATGTGATATCTACAAGAGAAATAAAACTATATTATTTTTCTTCTGAAGTATCTTCTTCAACGAAGATACAGATTAACCTGACTGCAACTGTGGTGTCATCATATATGAACACCATTGGTAGTGAACCCTATTTATAGCCTACCTATTCCACCATATAAGCATACTTGCATGTTGGTAAGTGATATGATGGATGTCTTGCTGAGTACATTCAAATGTACTCATTATGGTTTCGCCCTTGGTATCTACTTGCCAGACTTTGAGAAGGAGCCTCCGAAGGATATCTATGAAGAGAAGTACGGAGCTGACGGCTTTTGCAAACTAGGATCGTCTCCGGGTCAGTAGCCTGTAGGTTAAGGCGTGACTTGGGCTCAACTACGTTGTGTTTTAATTGTCTTCCGCTGTGTTTGTTAAGTTGCCTGCCCTTTGTGGCAGTTGTGTTCAACTTGATCATGTGATCATTTGTGTAATACCTTTATGTATTCGTGTAATGGATGATTTATTTCTGTATGCCAACTGTGTATGTTGTTCACGACTGATCTTTCTGGGATCGTGAATGTATGCATACGGAGGGTTTCAGACTGCCGGTCTGGGGTCCTTACAGCTTCCTCCGGAGAGCTCCAGCGCGTGTGCATATCCGCGAAGAAGGAGGAGATTCCCAACCCCCTCTCCAACAAGCGCGTTGCCTTCTCGGAGCATATCGCCTGAGGTTTGTCTTCCCCCCTCCACCCATTTCTTGTCGGCCTGCTGTATGTCTATGGCATACAGCTGCACGACCTTCCTCCGAACGCGATTCAAAACATTTCGTGCTTTATAGTGCTTTTCGAGTGTTTTCTTGGCATCCGTCCGCATTGGGGGCTTTGGAAAGCCATCTTCAAAGTGCGGATCTTTCGGGAGAAGGCATAGCTAGGCGAAAGAATCGGCGAGCTGCCGAGGACCGGCGGCTTCGGGATTCGGGCGAACAAGGACATCCCCTACTTGGAGATGCATTTCGTCGACTCGGCCCAGGGGTGGCGGCGAAAGTGGTTCTACGTCGTGGATGACAGCACGTGTGGTGTTCCCGAGTTCCAGCCATTCGTCGTTTTTACGCAACGGAAGTCTTGGTTTCATTCGCTCTCAGCCTAAGAAGGCAAGGCCATCGCCCCTCTACTCTCAAAGGTGGCGCGCTTCTGCAAGAAGGAGCAGAGGACTCCGCTGAACGGAATACACCTGGCGAGTGTATTTCTGCGCCGGAGGATCCAGCCCATTCAGGAGAAGTCGACCACCATGTGGGAATACACGGGCGTCGACGACTCAAGCCGTGTATGCGACGATATTCTTTCGAATGCCGAATTCGACAAGAAGATCGCGGCCATCACCAATTTGAAGAAGGGAGAGGGCTACTCGGCGTGCCCTCTCAACCCATTCAAAGCAGGGAATCCTCCTCTGACTGAGGTGAGTTTCTTAGTCTTCTCTTTTGCCTCTTGTTTCTTCTAGTTCGGATTATTCGTCGGTTGAAACTCTTCTTCGTTTTCTCTTTGCTTTTGTAGAGTCAGAGTGTGGCAACGTGTTACCCGCCAATTTCTACACTTTTGGCGAGTAACGTTGAAGCCCTCCCGAGACCAGTGTCGCGGATGCTAATTTAAGCTCCGAACAAGACGATGTGGAGGAGGAGGAGGAGGATAATGAGCAGCTTTGTCACCGCAAGCGCATCAAGTAGGAGGAGGAGGAAGTCACCTCTAAGGACAATTCCTTGGGTGATGATCCCGTCGAGGAAGCTGAGCCTCTTCGGGTGACTCCTCTTAACGTGCTTCCTCCCGTGATTCGTCAATCGAAGATTGTCGGGTGGTTACCCCCGAGTAGGGGTAAGGCAAGTGCTAAAAGCAAGATCAGAAGGGCAGTTTCGACCAAGTTGGCTGGCTACCCGGTACCCGCTACCCGGTGGACAGCTATTCGGTCGTACCTACCAATGGCCAGGAGGAAGAATCAAGGAAGTTGTATTCTTCCGAGTAGAGGAAGTTGTCCGGGTAGAGGAAGTGGATTCCTACTCGGACCAGAAGTCAATGGAGCCGTTCTGACACAGGATCTCGCGTATCCTGCGTTCGTACGGCGTGCGGTTCAACTTACGGGGTGCGTGATTATCCGCACCACGGCGTGGCTACAGTGCGGTAGGCGCCTGTTTAGTCCTGTCACTGACAGAGGGGACATGACAGGGCTAGGGGCCTACCCTATCTCACTGACAAGGGTGGACAGGTTCCATCTCCGAACGGCGCAACGACTTACGGGGCGAGTGTCAGCGAGAACCCGGAGGCATGCGCGGTTCTGCAGGGCTCCTGTCACATCCCGTTGTACTTTACGCTCATTTTCTATTCGGCTGGGCACCAGTATATAAGGTGCCCTGCCTCCTCCTATGAGAGGTTCGCTGCATACATTCGGAACTAGTCGCTGCGCATTCCAGAGAGAACACTAGAGGCAACACACACACAGAGAAGAGTGGCTACTCGGCTATAGGCCTGATTGTACTGTGGCTACTTGGTAATACACATAAAAAGAGAGAGGCAGGAGTAGGGGTGTTACCTCCACACGAGGGCCCTGAACCTGGGTAAGATCTTGGTGTTTGCAGTGTTTGTGATCTACCCCACGCGGCTACTCACCGTGTGATCCCTCCCCGAGCACCTCCAGCGTCCATCAGCCCCAACTTTAGCCATCCCATGGCATCTGCCGTGATACCACCACGACAGTTGGCGCCCACCGTGGGGCAGACAGAGGCGCTGGCTGGAGTCCATGTTCGGACGGGACTCGTTTCTGCTACTGGGGAGCGTGTGGTCTGTGGCCTTGTCCACAGATTCGGCTCCTTCGACTTCGTCACCGACAACGCCGGAGATTTCGGCGGGAGGCCCCTGCCGGCAGGCGTCTCGGTGCTCTCCTTCGGCTCGCACCTCGTCTACGTCGCCACCGCCATCGTCCGCGAGTTCCCGGAGGAGGTGCTGGTCGCGGACGATCCTCCTGCTGTGATCGCTGCCAGCGGAAGGCCAATTGGCTGTTCTGCGGACAACGTGGAGGTGATGGTGGCCGGCCTGGCTGCTGATGTCGGGAAGGGCGCGGCTGCTGCTGTGGGCGTCATCGAGGATCTCGCTGGCTCGAGTGCTGGCGGGAAGACTCACAAGCCCTACGAGAAGGACTGCAACATCCCCCTCTCCACTACACCGACGATACCGGCATCCGCCGTGCGGATGGGAATGCCGCCTCCCACCGAGATTGAGCTCTTGACCATGAGGGCGCAGCTCGACCGGCAGCGTCAGGAGTTGCTCTCCGAGCAGCTGGAGCTGGAAAAGGTTAGGCTCGAGCTTAGCCTAGATCAGAACGAGTACAACAAGGCCCACGGCTTTACTCCTGTTGTTAGGAAGCATAGCAAGGCAGGCGCTACTCGTCGCAACCTGGGCGCCGATTTGGCAGTAGTAGATGTGGCTCCTAGTCAAACCGCTAGCCAAAACACTGCTACCAGGCCCAGATACAGCACCCCCGCCAAAACCCTTAGAGCTGCAGAGGCTGTAGCCGCAGAGTTGCCAAACCTAGCTAGCGACGCGCGCGCTAGGCAGCAGGAGAGGCTCAACGAGCTGGTGTTAGAGGCTGCTAGGCAGAATGAGGAGTTCCGGAAAGCCAATCCGGGGCCTGACGCTTCTCAGATTGTGCACTCGCGTGCTGCGAGGTCCCATGACCAAGCGTCATCCCCGCATCCCAGTCGCGAGAGGGACCAGAGTGTGCACTCTGGGAAAGGTAGAGAGATGCAGGTGTACGACCCGGTTCTCGCCGCGAAACAGCGCGCTGTGCCGCGAGAATCCGGTCAGAAACACACTACTGCAGGAGCAGGCTATCAAGCCCATAAAGCTCGGAGTAAGGGACATAGCGGAGACAACGCGGGGCCTTCTCGGCGTCCTGCTGCTCAGCCTACTCGGCAGAGGACGCAGCAGCCTGCTGCAGCACAGCCGCGTGCGGCTGCGCCAGCAGCCAACCCTGTGGTGCAACCCGCAGTCGTGCAGGAGAACAGATATGATGATGGCTACTCGGCGATGGGGCTAGCCGGTTATGCTGACCCCAGGAACGTTGCTGACCCCCTTGGTGAGCGCATGTTGGAGCCCAGTGATGCCAGGTTTAAGCTGGACAGGATCAATCTGTCCGCGCAACTCGAGAACAAGGGGCCGTCTGACCGAGAATGCTTTGGCGCTCGTATCATGAACGAGCCGTCTGTGAACCACTTCCAGCTGGCCAGGGGGACCAAGTGCTACAATGGCAGCACCAATCCAGAAGACTGGTTGAGTGACTATGTCACAGCCGTGCACATTGCAGGCGGGAACCGGAGATGGGCTGTGCGGTATGTTCAGCAAATGCTTGAGGGTCCAGCTCGGACGTGGCTCAACAACCTACCCAGGGACAGTATCAATTGCTGGCTGGACTTCTCGGAGGCCTTCATCAGCAACTTCACCAGCACGTACAAGAGGCCGAATAGGCCGCAACAGTTGTCCGCTTGCAAGCAGCGGGAAGACGAGACCGATCGCGAGTACCTTACTCGGTGGAGCACCTTGAGGAACACCTGTGAAGGTGTGAATGAGGCCCAGGCCATTACTTGGTTTGCGCAGGGCTGCAGGCATGGCAGCATGTTGTGGCAGAAGCTGCAACGCGAGATGCCGAGTACACTCGCGGAGACCATCAAGATTGCTGACATGTATGCACTCGGCGACCCAACTCAGCCTCTGATGGACTCCCCCGAGCCGAGAAGGAACTACAACAACAACAGCAGCAAGCGCAATGATTTCCGCAACAAGCGCAGGGCGACCGGATTGATACTCGGTATGATCCCGAGGAGGTGAATGTTGTGACTACGGCAACTGGGAGTAGCCAGAGGCAAAAAACTGCTCGAGCCCAGTACGGGCAAAACCAGAATCAGGGCCAAGGCATCAAGAAACCATACAGTGCTTCCCAGCAGGGTAGAGGCAACTCGGGTCCTGCCCCAAACTTCATCTTCACGGAGATGAAGGATGGTCCGTGCAGCTTCCACACTCGGCATCCGGCCAGGCCTGCCAACCACACTACTCGGCAATGCAGTTGGTGGGAATAGATCAAGAACGAGGGCCTGCCTCCTCCTCCTCCTCCTCTGCCAGCTGCGAATGCCATTGTGCAGCCAGCTCGGGCACCTGCTCCCAGGCCGGCCGCGTTCCCGAGAAGAGAGAATGTCAACCAGGTGGCTTTAGGAGCCAACCGCAACTTCAACAACGACCGCTACCGCTACAACAACAACGACCGCAACCGCAACTTCTACACCCGCAACAACAACAGAAACAACAACAACAACAACAACAACAACAACAACAACAACAACAACAACAACAACAACAACAACAACAACAACAACAACAACAACAACAACAACAACAACAACAACAACCAAGGTAACAACAACAACGGCAACAATGGTGGTGGAGACCGCAACCAGTACCAAGAGCACCACGAGAGCTACATGATCTTCGTCACCGAGCCAGTCGACAAGCAGTCGCAGCACAGGCGTGCAATGGAGGTAAACGCCGTCATCCCGGCAGTGCCTAACTATCTGCGCTGGTGCAACCAGGAGGTGACTTGGTCCAAGGCTGATCACCCCAAGGTGATGCCCAACCCGGGTAGCTATGCTTTGGTGCTGGATCCCACTTTTCTGGGACCCGAGAAGAATGTCCGTTTCAGCAAGGTGCTGATTGACAATCGCAGCAGCATCAACATCATGTATCTGGATACATTGAAGAAGCTCGGCCTTGGCGAGAACATGCTGCTGCCCAGCAAGACCACATTCCGTGGAATTGTGTCGGGGGTATCTTGTGCTCCAATCGGCCGCATCTGGCTGGATGTCCTATTCGGCACCAGGGAAAACTGCCGCACCGAGTACGTCCGGTTCGAGGTGGTAGATCTTCAGAGCCCCTACCACGCCCTTCTCGGTAGGACTGCACTCACCAAGTTCATGGCTTCTACCCATGCTGCCTATCTCAAGATGAAGATCCCTGGTCCCAATGGAGTGATCACCATCTCGGGTGACTACAAGAGGTCTTTGGAGTGTGCCTCTGCTGGTTCCCAGCTAGCGGAGTCCATGGTCATTGCTGCCGAGAAGAAGAAGATGTACGAGGTGGTGGCGATGGCGCAAGCAGCGCAAGGTGGTGCGCCCGGCATGCCGAGTTCCCAGTACGGGACTGCATTCCAGGCGTCCCAGGAGACAAAGAAAGTCTAGTTTGATCCTGAGTTCCCAGACCGTGTCGCCATCATTGGCACCGGGTTGGGAGAGAAATAGGAAAGCGAGCTCATCCACTTCCTCCGTGAGAATCGGGACGTGTTCGCCTGGTCCAATGAAGATCTACCAGGTGTCCCGAGGGAGTTGGTTGAGCACTCGCTACATGTGCGGCATGATGCAAAGACAGTGAAGCAGGCGATGCGCCGCTTTGGCGATGAGAGAAGGAAGGCCATTGGTGACCAGATCACCAAGTTGCTGATAAGCAACTTCATCATGGAGGTTTTGCATCCTGACTGGCTAGCCAACCCGGTGATGGTTGAGAAGAAGAAGAAGGACCCCAAGGCGGATACCGCATGGCGCATGTGCGTGGACTACACCGACCTGAACAAGGCCTGCCCCAAAGATCCCTTTCCGCTACCCCGCATAGATCAGGTGATCGATTCCACTACTGGTTGTGAGCTTTTGTCTTTCATAGATGCCTACTCTGGTTTTCATCAGATAGCTCTCAACCCAGCTGATTAAATAAAGACTGCTTTCATTACCCCGTACGGGGCTTATTGCTATCGTGTCATGTGCTTTGGGTTGCGGAATGCGGGGGCTACCTATCAGAGATGCATGCAGAAATGCTTGCATGATCAAATTTGCAAAAATGTGCAGGTGTACGTAGATGACATTGTCATCAAAACGAATAAAACACATACTCTGCTTAGTGACATTGAGGAAACATTTGCCAACTTGCGCAAGTACAAGATGAAGCTGAATCCAACTAAATGCACCTTTGGCGTCCCGGCTGGAAAGCTACTCGGCTTCTTGGTATCCAGTCGGGGCATTGAGGCCAATCCTTCAAAGATAAAAGCTATAGAGAGCATGTCTTTGCCGAGATCCCTGAAGGATGTGCAAAAGTTCACTGGTTGCTTGGCTTCTCTGAGCCGCTTCCTGGGCAGAATGGGCGAGAAGGCCTTGCCTCTGTATCAGTTGATGAAGAAAAATGACAAGTTTGTCTGGACACCGCAAGCTGATGTCACATTCAAGGAGCTGAAGGACATGCTGGGTAGCGCTCCAATCTTGGCTAGCCCGCTACCCAAAGAGCCAATGCTGTTGTACATTGCTGCGACTAACAGAGTAGTCAGTGTGGTGATTGTGGTGGAAAGAGAAGAAGAAGGCAAGACTGTGCAGCGACCTGTATACTATCTGAGTGAGGTGCTGTCCAGTTCCAAGCCGAACTACCCGCACTACCAGAAGATGACTTACGGCGTGTACCTGGGCGCCAAGAAGCTGAAGCACTATTTCCAAGAGCATCCCATCACTGTGGTGAGTTCTGCTCCCATCTCGGACATCATGAGTAAGAAGGAAGCAAGTGGCAGAGTAGCCAAGTGGGCAATAGAGCTGGCCGCGTACGCTCCTGCGTATGCGAGAAGAGAAGCCATCAAGTCTCAAATTCTTGCGGATTTTCTTGTGGATTGGGCTGAGGTGCAGTATGAGTCTCCTACTCCGGTAGCCAACTACTGGAATATGCATTTTGATGGTTCCAAGGTGAAGGAAGGCTTGGGCGCTGGTGTGGTGCTCACGTCACCCAAGCGAGATCAACTCAAGTACGTGCTGCAAATCCACTTCAAGGCATCTAACAATGTAGCAGAGTTCGAGGTCGTGGCACACGGCTTGAAGGTGGCCAAGGAGGTTGGCGTGCAACGCATCATATGCTATGGTGACTCGGATCTAGTGGTGCAGCAAGTTTCAGGCACTTGGGATGCTCTGGATGCCAACATGGCTTCATAACGGTTCCTGGTGCAAACCATGACTGGATTCTTTGAAGGATGCGAGTTCCAGCACATACACCGAGCAGAGAATGAGGCAGCGGATGAGCTGTCCAAGTTGGGGTCTTCTCGGCAATACATCCCAGCTGGGGCTGCTTTGGAGCATTTGAGGAAGCCATCTATCAAGCCATCCCCCAACTCGGAATCCATATTTGTTCCTTCTCTGCCTGGTGAAGAAGCTCTCCCAATGGAGATTGACTGGGAGGCTGCAAAAGAGAACCCGGGGACTGCCGTCACCATCCCGGGGACTGGCGCCTGCAACCCGGGACTGTCCCCTCTTACTCGGGGACTGCCCCTCCTAACTCGGGGACTGTCGCATTCATTGAGGGAGTTCTCGCTGCGTGCACGAGATCTCGGGGACTCGTCCCCGCCCCAGAAGGAGAAGAAGTGGTGGATGATCCAATGGAAGTGGATGAACCAGTGTTTCCCATCCGGGAGACACCGAGTTGGGCTCTGCCCATATTATCCTTTCTAAAAGACGGCACCTTGCCGAATGATGAGGTTACCTCGAGGCAAATTCAGAGAAGATCCAAAGGCTACACAATCTTCAGAGGTGTGCTGCATAGAAGAAGTCCTACTGGTGTGCTGTAGCGCTGTGTAGAGCCAGAAGAGGGAGAAGAAATATTGGTGGAAATACACCAAGGAGAATGCGGGCATCACGCCTCTTCTCGGGCTCTGGTCAACAAAGCTTTTCGGCATGTTTTTTTTGGCTCACTGTCTTGAAGCAAGCTGAAGATATTGTGAGAAAGTGCAACGGCTGCCAAAGGTTTGCAAGTAAGATTCATATGTCAGCTTCCGAGTTGAAGACCATTCCCATTACTTGGCCATTTGCTGTTTGGTGCCTGGATATGGTGGGTCCTTTCAAGCCGGCTAGAGGCAACATGACTCACATTCTGGTCATGGTGGACAAGTTCACGAAGTGGATTGAGGTGAAGCCTATTCGGAAGTGTGATGGAGCCACTGCCGTGAGTTTCTTGAAGGATGTGATCTTGAGGTACGGCTACCCGCATAGCATTATCACGGATAATGGCACAAACTTTGCTGAAGGCAGGTTTGCGAGGTTCTGCAGAGATAAGCGCATTCGGCTCGATGTTGCATCTGTTGCGCATCCCGCCTCCAATGGGCAGGTTGAAAGAGAAAATGGCATGGTGCTATCAGGCATAAAGCCAAGGCTGATTGAGCCGCTGCTGAAAACACCTGGGTGTTGGCTAGACGAGTTACCAGCGGTGTTGTGGAGTCTAAGGACTACCCCTAACCGGTCAACTGGTTACACGCCATTCTTTCTGGTTTATGGAGCTGAGGCCGTGTTGCCTACTGACCTAGAGCATGACTCGCCCCGTGTAACGCTCTACACGGAGGCAGAGGCTAGAGAAGCTCGAGAAAATGACATTGACCTGCTGGAAGAAGCAAGAGAGCTAACTCTGTCACGTTCAGCTGTTTACCAGCAAAACTTGAGGCGTTATCACAGCCGGAAAGTGAATCCAAGGGTTTTCCGAGAAGGAGACATGGTGCTTAGGCTCGTGCAACGCACAGCCGGGATGCACAAGCTATCTCCTCCGTGGGAAGGGCCGTTCATTGTGAGCAAGGCTCTACACAATGATGCCTATTACCTTGTTGACGCACAGCCATCCCAGAAGAACAGGCCGGATAGAGCAGGAGAAGAATCCAAGCGCCCTTGGAATGTAGCTCTACTCCGTCGTTTTCATTCGTGAGCAAATTATGTATGTACTCTCTTATCCGAGTTAAACTTCTATTCGGTAATCTGAAATTGAACTCGGGGACTGCCCTCGTCCAAACTGTTCCTTGTGTTTACTCTGCTTTACTTTGTCTATTCGGTTGAACCACTTAGAATTTCAAAAGCATACAAAGTAGTGTGTTTAAACTCACCTGACACTCTGTGACTCTGCTGTTGTCCGCAACCCGGCTTCATGGCAAGCCAGAGAACAAGCCAAAGAGTCAATGAACACATGAAAAATTGCAAAGGAAAGGAAGCGTGTGGCAACCGAGTAGAGTGTTTTTTGTACTGTTTTTTCTTTTCGGCTAAGTGGTGGGCAGCGTTACTATGAATTTTTCTAAGTGGCTAAGTATTTGAAACTCCTACTTTGAACTCTTGTGACTCGACTACCAACAAAGCAACAAGTTGCAGGTAAGAGCTGAGATAAAAAGGAAAGAGCGGATAAAAAATGCAACTCGGGGACTTGCATACTAACGCAACCCGGCATTGAGCCAGAATCGCTCAAATATCAAGTAGCAAATTTCAAACTGGAATAAAAAAGGAGCAGCAACAAAGACTTAATTGTTTAGATACATCTGCACCCGGCATCCCGGGGATCTCATGAAAGTTTTAAGATAAAGTTTCAGGCAGCAGCATCGTGAGTAGTGGCGGTGTCATCCGCAGCGGTCTTCTCGGAGTTGGCCTTCTTGGCGTCAGCTTCAGCATCAACGTCCATGGCGGCAGCTTGCTCAGAGGTGGTAGTGGCCACCAAGATGGGATCGGTGGCCGAAGTGGAAGCAGCGGACTGGGTGCGGAGTAGCGCTGCATCGGCAAGTGTCGCGCCAGACGAGGAGCCCAACTCGGGAGCAGCTTGCTGGATCACCATCTCGGTGGTGATGTTGGCATCCTGGCCCTCGTCTTCCGGCTCCTCGTCGCTATCTGCAGCAACCTTGCCCTTCCCCTTCCCGGATCCTTCCTCGTCAGCATCCTCGAAGACACTCAAGCCCTCCGACTCGGTGTCCTCGTCTTCATCTTCATCTTCACCCTCGCTCTCCGCCTCGGTGTCAGGCTCGGTGGGGCCGTCGATGAAGAGGGCGGTGTCCGCGTAGGAGGCGATCTCGTACGCAACTGCCTTGCGGCGAGTAACGCAGTCGGGATCATCTGACCACTTGGAGCCTTGGCGCAACTCGAGAATGGTGTCGAGGTTCAGGTTCTCGTACCAGCTGCATATGAAACGAAGCAGCAGATCGGCCCCTGCCCGAGCTGCAGATGCACGCCATTTCTTCAGCTCTGCCTTTGCGCCATTCAGCTTCTCGGAGAGCGCGCGAAGAGTTTTGGGCGCAGATTCACGAGGCCAGAATAGATCATGAAGCTTGAAGGCTGTGGACACAAGGTTGGAGCCAAAGCCCTTAAGTTGGCGGAGCTGCGACTTGATACTCGTGAGGTCGTCGTCGATTGAAGATTTGGTGTTCATGGGCAATCCTTTTTCAGCTCGGATTTCTTGCGCCTTAGCCAAAGCAGGCGTGCTAGCCGCGTAGAGATCAGGAAAGATATCTGAGAGTGCTATCAGAAAGAGTTAGATATGGAAGCAAAGAGGAGAAGAAAACCAAGCCAAACAGAAAAATAAGAAGGGAATAGCTAGGTACAGAGAAGCGCAGACTTACTGTTAAGGTCAATGAGTAGCGCGTGCGGCTTGTTCTTCCAGGCCTCGTCATCGGCAATATGCCTATCCTCGACTTGGCATGCGGTGCCAAGCTGGAGCATGAGATCCTCATTGCACTTCTTCAGCACTTCGATTTCCGCCTCGAGGGCCCTCTCCTTGGCCTTGGCTGCTGCCTTGACTTCGTCCTTCTCGGCGGCTTGGTCTATGGCGTCCTGGAGAGCAGTCTTCAACTGGACTTGCATCTGTTCGAACTCGGCGCGCTCGGCGTCCCATTCGTTCTTAAGCTCTGCTTCTTGGCTCTCTAGTTGCTGCTTCACATCCGCGGGCTTCAAGCAATCGAGATGCTCCTCACGGGACTTCTTGTACTCTTCTGCGGAAAGAAACAGCACAGTGAGCAGAATAACCAAGAAAAAGGAGAAAAACAAGCACAGAAGGATCAACAACTCACCTTCCAGCTCCTTGATCTTGCTCTCGGCGGAGGCGGTGAAGACATGGCAGTGCTCGTGCTGCTCTTGCAATTCTTTGAATTTGCCTGCAGAGTAAACGTAGTTAGAGCAAAAAAGCAAACGCGGGCCTAAACACAAAACGCATTAACCGAATAGCTAGAAGCTTACTCTCAATTTCAGAAATTTGGAGGGCACGGTCCAGCGCCGCCTTCTCCGTCGCAGCATCGTCCTTGCGTTCGGCCTCAAGGGCCGCGATGCGTCTCCTCGCGATGCTGTGATTCCAGAGCAGCCGTCGGAACAAGTTCGTCCTCTTCAAAAGGCTATTCTGCGAAGGAGAAAGTAAGGAAGTTAGAGAAAGTTTTGGAAGATTGGGCCCGAGAAGACGGCAACTCGGTTGAGCACCCGTCTACTCGGCCCGAATCTCGGGGACTGGGTAATGGCTAAGGAGAAATAAGAAGAACAGAGGAGAAAAGAAACCGCAACTCGGAACAAGCAAAAGAAACTTACAGCGTATGTCTGCTCCACGTCCTCGGCGGCTTTGCGGAGGACGTACAGCTTGGCGGCCAGCGTGCTGGTGTCGGAGGCGATGGTCATTGGATTGGCGCCGAGACCGGCTTTGTTCCAATCAAGGCGGTAGTGGTCAAGATCCTCGCCCAGCACGCTGTCGTCCCACTGCTTGATGCCATGGGCAGCACTCTCCCAGACCTTGTCAATAAAACCCACTCGGTCCACAACCTGCATCAGCCCTTCAGATATGATATCATCCTCACCCGCTTCGCGCGAGTAGATCTCTATGGGCTTCTTGACCTTAAGCTTGGAGTCCACTGCCTGGGCTGGGCCGGCCTTTAGGGCAGAGATCCGCTGATCGCCTTTGGTCAAGGTGATGCCGTATTGCCTGGACGAAGATGGTATGTATGATGGCCAGAGGCCTGGTGCCCGAGCAGCACTTGATGCTTCGCCAGCCGATCCACCAGCAGCGCCAATTGTAAGCTGCGTGCTCTTCGCAGCTGCCTTTCCGCTTGACTTGGGCGGCGGCATCAGAGCAGAATCCTGCGCAGCCTGGCGCGGTGGATTCCTGCGGACAGCTGTGGCTTCAGTTTTGACGACTTTCTTGCCGGCAGTGTCCGTCCGAGAAGCGGACGGAAGCACTTGGCGTGAGGTAGGAGGCGGCTGCTGCGGGGATGCGGTCTTCTTGGCGCTTGGCTTAGGCGGAAGGTTTGGCGCAGTCTTGGTGGTACTTTTGGTTGGTGGAGGGCTCGGTGTAGTTGGCGGAGTAACCTGCTGGGTAGGCGGCACAACGAGCCGGCTACCCGGCGCAACATCTGGCTGCGCCTGGTCCTGTAGGACTGGCTCCGCTGCAGTCTTCTCAACCCGCTGCTCGGCAGCGGGATCGAATCTTACGTCTTCTGTTTCTTCTACCCGCGGCGTTGCCGCGGGGTCATCTTGAACGGCAGCTTCATCTGCCTGCTGCTCGGGGTTCGCATCTTGCCGCTCAAGGGCGGCAAGGTCTTGGTGCTCGGCTTTTTGCTCGATATTCTCCCCAGTTGAGGCAGTTGGGGGAGAAGGTGGTGTTTCATCATGAGCAGCATCCTGCGCGCCCTGATCCGCGTAGGCATGCCGCTCCGTGTTCTCGTCTTGATCACCAGCGCTAGTGTTCTTGGCGCTGGTGTCCTCTTCTTCCATCTTCACAGGAGAAGGCGCACGCGCCCTATCCTGCTGCAAGCTCTCGTCATCCTCCTCGGAGAGATAGACGAGTTTCTCAACGTCAATGACGGACTTCCTCTTGCCGGTGCGAGTGGGGGCAGCGGTTGCGTCAACGTCCAGGGGATCGCTGGAAGAAGGGAGGAGATCAGAGAGAGAAAAACAGAGAAGCAGAATAGCGAGAGGCAGAAGCTGAGTGTAATTCAAATGGAACAACTTACCCTTTGCGGGTGGGGAGTTGCCTTCTGGCGGTGGTGGTCTTCTTCTTCTTCTCGGTCTTCTTGGGCTTCTTGGCAGTGGGTTCTTGGGCACCGCTGCCCGTCCTTTTCCGTGTAGTGGGAGCGGCCACAGAGATAGGCTGGACATCGATGGGATCCTCGGTCTCATCGTCATCCTCATGCTCGACATCTTCTGCAGAGTAAAAGGGGAAAGGAGATTAAGAAGCAGAAAAGGAATTACGGTTGTGTTGCTCGCGGTCAGAGAGGCGAACTTGGTCACCTTCGTCATCCTCGGACCAGTCCCGAATGGACGCGTCAACTTGATGCTTACCCGGCTGCTCGGCGTGGGGGATGCAGAGGGTGTCCTGGGTATCGTAGGTGGTCTCATCGTCCTCTTCTCTGTCGCTGCTCCAATTGGCCTTGAAGCGCTCTTCATCTTCCTCTGCCTGGCGATCGAGATGCTGAAAAGACAAGCAGATGGCACGAATGAGTTGAGTTCTGAACTAAGGATTTCTACCCGGTGAGGCATGCAAACACAAAGCATATAAGCCTAAGGAGTTCTACTCGGTGAGGCATGCAAACACAAAGCATATAAGCCTAAGGATTTCTACCCGGTGAGGCATGCAAACACAAAGCATATAAGCCTAAGGAGTTCTACCCGGTGAAGCATGCAAACACAAAGCATATAAGGCTAAGGAATTCTACCCGGAAAGACATGCAAACACAAAGCATATTCGTTTCAATTTTTCTACTCGACAGGGCATGCAAACACAAAGCATATGAAGCCTACCAGAGTATCTAGGACGCTCTACTCGGTATCAGAGTGCAGAGACAGAGCATAAAGGACTAACCTGTTCAATTGGCTTGGCGCGGCTATACGACACGAAGCCGTACTGCCAAGTGTCGGAGAGGGACGTCTGCGCGATGGATCTCGCCCAGATGGAGACGTCTGCAGTGCTCAACTCGAAAGTGGTGGTCCTCGTGCAGTCCCGGGGCCCTCCCATGTAGCACATTTTGTGGGAGCGGCGCTGAAGCGGGAGCACCCGGCGCGAGATCCAGCACGCGAGGGGATCGTCGCGGCGGAATCCCTCTTCCTTCAACTCGGCGAGGCGCGACTCGAGTTGAACAAGGTCTTCGATCTTGTTCTTCGGGTTGTAGCCCCAGTTCTGCTGGGTCGGCCTCGCATTCTTCCACCTAGGGAGCCTTATCCGGTCTTGGATTGGCTTCCCATCTTCGGTGGGGACGTTCTTGACGTAGAGGAAGGAGCGCTGCCACTTGCGCACCGTCTCCAACCCCTTGACGTGCGGGTGGCTACCCGTGGAGCGCTGGAGCATCATGGCGCTCCCCGTCATCGTCATTGCGCGAGCGCTCTCTGTGTTCCCCGGGTTGGGGATGCTCTGCTTCCGGAAGAAGAAGTAGCACGCCCAACTATGAATAGTTGGGTACACGCCGAGGAACACCTCGCAGACCACGGCGTGGAAGGCGAGCATCACCATGGCGTTGGGGGGGAGATGGTGTGGCTGCAACCCGAAGTTGTTAAGGAACTCCTTGAAGAAGTCGGAGACGGGGAGGTCGAATCCGCGCTTGAAGTGCGCGAGGAAGACGACGAACTCGTCCTTCTGCGGCGTGGGGACGATCTCGTTGTCCGGCTGCCTGCACTGCACGCCGGGAGGGACACGGCGGGTATTGACTAGCCATTTGCAGTCCTCCGCCGTGACATCAGAGCCCTCCCACCCGGCGCGGGCGGCAGCGTCATAGCCATGAAAGCGAGGAAATTGGTGGGAGATGTGAATCGAGATCTGGATTTCTATGTTTCTCTCTCCGGCGGCGCGTGGAGCGGCGGTGCAGCAAGCGGTTGCGTGGGCGGAGCGCTCGGTGGCGGCGGAGAAACGAAGAGGCGGGGGATTGAAATGAGCAGGAAAGAGAAGAAGAGGGAATCGAGGGGGTATTTATCTCTCCCTTCGAGTTGCCGTTACCAACGGAGTTAGTGGGATTAATCCTGCAGAGAGATCGTGCGACGTGGGAAGCGAACTGGTTAGAAACGCACACAGCGCGTGTTGCGCACGTAACGGGCGCAGTTAATCCCACGTCGAGATCGTGGGCGATTTACTGCGGTTGAAGTGACATAACGTGCTAGTGGGCCCTGGTCGCAGTTACTGGCGCGTGGCCTGCCGCAGCCCAGGCACCGAGGCGTCGGAGTGACAGGGGTGCGACACGTGCCCCGTTGAGACACGCAGAGGTGGATTCGCACCGATTAAGGCGGGATTGTGTTTCGAGGATTTCGCTAAGTCTTTTTACTCGGCATCAGAGAAGAGAAATGGTGCTACTCGGAGAAGAAGAGATTCGAGCCAAGGATAAGGGCTACCCGGAGGTACTACTCGGTATCTTATAGTTCGAAGACAAGATTTGTTCTTAAGCTGGAAGGGCCCAGTGAACAAGTTCGCAGGACTCTACCAGCTTCGGGGATTAATGTCGGGGGGTTACCCCCGAGTAGGGGTAAGGCAAGTGCTAAAAGCAAGATCAGAAGGGCAGTTTCGACCAAGTTGGCTGGCTACCCGGTACCCGCTACCCGGTGGACAGCTATTCGGTCGTACCTACCAATGGCCAGGAGGAAGAATCAAGGAAGTTGTATTCTTCCGAGCAGAGGAAGTTGTCCGGGTAGAGGAAGTGGATTCCTACTCGGACCAGAAGTCAATGGAGCCGTTCTGACACAGGATCTCGCGTATCCTGCGTCCGTACGGCGTGCGGTTCAACTTACGGGGTGCGTGATTATCCGCACCACGGCGTGGCTACAGTGCGGTAGGCGCTTGTCTAGTCCTGTCACTGACAGAGGGGACAGGACAGGGCTAGGGGCCTACCATATCTCACTAACAAGGGTGGACAGGTCCCATCTCCAAACGGTGCAACGACTTACGGGGCGAGTGTCAGCGGGAACCCGGAGGCGTGCGCGGTTCTGCAAGGCTCCTGTCACATCCCATTGTACTTTACGCTCGTTTTCTATTCGGCTGGGCACCAGTATATAAGGTGCCCTGCCTCCTCCTGTGAGAGGTTCGCTGCATACGTTCGGAACTAGTCGCTGCGCATTCCAGAGAGAACACTAGAGGCAACACACACAGAGAAGAGTGGCTACTCGGTTGTAGGCCTGATTGTACTGTGGCTACTCGGTAATACACATAAAAAGAGAGAGGCAGGAGTCGGGGTGTTACCTCCACACGAGGGCCCTGAACCTGGGTAAGATCTTGGTGTTTGCAGTGTTTGTGATCTACCCCACGCGGCTACTCACCGTGTGATCCCTCCCCGAGCACCTCCAGCGTCCATCGGCCCCAACTTTAGCCATCCCATGGCATCTGCCGTGATACCACCACGACAAAGATCTCTACTGCCTGGAATCCCGATAATCTTGACGATGATGATGAGGATGAGTAAGTGCCGCAGATTCTATCCTTTGTCGTGAATTTTCTTCCTTTCCTTCCGGTTTTTCTT
Source organism: Alopecurus myosuroides (assembly GCA_028641055.1). Lineage (NCBI taxonomy): Eukaryota > Viridiplantae > Streptophyta > Magnoliopsida > Poales > Poaceae > Alopecurus > Alopecurus myosuroides. The sequence goes on along the minus strand of CM054061.1, from coordinate 208,951,255 downwards.
TTCTGATTTTATCTTCTGCAGCAGTCTTGCGACCATCAGCGCGGGCCAGTTTGCTTCCCCGACTCCATCCGTGAAGAGGAAGGAGGCCGCCACGGATCGCACTCCAGCTGCAGACCTCACTCGAAGATCTCCGAGCCCAGCGAAGGCAACCGAAGTTCCAGAGTACAAGATGCCCGGATTTGCGGGTGGACGGCCTGCAGATGCTGGGGCGTCAGCGAGCAAGGAGATCTCGGGTAGCTCGGCGGATCCTTTGTCTACCGCTCAGGGCAAGGTAAAGCCTGTTTTTCTTTCTTGCGACCTGCCTTGCTTGTTTTTCCTTTATCGGGTGCACGGCTGTGCTCCCGATAGGAGTAGCCCCCGAGTCTATGGTCAATTGCTTCCAGTTGGCCATGGGCTCAAGTCGAGATTTTTCTTTTCTGGTCTATTTCTTTATTTTGTTTTTCATCGGGTGCACGTCAGTGCTCCCGATGGGAGTAGCACCCTGAGGCTATACTTGACTATGTACAGTCGTGTATAGGCTCAAGTGATATCTCTCCAACTTTTGCTCGGAATTTTCGCAGGCCCTTCTTGATTCCCTCGCTGCTTTCGGCGTCGAGTTCTTTCGGCCGAGGCAAATTGCGTTTCTCTTCGGGGGAGCGCGACAAGATCGTCTAGGATAGCCTCTCCCTTCAAAGTAAGCTGGCACGCACATTTTTCCTTCACCGTTTCTTCCTGGTTGCGATTGTTTGGTTTAATCGCGTCTTTTGTATTGCAGGTGAGGTTAATCGTTTGAAGTCTGAGAAGACAGAGGCTTCCTCTCGGGGTGAAAACCCTTGAGATGGAGCTAGAGTCCACCCGGAAGGAATTGGAGTCGACACGCAAGCGCTTGACCGACAGTCTCGCCGAAGCCGAGGAAGCCTTAAAGTAGTTGGAGGAGGCGAGCGTGAAGCACGACAATGATTTGGTCGGCGTCCTCCGTCCCTTGGCCCAGAAACTTGCTAGTGAGTCACTATTTAACTTCCTTCGACCGTGGCATGTTCCCTTCTTTTCTGATGTTTGTTTGATCCAATCTACTTTTCACCATCATAGCCTTGAGCTCGAGATCAATCTCTCGACTTGAGCACCCACCATTGTAACCGATCTACTCATAATACAGATCGCAAGAGCAGGAGTAAGGGTTTTACCTCTACGAGGGCCCCGAACCAGGGTAAATCGTGCCCCGCTATTAGCCGACGATTGTCACCAGCGCCTATTCATTCTCTTAATAGAAACCCTACCGGATCATCCGAGGTACTGTGATGGCTAGTAGACTACCTCGAAGTCGAGGAATTCTCTCCTGTAGTTTCTCGGGTCTCCGAGTACCACCTCCAGGTTGATTATTCCAAGTGGTCGGACTGCTTTTCCTGGTACTATCCCGTGGAAGGATGTTTCTGATTCTGCGAGTCCATACAGGTTCTTGTTCATCTTGCGGAGTGTGTCCGTGTATATGATGTTGATTCCGCTGCCACCGTCCATGAACATTTGGGCTAGGTCGTAGTTGCCTATTTGCGCCTGGATGACGAGCGCTGCGTGTCCAGGTCGATACACCCGTGGAGGGTGGTCCTCTTTGCAGAAGGTTATCGACTGCTCTGGCATCTTCAGGTATTCAGTCGCGGATATTGGAGCCTGTACAGACATGTTAACTTGGCGTGTGTTTGTCTTCTGGACTCTCCGGATGGGCAGATCTTCTCTATCATACCCAGGAGCCCCTGTGGGTTCGGGTACCCGTTGGCTCCCTGGTTTGCGGTTGGTGGCGCCGGCAGCGCGTCTAGTGCCACGTTCTGGTGTCCTGGTGGAGGTTGATATCCGTTAGCTCCTCCTGGGAGTTGCGGGTATCCCTGGTTAACGATGACCCTATGCTTCTTCGTGTATGCCTCGTGGATTTCCTGGAACTTTCGGCAGTCCTTGAGGGGATGAGTGACCTTGGTTTTTCCTGTGCGCTTATCTGTGAACAGATGTAGCGAGCAGTATCCGTCAAGGTCTTCCTCGGAGTTTTATCGTCTGGCTTCGGTTTCCAGTCGCGGTTTCCACGGGATCCGCTGTCGCAATTTCTTGTGAACTCCGCTGCCACCAGTTCCAATTGATCGTCATGATCGTAGTGGTTCATCTTCTTCCTTCGGTGGTCGTCGTTGAGATCCTCCTCTGGCACGAGTGAAGATTCTTTTTCATTGCGCAAGGATTCTTCGCTGTTGGCCCATCTGTCGGCTATTGCCATTAGCTCTCCGATAGTTTTGGGCGCAACTCGTCCCAGTTCCTCTCGGAAGGCGGTGCGCCGAGCGCCTTTGGTGAAAGCTTTGACTGCGACCTCTTCCGACATATTTCCCGCCGTGTTCTTGAGTGTGGTCCACTTCTGGATATAATCGTGGCTAGACTTGCCGCTCTTCTGCTTGCAAGCCCGCAGTTTCTCGATAGATGCTGGCCCCTTATATGTCGCCTGGAAGTTCTTCTAGAACTCGCGGCTGAGATCGTCCCAAGATCCGTAGTGTGCGCGCGGTCTTCCTTCGAGCCAGCTACGAGCAGCGCCTACGAGGTGTAGGTTTAGGTACCGCATGGCCGTTGTCTTGTTCCCATGTTGGCATTTTACTACGGTGAGCTAATCTGACAGCCATGACTTGGGCTCTTGCGAGCCGTCGTACTTCGGGACCTCCGTTGTAAGCTTTAATCTCTTGGGCATCGGCGCCTCGCGGATGCTGCGGGTGAAGCACATCGCGCCGCAGGCTTCTTCATCAGAGGAGGCAGACATCGATCGTGCGCGGTTCCTGATAGCTTGGGTCTTGTCGACATTGCTTTGCGCGATGTCTCCGCACACGTCGTATTCAGGACGGTCGCGATTGTCCTCCTGTCGCGGTTCCCTGCTGTTGTGTCGCGATCGGCTTCCGTGGTGCCGTGGGCTGCTGTCGCGTCAGGCTTCCTTTCCTCTAGGCGACGTGCTCCCGGGTCTGCGAGGTGTTTTATCTACCCGAGGGGTTTTTTACGCTTCTGGAGTTTGTCGCGTGCCTGTGGTTCTGGGCGGCGAGTCTTGCGGCTGCCATACCTAGCCCCTCTGGACTTGTCGATGCTAATCTGCGCTGGGGTCTTTTTTCGGGTGGCTGGTTCGCCTGTAAGTACGTGGCGGCTGCCAGGAGTGCTGCGGCGGGGGTCGCCGGGTGTACGTTGCCCTCCTCATCGACGTGCATAAGGGATGTATCGAGGGACTTGCTGTTTCCACTTAGGGATTCGTGGTCCAGGCCAGCAGTCTTCGAGATGTATTTCTTCTTAGGGGGTTGGTTCCCCGTCGATTGTGTCCTAGAGAGTGTTGCGCGGCGCGCACTCGAGGCTTCCGCTGCTCGTTTCCGCTTTTCCGAATCCTTGCGGGCTTCCTGCAGCTATCGGCCAGTTCGCAGTAGGTGGAAGTGGTACGCCATCAGCTCTTCTTGATTGGATGTGGGCGGTAGCGGTTGGCCCCCGTTTACTGCATGTTTTCATGTGAGCCATGCGGCTCGCGAGACTTTGATGCATTCTCGCGCTTCCTTGCTCCCTTCCGTTTTCTCGGGTATCTCACCCGAATCTGCCATGCAGACCTGAGCCAGATATGGCGCGTGGGTCCTAGGTGTAGATTGGCGGTTCCCGCAGAACTTGGGGGGCTCCTCCGCTGCGATCGTGTGGAAGTCGCGTGTGTTGCGGCGGATGGAGCTACCACTGGGCGCTAGGTCGCGACCAGCGCTGTTAGATGGCGACTCGAGGATTGCCGGGCTCGAGATAGACTCGGAGTCTGATTTGCCGAGATCGATCTGTTCGGGGAAGCGCAGGATCCTCGCCTTGTTGGCGTGGAAGTGGAAGCTGCCGAACGTCAGGCTGATGCTCTTCTCGAGTCCGCTGAATGCCGGGCACGATTCCGGCGAGTGGGGCGCGTAGATGAGCGACCCGAAGCGGATCGGCTCCGCTGGAGTCGATGTTCCAGGGGCTCCAGATGAAGGTTGGCGATGACGAGGTCGAAGATACCGTGGATCCAGCGCGTGTCGTTCCCATACGGCACCAATTGTCGATTAGTCGTCTCGACAAGTCCCTCAGATGATCCGGTAGGGTTTTGATTAAGAGAACAAATAGGCGCTGGTGACAATCGTCGGCTAACAGGGGCACGATTTACCTAGGTTTGGGGCCCTCGTAGAGGTAAAACCCTTACACCTGCTCTTGCGATCTGTATTATGAGTAGATCGATTACAATTGTGGGTGCTCAAGTCGAGAGATTGATCTCGAGCTCAAGGCTATGGTGGTGAAAAGTAGATTGGACCCCCTCCCTCGATGGTTCTCCTAGCCTTTATAGGTGGCTAGGTCTCAAACCGTGTCCGAGGGGGTTACAAGCCCTAGTTCTAGGTCGGTAGGAGCTTTCCTTCTTGACCCCCAACTCTTGCGGGTGGGCTTCAGTTGGGCCTTCTAGAACAGCGGGATAGTAGGTCTTGGGCTTTGGACCGGGTAGGCTCACCCGATAGGTCCAGGAATCATCCCCACGTCACTTTGCCCACTCTCTCTCCTAGCCATTAATCAAAGCTTCAACCTCCTAGATATCCCTCTCCAACCATCCAATCACTCCATAACTTTGTGGAGAGCTAGAGGAGACCTAGATCCGTGATTCCACCAAAGGAATTGAAAATCCATCCACCACATCCTAGTAGATCTCGAATCCTACTTGAGGCCTAGAAACCTTAGTAGATCTTGTGCTTGTAGCTTCCACCTTGTTGCAAAGAAGCTTCGGATTGTTTGAGAGCCTCTATCCATCTTGTGGAGTGTCCTCAACCTCGTGTAAAGGTTTGGTCAACGCCTTCAAGTCGACCTCATAGTGGAAACAAGAATCTCCCTCACCGGAGAAGCTCAAGGAGAATAAGGTGTGCACAACCGTGCTCTTGAGGAGTGCCTAGGTGGCTCCCCACCTCTCTAACGTAGACGTACTTCTCTTGAGAAAGAACTAAGAGAAACATATCCTTGTCTCCATGTTTACACTTGTGGTTTATCTTGTTACCTTTCGTTTTACTTTCGTTGCGTACCTTATCTTATATCACATAGGTTGCTCACCTAGTTGCACATCTAGAGAACCTTGTCTTATCTTGTTTAGCCATAACTAAAAGGAAAATAATAAAAAAATGGTAGTCAACCTATTCACCCCCCCTCTAGTTGACCATAGTGCACTTTTAGTAACTTATGTATCTCTCCTCTCTTTGCGATTCACTAATCAGCACCGTATGAGCTGCTGAACACGATTATTGTCATCTATGTAATATCTTCATGGTGGATCTTTTTATGAATTAATATATGTTTGAGATTGCAATAGTTTTATTTCAGTTATGAAAGTAGATGCATATTATGTACCCCGTTCTTGTTCACTTGTTTTCATCGGACTTGTGTATGAAAGCGTGTGAGGGGGAACGTGTGCATTAGATGGAGTAACGGGGGGTGGCTAGTGCGGTGAAAGTGACAGAAGTTCCACGATCCACTTGGGTACTTTACCTTACTTTGTTGCATCACTAGGGATAAAGAAAAATATCTTGCTACCGGAGATGTGGGGGTGACCTTGCTACTTCTCCATGACTAGATCTAGCATGTTCTTATTTTAACTTCATGTCATAGAACTTAATGATATACTCTGATTTATCTTAATACTAGGATGACTCGATTTAATTCCCACCTTAGTGGAGTATAAGAGAGACTAATAAACAAAATATATCTATGTTAGGACGTGATGCCCATATAATTAGCAACTTGTCATCAAACATTTTTGTTGCAATCTAATATGTCAATTCTAGTGTTCCATTATGTACCACTTTATTAAAGAGAGAGTGTATTTGTCAAACCATGAACCCCGTCCATTTTTAATCATAATAAACACCTTTCCAACAACTTTTAAGCATTTTCCTTTTTTGCCATTTAAAAATCCGAAAATACAATAACACTTTTACATCTTGCATTCACAATACAAAACCCAAAAATATCATCCATCATTGTTTTCACCATCCTTGCATATTTATCATCATTGCATATTTATTTATTGTTTTGCATTTATTATCTTTTCATATCATACTCACACCTTGTGCTTGACAACCACTTGGTGAGGTTGAGGGCATAAATAAATTTACTTTGTTTTGTAGGTTTTCAAGAGAAGGATAAGAAGATACATCTTTCACTACCGGTTCCCCGAGAGTTCGATATAAACCCTCGAGTGATCCCTCGTGCGGAAAACAGTCTTTCCTATACTATACACTCTGCACTTAGAGTCTCAACCTAACCCATATTCTTTTGACGCATGTAACTACGTCATCAGGTATCAATTGCAAACTTGGGAAACCACATGTGCATCTATCTCAGTGTGTACTGCATGTCTTCTTGCACTTCTATGCTTCACTGGATCGGCAATTGCTTGAGTAATGACACATGTGTCATCAGTAACTAGAACATGTTCACCATCACTATCAGCTTCAGCAATCATCACATCAGATTGATCATCATTTAAGTGTACAATTTCATCCCCAAAATCACTGCAGCAGCTGCTGTCCTCAGTGTCCTCCTCCCCATGATACTCAACATAAACATCTGCCACTCCTCCAACACAAACATAGTCACCCATCTAAACACATCGAGTGTCATCATTCAGAAATATCAAACCATCTGGCAATTCTTTCCTAATAATGTGAAAATATATTTTCATTGATTCCTTTAGCTGCAGATGATACTTCAAATACCCTTTCACCTCCTGCAATGACACCTTGTCCCTTTCTATCTCTGAAAATTCCTCATCACCTCCAATATACTCCAAGACCAATGCAGATGAACTCGCCTCCCAGATGAAATCTAACAGACATAATCTCGGTCGGGTCCATGGTTGAACTGAAAATAAACAGAAAAATATCACTACTCTGCGCTATTCCTACCATATAAACACAAAAGTCGAGTCCAAATTACCAAAAACCCTTCTTTTCAGTCACCCCAAATTGTAACCTTTCCCCTCTAAAAACCCTAACCCTACTGCTACGGACAGAGGTCTAGCGATGGTGCCACCAGAGGAGAATGTCGGGGACATACCTTAGCCCGTTGCTCGGTATCGCTCCACTTTCCGATCGTCGCCGTTGCGGTCGATCATCCGGCTATCGCCATTGCCGTCGTGGGAGCAGATAGAAGGAATACATGAGGACGCCTCCTCGACTACTGCGGTGGATGTGCTCTTCCTCCACTACTACGGTTTATAGAAGAGAGTACATGGGCTCTCCGACTGGGCTGGCCCAGCTTCTAGCCTTCTACGCGACGAAGCAACAATCCATTTCCCTCCGTCTCGAAAAAAACCCAGAGCAATCCTAGCCACGTGGACAATCCTATTTGGGAACAGCTCCCGGGTTCAATTTAGACCGGGACCAGAGAGGTCTTTTTTTAATTTAAAATGCTATACTGAGTCAGCAAACCGTCTCATTAAAAACCTTTGAGTCCCCTTCTGTACGATCAAAGAGTTAGAGTGCTCATTTAAGGGATTTGGAGTTGGGGGTTCGTTTTGGACTTTTTCCAAAGAAAAGAAACAAAAACTGCTATACACTAGTAAAAGAAAAGAAAAAAATGTTCGGAATCAATTCGGGTCACCTCGAGCGAAAAGAAACGAAAAAACTGAAGCTAGCACGTAACGTACGTATGTCAGCATGACGTACGCGTGTGTTGGTGATTAGTGCATCGATCGTCTTCGTCTTCCGTCCCGTGTAAGGACACGCACGCCACCATCTCCGGCTTTCCTTCCAACTATCTCCTCCTCATCTCCCGCCCAAACCCTAGATAACCCCTCCCAAAAATGGCGGAGCCGTCCACCGCCGACGCCCCGCCGCCGCCACCGCCCGCGGACGATGCTCCGACGCCGATCGACCGCGACGTGTGGCTCGCATGCGCGACCCCGCTGTCCCGCATCCCCGCCGTGGGCTCCCAGGTCTACTACTTCCGCCACGGACACTCCGAGCAGTGCCCCGTGCCCCCGCCCGCTTCCCAACTCCCCGACATCTTCCCCTGCACGGTCGCCGCCGTCCGCCTCTTCGCCGACCCGAAGACCCACGAGCCCTACGCCATCGTCTCCCTCGTCCCCGGGCCCCACCGCGACCCCGCCGACGCTGCCCCCTGCCTCGACCCCGCCGACGTTGCCCCCCACCAGGACCACGCGCAGCGCGGGTTCTGTTACTACGCAAAGCAGCTCACGCAGAGCGACGCCAACAACGGCGGCGGCTTCTCCGTGCCCAGGTCCTGCGCCGACATCGTCTTCCCGCCGCTCGACTTCGCGGCCGACCCGCCCGTGCAGACGCTCCGGATGCGGGACCTGCTCGGCGCGCCCTGGAATTTCCGCCACATCTACCGCGGCACGCCGCGCCGCCACCTCCTCACCACCGGCTGGAGCAAGTTCGTCAACGCCAAGCTGCTCGTCGCGGGCGACGCCGTCGTCTTCATGCGCCGCCCCGACGGGGACCTGCTCGCTGGTGTGCGCCGCGCGCCCAGGTACCCCGCCGCCTGCCAGAGCGCCGTGGCTGACCAGCGCGGGCGGCCCCACAACACGCGGGCGCGGGTGCCGCCACAGGAGGTGAGCGACGCTACGCGGCTGGCGGCGGAGGGGATTCCCTTCACCGTCACGTACTACCCGCGACAGGGAGCCGGGGAGTTTGTCGTGCCGAGGAAGGACGTGGAGGACGCGATGGTCGCCAATTGGCAGCCCGGGTTGCAGGTGCGCATGAGGTTCCTTGACGCCGAGGAGCGCCGCTCCGAATGGATCAACGGCGTCATCAAGACCGTCGACCGGGGCATCTGGCGCATGCTTGAGGTCCGTATATGATCCGTTGAATCGTTGCGCTAATTAATTGTTGAAGCCGCAATCCTGATAGATGTCTGCTTGGTTCAGTATATGTTGCCAATTTGCTACCATGTTTGGTTCAGGTGTTTTGCTAGGTTATGCATGAATGTATGAGGAGTGGCAATCAATCTTGTTCTTGCAAATAATTACTAAGAACTATGTTTAGCCACTTGTACTTTAGGCTTAATTAGATTTGCTGCATGCATAGCATACGGTTGCTACCACATGTCTGTTGCCAATAGGACTGGCCTGTTTCTGGTGTCAAGACATCCAAATGTACAGCTATTATTTGCCTGACCCACCTCATGCATGCTTGTGGCAATTCTGATTTGGAATTAGCACTGCACTTTTGCCTTTTGCTGAATTTAGTTTATTAGTTCATACATTTACTTTTATTAATACAATAAGTCATGCCATGTAATGAAATCGGTAGCCAGTCCTTTTGTTCGATCCTGAAAAATGCAGAGCTTACTTCAGTTAGCAGAGTATATGTCATTCGGAACTTCTGTGCTACGACAGTTTTGTGCCCGATGTCTGTCCGACGAGTAATCCGGTGGTTTGCTATACTTTTGTCACACGTGTGGATGCTTGGATGGTTTGCATCGTACACGAATTGTCCGTATGTCATTCACTCTTCACAGTCATGAATGCCCAAGTTAGAGTTGTCTTGTTTCATATGACTGAACCTTTGGTCCCGACATCTCAAGACAAGTGTTCCATGTTTTCTATTCCATCAGTTCCTTGATTGTCACTAAACCTATTGATCTTATCTCCTTTTCTTGTTTTTAATATCATTACTGGCTTCCAGGATTATTTGCTTACCTGTTTGGTGTTGTTCTGGTTGTGTCAGACCCAATTGTGTGTGTGTGATCTCTAATTTCTTAAGAACTGGAAGAACAATAGGAAAGTGTATTTTACTGTAGCCACTTTAGGATATATATATTGCAGATACATGTTTTACGTTTGAGTCACAGGCTTCACAGCTCATGATTCGCATAATAGTTACAGCCAGCAACAGATAGGCTTATATAAAAGGACAGCGGCAAAGGTAGAAACACTACAGTTAGTTACAAATGACGGTAAGCAGTGAAATAGCTAGGAGAGTTTCGATAAAAAAGTAGCTTGGAGAGTGAAATGAGCCATTGATCTTGAGCTTTCATCTCCGGGTCTGTTAACTGAACCTGTCGCTTAACAGTCTGAACTTGACATTTGGGTCTGACAGTTTGTCTTACCATTTCATCGCCTATTTTTCATCTGACTTTACTGCTTGATGCATTTGCAGATAGACTGGGGTGAATCTTCGCCGGCGCCATCAAGAAACACACATGTTAATGCTTGGCAAGTTGAACTCGTAGGGATCCCTCCCATCCTGAAGAAGCTCAAGTTTACTGAGACAATTGTCGCACCTCTGGGTTCACCTATTCCTGCTGGCATGCAGGGAGCCAGGCATATTGGCCTCACCGATCAGTTGCCCTCTTCATCTACTACAGTGTTCACAACTCAGCTGTTGTTCCCACAGGATCGTCAGGTTCCGCCGAGTTCCAGTGGCGGCTCTTCTGAGGTTGTGAATCCTGAAGAAATAGGTGGATCTCCACCCAATAACCCAGTGAACATGCATCCTTCTGAATCGCCTGAAGAAGTGAGGAGCATACAGCTGTTTGGCACCACGATCACATCACTTGTGCAGAGTGCCACCAATGGTTCTTCTGAAGAAGTGAACCAAGTTCCTGATGCTGCTGTGGTCGATGGAACTGCTAATGAAGATGCTTCTTCCACAAAACCATTTGACCTCCATCTTGGTACAGATGATGGCCCCAGCCAGAATGATTCTAGGGAAGAAGCCTGAAGTGGCACATACACACTATACTGGAAGGTACTGACTCATTAATATTCCTTCTTTCTCCTGCAATGATAATGCAGAAATGGATTTCATATGACCACTCTGACCTAATTGTGAAAGGCGATGTAGTGATGATGCCTATCGGACCATCCAGAACAGACTTTTGACGATGAACGTTGTCTACAGCTTAATTAGCAAAAAATGAGCATTCATTCTCGATGAACGACATGTTCGTCTTAATTCATGAAACAATAAGCATGCATTCTCGATGAATGATGCCCCTCTTAGTTAACGAAATACTTAGAGTGCATCCACCTATTTGTTTATTTTTGTCAATGTAGTGATAGGTACTTTTGTCAGTCCATACAACTCTTTGACTGGCATGCTGTGTACCTGTTATGTAACCATGTTTCAGCAGAACTATCATCCATATTTCGAAGGATACATAATCTGGCCTATCCATAGAGGCAACACTTGTAGTTGAAACTAGTCCCGCTTATAGCGGTGGGAAATCGTCAAATCGGTAGAAGACTGACGTGGATCTAGGAGCATAAGCATCAAAACAAAATTAGATACTCATAGTCACAGGTTGCATAATTGCGTAAAAACTCCAAATAAGATGACAATTATTTGAGCTTGTAGAATTTGTAATTTATTGTTAATGTCCATTTAACAAGTTTCACTTTGTTTCTGCTAGATTATTTAGCCATTAATTATTATGTTCCTGTAGTGAAATCAAGTTGGGTGTGGCTGCTATTCTGCGTTATACTAGACAAGATTCTGACACTTCGACTTCAAGGGATACCTGTGGCTGGTTGCAACTTGCAAGCTGACACGACAAGTTAAAGTTCGATGGTGCACGCGCATGTTCGGTGCTGCACGACTATAGGCTGAATGTTTTTTTCTTTCACTTTTTGTAATATTTTGGCTGAGTGCATCCTCTCATGCATCTGAACAAAAAACATATACACCATGTTATCCCCTTGGGTTCCCAGTCTTGTTGAGTTCTGATGGTTCATTCTTCCTTTGAATTTAAATGTTGTTTTGTTTCACCTTATCGGTTGAAACTCGCTGTTGATGTTTTCCAAATGTGTCGGTCTGTTTAAGGTTCCCTCTTTCATTATTGATAATTCTAGAATCAGTGCCTGCTTTTCATTGAAAGGCAGTCAAAATGTCTTTTGTTTTAGGTGGTTTACATGTTGTCTAGATTCGTATAAAATGAGTGGAGATATACACTAAAACATGTCTAGATACACATGTGTATATGTGAAAGTGGAAAATATCTTAAACATCTTATATTGTGGAACGGAAGGAGTAGTTTTTTCTTTTCAGTTGAAAGGAGATTCCATCTTTTTCAAAACATAAGATGTTTTAGCTTTTTGCTGAGTCGCATGTATCTAGAATTTTCCAGTGTGTAGATTTACTCATTTTGGCATATGTGAATGTGAAAAATGTCTTAAACATCTTATATTGTGGAACGGAAGGAGTAGTTTTTTTCTTTTCAGTTGAAAGGGGATTCCATCTTTTTCAAAACATAAGATGTTTTAGCTTTTTGCTGAGTCGCATGTATCTAGACTTTTCTGGTGTGTAGATTTACTCATTTTGGCCGGTAAAATATTTAAAACATTTTACTTCCTCTGTATCAAAATATAAGATGTTTTAGCATTTTCTAGACAAAATGTATCTAGACATGTCTTAGTGCATAGATTCATGTGCATCTTGCATAAAAACATGTCTAGATACGTGTTGTCTAGTAAACGGTAAAATATATTACATTTCGATGCGGAGAGAGTATAATTTAGACGAAGGGGCTATATATGATCTTTTCGACTTTGTCAAAGTGCTCCTCTCAAGAGGAGATGAAAAAAACCACCTTACTGACATTTGAGGGGTGACTCTGATTAGATTACCGGCCGACTTGTATAGCGCGGATTTTATTATTTGCCACACTTTTCTTTTCACTTTTATAATTTGCCACACCATGTGTCATTGACATGTGGTGATCAGTGTGACAAATTATAAATGATTTGAGAAAAGTGTGGCAAATTATAAATTATTCTGCTAAGGGCCCCGCTTGTTTCACTGGAATATAAGGTTTGGTTCATTGGAATATAAGTGTAAAATTTTACGGATGTCTCTAGATCTCTTGAAAATCTGAAATTTATATGACGTTTCAAGCGGGGCCTAATTTATCGATCCATCTGCGAATATGGCTCGTTAGTCCAATCAGTCACAACAAGAAAACAAATTTTTTAGCATTCCTAAATCGAAATAGACTCGATAAAGTTAGACAAAATAAGAATTCCTAAATAGAAATAGACTCGATAAAGTTAGATGACTGAGTGTTCTCAGTTCAGTTCAAAATCGTTTTTGGGAGGCAACTCATTTATCTTGTATCTTCTATCTTTGTGTCCTTTCTAGACATGTCCAACAAAGACTATTCTAAGAGTCTTATCTATTGAACCGTCACATGGTGCACATAGAAATAAACTCTATACCAAGTTGCCTAAGTAAAGTAGATTATATGAGGCCGTGTTTACTCTAGACGTATTTCCACCGCTGTAAAATTTGGGAATGGGAAAGGATTTGGCGAATCCCTCCCTTTCACCCAATCTCTTCATTTCCTCTCTAATCCCAATCATCGATGACTACTTAGATTCGTGGGGATAGGAGGGGACTGTGGTGTATTGGTTACACAACAACCAACACTCTCTCTTCCCCCCGAGGTTACGCAAGGCTCCCCTCGCGCCTGAGATAGACATAATGCCTAACGGTTTGGCAGGAGATTTCCGGGGATGGCCGGGTAGGAACCCGGAGAATAAGAAAGCTTGGGGGGTGCACCTATTTGTATCTATTTAGTGATCAGTCCGCTAGTTTCTTTGATCTCACTCGGTGTTCCTTTTCCATTTGCTTCCAATAGTTTGACCTATCTAGAAAAATTGTCGGCTATTGATGTCTACGCACGCTTCTATTCTTGTAGGCAGTGTTGGGCCTTCAAGTGCGGAGATTTGTAGAAAAGCAGCAAGTTTCCTTAAGTGGATCACCCAAGGTTTATCGAACTCAGCGAGATAGAGGTCAAAGATATCCCTCTCAAGCAACCCTACAATTAAGATACACGAAGTCTCTTGTGTCCCCAACACACCTAATACAATTGTCAGTTGTATAGGTGCACTAATACGACGAAGAGATAGTGAAATACAAGTAATATAGATGATTATAAGTGGTAATTGCAATCTGAAATAAAAATGGCAGCAAGTAAACATGTAGCAGAGCTAATTGTAAATGGTGTTTAAATGCTTAGAAAAATGCCTAGGGATCATAATTTCACTAGTGGACACTCTCAACAATGATATAATAATTGAATACATAAATATCCTCTCTTCACTATGCTACTCTGAACCACTCTCGGTTGGATAACGAATACCAATTCACCGCGTAGGGCTGCAAAAGCACACCTTAAAGTCGCATTCCCCCATCTAGGTAACCCCACACTGTCACCTTGAGCGCCTAGATGGTTCCAGACAAACACCACAATTTCATAGAGATGTCCAACACAAATTATAAATCATAATAAGCCACACACGATGCGCACACTGTCACCTTCACACCATGGGACAAAGGTGTCTCTGGAGGTCACATTAATAAAACCACTTGAGTAGCATAATAGATGAAGAGTAACATCTAATTATTCAGCTAGATTACAAAGCTCATGATCACATAAAGATCACACCAATGGGAGAGAGAGAGATAAACCACATAGCTACCGATAGAGCCCTCAGCCTCGGGGGAGAACTACTCCCTCCTCATCATGGGGGTCAGCAACGGAGATGAAGATGGCGGTGAAGTCGATGGAGATGGCTCCGGAGGCAATTCCCCGTCCTGGCAGGGTGCCGGAACTGAGATTTATGTCCCTCGAAAGTTTTCTTTGATGACAGCAGAGCTACGAAAACTTTTCGTGGATGGAGGCTGATTGATTTAGGGTTTTTGCGTCGGGGGCAATATATAGGCGAAAGGCGATGTCGGTGGGCGCCTGAGGGGCCCACACCATGTGGTGGCGCGACCAGGGGGAGCGCCACCCTATGGTGTGACCACGTCGGTGCCCTCCTCCGTCTCTGCTTTGGACTCCGTTGACGTCAGAAAAAATAGGAGGTTGGGTCCTTGTTTCGTCCGATCCCGAGAATATTTCCTTAAGTAATTATCTGGAATAGACAAACAGCAGAAAACATGAATTGGCACTATGGCATCTTGTTAATAGGTTAGTGTATGAAAACATCCGGAAAATAAAGGAAAACATGTGGAAAACATAAATGCATTGGATAGAAAACAAGCATGGATCATCGAAAATTATAGATACGTTTGAGACGTATCAAGCATCCCTAAGCTTAACTCCTGCTCGTCCTCGAGTAGGTAAGTGATAACAAGATAATTTTTGAGGTGACATGCAGCCAACACAATCTTGATCAACATTATAGTAAAAGAATTGCGAGATGAGATCAAAAGTACTCTAAACATAGGCATGATAGATATAATTCCAACAATGTAACTTAGCAACTATGTTGCAACATGAAAAAAACACAAATAAAAGATCATGGATAATAATGCATTGAAAGTTATATGTTTGTTTCGAGCATAGAGAAAACATAGCAAAGTGGTATTCAGCTTGTCCTTCATGGAGTTGCAAAACATAAATTTCAGGACGCCTTAAAAGTTCAAGTGGTGACTAGATCCAATAATTTGAGAACAAGTAATAACATAATCATGAACCAATCAATAATAAATTTTGGGACTGATGCACATTATACTCAGAATGACAACTATGCTCTCTTAGTTGGTGCATAAAGTTAGAAGATTAAGACTCGGCATAAAAGTAAAAGAAAGGCCCTTCGCAGAGGGAAGCATGGATTACTCATGTGCTAGAGCTTTTTATTTGATAAAATAGAGATACCGAAAACAATTTTGAGAGAGGTGTGTGTCTATGTCAACGAATGGTAATGAAAAACTTATCATAACTCATGTCAAGCAAGGTTTTACGACTTTTGAGAGATGTTTTTGTTGTTTATTAGTTTGGCACTCCCCCCCCCCCCACCACCACCATTCTTTTCACAAACCAGGGCTAGCCGTATCCACGGGTACCCACCAACTTTCATCAAACCATGGGGAAGTGCCTTTTTGTGATTATTTGGCACCAGCCCTCTGCAAATTTAAATGAGCACATATTCCATACTCATTGGGTGAAAGACGGAGAAGACCTTTGATTGACATAAGACACAATAAATGTTAAACTAATTCCCCATGAGCTAAAACAAGAACACAAAATAGGTATAATTTTTATGTTTTAAAGGTAGCACACGAGCAATTTACTTGGAGTGGAGGTTAAATACCACATATAGGTAGATATGGTGGACACATTTGGCAAACTTTAAGTTTTTTCAGGGTTAGATGCACGAGTAGAGCTCATACTCAGTACAGGTGAAGGCTATCAAGAGACTGGAAGCGACAAACTAAGAGAGCAATAATGGCCATAATCATGCATAGCGACAAAACATTATTAATCAAAGCATAAATGATATCACAAGTCAAAAATTAAATGATCATAGAGTCTAGAGGTGACTGGTTTGTAGTCATAACATGGTGTGAGCATGCGCCACGTCAACTCAAGTAAAGCATTCAAAGGAGAGTACCACAATATTATGCTTTGATATGATAAAAACAACTCATGATTTATTTCAATGACACATTAAGCACTCTCAGATATTTGACACAAGTCATGCTGCATCAATAACTACTAATCATAGAATTAAAATAATATCTAACATGACATGATAAAGTCTAATCCACAGTCTAAACTAGCTTTCCATTGCACCACTATAAGTACGAAATATTTTACTCTTCTCCAACACCAATTAACTTGTTTGAAACAACTCTCATATATAATAATAGTCAAATAACAGAGAGATAATCATATATAACTGAAGCAAACCAACAAGATCTAAACAAAATACGAGTGGAAAACAAGAGCTAAACGCAGCACTAGTAAAAAGTGAACACTCACGGAACAACAAGAGTGAAAACTAGAGTGTTCTAAGCAATGAAAACAGAGTGTGTCTCTCTCCAAACAAAATATGCTAGGATCCAACTATGTACTACGGCAAATAAAACAAAACAAACTGAAAGCAAAAATAATCGACGCTCCAAGAATAACACATAATATATGAAGCAGTAAAAGTATAGTGTCTTCAAAGAGGACCTGATATTTTTGTTGATGAAGAATGGGATGCCTTGGGCATCCCCAAGCTTTGATGCTTGTACTTCTTGGATATTTCTTGGGGTTACATGGGCATCCCCAATCTTGAGATTTTTTCCATCTGTCATCTGATCATATCATTCTTCTCTCCCTACACTCGAAAACTTCCTCCATACAAAACTTCTCACAATTTTCATTAGCATAGTTAGTGTAATCAAAATAATAAATCCACTTTGGTTCAGTTTCAACACATGTATAACACCCATTAAAACATTATCTATTGTCAAAACTTCTCTTAAAGCTCTTCCGTTCAAAAGAACACCAAATGAAAAGATTAAGAGGCAAATGCAAATATTGGCAGAAATCTGACAAAACAGAACAACAGGTAAAGATAGAATTTTAAAAAATCTGATGTTTATCAAATAAAAAAGTGAAAAACTAATGAAAGTTAGATAATAACCCGGGGAATGTGAACAAAAAATTTCGAATCAATTCAACATTCTGGCTGAGAAAATTAACGTTTTTGGTGGCATCATAGAATCTGTATGAGGACAGCAACTTCCCCAAATCTTACTTCCTCCCTATTAGAGGCTACTCTTGGAACAAAAAGGAAATAAAAAGGATAAGTATAGGTTTCTCCAGAGTTAACAACTTCCAAGACTAAAAAATAAAAGAAAATTTTCAGAAATAAAACATTGGGTTGTCTCCCATAAGCGCTTTTCTTTAAAGCCTTTTAGCTAGGCATAAGGATTTTTGAAGATGCTCACATAAGAATAAGAATTGAAGAACAATAATAGAGAATCAAGAAGAAAATACAAAACACTTTTAAGTCTAACCCACTTCTTATAACAAATAATCTTGTAAAGAAACAAGTCATGAAAGCACAAAGCAACAAGCATAGGAAAGCAAAACGAGTGCAACTTCAATATTTTCAACATAAAGAGGGGAAACTTAATATTGTTGAGATGTATAAAACTATGTTTCCTCTCTCATAATAACTTTTCAGTAGCATCATGAATAAAATCAACAATATAACTATCATGCAAAACATTCTTATCATGAGCCACATGCATAAAATAATTAATACTCTCCACATAAGCATAATCATTATTATTAATAACAATGGGGGTATGATCATGATGTATACGCACGCTTCTATTCTTGTAGACAGTGTTGGGCCTCCAAGTGCAGAGGTTTGTAGAACAGCAGCAAGTTTCCCTTAAGTGGATCATCCAAGGTTTATCGAACTCAGGGAGGTAGAGGTCAAAGATATCCCTCTCAAGCAACCCTGCAATTACAATACAAGAAGTCTCTTCTGTCCCCAACACACATAATACAATTGTCAGTTGTATAGGTGCACTAGTTCGGAGAAGAGATAGTGAAATACAAAAGATATGAATTATTATAAGTGATAATAGCAATCTGAAATAAAAATGGCAGCAAGCAAACATGTAGCAGAACTCATTGTAAATGGTGTTTCAATTCTTAGAAATAATGCCTAGGGATCATACTTTCACAATTGAACACTCTCAATGATAATAACATAATTGAATGCATAAATATCATCTCTTCACTATTGAACGGATAGTATGGGCACCTAGAGGGGGGGTGAATAGATGCTACGACCAATTTTAAATTTTCATCAAATTTACGCTTGACATAAAGGTAAATTCTCTATATAATGCAACTAAGGTGAATTTACCTATATGACAAGAACAATGATAAAAACAATACAAGCACAAGTAAAGGAGTGGGGACAAGATAACTGTTATCGGAAGCATGCGGAGACACGATGTATTCCCGAGTTCCTCCTTGTGAAGGGAGTACGTCTCGCTGGAGGGCGTGAGTTTCGCCACGAAGGCCTACTCAACACCACAAAGGCCTCACCCTATTCTCCGATGAACAACGCCACAAAGTCCTAGTCCACCTTCCACTATTGATCCCATTTGAGGTGGGAATCGAATCCTTTGCAAACTAGCTTGGCGCACACACCCACAACCAAATTGGGGGCTCCCAACACCAAGAATCACCAAGTGTAACAAGAGGTCTAGGTTCTCCACAAATGGAAACCCTAGACTCAAATATCTCAAGTGAATGAGGGGGAAATGAAGAACGGCTCGGTGAAGATGTAGATCGGGTCCTTCTCCTTCAATCCTCCAAATATCAACAAGTTTGAGTGGAGAGATTGGGAGTAATTGGGAATTTGGTGAGCTCAATAAATGGCCTTCAATGCAATGGATGAACTTGTGCTGAAGGTAGGAGAAGGGGGTATTTATACCCCCTCCCAAAATAGAGCCGTCTGAGCAGGAAAATGGAACCGGAAATTCCTGTTGGCTTCTATTCTTCAGATCTGATCTTCGACTGGGTTGACTTCTACCGGAAATTCCGGTTGAGCGAATAATCCGATTTGAAATATCCGGCTAACTTCTGTCCGAACAGGCTCCTAAACCGTAAATTCCGGTTGATATGGAAATTTCTAGTTGGAAATTTCTGGATCACTTCTGCGTCTTCAACTTCCAGTCCTTAGCCATTTTGAGCACAAACTTCCACAACCTGAAATTCTTGTTGTTCCAGAAATTTCCGGCAGGAAATTTTCGGCTAGTTTCTGTCTGAAAACTAGGATGGGATCTTACTAACCGGAAATTCTGGTTTCCCTGGAACTTTCCGGTTAGAAATATTTGGCTCCTCACTGTCCCAAATTTCCCTGATCTAACTTCTGGTGTTCGATGTATATGATCAATATAACACATGCACACTTAACGTCTTGATAAATAACGTTCTTAGTATTGTTAACTAACACACCGAACATCAGGAAAACAAAATGCACTTTTAATCTCCCCATTTTTGGTGTTAGATGACAATACTAAGATTTGCAAATAAAACTAGAAAAGTTCATGTTTGAAAACAATATGGAAATTTCTCCCCCTACACATATGCATATCTTCTGTTTGCTTTATATGAAAAATACAATATCTACGGGAAGAGTAATTTCCAACAAGTAATACAAACATGATAAAAGAGACAAAACAACAATATGTTGAGGAAGATGAATGAAATACCTTGTGCGTAGAGATAATAGTAAGATCATACCGAAGCACAATAATAGATAATCCTCAACATAGAGCATAGATAACCATAGATAACCAAGTCTCACAACACACAGTTCAAACGAGAGAAATAGAAAATAATTCACGAAACAACTAAATGGGCACAAGCTCTCAAAGAATAGTAAAACAAACATGCTTGTACCCGAACCCATGCAAATCCCGTACGCCTAAGACTACTTCTCCACCTTTGGCATCAAGAAACCAAAAAAGGATATGTAGTGGTGCTAACGTCCCATAGACCGGCTAAGCATCGGAGTGCTCAGAGGACTCTCCAGCGGACGTCTCGGCGTCCCTATCCTGGTCTTCATCCACATCCTCATCCTCATCATACTCATCATCCTCATGATCAACTGGAGCACTGGACGAGGCAGCAGTGACACGGAGAGCCTCCTCAATCTGGTCCCATGGGGTACAGTCTCTAGCAGCCAACTATAAGAATCTGGAACCAGAGCTGCATGAATATCACCAGTCGCACCGCTCACGTGATGGAGAATCTGCTGCTGAGTGCTGGACATAGCAATGTCACTGCGGTAGGCCTGATACTGCTCCTTGTGGATGTCCACCTTCATGCAAAGCACATTGCGCTGGAACCAAGACAGCTTCTTGACGTTGCGCAAGGTGGTGTTCTCAGCTTTGCGAGCATGGGAAGAGGTGGCAGCACTAGCACGGTCATCCCTCGTAAAGGAACCCGTCTCAGGAGGAGGAGGAGAAGTAGAAGGAATACCAATAGACTTCCTCTTCACATACAGCTTCTTGAAAGCATGATCCTGCATTGGGAGCTCACGGAAGTCTCTCCCCATAGTGTCCTTGATCAACATCATGATGTATGGTGCATATGGGATAGTGTTCCCACCAATCATAGCATTGCGAAGCTCGTGAAAGATGAAGTCCATGACATACACCTTGTATGACACAGTAGGGTCCTCGTCCTCAATACACTGCTTTGCCAGAATCAGAAGGTTGCAAAGCAGACTGGTGAGAGCATCATTGTTGCCACCCCTAGGAACCAAGAAAGACCGAAAGTTACATACCAGTGATCATAGGAAGGGAGGAGCCCTTCCACCTTACCAACCACAAACCCATGAGCATACATGCCAGCCATACTCTTCTCCCGCTGAGGTCTGTCCACATCATGCATACTGTGACCAAGTGGAGGATGAGAGCGATACTTGTAGCCAAGAGCATTACCCAGCTTGAAGAACTGAGCCTCGCAAGAAGTGTACTGGGCTATCCACTTCAAACAACAAACAACACTACAGTCAAACGCCAGTGTGGACATGAACTGGACCATGAGATCGGTGTTATATGGGTAGCGAGTCTCCATGAGCTGCACAAGATCAAACCTCTCAATGATACTAGCAACATCAGGAAATACTTCCTTGTCCTTGATGAACTGGAACTTTGTGGGATTCACTGGGCGGACTGGGAACTTGTAGTCTGAGTAGATGTCAGCAAAATATAAGACTGCTCCAAGCGCCAGAACCGAGCATCATTGTCGGGGGGTTACCCCCGAGTAGGGTAAAGACAGGTGGTAAGGGCCGCTTACAGAAGAGAGGCTTGGTCGAGTAGCCGACTACAGGGTACTCGCTACCCGGTCGACTGCTACTCGGTCTCACCTCAAGATGACCAGAAGGAGATATCAATCAAGTTCTACCCTGTCGAGTAGAAGAGATGGCCCGAGTAGAATTGGCGGGAACCTACTCGGGCAGAAAGTCAAAGGAGCCGTTCTGACACAGGATCCCGCGTATCCTGGGTCCGTACTTGGCAGCATTCGAACTACTGTTCACGTGGGGACGGCCTGCCTGACAGTGACAGCATGGAAGCAGGCCGTGGCAGGATAAGGGGGGCCTACTCTGTGCCTAGGTACAGTGATACCAGTCTGTCCCCTAGTTTTGCCCAACGACTTTACAGAAGCAGCCAAGATCAACGACCAAAGCTGTCAGCGGGTACTCGGAGAAAGGACGGTGTGCACACTATGTCGACACTTGTCTAGATTTGGACATATCCGGCTGGGCACCATGTATATAAGGTGCCCCGCCGCCTCCTGCGCGAGGCACGTACACACAGGCTCATAGTCAACCCTAGAAACCCTAAGTTCTTGACCTAGCTCTACTCGGAGAGGAGAGAAAGGCTACTCGGTAGCGTTACCTTTTGTACTGTGGCTACTCGGAGAGACATCGTAATACATAAAGAAAGGCAGGAGTAGGGGTTTTACCTCCTCACGAGGGCCCTGAACCTGGGTACATCGTGTTGTTCGTGTTGTGTGGATCTCACCTCACGCGGCTACTCGTCGCGTGATCCCTCCCCGGACACCTCCAGCGTCCATCGTCCCCACATCTTTAGCCATCCCATGGCATCTGCCGTGACACCACCACGACAGTTGGCGCCCACCGTGGGGCAACCAGCGGCGCTGGCTGGAGTTTCTGTTCGGACGGGATCTTCATCTGCGGAGCGCGTGGTTTGTGGCCTTGTCCACAGATTCGGCTCCTTCGACTTCGTCACCGACAACGCCGGCTGTTTCGGCGGCATGGCCATGCCCGAAGGCGGCTCGGTGATCTCCTTCGGCTCGCATCTCGTCTACGTCGCCACCGTCGCCAACAGCGCCTACCCCGAGCTGGTGCAAGACGCGGAGGATCCTCCCGCGGTGGTTTCTGCTCGCGGAAGGCCTGCATGCAGCTCCGCATGCTGCGCTGAGGTGATGGTGACGGGCTTGGCGGCAAACACTGGCGCAGCTGCTACGGGCGCTGCGGCCGTCGTCGAGGAGGTTGACGACCCGCCTGCGGGTGGCAGGAACCACCGGCCCTACGAGAAGGAGAGCAACTTGCCGCCTTCCACGTCTACGGTCATCCCCGCGTCTGCAGCGCGAACCGGCATGCCCACGCCCACCGACGTCGAGCTCCTAGCCGCAAGGGAGCAGCTCGAGCGGCAACGCCAGGAGCTGCTCGCCGAGCAGGCGGAGTTGGAGAAGATCAGGTTGGAGCTGAGCCTGGACCAGCTCGAGTACAACAAGGCCCATGGCTTCACGCCAGTCGCCAGGAGGCCCAGCAGAGTGGGTGCTACGCGGCGCAACCTGGGTGCCGAGATGGCGACAGTTGCGGAGGAGCCCGCGCAGTCCGCCACCGCGAACACCTTCACAAGGCCAAGGTACAGCACGCCCGCCAAGACGCTGCGAGCTGCGCAGGCTGTGGCTGCCGAGTTGCCGCGCCTAGATGGAGAGGCGCGTCTCAGGCAGCAGGAGAGGCTCAATGAGTTGGTGCTGGAGGCCGCCAGGCAGAACGAGGAGTTCCGCAAGGCCAACCCGGGGGCTGGAGCTTCGCAGGTGGTTCACTCGCACGCGGCTAGATCTAACGATCAGGCCTCGTCACCGCATCCGAGCCGCGAGAAGAGCCGCAGCGGGCGTTCGGGTAGAGACAGGCAAATGCAGGTGTATGACCCGGCTGCTGCCGCGAAACAGGTTGCTGTGCCGCAGCAGCCCGGGCAGGAACACAACGCTGCAAGAGCAGGCTCTCAAGCCCATCAAGCTCAAAGCCGTGTCCGAGAAGCCGCGCGTCCGGGTACTTCTCGGCAACCCGCAGCTCCGCCTACTCGGCAGAGGCAGCAGCCGCGCCCAGTGGCACCAGTCGCCAACCCGGTGGAGCAGCCCGCAGCTATGCAGGTGGATAGGTACGATGATGGCTACTCGGCTATGGAGATGGCTGGTTATGACATCCATGACCGCGTTGGTGAGCGTGTGTTGGCGCCTGGAGATGCAAGGCACCAGTT